>CM056994.1:90349587-91051253 GCA_029891345.1 Dryococelus australis
TATCTTATATAGTTCGCTCACCAGCTGCCGAGCTACAAATGCACCTTGATAAACACAATTTTATGTAAAGATATCTTGCGTAGTTTGCAAGCCCGCCACTGCGCTACAAGAGAATATTGATAGACGTCATTTTGTGTAACATGTTAGTGTTTTTTTCTTGAGTCATGTTATCATCTGTGGAATAGAAATTGCACGTTATATTTTGTAAACATTGCAACATAATACAAATGTTTTGTAGGGGGAAATTAAGTTGGAATGTATTATGTTTGTACGGAATTGTGACTTAAACAATACTTGCAGGAATACAAAAATCAACAAGTGCGAAGGGCATTGGTATTGGGGTATCTGTATCGGAAAACATACTATCAGAACAACACTACTTCAGAGCGTACATTTTATATCAGAGAAGCTAATTTTTGTGAAGAATTATAATTGTAAATAATTGCACACACACACATCCTTTTAATATTTGTTATGTCTACATTACTGTAAATAATAGTTTCCTGCCAACAGCACAGACTGCTCTGTTCTGACTGGTTGCCGCCTCACAAGTTTCACTGAATATATAATAAAATATAACCACATCTTTAAGGAAATCCTAACAATGCACACTACCTGCTAAGTTACACTGGAGACCAACACGATAGGAAACTTTCAGTTCTTCCGCACACAAAATAATTAGGTCTGTGCGAATATTTGAATTTTCGAATACCGTTTTGAATAATTAAATAATTCAGTTCAATGTCAAATATAAATATTAAGAGATTTTGAATATTTGATTTTTCTCGAAGTTTGAATGTTGATATTTGGAAACACTAGTTTTGGATGCAAAAGAACATTACATATTCATATTTCCAGTAGTTAAAACATTTGCAGGTAATTTTTGTGGAGTATTCAACAACATTTTGCAGTACAAAACACTTCTTCCATAAAGAATACAATCATATGATGCCAGCTGCCATGTTGTAAATTACTTTGTCAATTTGTTGCTTACGAGAATCACATAGGCAATGGTCAATTTCATTTTCATATGTTGGGTAAAATTTGATAAGACAATGTGAACAATCTACACTGTATGTTCGCAAAGTATTGTATCAGCCTACAAATTGCTGCGGGATATGTTATGTTGGCGATATTGATAATGATGGAAAAAATAGACTGTGCTGCCGCTGAACTATGCTCGTACGTTCTTATGTTTATTCTAGTACCTTGTTGGTGTCGAAAAATTTTTTATCAAGGGTTAATTATTTTTGTATGTGCTTTCATCAAGCACAATTGGTTGCAGGTACCCTTTAAGAAGTATTCTTGAGTGAAGTGTAATATTACTGGCACGTGTTTTGCCACGACGACTCGTTCCACCATTTTCAAACTGCCGCGCTACACTATGAATGATCAACGAAGCTACACATAAGTAGTTACGTTTTAAAGATTTAAATTTGTTAGTTTCAGGAATAGGGTAAAGTGTTGAATTCACGGAATGATTATGCAACTAAATCATTTCATGACTAACATTATTGAAGTGAAGTGTTAGTGCAAGGATTTCCATATAAAAAATGTGTTCAAGAGGTCCCAAATTACAGAATTACAAACATTAATTTAGTGTGTTTTGTAAATAATGTATTTTGAAACACTTACTATAATGTTTTAAATGTTTGTGCCTTTTTAGGAGCACTTTCAACATTTTTGTCTCATAAAAATAATATTTTTTACTACGCATGTGTTGTACATCCAGCGAATGTAAGGTTAACTTTGGTAAAAGTGTGTTTATTGCTGCATCTGTACAAAGGTATATACAGTAAAATCCCTCCATTACGACCCAATCCCGAGATACACTGAAAAGTTTGGGTCGAAAAAGACGAAAATTTGAGGCACGCCTAAAAATATATACAGTAATCCCTCGTTAACTGTGGTATCTTTAACCACGGTTTCAGTGGATTTGTTTTTGTAGGTCTTTTCTCCAACCATGGTACAAGTTTCTTTTATTCACAGTTTTAAGTCTTATGGGAAACTAGCCTTTACTGATGTGAGTGGTCCTTTATTTCTCAAGCTGTGTTTATAGACTTTGACATTTGTTGTTCCAAGTTCGGTGGAGGGGGAGCTGCTGCAGGCCAGGTCAGTGAGGATTCTTTGTCCTAGTCACATGCCACCACCTCTGTCTTACCCTCCCCATCTTTTTTCACTTCCATTATCCCTCCTCTTTTGCTGTAAAAACAGTGACACATTACAGACTAGTTTCTGAATCAGTGTACTTATAACCTTCAAATTTAATTCAGTGTCCCTTTTTTAATGATTTTTTTCGTAAAGTTTATGTGCACCGATGCCTACATAATATGCTCATTTTTTTGGTGGGCATTTGTTTTTTTTTTCTTGTGAAGTCGATTTTATGTGTAAAGTGAATAAAGATAGGTAAGTGTGTGCAAATAAAATGTGTTCTTATGTTACCATATTTTGGCGAGCGAGGTCATGTGCATGTAAAGGTCACATCAGAATTGTTTGATGAAAAATTCAGGATAATTAATATTTCAAGTAGGCTGCACTAGATTTCTATATTCCAGTAAACATTGCCAGGCCTCATCGTGCCAGTGCAGAGGCCAACACGCTGCCTACATTTTGTATAAATTCAACACATTGACGTGAATTGCATCTATCGGCAAGTTTTATCAACACCGGGCCGCTGTTAGAAGCAAATCGGCCCTGTAACGACGGCACTGGCAGCGGCCGGCTGGCCCCCGCCTGCCAGAATAATCTTGTAGCGACCAACCGACAGTTGCCCAGTCCCGAGGATCTAGGACAGATCGACAGATGTGAGTCGCCACACCCGGCCGTCTAACTACGTTTGCACGGCAATGTATTTGCTGCTAGCCCCAGCACACGAGTGATCCAATGTATCTTCATATATATTATCAATAAATAAAGTTCTGTGTTTTGTTTCAAACATTAGGCATCTCCAACAGTGTTTAGTTATATATTAATAATATATAGTCTAATCTTTTTACACACTTTCAATGGCCATGTCATACTGTGTTTAGGCCTTCTTTTTGATGACAGTGGGTGGTCCTATATGCCTTTCTTGGGTATCAAATTAATCAGGAGACGTCCAGCTATTGAAATATACATGTGTATTAAAATTTAATAAGTGGTTTTTTATGCGCTATAGACAATTGAATGTGAACTTAATGGAAAAAATGGCATGTTTGGGGACATACGGATTAGGGGTTGGGGGAAAATTAGCCCGAAATTTTCCAAATTTTTTATTACGACCCCCCCACCCCCCACCCCCTCTATCAACCCTATTATCAGGAACCGTGAGGGGTTTTAATAGAATGGTTCTACTGTATCACGTTTCTTACGTTGAAATGTAAACTTTTTAAGTTGTAATAAAATGAAGGTTTTTGACATACGAGCAAAATTTTCCCATTTCTACATCAAAGCAAAATGCAATTCAAAATGATGCTCGTAAGAACTGTAAAACATTACCGTCTCACAAAAGATGTTAAACTAAAGTACTCCCTCCCTCCCTCCGCATTGTTCTACCAAAATAAAATGAGAGCCCCAGTAACAAAAATAGAACATGTTGGAATGTCAACCTAGCTTTAATATTGTACATTGATTACTGGATGGAGAATTTTTCAGTGGTATAGCTTGTCAAATTTAAATAGTTTGTTTACTTTTATATCTTGTCCTTTTTGTTGAAATTTTAAATACAAATTATAAATATTTGCCATGGCAATTTTGATTTATATATTTGGATCTATTGTGGATCTCATTATTCAAATTCGATATTCATATTCGGGAATATTTTGGTATTCATATTCGAATTTGATTCAGAATCAAAAAATTGATACACAAGCCTAGAAATATCACCGAATTTAATGCTTAATTTGACTGTTGTAAACCCAACTTTTCTATGTATGGTGAACAACCATGCAATGTAAATAATTCTATGCATAGCTGTCAACTGTTTGGTTAAGCCACTGTTGAAGAGGTAAAAATTTATTCTGATTAGGAACAAAGAATCCCATGAGACTATTTCAGTCTAGAATTATTCAAATTATTACTTTTTAACTTTTTTATAAAGTTGAAATATGTAGATGTAATTAGACGTTGCTGTAAATGTTAATGCATGCCCAACTGGGATGCGGTTCTACTTATTGGGCTTAGCCTCAGGCCTGCACCATCAACTGGGGGAATTAAACACTACACGAAACTTCATAAAGTACTACGTTTTAAGAAAAAAAGCTTTAGACGTAGTCACTTGAGCGGATGTGTGTCGCGATACCAGTATTGAGATAAACATTTGTGAGACAGGGGCCTTAATGTTTTGTGGGTGCCTGGCCGGTGTACAAGACTGGTCGGGTGGCCTGTCTTGTCGGCATGAAATCTACAGCTACTGTCACGACCATTTGCACTGACTGACCCTTTTCCTCTGTGTTGACGGCAATACGGATGTTCCTCCTCGGCATATGGCTCAGATATTTGGCAGATGGCTGCTCAGCTGCTGGCTCTGGAAGATAGTGCAGGTGTCCCAGTTCAAACACTCTGGTGGCTGGGATGCCTGCAGATTGGCCCCTAACATAGGGCAGGCAAGGCCCAGGGGTCTATTTTCTCCACGTAGAATAGCTTTGACTATGGCGTGTGGTTTACCAGGTAGTTTAATGGCAAGGATAAAGGTCGCGAAATGGTTGAAGGGTGAGAGCCTTCAGTTTTGCAGGTGGTATGAACTCTGCCCTGCTGAGTACAAGGATTGCTGAAGGCAGTAGAAGAAAGGAGTAGGCAAGCTGTATTACCTTTTGAGGCACGTAAGGCCCTTTTCAACTTTCTCTGTCCATCTCCTTTCTGAGAGTATGGCATGAGGAAAGGAACTAAACAGCTCACGGAAGATAAGCCGGTGCCTTACTTCCCTATTGTGTACTTCTGGATATTCGGTCTTGCATTGATGAGACAACACCTCGTGTTCCTTTCACCCGGCCCTTGCGAATGGTGGACAGAACATTTTGCATGACCGGAATATACAGGTGTGGGATCCACAAGGGGTCGATCAGCCTAAAGTGATTCCAGCTCCTTTCCAGCCCCTGCAGAAGCGGTGGAGTAGTATGGAATACCCAGTTTGGTCAATTTACCTGATGGAGTTTTTAGTGCTTTGGGCTCTGTCAAACTCTACCAGTTTGGCATAGCTCGAGTGGCCTCTGAAGGTGTGTGGGATTTAGCTTATTGCTGAATGGTCTGCCGGCTTTTCTTCAAGGGGTTTAGTTTACGTAAGATTAACTTAGTACTTCAAAGAAAATCAGAATACAGAGAGTAGATTGAAACACACGTGTTGTATTAAAAGCGTAATAGAATACGGTGGCTCCACGCTATCTCCTAAGCTAATACAACTTGCTGACGGAAATTAAACCTAACGTGAACGGAAAGGGTGAAGGGGACCTGAAAAAAATCTAAATGAATGTGAAGGCGATTACTTCTGACTGGAAAAGTTACTGTTACATTAACGCATTGAACAACATGTAACAGGGGATGTTCTGAAGGAACATTAGGGGGGAGGGGGGTCATCTACCAGAAGGGTAGTTGTTGGCATTGCCACACCGTTCAGTGGGTGTAGGGAGTTTCTGAAGGGATATTAACGTGACCTGCTACCAGAAGTTCTGGGTTCAACACCAGGAGGGGGTGGTAGGAGAGGAACCAGAACCACGTCTTCAGGAGCCTCTGGCGGGGGGTTCAATCTTCCAGAAGCGTTGGAATCTGCATGGCTGCAGCGGTGGTTGGTTTCTTGTCGATGTTTTCAGCGGGACTGAGATCCCGGCCCTTGCGAGTAGTGGGATCACCGGAAATCCCAGTGATATTTACAAGGAAGTGTAGGGGAAGAGTCTAGCGGATTGCTTCCTGGGAGAGAATGGAAGAGGCGACACTTTTTTGTAGAGAAGGGTAGTGTCTCACATTCCACAATGCCAAAAAAAAGTACCAGTGCGGCATGAAAAAGAATCAGCACAAAAAACAAGACCAGTCTGTCACTGCCTAAAAGAAGCAAGAAAGGAAAGCAGACCACCCATGGTGGCAGTTGACGTTTCTCTTTTATAGGCTGTCCACAGTAAAATAAGCACTTTTGAAAGTCATGCTTAAGATCTTCATGTATGCACGTTGTGTATTCTTCCGCCTTTTGTAAAATTAACATTGTCATGGCCCTCATCACTTTATTCATGCGTCGGACAGGAAAATCTGTGGAATTATTAGAAAAGTAAATATGTTAACAAAAGTGGTAATTTATAGACTTGATGGGAAAAAAACAGGAAACAATAAACAAAACTAATAATTTAAATTATCTCTAGGGACCTCAGAAAATGGTACTGATTTCGGTGCCAAAAAGTAGTGAAAATCCGTGTTAAATTTTGGTGTTTAAAGATGAAAGCGGTATTAAATTTCTGTATATAAAAATTAAAACTGTGTTAAAATTCAGTATCTAAAAATGAAAGCAGGGTCTTGCTGTTTAAAATGAAAGCGATGCTAAATTTCTGTACCTTGTTTTAAGAATAAAATTGATAATGCATTTCTTTGCATTCATAAAATAAACCAAATTTCTGTATGTGAAAATTAAAAAAATTTGGTAAATTATAATGTTTTGAAAGAAAATTAATGCACATGTTCAGTGTCTGAATAAGAAATAGAAAAGTAATTATTAAATACAAGAAACAGCAGTAGTACAATTTATTAATTTAAGAAGAAAACATTAAGTTAAGAAGAAAACATTAATTTAAGAAATGTGGGGAAAATTTTGTCAGTTCTCAAAAAGTAGCTGGGCCACAATGTATCCTTCCACCACAGCTGTTTTTCACTGAAGAAGAAACTGTTTGTAGACAAATGTGACTTCAATGCTTACATGCATTTTCCTCTTTCCTCATGTTCCTCATGTCATGGCAGGCACTGAAAGTCTAAAGTTAGCTAACTTCCATCCAGTAATTAATATAGGATATTATAGCTATGTTGGCATTCAACCTGTTTTATTTTGGAAATTTGTCGGGATTCTGTTTATTTTATTTCGTGGCAAAGAAGGAAACAGTGAAAGTTGGTGGGAGGAGGGGGGTTCTTTTTTGAGACGGCAGTGTTTTGAGGTTCTTGTGGTTGTGTTGCCTTTTTGAGTTTACATATTGTTTTGATGGAACAGTGGAAAATATTGCTCATATGGAAATAACATTTAAATGATTGTAACTTAAAATTTTTTTAACTTAAATGAAAAAACGAAACTCAAAATGTACATCACTGTTCGTATTCGCACATATGCAGCAACACACGCACGTGCGCACACACACACACACACACACACACACACACACACACACACACACACACACACACACACACACACACACACACACACACACCACACACACACACACACACACACACACACACACACACACACACACACACACACACACACACACACACACACACACACACACACACACACACACACACGAGTTTGGCCGAAGTTAACCTTACACTCGAATTTACTATATAGACAAATAAACAAATATTATTCTCACACTACTTAAGTGTTGAAAGTGCAGCTTTTTCAGGCCATGTGCATTTCAATTATTGTAGTAAAGGGTAACAAATACATTATTTACAAAACACGCAAACTTACTGATTGTAAAATGCGCGCCTCTTGAACAAGTGTTTTTCTATTGTAATCCTTGCAAGTTTACTTCAGTAAAATCTGAAATGAAATTAGTGTATCATTACATTTCACGTCTTTGTTTTCACGTAACATCAGAGAAACTAGAACAGCCAAGTACTTTTTCACAACTCAGTGGGCATGCATCTTACAGAACTTGGACATCATTATTTTATTCTTGATGTCAAAACTGTAGAAACGTGCTTCATTACGCGTTCGCGATAAAAAATAGTAGCTATTTTCGGCATCTCAGCACAAAAATAATAATCACTACAAAATACTACGAAGAGCGGCTAATTACCGTGTTGGCAGTACAATCAATTGTCGACACGCAATTGATTGTTGACTCACAATCAATTGTTGACACTTAATCAATTGTAAATGATTATTTACTATTTGTGAAGAATGTAAATATTCTTTTTCTTGAAAATTTTGTTTTTTGTTAAAAATTGGAAGATTTAGCGAAAATGGTGAAATAACATCCAATTTTGCAGTATTTTGTAGTTCACCATTTTCTAGGGTCCCTAGTTATCAAAAATGATTATCACTCTTTATTTGACGTTAAGATATGGGACTATTTTCCATCCATCATTACCAACTTTACTCTGTGCATGTCCCTCAGTGCGCCCGTTAAAATTATGGATGCATGGGCTGTGACTTTTTTTTAAGGTTGATTTCAAAATTGCTTGCTTTATACTGTACACTGCATAAAAGAAGCAATAAAAAGAGGCCAGCCACCCACCTCAATTGCTGACATTCTTCTTTTAAAAGACCATTAGGTTACTGTGACCTTACAGTCTCACAATGTTTTGGCTTTTAGCCCTGTGAGCTTAATATATCGCAATTACCACAAATTAATTAAATAAAAGTAATTTGTTACATACCACAAATTGTTGGTGCAATTTTATTTTTAAAAAATGTTCTTCGTTGAACTTGTTGCAAAAATCATGGTGCGCACTATACACAAGTAAATACGGTACTTCACTTCAAAGAAGTTTAAAAATAATACAATACATAAAAAATTACCGAACAAGTCATAATTGATTATTGTTTTTGTAGCCGTGATGACAGCATTCTATATTGAACTCTATAGTCTGTAAAACCAGGTGCTATTCTTTATTTAAATGAGTGTATACAAAATAAGTGATTTGCTTGAGTTTTCGAAAAATGACATTTTCAATCAACTTTTTTTTTTTGTGTTGCTAATTTGTGGTTTTCACATACGTCTAAAACGACCGGAAAGTATATTTCTCAGTGTTATGATAAATTATCATATCAATTAAATCTATAAAAACCAAAAGTTAATATTGTGTTAATTTTGTACCTTTTTTCCACTTTAGGAAAATTTGGTCATTACACATTTTGGAACTGTTAGTAGTGGAACTGTGCAGGTTGTGTGTGTGTGTCAATATGTGTGTGTGTCTATATATATATATATATATATATATATATATATATATATATATATATATATATATATATATATATATATATGCATATGTGTGTTATATATGTGTTTACTGTTTATTTTAGACCCACATGTTTAAACAATTAGACATGAAATTGTGAATGTGGTTGTATTAGTTTGTTTTTTTATACTTGAACAAACAGGGGCTGAACTATGAAGGTTGTATGTATATATGTTGTTTTCACTTTGCACCGCGTAGCAAAGTTCAGAGGTCCAGTACTAAAACTTTAATTACATGAGTGAATAGCACCGCTAAAATGATCCATGGGATCACTGTAATTGATGTTATGAGTATAATTTGCAGACATGAGTGTGTGCACACACTGATTACTGTTTAGCATCCATAAACCACCGTATTTTCAAGGTGGTTCTACATATTAGTTTTTTTGGTTTATATGTATAGACACACTCACTAATTTAGGGCTGAACTATGAAGAAATATGTGCGAGGTTATGGCATTATTTAAAGTTTTATAAAAGTTCTACGAACTATAGTGTTGTTCAGTTTGAGTTCGGTTCGTGTACAAATTTAAAAGTTCGGTTCAGGGTCGGTTTGATAAAAATATTCTAGGTTAAGTTCTAGTTCGGTTCGGTTCCAAAATCTGGGTTCGTCCCACCTCTACAATTTAAACAATCAGGTGAAGACATATTTTAAGTATGTTTAATACTGGCCACTTACAAAACCGTGGTGTAGACCATTAGTTGGCCATTTTTTGTTTACGTCACAAAGTGCATTTTGTGTTCAACTGCCAGATCAGTGTTAATTACGAATAAATCATGTTTTATTAAGTTTTTGCTTTGATATGAATCTGAAGGAAAAATATTATCTAAATGGAAATGTTAGGTTTTTAATGCAAACATGGAAGTCAGATTATACAACAGTGCCCCATCACAATGTATGTTGCCGCAACATCTCATTTTTAATAATGACTGTGACATATTTTATATAGTGATGGGATCCTTAATGTCGCAATATCTTGATACCATCAATACTTTGCAGTATTAGGTATCACATGAGAATATCCGAAAGTGTCAAATTTTAACATTGTGCTAATGATTTGATGAACTAGACCAAATGTCTGGTTATAGATAGCTGACGGGAGGTGTTAGAAATCTGACTTACTCAAAAGGTCTTCGGTCGGTTGGTAACGTGGATTAACTTGACGTGTTTGATTAGCTAAGGCTGGATCACAGTCGTGTGGCTTTGGTTGCACTTTGGTCGGTTGTGCGTGTGGGTTAGCTTATGCTAACTTAACGGCTGGATATAGTGGTCGGGCACGTGGCCTTATGGGTTGGTACAATATTCTCAACTTTACGGTTTACTAGTCCCTTTTATTGGTCTGGCTTGCGACTCGTTTCGGAGCTAGTCGTAGTAGACGACGGGCGGGAGGTGCTAGGGGTTGGTACCTTGTCGGTTTGCGCGCGAGGGGCAGTGGGATATAGCTGATTACACCGTCTTCGGCATGGGCTGTAACGAAGGCACAATGTGACATAACACAGAACTTGCCGTTCCAGTCCTCGGTGCCCTGCTCCAGAAGTTACTATTGGGGATGCCTAGCCCGTTCTGTCTTATTCAGTAACTCTCTTACCACTGGATGACAGGACAGGTGTGTTCGTTACTGTGCTGATAGGAAACTAGGTGGTGTCAGTGACCAAAGTAAGGCGGCACAATCTTGTTCGGCTCTTCGGCTAGCTGAGAGTGGGGTTAGACCAGCCAGCTGTCTGGCAGCCAGGCGCGCAACTCTTTACTCCTCTCTCCTGGTGCCATGCATCACCTGAATGGCATAGAGCGGGTGTAATTACGGAGAACATCAAAATGAGCACCATGGACGCGGATAGTCCTAACTTAGTGTTGCGTGGCAACAGTCTTGCAAACGCGAGCTCCGCTGGTTCAGAAGATCCCCCACTGTTGCGGGCTGATCAGAAGCGTTGAAGCCGTGTGGGTTACCAAGCCTATCACTGGGTGTGCGATCCCAACCAAGGCCAGGCCATAGCACCTAAGCAAATACCCTCTCCAGCACCCAGGTGCTCCAGTAGGGATACAACTCAGATGTACCATCTCTCCCTGATTGAGAAGTATTGCTATTGGTCGTGGCTCATCTATTTTATTCATCCAGTATCTGTATACTCGGCAGGAATAAAATAGCTGGCCATCTAATGGGTGTGTAGTCAACTTGAAGCCGCCTGAGGGGGAGTCTCCAGTTGTAGCCAATTTCGGAATAAGAATAATTTCCCGGTTCTAGTCGGCGGTACTCAGCTCGAGGTTCTCCTAGTAATTGTTGACCGATCATCCTATGAATGAGACTCAAGGGTAAGAGAAACAAAGTCGTGTTTATTAAATACTTTTAAACACAATGACATGTGCTCTCCTGCCAGGCAGACCGGTGGTTGAAGTAATCCTAAGGTATCCAGGTGTAGGTGACCTGGTCCTAAGCTAAGCGGGGAAGTTAAGTGAAAACTGTATGAGATTACTTAGATGCAAACTTACTCTAAATGGGGGTGTGTGTAGGAGACAAAGAAGAAATACGTGTGGTATGTATTATGCTGCCGAAAGCTTCTGGTAGCTATTGGCATCGCTGGAGCATCCGGTAGCAGGACTGCAGAGCTCTTACGGTGACGTCAATGGTGGCAGCCTCTGGTGGCTGCTGAAGACTGTTGTCGTTGTCGACAGCCTCTGGAGGGCTGTTGGAGGTCTTTATAGTAGTCTAAACTCCAGCACCCAGGTGCTCGAAGAAGACTGCAGGAACAACTCTGCAGGAACAACTTGCGATGACCGCAGCGCACTGCCTTATATAGCAAGGCAGCACGTGTTGTGGCGGCCATGAGGGACGGCGTGTGACTTCCCTCAGGTGCGAGGTTGGAGTGGAGGTAGCACCCTCTGGTCATCTCTTGTCCTTCGCGTATCCTCGGTGGCTCTCGTGAATGGCTCGAGGCGGCTGATGGCTTGTTGGCTCTCGGCACGGGGAGGGGGTATTATTCACCGCTGTCTTTCGCAACCCCTCGTATCCACGTGTCTGGCCCCCCTCCAGGATTGTGGCAGACCGTACTTCCGTGTACGAAATGGCACGGGGTTTGAATCTCGCGTGTGTAGAAGTAGTACACTAGGGTTGCCGTGAGATGAGTCATAATTGTTTTGTAGTTGATTGGTATAAGCGGCATGCGTCAAACTGGTTTAGTGAAACTGTTTTTACAGTTCTTCAGTTAAATTACATTGTACTTCAAGTTCCAATCCACTGACTCTTTGACTCCAGAAGTTAGGATTGGCTAGACCTTACCTAGCTTCTGTCCGGTAGACTAAATCCCTCACCACCGGGACATAGTAGGGACTGGTCTGTACGAGCGGTGGAAAGTGAATATATCGTACTACGTGGACAGTCGAGACTGTCCGTAATCTCGGTGAAATGGCGTGGTTCCGTTCTGCCTGTCTTTCCTGCATAGGAGGGGCTAAGGTACTCCGTTGCTGGGCATCTAGATGAGCAGTCTTTTGTTCCCTACGTCTTCTGCCGTGTCTTATTTTGTAAGTCATAGAGTTTGGCTCGCCGCTGAACAAGATACGGTGTGCATTTTGGACAAGAAACAATACCCTATGAGAGTGTAGGTCCAGTAGCTGACTCGTGGCACAAGCTCGGTAAGTGTCTCCACTGATCCCCCGTGTCTGCAGGTGGATCAGAGACTTTGAGCCATGTGGGCCACTAATACTACTACTGGATACGAGATTCCAGCGAAGGCCAGGCCGCAACACCCAGACCAATACCACCCCATCATCTAAGTGCTCTGGTAGGTGATTCAACCTAGGTTTGCTTGCTCTCCTTTGTGGAAGGTATTCCTAGTGGTTGTGGCTCCTCTGTTCCTGCCTCGCAGCACTTGGGTGTTCGGGGTAATAGGAAGCAACAGGCACCTGTCTAATGGGTGTGTTCCAGACTAGTGGTCCCCAGAGGGGGTGGGGTCCTCAGTCAAGCTAGTTCTGATTTACAAAAGTACCGGTTTCTGTCAGTAGTGCACAGTGCAGCGTATTCTGAGCAATCCAAGTAGACATTACTCTTGAAATAAAAGCGTTAGAATAGAGAAGTATTTATTGAGTACTCAATAAATATAGTGACTCGTGCTCTCTCCTACCAAGCAGACGGAGGACTGAAGGAAAACTACGCTAGCCAGTTGTAGGCGACCTGGTTCTATGCTGGAGGAAAAATAAACTAGAAAACTGAATATTTAACTACTCAACTAAAGCTGTCTAATGCGGGTGTCTGTAGGAGACAGAAGAAGTTAAAGTTCAAGTAGCAAGGTATATTCATGTTTGATGGGTGATGAAGGCTGATGTCGTCGCAGAGGTTTGCTGCAATGGCTAAAGAAGAGACTAGGTTTTGCTGGAGGCCCCAGCATTAGGGAGTGCTCTGGGTGAACTGAAGAGAAGAATATAAATAACTGCTGGAGCCCCACGGTGCACACGGGCTTATATAGTCGAAGTCTAGACTGCCTCAGCGGGGTGCGGGGAAGGTGTGCAACATCCTTCTGCCGTGAGGCTGGCATGGGAGGTGGGAACCCTCTCCTCAGTGTTCTTGCTTGGTTCGTCGATCTTCGGCCGCGCCCAAAGTGGTTGACAGCTTGTTGGCACTCAATTTTGGGGGGGAGGGAGGTGTGCTTTCTGGTTGCATAACTTTGTAGCCACGTGTTCAGCCACCTGGTAGATTTAAGAAGCTGAGAACTTATGTGCAAAGTATTGCGTGCAACAATTCTCACGTGGGTGGTTGAGGTAGGCAACTCTTACATAGGTTGAAGTAAGGGCATACTTCACGTAAAGAGCGATGAGTCATAATCGTAGTGTATTAGTATTTAAGTGGCACACGTCACAGTAATGATCAAAGTATATTTCGGGACCCTTCACCTAATGTTGCCAGCAACTATAATTTTTAAGCTAGTTGTTTATGCCAATGTCTATTAACTGGCTGTGAAAAACGTCAGGCGCACCGCCGTTTATAACTGACTGCGGCGTGTGAGCAAGTTGGGCTTGCTACTTCCCCTGACGAGAGGGGAAGTGGTTACCTATAGCAACGAGCATGGCGACCTAATGTCCTCTCTCTCTCTCTCTCTCTCTCTCTCTCTCTCCTCTCTCCTCTCTCTCCCCTCTCTCCCTCTCTCTCCCTCTCTCCCTCTCTCTCTCTCCCTCTCTCTCCCTCTCTCCCTCCTCTCCCTCTCTCTCCTCTCCCTCTCTCTCCCTCTCCTCTCTCCTCTCCCTCCTCTCCTCCTCTCTCTCCCTCTCTCTCTCTCTCCCTCTCTCTCTCTCTCTCCCTCTCTCTCTCTCTCCTCTCTCTCTCTCTCCTCTCTCCCCTCCTCTCTCTCTCCCTCTCTCTCTCTCCCTCTCCCCTCTCCCTCTCTCTCTCTCCTCTCTCCCCTCTCCCTCTCCCTCTCTCTCCTCTCTCTCTCCTCTCTGTGCTACGCCAGCTTCGTTTTTCTTGTCTTCACACGCCGGCCTAGAGCAAATGTGTGCCACGTGAATGTAATTTTATCAAGATTTTGTATCGCTTAAAATAGTTGCACCTGTCATTTGTATTTCAAAGCATAGGGTTTCACCTGAAAATGTTAAGCAAAACATTTTAAGGAGGAATTATTATTCTAAAAGGTTTTCTTTTGTGATTAAAGGTGGTTTTTTCCCGTAAGGTTGGTGTTTTATTGTATCTGGCATAAAATTAACATGATTTGAAAACGTAATTTTTTTTTAACTCTAGGGGCAACATCTTAACGAATAAAATTATATGTCCAGAAGCATATACTTGACCTCCGTTTGTCACCAAGAATTGTTTGAACATTGATCAACTTGTATTATAAGTGTAAAATTCATTTTCAGTAACATCTACAGGGAAATTGGTAGATTTATATTAATTTATTTCAATAGACACACTTATGAGTAACCTGATCAAATGTAAGGAACTATTTGACACCTTTTTGCCTTCTAATAATGGGTCGGTAAGCACTGAGCTGAGTGCAGTCTAACTTAAGACAGGGAAAATCAGATGACGTGGTTTTGAATTATTAATTATTAGACAGTAAAGAAATCAATTATAATCGCCTTATTTATTTATTTTTGTTTCAAAATTACAAGTTTTCTTTCATTAAAATATAATTAATTACTTTAAAAGACAGACATTTGTCCACATGCACTAGTTGTTAGCAACAAGTAGCGGCATGGAATGGTAATCCTCCTGCAGTTACCCCTCCTTCGCCTGCCGCTGTGAACACGCTGCACGATCAATATCTTCTCCTCGCACTCTCAACCGTTAGAGCCCGTACCGTACATGCAAAATTTGACTTGCATTTGGTGTCATATTATTTTAATTTTCAGAGTGTTTGAAAATTTTAGATCAGCTTCCATTTGGTGTCGGATTACAATCAATTATAGGCCGTTCACGGTAAAGTGAGCACTTTTTGAAGCGGTTTCATCAGACCTAATAACCAATAAATACATTTCATTGTGGCCTCGGACTTTTGGTTTTGGGTATGGTGGATGTATACACTGTGTTTACTACTCACATGGCAGGGTTTACATTAAA
Organism: Dryococelus australis; assembly: GCA_029891345.1. NCBI lineage: Eukaryota > Metazoa > Arthropoda > Insecta > Phasmatodea > Phasmatidae > Dryococelus > Dryococelus australis. The sequence goes on from CM056994.1 coordinate 90,365,269, forward strand.
AATTTTCGGAAGGATACAAATTGGCTGAAAGAAAAAAAAGTAACTAAGGCTTCAAAAGTGCTCACTTTACTGAACGGCCCATGTATACAGTATTTTGAGATATTATTTTCTTTATTTAAACGAGCTTAGGTGAAATGTTTTTTAATTTATTATTTACAATAATATTTTTCTAAAATTTCAATTTTTATTGTGTTTATTAGCTAAACTGTGTTCACAGATAACTTACAGCTCTTGGTATACTCAACGTAAAGTTTTATAAGGTTAGAAGTTATTTTATTGATGTACATGTTGGAACCCTTATCTACTGAAATCCTGCATGTTTGGACATTTTTTGGCATTCCCGTGAATGATAGATTAAGAGTCGACTGTATTTTCATTGATGTGTAACTATTAAACCAGAGGGTGATAGGGTGGCAATGTTGGAGTAAGACAAGGGTCAACTGCTGCCGTTTTGAGTCGGCAGTTACTGTTCTTATTCCAAATACTAAACTGACAGATTGTCACTCCAGGAAGAGAAAGTGGGGAAGGGAGATGCTATCCTGCTGTGAGATAATCATCTATGGGAAGAGGAAATAGAAAGTGAGACATGCTGCTCCCACCCCACTGTGGCCTGCTGTGACAGGCAATGTAAGAGATAATCACCTACCGCTTGTGTTGCTGGTCGCCGAATTACCAGCGTTGCAGGCAACACACTGCAGCTCCACTTTGTCATTTCAGTTTTTAAAATCTTTTGAAAGCAAGTTTGACATTCATAACCCGGTAGCTGGCAGTGCTTCAGTTTAACTCTCAGTAAAATAAGGGAGTACTGAATTTAAAAACTATACGTATTAATAATTTTTAATTTCAGAATATGAACAAAGTTGAATTATGGTGAAAAATGTGATACACGACCTTGTAGCTTTAATATTTCTTATTCGATAAGTTTAAAATATAAATAGCTTAAGTTGCAATGACCTAAATTTAAAAATAAATTACTGAAGTATATTTTGATTGCTGCTTTTATTTGATTTTAAAGAATTAATGTGAAATTAATTTTCCTAATTATTTGTATGTTTACTTAAAGCATCAAGTAGTACATTGACAGATTCTCATAAGCTTCCCAAAATACTTTTAGTACTAGAAGTCGTTCAGTCCATTACTTATTGTACACTGATTCAGATTCGGATATTGGTTGTATCAGCAAGGAAGTATCGGTTCATACCGGTATTGGTAAAAATGTGTATCGGCTCAGCACTAGTTAAAAAAAAAATTAATAAAAAAAACTGCGGAATCGCAAAATAAATGTGTACTGAGCCGTAATTTTCCTTAAAGTTTGATTACAACTTTCACTGTGTAAACGAGATTTTATAAAACCAAAGCAGACTGTTGTTGGTTTATTATTGATTTAGGATGTTTGTGTTACAGGCCATCCACTGTTTGTGTATCAGTGTGTGAGTTTTTATATAGTCACAAACACTAGTAAAATGAGAAATTTTCGTGGCCAAGTTGCTTTGTGTTCATGACAATTTTAATTTGGTATTGAGAAATGTATCTGGATCAAGTATTTGAGAATGTTTTGCTATTGAAATTGGTATTGAGTATCGAGAAATTGTGGTATCAACCTATCCCTACTTTTATACATTAAAAAAAATTAACTGGCAAAAATATTAATGTTTTTGCCAGCTGAAATACTGCTGTTTTGATGAGTGCCGATAACTGATATAATTAACATTTATATTTATGATACATATATTTCCAATAACAGCAATATCAGCAGATAAACCAATAATTATTGGATTGGACCATCACTAGACTGGGGTGGGTTACTTGGTAACTGATTTGCTGTAGGATCCTTTTTATCTGCTCACTTTATCCCTCCTTGTCGGGTATGTTCTAAGACCCAATCACTACAAGATATGGGCAGGTGATGTTAATCCGTAGCTAGTAGTACCCAGAAGCTATGGAGTCAGTCTGTGTCGCCTACCATTGAATTGCACACTGAGGATGGGGGTTTAGCTGACTTTGATGGCCTGATAATTTTCTTACATAGTGTACCTAGTAGGGGAATCTACCATATGTGTGCACGAGGTGCCTTTTGTGCACTTGGTCCACAATATGGGTTGCTGACGAATTTGTGGTGTGTTGACGATGTACGTTCTGCCCGGTTAAGGGAACCCACTGTCCTACGCTAGTGTCGAAAAACATGTTCTCAAAGCAGTCACCTGCTTCTCCCTTGAAGGATGGCATTTACCATATAAAGAGAGAAGTTCACAAATTGCCCTATAATCAGAACACAGTGGTGTAGACTTGAACGTATTTATTCTCAAGAAAATAATCACTGTGACCTGTACTAACTCCTATGCTTTTGTGATTACCAATCAAGCGGCGGAAGTCACGTTAAGAGGAGATGAAAGGCAGAAGAAAAGCTAGAGCAACTAAACCAAGGAAGATGCGAAAACGGCTTTAACCCTAACCGTTGACTAGTGTGGACCTAAAGGGACTCTGGGAGAGCACTCTAAAAGTACAGTGTAAGGCAAGGGTTGAAGCTTCTTCAAATGGTGGCTGGTTCTGTTAGAGAACGTAGGAGCAGAGAGGTATAGCACAGCAGTGGTAGAGCGAGCTGCTGAGTGTACTTGACGCCGCAAGACAACTGTCTTTCTGAGGGCGTGTCCGGCCTTATAGCCTGGTTGCCAGTGCTCTGCTTGTGCTTTCTTTGGTTCGGGTAGGGTGGGCTGGCTGGCTCCTCTCTCTGTTTGACTGTCTTGGTGAGGAAAAGCAGCAGTGTAGTTTCCCTGTGTGCTAGTGGTATCGACACTCGCTTAGGGCCAGCAAGCTTCGTTCTGCTGTTTAAGTAGATAGAGGCAATTGACTGTCATGTGTGATGTAACTGGCAACATAGGTTTGGTCTGTCGTTTTCTAAGATGTCTCAGGTTGGGAGCTTGCCTGTCGACTCTGGAGGAACGTAGTCTCGGGGTTTGATTCTCCGTTTGTGTGCCATGACGTTGCACGTGATGAGTTGAAGTTAAACCAAAAATGTTACCAGTTACGCATCATCGTCGGGGTATTTATAACTTTTAAACCACTTTTAACCACAAAACTTTTTCTGTGGGGTTTTGGTTACATATCATTAGAGGTTTATTCCTGCAAAATGAAAAGGAAAATCCCTTTAGCGCTTTGTATTTTATATGCCTGTAGTTTGCAAATTTAGAAAATTTTTGAAGTTTGAAAAAAAAATTTTCCCAGCAAGGGCGAAGAAATAGTGTGATTTGAGGGAATGAGGTCAAACAATGAAATGTAGGTTGCTAATGAAAAATACAAAAGTTTGTTTGTCAAAGCTCTTTCTACACTACAGGATATTAAAAATTGTTTCTTTCAGCTGCTGAAACCCACAATTTATGCCCTTGCATTACAAGTCTAATATGTAGCAAACTTATATTTTTAATTGACGCGTGAAGTCCTGGGGATACTGGAGGCACATCACAAGGCCTAGTGCTTTTGGCGGGTGCTAGGACACACGCCCGGGGTGAAACTTGGACTCTAGTTCTTTCGTGGCACTGGAGCGTGTCAACTGGCTGTGTGGCCTTCCTGCAGGGCACTAAGACTGGTACGGCTATTACTATTTTGCACTTTGGCAGGATCCTCCTTACTGGTATACTTGGGAGACATTTGAGCGGTTGAGCTTGATGCGTTTCGGACCGTGTTACACTGGGGTGTGCTTCGGTTTCCGGCGGACTGGTGTACAAGTGCTCGTGAGTGCTTGTTACAACAGTTGTCGGAGGGAACGGGGTCCCCCAAACCCACAAGTTGACGAGGCCGTGGGCCATGTCTCTGCCACCCAGATATACTTGGAGTACGGGATGTGAGTCTCAGTCATTCTTGATGGGTGGAGTGAAGAGGATTAACTCGTTGGATGTGGCGAAGGGCTGCTATTTGCTCCCGGGACTGAGGTGCTATAGTCTGGTAGGGAGTGGGATAGGCTCTGGCTGATATTTAGTGTGTGTCTCAGCCTGTTTTACCCTCTTACGGATACCGCCGCGACAGGAGTATGGTATAAGTCATGAGAAAGAGAACTCTACGATCAAACCTCTCGGAAGTGGAGCAGGCGATGCTGTGGTCCTACTCAAGTTTTAAAATCACGTACCACCTTCGCCAGCACAATGCGTTGCCCCTATCTCCGTATCCGGCACCAGAAGTGGGGTGGATATGGAGAGTCTGTCTCATTGACTGACTGTCTCGATACATGGGTGATTTCCTCCTGAGGATCAGTCTTCCTAACTCACAGAATACGCCTTCCGGCACCAGAAGCTTGGTGGAAAAAGTAAGCATCAAGCCGACAAGCTGACCCCAAGAAGAAGAGTACTAACGTGTGTGGCGGTTATAGTAAATTTCCTGGTCACCTGTCCCTCTTGACGGGGCTGATGTTTCCAGGGAAAGGTACTATGGCTAGTGGAGAGATACCAGTAAGTGGATGGAATGTGTTTATTCTGTTGAAGGAAATAAGCAATGGTGGTGTTTCACTAACTCCTACCAGCTGGAGCTTATGGAAGCTGACCTACATTAGACAGGTGAAGGGACCTGCTACTAGACTAACGAGGGTAGGTATTCAAAGTGCTATGATAATAACTTAAACTTGACTACGCTACGATGTTGCCATGAAGGGTCCGGAAGTGTCTTAAGTGTTTAACGACTTTAGATGACGACTGGTGAAGGCTGGTAGAGCAATAGGAGTCTTCGGTACCAAGAACGCGGTGAAGACCAGGAGAGGAGCCGATGGTTCCTTCGGTATCAGGCATTGCAGTGAAGGAACAGAACATACTGGCAGTACAAGGGATGTGGCCCGGTATTTATACTCTGGTGGGCGCACCCTTGCTTGTGTTGGATAGGGTAGACGTGGCATAGATCCTCTGGGCGTGTGATGTCACTATCTGGCGCTGGATCCAGGAGCATGTCTTGCTGATCGTACTATTAGGGCTATCTGGCAGCGCGCTATAGTACTTTCATGATCTTGGTGGCTCGGCTAGTGAACAGTACAATCTGACATGGAGCGTCTGTCCTTTGCAGTGGGTAGACAGATAATGTTCTTACGTCTTGTGGTGTGTAGAATTGATCAACTCTCTGGAAACTTAAGGACTGATGAGTAGAAGTAGATTTAATATTGCTGAAAGGATGTCATGCGTAATAGTAATCAAAAAGAAAACCTTATATCTTATCTACCTGTTGGTGAAAACCGAAACTAAATATGTATCTATAACGACAGATAAGATATTGAGGTTTTTGTAAACTGTTGAAAGAGCCAATTTTATTGTATGGTGCTCCACATGAAATGGTCTAAATCCAATATGATGAAAGATAAAAATTTAATAAGAGTTTTTATGGGCTATTCATACTAAAGAGAGTAACCATTGTAAAAAAAAAAAAAAAAAAAAAAAAATAGTTGAGCAACTCAAAAATGCTAAATTTGCTGATTTCATATGGAACGACCCAGTCACTTATTGAGGCAGAGTGTGAATTATAATATGCTTGGCCTTTGACAGGGCCTCTGTAGTGTGTTGGATGTGTAGGCCATGGACTGGGAACAAAATCTAGTATGGAGAGGTGAGGCTTTTTAACGACAGAGGTTAGGGCGTTTGCTGGCTTACCTTGTACCTGGCCGGCCTATAGGAGGTTTGAATCTTTGTGTCTCGGCGGTCGTGGGAGTTCGGTGGTTGAGTAGACGGCAGCCGGTGTCTTGATGCTGGATGGCGAAGAAGGTGGTTTGGAAGCTTGTTGAGGCCACTCAGAGTGACACTAAGTGGATGCACACAGCGATTGGGTGTGTCGTGTCCTGGTCGAGGGGCTAAATAGGTTGACAGGGAGAACTACGAGGTGAGGCCTCAACAGTGGTTGGCAAGCTGCAAGGACAGCAGCTGTTCTATTGTTTCTCTTTCAGATTCCCCAACTGTGGGTGAATGGTAGAGAAGGTAGGTGCTAGTGTTCTTTCCTTAATGAAGGGGCAGGCAACGGTACGTACCTAGCTAGTGTGTTTCCAGAAGGGGCAGGTCACTCCTTGTCAGGCCTATCACTCTATCCGGTGGGTCTATACACTGTGGGCAAAGAAAGAAAAATAAGGGTACAGTGCAGAGTTATTATTTTTTGCCACTTTCAGTGCATGTCAGTGTTGACATGGCTGGCACAGCTGCCATGGGGTGGGGCGTGGAATGTGCCGTGCTGCACCAGCCTAAGCTGTCACCATGCTATGGTGGGTGGATGCTGAAAAGTATCATATCTGAAAGGGTCCCTTTCCAAATTTCTAACCAGTGTGTACACTTTCCAACATCCAGATAAGGCCCCTTTCCAGATTTCATTCTCTTCCGTATTTTGGACAAAAGGAATCCGGCAAAGTATCCTATCATGCAATGGGCCTATCCTGAAAGGGGCCATTTCAGGTTAGGATACTTTTCTGGATTTTTTCGCTATAAAATCAGAAAGAAAAAGCCAGCTCTGCAAGTGAGGCTTATCAGGATATTTTCTGCTACATGTTCAGTGGAAAGATCTGGAAAGGATCCCATTCAGGGTTTTGCATTGCTAGTAAGTACATTATGAAAACCTGAATAGTATCCTATTTTGAAAGGGATCCTATCAGGACTTTCCTTTAAAACTGAAGTGACAGAAAATGTTAATAGAACCCCGTTAAAGATTTGTAAGTTTTGCACTTTGCGTTAAGAGATTGGGGAAATATTCTATTCTCATATATATATTTTGTGGGTGCTCTAATTGTGAGGGAATCGTGAAAGGGCTCCTATAAGGATTTCTTAGTTTCTTGTGATTTCTATCTTGGAAGAGGTCATATCAGGATGTTTCAGAAGGTGCTTGGACAAATAAATTTGGATTTGTATCCTATGTTAACTTTCCTCTTTACAAGGGAAAGTTCTTGTGTTAGAATCTAGAACACAGCACATGTGTGGTGCTCTTCCATTCTCAGTGCTAATTATCGCTAGGAGCAGCACTATCACTTCTAGCAGCTAGTAATTTCACAGAAAAGTATTGAGAACAGTCATTGCAAAATGCAATATTTATAGAATGAAGAGTATTCAATATATTAAAAATTATTTAGCATAAATGTCTTAATTTATATTTTTTGTATTTCTCATTGCATGCAAGTAAAATTGTATGATAATTTCATTTTTACAAGTTGAATCATATTACAAACAATAATGGTGCTAAATAGTGCTAAAAATATGCTGAAAACACTGTTTCAAATTATAATTAAATTTTTTATTATGATGAAATTACCAAAATTACGGTACAGAGCATTATACTTGTGGTAATTTTTTTACTATGGCATTATTCTTCTATCATTCCAAAAGAATAAGTTAAGACGTATTTGCATGTGCATAGCAGTATTTTTCTTCATAAAACCATCATTACTAATAACGGACTTTATCCTGTTGTATCATAATTCCAAATGAAAAGCGTGCCATTGGCATAACATTAGCCTTATATTTGTGGTTGAATTGGTCGCAAGCCGGATGTAAATCTTTATAATGGCATGTTTGCATTCATATGGGAGCGTAAATATACATGTGGTGTTAAACTTTATAAAAGTTTCTTAAAATTTTTGCTGATAATCTGAAGGGTGCAAGTTCAAATACAGTATCCACCTGGAAAATTTTCAGGTTGTAATGTAAAGTGAAAAATGATTATGTAATAAGACTTTTTTTTTTATATATTAAAATTTATTTTGTAAAACACTGGTAACCAACATAGGTAGCATTGTTTATTGGTTGGCATTATGTGTGTGCAATAACACATCTTCCCAAAACATTAATAAATGTGGGTAAATGTCTGTTTGAATGCCTATCTGAAATAAGAAAACTCATTACTCTTTAAAGTTTGCACATTACCACAAAATTATGTTGGACCAACGCATTTCAGTTGGAAACCAACATAAAAGTCATGTTTGGCCAATGTGATCCTGAATGACATTTCAGCGTTGGGCCAACATTAGCAACCAAAGTTAGCTATTGGGTATATGGCATAAAAATTTTATTTTCTCGTTTGGTGCTATCTTACAATATTGCCTTAAAAATAAATTCTGTGTTAATTGGTACTGGCAGCATACAAAGTTTGGTTGAATTTGGTTAAATTATTTAATAGATATGACAAACTTATCAAAGTATTTGTATGATCGCCATTTTGAAAATCAGTGTTTGACCCACTTAAATCACGTAAGTTTACATGGCCTTCTGTTGCAGCACTGTTGTGAAAAATGTGATGCAAATTAGTTGAATTGTTATGGAAATATGTTAAATTTTCACACCTTGCACTATTTTGCAAAAATGGCAGGCAAAAGAATATTTTCGTATGTATGCTCCTAATGAATACTATTAGTTTACAAATTTTTTTGTTTAATTGTTTAATAGATATAACATACTAAACTAAATTATTTATATTAATGCCATTAAAAAGGCCTTCCCATATTTCAACTTGTTAGTTTACATACCTTACTGTAACGCTTCTTGTGTGTAAAATTGTGTGGGAATCGGTTATTTGGCCTTCGAGATATGGTCAAAAACCTCCATTTATTACGTGGCATTCTTTATAAGTGGACTACAAAAAGGTTATGTAGTAGAATATTCAATATTGTCATAGATACTGCAAGTATAAGAATTTTAGTTAAAATCTGTTTGATAGTTTCGTAGATATAGAGCACTTAGCTAGAATGTTTTTGTGTTTTCTATTCTGACAATAAGTGTCTGGCACACTTAAAACATATAAATTAAAATGGTCTACCACAGACCAGCTTCTTCGCCAAATTTTGTAGGAATCTGGTAATTGTATCCCGAGATAGGAAATAAAAATTTTATATTTTTGTGAGGGCTACCTTACAAAATTGTGGAGAAATGAAACTCCTTATAGACAAAATTTGTGGTTATAATATTCAACATAAGCTGAAATTTTTTCCTTGTTTTGTAAATTAATAATAAATTGAGCTGAAATTTTTTTGCGGCCACCATTTTGAAAATATGTTTCATAACATATGAAACTACATGGCCTGCTATAGTGCTGCTTGTTTGCCAAATTTGGGGGCAATCGTTTTTTTTATTTATTTATTTATTTATTTTTTGAGATACGACAAAAATTTTTCATGTGATGTTATCTTGTAAGACAGCAGACAGGATAGACTTTGTATGTACCCAATTGATGTTTGCTATATGCACTGTCAAAATTAAGTCAAGTCTGAATTTATTACATGAATTTGAATATATTTTATAAGTAGGCTAAAATAACTATTTACCGTATTTGGGCGTGTATAGGCCGTACCAGAAGTTTTTGGTGAAAAATTAGGGATTATTAATATTTCAAGTATAGACTGCAACAAATTTTCGTATTCCTGTAAATATTGCCGGGTCTCATCATGCTAGTGCAGAGGCCAACAGGGGGACTGGAGGCCAACCCGCCAGCGGAGAGGCGCAGCAACAGCAAACTGGCAAGCACGCGTGTGCACACACACACATAGTTGCTGCTGTTTGTCACATCTGGTGAGAGGGAGAGAGAGAGCTTGAGAGGCCAGAGAGCGGGTGAAGGGGGCATTCTAAAAATACCGGTAGACCACCCAGCCTTCATAGTGCTTCCCCTCTGCATTTCTCCTCCAGCATTTCTCCTCCCTCCCCCATACACGGCTGCCACCACTGGTGGATAGAAGAGGAGGAAGGGGGAGTGGAATGGAGGGATGCCGAGTGAGAGGGAGAAAGAAAAAAAGAAAGGGAGCGAGCCAATGGGTATTTAAACACTATCTCATAAATATGCCGTACTCCACTTTTTGTAGTCATTTTTTTTTAATGTACGGTGTATACATGCCAAAATACGTTAATCACCATTTTAAAAATAAGTTTTCGACATTCTTAGAAAACAGAAATTTACATCACTTGCTGCAGTACTACTTGTTTTGAAATTTTGGTAGTAATCTGTCAATTGTTTAGTGAAATATGACATAGGAACTTAATTATTTAATGTGGTGCTATCTTACAAAATGAACAAATGTTGCTATATGTTGGAATATATGATACGTCTAATAGAAACTTTAAGTATACAAAATTTGGTCCAGTTTGTCAAACAATATTATAGCTATATCAAATAAAGTTCAAATGTAGTATATGTATAACAGCCATTTTTAAAATAATATATTTAAATTGCATACCTGTACACAGCCTTCCACAGTATTACTTACTTACGAAATGTGACTAGCATTGGTGAGTCGTTTTTGAGTTATAAAATAAAATATTTATTTTTTTGTGTGGGGTGATCTTCCAAATTGGTGGACTAACAATGTCATCCATTTCTAAATTCACTGCCTACATTATGCACTGTCAACATATAGAATCTGGTTAAAATTGAATTGGCTGAATGATTCCTGAAATATAACAAATCACCAATACATTTAAAATGACCCTTTACGCAGACAGGAAAGTGATCTCATAAGCTCCTCTTTCCTTCAGAAAGAAGGTTTAAAAAGCTACTGTTAATGTTTACATTTGAACACTTCCCCAGAGGTATTCCATATTCTAAGATTTTCTGTTAGTCTTCTCTGCATTTTCCCCTTAAAAATCTCATGACTAGATCCACCATTGTTTCCAAAGGAGGCCCCTATCCCTCTAGTCTGCCTCTGCATAGCATAAAGGATTTTATTTGTTTTAGTACTGCTAGCAAATTTAATCTTTTTATCGTTCTTTGGTTTAATTATTATACATTTTCTTCCCTTGGGTTCTTATTGAAGTATTCATAATGGTTGATGATATTCCTGGGATTTCTACAACTTCAATAATATTTTGATGTTTACAAATTTTAATTAAAAAAAAAAAATAGAAAAGGAAAAAAAAAATTAACCTTAATGTTATTGTAGCATGCTCACATTGTGGATGGTATCGTATATGAGTGCAACATCTATGACTATTTGAAACAAGATTTATTGTGAATGACCCTGCAAACACCACTTACCGCCATGTTAGTTGCTAGACTGACTTCCGTCAGTAAAAACAGGGTTGGCACCTTACAAAGAGGATGCCAACCCTTTGTGCTGCTCAAAGTAGGACAGTCCATTGTTCAAGTGTTCTGGAGTGCGTGTTGCTTTAAACCACTGGGTACAATGACACTAGATCAGTGTACCAAGAAAGGTTTATAATAGTGCCCAGATTGCGTGGATGAATCTAGGAATAAAACCTCGATATCCCTTCTAAAAGGTTTTTTGCTATTTAGGGAGGTGACTAGAAAGCACCCTAACTTCGAAAGGAATGGCACGCAAACCCTCTGCTAGCTCTGCGTAGGGGAGCGGGTATTTCCAATGCGGTGAGGATATGTTTATTTAATTATTTTCCGAGATTCATATGGGCTGAGAGCTTGGGTATTGCAACTCCTAGAGTGAACTTTACTTCCAACAACCTGCGGTACGCAGAACTTACGTTAGCAGAGGAGGTGGCCTTCAAATAAACATGCAATGTCAGTAGCATGGGATCACGCTCCAAGTGGAGTTACTCTCGTTTGGGCAGCTTGCCATTATATAACGCTGGCTATGTGAGTTTATGAGTGGGCACGAAGTCTAGTGATGATGGTACTGTGACCCTTCGCCTCTTTACCTGTTCTCCGCTCTGTGCCTGCGTTCTCTTTGCTGTTGTTGGCTGTTGGGATACAGCTGGTGGCTGAACAGCGGTCGATGCTAGCTGCAGCAGTTTGGTGCTGGTGTTGCTGCTGCTAGTAGGTATTTGGGATGGGCGTGGAGGAAGGGCAGTGTATGACTCTGGTAATAGTTTGTGATAGAGTCCCACAACCGAAATGTCACAGTGTACTATTAATAGGTGTTCAAAAGAAATACATTGCACTATATGTGAGGGGTTTTTCACTTTGAAAAGATAGTATTGTTAATCTCTTCAAGTTTCTTCTTACTTTCTGCAATTTTTATGTGGGCGAGGCATAATGCAGTGAATAAAATAAGCAGGAAAGAAAATAATAATTTAAATACTTCTAATTTCCCGTGAGGGAAAGCCGGTGCAATAAACAAGGTAAATTATTAAGTGGGCTAGCGTGTACTTCGAAGAGTACGTCTGGCAACGTCACTTCCGCGTGTGGCAACGTCACTTCCACTGTGTACCATTTGCTTAGCCGTTCCATCAACCGAGCGTGAGTTACATAATTTGGGAAGTTCATGCGACCGACAATACTCTTAGGTGAGTTTCCACCGAGGGAGTGAGAATGACAGATCTGTCTCTGTCAAGCGGAGTAGGGAGCTACCAATTCAGCTCGATTTCAAGGGTGGAATAGTACTCCTAGTGCCTAGGGTGCTGCCGAAATTGATCTATTGCACAAAAGTAATTTCCAATTGAGATAATGATTCTTAATACCAGTAGTAGAGGGACTATTCAAAGCTAAGTAAGGAGGCATATGGTTAAACTGGTATGATTGGTGTTTATTGACATGAAATAAAGATATTAAAATGTGACATTAATAAACATATAATAACAATCACTGACACATTATTAAAATATATCATAAAACGTCATTAGACTCACACAATAGTAACATGAATGACAATTTAAATATAGTGGAATTTAATATTTAAACTGCGGAAGCATGTCTCATTACTGCCAGGTGATGGTGTTCTGGCTTAAAGTGAGAATAAGTTGTATTTATGTGAATTATGAAAATACTCAATAAATTAATGGCCAGGGATTCCTAGCTGAATTTAATTAGGTTTGGTCCGGAAGGGACCTAGGTATGTATTTTTCAAAATGGTTCTTTTTATCAGGGTGGTAAAGGTGTGGCAGGGCCAAGGCCTTAAGTGGGTCCAGAAGGGACTAAGTTACAGTGACCTTCAATACCTGGTTATTGCTGCGGAAGAAAGGTATTTTGAGGAAGGTTAGGACATTGACGATGCGGCCCTCTGGTGGTCGATGGTGACTACCTGGAGCAGCTGGCGGAGGTCACATGGGTAGGCTTCTGCCTCTGGATGGCTGAAACTGTAGGTGGCCGAAGAGGTTGAGGATTTCGTGAGGTAGGGCTCTCCGGAGCTGCTGGCATTGGACGACCACTGGTGCATTGCGCGTTTAACAGCGCAATCGTGGGACTCTGGCCTTCACAGCCAGGAGGAGGAGTGGCTATTCCGTCGGTATCTTTGGCCTTCACAGCAAGATGGATTAGGGCTCTTCCGCAGCCTCGCGCGCACTGTCTTGCCATGCATGGGGGTGCCTTTTATACTAATTTCTCTCACTTCTTGGCATTCCAAGGGGTACAGGGAAATTAGCCCTGCCTCTTCGGGATGGAGATTGTGACGTCACCTGCATGACCATGATTCCTTATCTGCATGGGGCTTGGCGCGAGTAGTTGATTCATATTGCACTGATGCTGTCACGGAGGCAGTGACTTTCTGGTGATTAGCCTGCTTCCGTCCAGCGGTACGAGATTCAAAGAGAGCACTGTTCTTCCAGTGGGAGCTTCCAATTTGAGCTGGTCTTTCCTTGGGGAGGGGCAATGATATGGCAGCTTCTTGGAGAGTTCGGGTGCACGATAAAAGCTAGAAACACGATGCTGTGGCCCGTCCTGAGGGTGTCAGGTCACGCAATTAGGGGGATGGTAGTAGCTAGATAAATAGAGCACTCCAATATACAAAACACTATGTTTATTCAATTCACGACGATTATACAACTTCTTACATGGATTACTCACTGCGTTACTCTACTATCATTAATATCAGGATCAATCTCACAATCGGCAAGATTAGTGTTAGGATATTTAAGGTGCTCTTTGACTCAGATGGAGTTCAAGCTATGTCACAAATATCCTTAATGTGACACGACCTAGGGTGCCTTACTTGGAGTATATTTACCCTGGTGATAGTGTTGCCATCTATGTGTATACCTCCTCGACGGTTGCAGCAGTCTGGAGTCGAAGTAGGACCACGGGCATGGTGGTCCTCTCTCATGGTCCTTCTGGCAGCTGGATTCAAGATGCCCACGAGCTGCCATTACCCCGGACTTATATAGGGCTGACCGCGGCCTCAATACCTTTCCTTGGCGGGGGTGTTTTCAAAACAGCCGGTTGGCTTGTCGAAGTCGCGCCATCCTCCACTCTCGCATGTCAGCCCTGGCTACTGGTGACCACACCATAGGGTATTCAGCCTTTGTCAACCTCAGTTGTCCACATGTCCTGCCTCCATTACAGTGTTTAGCTAGGTTTGGCTTGACCATTTAATTGAAGTCGCTTCTGTAATATGCACCTTTTCTAGGCTTGGGAACCATCATGCATCATCAATAGCACCCCCTCCCCCTCCTTGTTTTCCGTGGAAGACCCTGTAGCGTCGCCCTCTTCAGCCCATACGTTTGGGCAACAAGAATGTACCTTGCAAAAGTCACTGTCCTGCCCTTCCACTGTACCATCCTGCACTAGCTCAGTCGGGTTACTTTCAAGATTCTAGCTCAATGTTTTTAAACCAAATAAGAAGAATGTACTTCCATTTTGGAATATTGTTAATTTTTATTTCTGAAGTTCTCGCACATTATTACAGAACACACAGACACAAACGAACAGGTCTTCCTTCAGTGTACAACTTAACAGGTTGACAGTGTCACAGTAGCTTTAAAAATTATGTTCAAACAAACTCACCTAGCGAGAACAATTATGCTGGCAAGGGGAAGGAAAAAAACCTTCCCCCTTGGTGCCTAGCGGCCTCCCACACCCGCAGAAAGAATTTTGTAGAAAAAGGTTTGTAGTCAAAAGTACTTCAAATTCACAGGTTGCTTGAAAAGAAAGAGTTTCTGGCCATCGGCGCTTCCAGGTGTGGGCAAAATTGTCCCGACAGTCTTCTCAAAGGTTGATGATGTTTACGGACGAGTCCAAGGATCGCGCTAGGCACGTGCAGCTCTCTCCACTCCTCAAAATAAATCTAAAATTAACTTTTGACCGGGGCTCATGATCTCCTATCTGCTAAAACTTAAATCACTTCAAGGCTTCAAAATAAAAATTGCCGATGGCAGGGGAAAATCAAAAGAAGTCAGAAAAAAATGTAATCTCTAAAGTGAGGCAACCTCGCTCGGATCCTGGGAACTCGAAAGTGCCACGTAATACAGATGACAACTGAAATACAGCTCCACATTAAAACTGATAAACCCTTACTTCTACACGTGGCATTTAAAGAAAAATTTAAACTATTACACTCACTGACAAACTAAATTGGGGTTTTTAAATAAGTCAGATGAAAACAATGATAAAAATTATTAAAATTTATATAACCTGCAATACTACAACCCATCAGGAAGTGAAAAATCGGAAGTTTTGCTATTAGTGGCTTTGCGTCTTGTGTTTGTAGCTGTTCTGTGCAACAGCAGGTGAGCTGGTTGGGAACGCTGCTTGGAGAATGCAGTTATCTTCCCCTTCACCCGCTCATGAAGGAAGTATTTGTTTCATGTTTAGAGGGCCGGCAGTTTGCTCTGTCTCCTTCCTTGTGCTCACTCCTCCTCCTTTACACTTCCCCTTGCATTCCTCTTGCCTCTGTTTTCAGCAGCAGGAAGGGTGAGGGTTAGGGAGAGGAGATCAAGGTTATTGTGAATGAAAGAAAGAAGCTTTTCAGCAGGTGTAAAAATTTTGTGTTCCTATCCTGTAGGGTTTGTGTGTCTTCATTCATGTCGCCAGGTCAGTTTACAAAAATGTGCAAGGGAGGCGTTTTCTGAAAATCTTTTAGTTACTCTTATCTGTAAATGAAAGGGAAATGGAGTTAACACACAAATACCCAACTTGAAACTTGTGGGTGCGAAGTGTTCCCCTCGTACAAAGGAACTGGAAGAAAAAGAGTCTAGGGTTTTGCCGAGGAGGAATTTTTAAGCATAAGGGCTCCTTGAGCCTGTGCCTTATGGCAAACGTGTGGAATGTGTGTGGCCTTCCGCTGCACACAAGTGAATTAAATATTCCTGTGAAATTTGCAAGGTACAATTAAAGGATTCTTACGTTAATTTAATTTGTTTTATGGACCCTTACAAAAACATAATGGTGAACACAAAGTACTGGATGGTTTACATTCATTGTTATGGTTCAAAACATTTGCAACAAAAGAAAAAGAAACACTTCTTTAAATTAGATGATATATATGCACTCTTTTTTTTCATTTTGGTTATATGGTACCACAGTTGTTGAAAAATTTATGTTAAGTATGCTGGGTTGATTAACAGTTAGGCAATGTGTACTTAATATATATTACAAAGTAAGAAGGTACCGTAAGAAAATTGATTAATCACTTTTGTGTGCCTTTCAAGTTGTCACCTTTATATAATATCACAACCACATGAACACTTTTGGTTACCTTTACGTTTTCTTAATAGAATTACATATGATGCCCATTGATATTGAAAGTTAAACAATTTTCTAGGGATGTGTGGGTACCCAAAAATTTTAGCTTTGATCCTGTTCCATTGGTATTTGAACCCGGAATTGAACGTAGTTTTCGGAATCCGAAAAACTCTTGAGATCAGATTCAGAGGTTAGGATTTAAAAATAAACAAATATTTAAAGTCAGTTTAAGAAATATAACACGGGGCATTTGCGTAATTGGTTACATACTTTTATGAAATTCACAATGACCCACTTCCAAATCTTAATAGCATAAAAATCTTAGCACCCCACCAGTGGAGATGTTCACGAGACATTCAAACAACTTTCGTGTCTTACGTACGGCCTCAGCATCATCACGTAGTATGTAAACAGTATCATTATAAACCGTAGGATAGAACACTACAGTACACACAAGAATTTCTTTCTCTATCATTTAAGAGCTTTGGGCTAAATTAAATATTAATTGTGCCAGTTTTATTCAAGAGGTTAACATCACAAACACATGCAAACGCTGGCATTTTAGCACTGCTTTGTTGATCCAGTGTGACCAACCTCGTGCACATTTACAGTGAACATGCACGTGTTATTGTTACAGCTAGTGCAATTTTAATTTTGCCTTGATAACAAGTAACTAACCTTTTTTTGGTTTCCTGTAAATGCCGGGTAATAGTGATTTTTGCTTGTTTGTCAATGATTTCATATAAAATATTGCCGTTTAAATTAAATGTTTTTAAATGGCATTTAGTGTATTTCTAGCATTAATCAAATTTTCGTAGATGCAATGTATAATTTTTAATGTATTTTGAAAGTTCAATATTGTTTGGGAATACATTTGTTAACACAGATGTTTGTGTTGTATCTCCCGGTGTTTACGGATATATGTTATTTTATTATATATTTTAATGGTCAGGAACGACATGATTAAGGCTGCCTGAAGTGCATATTTTACTCATCCGTGGCAGTGTGTTTCATGCCAGGTAGTGCTTGTAAATAATTGCAATACATAACCGAAAATGCAAAATACGGTTAAGTAGACAAGTGAAGTGTGCAAATGCATGTGAGAGTTTGGCTATAGGCAAAATAATGGAAGAAACAGGGACTCCATTTAAGGGCCACAGTAATGTTTGGAAATTTTATGATAAAGTATCTGACAGTCATTCAAAATGTAAGATTTGTGGGTGCAAACTAAAACAGGTCCATGGCAGCACTTCAAGCATGGCGAAACGTTTAGCACTGTACAAAACAGTGTGTGCTGAATATTTAGAGCTTCAAAAGCAAGTAAACCCCATTACTTCTACATGTAAAAAGGTGAAACTGACACTGTCAGCTTCATTTGCCAATCAAGAGAATTATGACAAAGACAATCCCAAAGCAGTGGCTATTACAAATGCTATTGAAAAAATGATGGCTATTCTACAACCATTTAGCATGATGCAAGATGGTGGTTTTAAAGAGTTAATGGTGCTAGTGGAGCCCAAATACTCCCTGCCTGATAGAACAACATTTTCAAGATGTGACATGCCAGAGCTGTACCATAATCTTGTTCATAAAATATGCACAAAAATGTCAAATGATTTTGAAGGAGGTGTCAATTCAATAGCGTTCACAACAGACATGTGGACATCACGCAGCAGTGACAGCTATTTATCCTTAACCTGCCATTATGAAAAACCCAGTTTTGTTTCTGAGTATTAAATGTTGGGGAATTGCATGTTTGCAGGTGAACATAGGGGTGAAGCAATTGCCAATAAATACTTTGCTTAAATTGAGTGCAAAGTGGAGAATTTCCGACACAGTACCTTTTTATATTGTCAGATTGTGCTAGAAACATGACATCTGCAATTGCAAAAACATTGTGGCATTAATTTAGCTGTTTGGTTCACACACTGCAGGTGGCCATAAATTATGCCAAGAAAGAGACTCCTGGCATAGAAGTTGTGTAAAAAATGCAGTGCGATAGTTGGACACTATAAACACAGTTCTCAAGCCAGACAACGACTGCATCTATTACAAAAACAATTGGGGAAACCAGTACGTGAATTGATTCAAGATGTTGACACACATTGGAACAGCGAGTTTGATATGTTTAAACAACTTGTGGAACAAAGAGAACCTATTATTGCTGAACTCGCATCATCAGATGGTGTGGACAACCTTACTTCTAATGAATGGAAACTTGCCGAAGGAACCGTGACAATCCTAGAACCAATACATGCTGCTACCAAAGAATTCAGTGGATGGGCTTATCCTACAATTTCTTTAGTAATTCCTGTTATTGATGGCATAAAAACTATTTTTGAATTAATTGTGTGCTAAGCAGGACCGGGTGAAGGTAAAGTTTTTGCAAGAAATTTGTTCTGTTAAAGGCAATACTATCAAAATTTCCAGATTACAGACAAGTGGTTGAATATCTAGCAGCAATGCTTCTGGATCCATGATTTAAGGCAGTGTTGTTAAAAGATCATGAGAAAAATGGAGGTCTAAATGTTGTAAAACACCTTATTTCTAAAGCTACCGATTATACACAAGTGAAGCACAAAATGTTGAGATCCAAGCAACAGTTGGAACTTCAGGATCACACTTGAGTATCTGTAGCAGTTTTGATCAATATTCAACAAAGCTGGAGGCATCACATTCCACTAATCAGGATGGTGTATTGGAAGATGACATTTCAAAGTACTTAAATGAACCTGTTCGGAAACGTTCTATAAATCCTTATCTGTGGTGGAAAGAAAATAACATTGGTCACAAATATGTTTCAGTTGTTGCAAGACGTCTGTTGTGTATTCCTGCTATATCTGTTCCCAGTGAATAGGGTTGTGCGAATATTTGGTATAACGAAACTAAAACGAAAAATGGCAGCTTTCATTTTTGTTTCGGTAAGAAATTTGGTTATCGAAAGTTGTAACCGAAAGAAAATTCTCAATTTCAATTAATTTTCTGTTATTTAATGAACATTCATTTAGTGCACCAGAAAAGAACATTTTTGCCTGTAAATAATCTTGTTAGTTTTCATTATTTGATAACTAAAATAACTACATAAAAGGAAAATTTAAATGTAGGAGAAATCCCCTATGGTAAATACTCCATATCCTACATATTTTTGATTTGATTTTCCGAGTTAGTTATAATGAATAACCTGCTATAATGTTATGAAATTTGTTAAGCTTTCATTAAGGCTGAACCTTAATGATATTATTTTTCTTTTTCTTTTGTTTCACGAAAGTGCATAACATATCTTTCATTTTCATTTTGTGAGAAAAAAGTCACATTCGCACAACCCTACCAGTGAATGGCTGTTCTCTTCTGCAGGAAATATTATCACAGCCCGTAGAGAAAACCTTCCTTCTGAGATTGTGGAGCAACTGACTTTTTACATGAAAACTTGTAGGCCCACATATACAGTCATTTGCATTCACAAGCCTAACCTAAGATCTCAGGAGGCTCAAATAGCTATAAAATTATAAAGTTGTTTAATATTTAATTACAACAATAGTTATGAATGACATGCAGTTCTAATGATTTTGCATGTAAATATAATCATATCCAATAAATATAATGATTTGTTCTTGATAAATATTGTAAATAACCTATTTGCATTAAAAAGAAAGTATAATAAAATTTGCTCACAAACAAGTTTACTAATGTGTGATATTGTAACAGTATACAGACCTACAAAAGGAATCGGAATTGGATTCAAATTTCAACTTCTACTTTGAGAATCGAATTGAAGTGAAAATAATGGAATTGCACATCCCTACAATTTTCTTTCTCATTTAACAATTTTTTAAAGCATTTATCTACGATGCTTAAGAGTATCTTAACCTAACATGGAATCAATTAACTGCCATAACAATAACCTATGGTAATACACATTTACACCAAGTGCTATGTATTTACAATTTCCCTTTACCTAACAATGCTTTTGTTATGAAAAAGAAACAACCCTGAAGTGAAACCTTTAGTCACTTCGAGTGAAGCTCTTATTATGAAAAATCTTAAAGTTACTATCTACAACATAATGTCCAATAAAACAAGAGTAAAACACTTCCAGAAACAACGAAATAAATGCATTATATTTTCTATGCAGCATTTACAGCATGCTATATACAGTAAAACTTTGCTAATAAGTTTCTGAAGGGACTGAAAAAATAATACAATTTTATTAACTAGGAAAACTTCAAAAAAGTATCAAATTACAAATGTGCAGATAGACTTTTTAAGTGGGAACTTCTTAACATGTTTTGACCGTAAATGCAAAATTACTCCTGTTTCCTCTGTGTGTGTCCCAACGAGCTTTTTTGATTCACATGTTGCAAGCCCCCATACTTAACTCTCTGAAACTTGGGGCGTAATTGGTTTACTCTACTGTTATGGCATTACACTCTTACTTTGACACACTTTAAAGAAGATGGGAAAAATCAAATAAAATTAAAGCTACGTGAATCAATATTATATTATACAAGCCCATTCCTACTTTAAGTTTAACCTATCAACCTCTTACCTTTGTTAGTTATTGCCATTCCAGACGTCAATTGAAATGTTTTAAGGCTCTGGCCTTTTGACCTTTGATTTCCGTCAGAACATGTGCTGTCGCTTTTCATTTATGTGATGTCTTGCACTCACAGGTTTTAGCACCATCATGAGTGACAATTTCTGCTGCTGGTTTTTTTTTATACTATACGGCAACACAACTGACCTGTTTGAAGAAATGTGAGAGTCTAATAAAAAGTTTATTTGAAGGTTGCCGCATAGGCA
Organism: Dryococelus australis; assembly: GCA_029891345.1. Taxonomy (NCBI): domain Eukaryota; kingdom Metazoa; phylum Arthropoda; class Insecta; order Phasmatodea; family Phasmatidae; genus Dryococelus; species Dryococelus australis. The sequence goes on from CM056994.1 coordinate 90,386,356, forward strand.
CAATTCGCAACCCCAGTGATTAGTAATTAGAAAGTTTTTGGAAAGTATTTTCATCATTCTTTACTGGGTGCGGTGTCGCTTAAGGTGCCTCTTCTGAGGCAGCCCACATTTTGGGGGGGGGGGGGGTGCAATTGTGCAGGCCATCAATAACTGGGCATGGGCCTCCAGAGGGTTTCACGAAAGTAGTCTGGCGACCAGAGAATTTGAGTTGCTTTCTCGTGGTGCTAGGTTTGAGTGCGGCGAACTCGGCATAGGTCGAGGTATGAGCGGTTCGCTTATGGGTGGCACGGATGGCGCCTTCCTCTCAGTGAGGCGGCCTCGTTTTAATGTCTGTTACAGACACTGCTGATACTGTCTCAGCCTGACCTGTAACTTCTGAAGACAGTTGAGACCTTTCCATTGCTCTGGTTTCAATGTGTACCAGAGTGGACCCAATCACAGGAGGGGAACTCTGGAGGATGTCCTCACCTCCCTCCTGGGTTTGAGCCTCAGCGGTGGCATCTCGGCTTGGAGATGTGTGGATCAAGGGAGGGGCACTGGACACTACTCCATCATGGACGATCTGTTCTTTCCTCGTCTGTGATGATCGGGGAGGTAGCAGGGACCAGGCCTTGGAATTATGTCTGCAGAAAGGTGCCTAGTCGTTTACTCATGAGACCTTGGAACTGTGGCCACAGAAAGGGGCCTCACAATTGCTAAAGTCCCGTCATCAGCTGGCAGACCTCTCGTGGTGGACGACGGTGGTAGAGGCGCATCGGTTGCCTCATCCTCTCGTCTGACTGAAGTTTCCACTTCCTCTGCTGGCGTGGTTGGGGGAACAGACTCCGGGGGTAGTGGGATCTTGGAGACATCCAAAATTGACTCTGGCATGCTGTCCTTTTACTGCACACAATTTACAACTGGGAAAACCAAAGGTTCTGTTTGAAATATATACTTGGTTCAGTGGTCAGGGTCCAGAGGGACTCTCCGCCTTTACTCTGTGGCTAGTTGGCGGGGTTATGGGAGCCTCTGTCGAGACCTTTCCACCCTGAGGGCCTCCCCATATTGCCTGAAAAATGTTGGGTTTCCAAGTGAATATTCCACTTACTCACCCGTCTGTTGGTTATTGGGGTTATTAGTCGAGGGCAGTGTCTGGGTTGGCATGCCTCTCAGACTACATGTTAATCTGGGAGCATCAGGCATCCCGAAAAACACCTGGAGGGTTCGGAGTGTAGAGGGCATTGTCCGGGCAGACATGCTACCTTGACACGCTGGTCGTTGTTGTGCATCCTCCTTAAGGGCAGGGGAATGACTCCCTTGTACACTGCCCATCAGAGGTCCGGGCTCCATAGACTTAGGAAACTCTAATTTTGAGGCAGGGGGTGGAGGAAATGTGTGGTTCATCTGTTGTAACCGGGCCCGAGGGTGGCTGGCTTGTCTGGCCTGACTGCAGTTATTCTTTGACGATGGTGGTTCAGGCGTAGGTTTGGGGCGATGGTATCTTCTCTGCCATTGACTTCGGGGCTGATAAGGAGTCTTTACATGGAGTTGGAGGCAGCGGGCTGGGGTGAGTAAAGGGGTAGCAGGAGCTGGGTTACCCACCCAGTCAAGCATCCGATTCCTGTTCCCCCACAGGGAGATCCGACGCTGCCCACAGTCTATTAAGCAATGTTGCCTCCGCAACCAGGGCTGCCCCAAAATCAAGAACTTCCCAAGATTCGGTACAATCCAGAAGGTGTCTCGAATGACTTTTACTCACTACCATGGTAAGGGTAATCTCCCAAGTCTTCCCATGTGGGGTAGGTGTGCTCTTTGGTTGGGCATTAAAAGATTACTCTGTACAAAGTACCTGTGGTGACTATGTCCAGCATGGCCACTGTAACTTTATTGTTGATTTTGATAGGAAGGCGGGGTTCGTCCAAGGAAGAGCTCTCGTTCCTGAGAGCATGGAGTCTTATCGGGGTATTGCCCGGCTGGGCAGGTTCCTTAAGTGGCAAGCGCGGCTATGTGCTGTGCAGACGAACTTTTGAGTTCCTGCCCCTCTGTGGCTAGGCCAGTTTGAGTGATCCTTGTTTAGGTGACACCCCGGGCAATGCCAACAGCGGGGAGGTAGCGGGGACCGAGGAGGTGGCAGGTGGGCGGCTGTTGGCCATACGGGAGTAGGGGAGAGGCTGTGGCCTTCAGGGCACGTGTTGAGCTTTCACAGCGTGTATGCCCTTTATCATTCTTCTCGATTTCCCTTGCTCGCTCCGCAAGCTCCTCCATCGACTGTGGCTTGGTAGTGATAAGAAGGTTGTGGTATTAGGGGAGCAGAGTGCACGTTATATTCGACAGGCAACTTGTTTTACTCTCTGCTGGATAAATATATTTATACAGTTGTATATTACGGCAAATTTATATCTCCACTTCCTGCTCTGGGGACTGCACTTTAGTGTGGAACTCTGTAATCAGCTGTGCTATGACTTTTTCCCCTGTAAACTGGAAAGCCAGCCAGTGGCTCAACTGGTCCCATTCACTGATGAATTCCCTGTATTTTCGCCACCACTCCTTTGCCTTTCCTAGGAAGCTTTCAGCACCCATTGCCTACGGGGGATGTTATGGTCGGTGAATTCCCTTTCACATTCCTGTATAAATGTGACTGGGTCTTTGTGTGGTCTCATGCTAAATTCCAGAGTTGGAACTCTGTGGTTGTGTGTAGTGGTTCTGGACTGTGTTTCAAACCGGGATTCCTAGGTCAGTATATCAGACCATGCTGACATACATTGCATTGATAGACTTGGCCGGGCTGAAGAATTTGTTTGTCCAGCCAACCTATGCATCTTAGATGGTACTCGTTATCACAGGTGATACACCTGGTAGTGAAGGTACCATGGCCATTACACTATAACCAGTCGCATCTGGCTAGTGGCATGAGTCTGCATGGCGTATACCTATATTCTAGGAAGTCTGTAAATCGGGGAGCATCTTCCCATCTTATGCATAGGTAGTGGAAATGCTTACTGCAATGTGCACAATGAATGTAGTGTATTCCTGTGCTGGGACAGGTATCCACATTACATTTAGTCGGAAGGGTTCTGGGTTCGATGTCTGTTCATATGAGTTATGGAATCCTCATTCTCATTCCCATTTCAGATGGACATGATGGTCCACGACTGAAGTCAGGCACCACAGGGTTAGTTTCTCGGACTCCTTGAAGTCCGGACAAAGAACTGTACCTGATTGGTCTAGCATAGGCTAATTGATAGGTCAGCACAGGTCAATCTTTAGGATTTTGGGAATCTTAAGAAACCCAGTAGGAGGGGCCAATTATTATTTTTGAATGAATATGTAACAATGTCTATTTCGTGAAGTCTGCAACTAAATCAGGAATGCTTCTTACCAAAGTTGTTTTCATTCAACCGTAATTTGTGGTCTAGTCGAACTCGCTCTTAAATATTACCATTTACGACAATTTTCTTTCTAAATCTGGAAATTAAGGACGTACATAGAAGAATGTGAAATTGTTAAAATTGTAATTAATTTCATTTCCACTTCAGTTAACTATATTCTACTATACGCATTGCTCCTGCTTCGTTATGATTTGTTTGCCTAGGGTTGGGCACTTATCAGTCTGTCTGTCACTAACACTTGCTACTTAGTTACTCAACATGACAGGGTTTCCGTTAACAATTGGTAAAAGGATATAAATGGTTTAAAGAAAAAAGTAACTAGGGCTTCAAAAGTGCTCACTGTACCATGAACGGCCTATAAAAAAAACGACTTTAAAAAGTGGAGTGCGGCTTATAATTTTCAACGCACATTGTTTTTGCTTACCTCTCACTGCCACACATTTTGTCCTTTTTACTAGAGGTAGGACGAACCTAGATTTTGCTACCTAACCGAACTCTAACTTAACCTAGAATATTTTAACCTAACTTGAACAGAATCTTCAAAACTGTCTGCTAACTGAACTCGAACTGAATTATGCTATAGTTTATAGAACTCAAACTGAACTTTAAATAAAAATACCATATCCACACATCTTCATAGTTCAGCCCATAATTATTGAAGCATAAAAAAAATTGTATGACCGTAATAATTCCATCTGTAATAGATCATGTTGCATAAAAAATAAACACACGCAACCTTCACAGCCTAGCCCCTATTTGTTCAAGTCTATAACACAAACAAATATGCATAACCGCATACACATTTCACCTCTAATTCTTAAAAAAATTAACAAACAATAAACACGTACATATACAACCTTCACAGTTCCACCAATAGGTTCCAAAATTTAGAAAAAATACAAAATTAACTTACTATTAACTTTTGGTTTTTTAAAGAATTGATTGATCTGTTGATTAAATAAAAATCTGATAAATGTATCTTTCTCTTCTTAAATGTATATGAAAATCACAAAATGGCAACACAAAAATATGTTGATATGAAAATGTTAATTTTTCAATAACTTAAGCAAATCACGTATATTGTACTTTAATTTTGTCATGCAAGAAAGTTAACGTTTCTACTGCTTGTGGCGAAAGGTTCTGACGACGCTTTGTAACAATGTGTCCAGCCTTTGAAAATAATCTCGAGATGGATAGAAACATCTGGGCCACTGGAGCAAGGTTAGGAAACTTATTCCTGTTGTCTTTCCATCAATGCAGTGCTTCATCATTGTGTGGAACTAGGGGCTCTTCAAGATAACCTGAAATCAAAAGAAATTGAAAAGTATTTAGTATTAATAACTAAAAATGTTAAAAATAATTATTTCTTTTGTAAGTAGTGTTAATTACCTTTTTCCATATGTCATCTACTGACTTCTTTTGTTTTAATTTTTCTGAGACACACGTTGCTTCAAAGCTTCCCAAACTAATCCTCCTGTGTGATGTTGACCTTGAGGCATTCCCTTTGGTTCTTCAGTGACACCATTAGCCACTTCCCTACTTTCCTTAGAGCTTCCACTTCCTTCTCAAGAAGCATTCAAGCTCGTGCCATTTCATGCTCTTCCAAAATTACACCTTTGAATCTGGGATCTAACAAAACTGACAACAAATATATATAATCTTCTTGGATATCATGAAACCTTGTCTTTAAAAAATTTAAGAGAGATTTTGTGAACATTGAAGTAAGTACATTTACTTGATTTCAAGTTTTCTTTCAGCTTGAACTCAATGCCAAAAACAATTGTTAAATCCATTGAAAGTGTGGGAACTGATTCTATACTGAGCTCATTAGTTGCATCAAAAAACGGTTTTAAATTGGATACGTAACTCTCGATAACTTGTCAGTCCCTGGTAGATAGTTCATCTTCCCACTCTGGGGATAGTGAACGGTGATTGCATTCTTTTGTTCAGGTATTCTTTCAAGCACAAGATAAACACTATTCCAACGTGTTTCCACCATCTGCTTGAGTTTGTGGGTTGGAAGATTCAATCTTACTTGACATGCTTGCAATTGTTTCCTTGCTAATGTGCTGTGTCGGTAATGGCCCACATGCACTCTGCATTTCTTCAATATTGGCTCTACATTCTTCTCTCTCACAGCATCATTAATGATGAGCTGTAATGTATATGCCACACATGTCGGATGCTGTACTAGTTTTCCATGAAATAGTGCAGTGATGTTCCTTGCATTGTCTGTTATCATGAACACTTTAACAGAACCCTCCTCTTCTATATCTGTATCTCAAGTAGAGCACACGGACCTGACTTTCTCAAAAATGGTTTTTCCTGTGTGCTCTCCTGGAAAATGTGAACACTTCAAGGTTTTGCTGCGAAAGCTGAATGTGTCATCTCAAATAGTAGTGTCAGACATGTAAGGTTCCTGCTCTCTTGATGTCCAAAGATAATTTGTCAAACAAATGGAATTCGTAAATTTTATTTTGTTAGCCAATTCTAACTTAGTTTTAGCCCTTACACTTCTGTGTAGTTCTGGGATAATTTTACTTGAAAACTGTTTTCTTGATGGGAGGACGTACTTGGGTTCTAATGTGGTAATGACAGACTGAAATCCCTGATTCTCAACAATTGAATAGGGCTGGAAATTTAATATAATCATTTGTGCAATTTTGTTTGTGATAGAAGTTGCACGTGCACTGTTGGAGGTTAATGTGGGTTGAAAAGACATCTACAAGTTTGGTTTGCAATTTATCTGATTTCATTTTCTTTTCTGTCTGCAAACTTTTATTTACTGGTCTTCTTATTTTTTTCAGCATTGTATTCTTCATAATGCTTTGGATGTTTGCTGTTAAGATGGCGTATTAGTGTCAATGTCGTTGACCCAGGAGTTTGAAGAACCTGGTTACAAATATTGCGGCTACTGTTTTACAAGTATTAATTTTTCTTGAAAAAGTTACAAATTTGTGTTTGGCTGCCTCGAATGTTTTGGCTGCTTGAAGAAAAGGTACCAGAATAAGCAATATTTTGTATTTCTTGTACTTGTTTGTCATCTTTGCATTCTTGATGAAAAACTTTTCTTTTGAAAGAAACTGACTATGTTAATGTTGCTTCAGATTCTTAGTTTCCTCCAAGGGATTTTTTGAACTTAAAAAATTGTTACTTGTTTATAGCACAGCCATTTATATTTTACAAATAAATAAAATTAACATTATTTACTTTATATAAAAATCTGTCTTTTACATGTGGATTGAATTAATCTTTTAAATTGGGTTGCAACAATAGCTTTGAAGATATTTTTTTGTATAAATTCCATTGTCATATTATGTGTATTGACAAGTCTGGAGTGCAGCAAAAAATACATCAAATTAAAATAAGAGTGAGATTTGTATGGCTCTTTAACATCGAGGTCTTGAGAGTCGAATGAAATGAGAGGATAGCATACAACCTATACAGCTATATGTTTAACTTTTAATTTAAGTGAATAGACCAGTAAAAACTTATAGCCTAAATGCTGCCTTATAAGTTTAAATTTAAATTGGTTATTTGAATTTATGGAGACACTGAATATGTTAATATTTTGTTTATTGAGGTATCTAAAATTATTTATAATGGCATATTTCATTTAGGGCTGTGTTGTGTCATCTTGTATTATTAAAATATCATACATTCAGCTATAAAGCTATTGCCCTCTTGCACTTGTGCCATATAGTCCATTCCCAACTGGAAGCGACTTACACTCTAGGCATAACATGTCATCTGTTTTTTTCAATAACGTGTGTTCCACAAATATATAACACTGTGGTTAACTTTAGAGTACTGTATTATTGAATAAATGAACCTTTACCTTAATATCTTCTATAACTTGTAATATGTATTTCTTTTTAAAATATGAATTATCAACAGCGAGTGCAGCGAAGTGTTGGCAACGATCGGTAAGAAATAGTTCACAGTTAAAATATTATTTTAACCTTGTTTTTTTGTATACTATTTGTAAATTAAACGGTGCCTATCGACATATTTAAATATTTAAGTAGCCCCAATGGCAACATATCTCATTTTTACAATTTAAAATAACAGTGGAAAATATCGTGAATAGGCCATAATGGTACGGTATTGTTTTATCGAGCAAGAAAGCAATTGAAAAACTGTCTGCTGGTTAAGCTTGTTGCCCTCTTTCTCGTTCTTCGTCTCTTCCACATTCGGGAAATTTCACTTCGCTAGTAAGCAGTGAAATTTTACATTATCTCAATTGTAGCATATTTCATACTTATTTCAGCAAAATAATGATTTTTTTGAATTTTTAATTTACAACTGAAAAGAGATTTTAATGTTTGAATACTTATTTTAATATATTTAGATATGATGGCGGGGCAGTTACCTAGTGAAGTTGGCAGACGTGGCGAGCCATGACATGGCGTGTTGCTTTTTGTCAAACGAAACGTAAATTATTCTTACTTCGAAAAATTCTTCAAATTAATACATCATGTTTGTAGACGTGTTTTTTAAACCTACCAAGGGAAATTCTATGTGATAAATCTGTTTTTCCACTGCAGTAATAAATATACTGTGACGTGTGTTTTGTTAATCATTGCGTCTGTGAAATGGCGTGCCTTTGTGCTTCGTGGTCGATGCGCTAGCCCTGTGTGTGCGTGATTTCAAATATTTGATTAGCACTATTTATACATTTTATATGTGAACTGTTTTTATGATGAAGTTATTAATTTACATCCATGTCTGTTTATTTATCATGATGTTATACCTTTGCCCTAAGGGGTTTGAAACACAGTCGTTCAACGTAATTTGCCACAATCCTAGAGGAAAAATACTAAGCCCAGCCCGATAAATTTCAATAAACGTAATAAACAGTAAGCAATACATAGAAATCTGAGCGGAATAAAAGTTATTGTAGGCTTATTTGTGTGCATGTTCACCTCTATCTATTCGCGGCAAAATACAAACATGCATTACATATATTGAGCTACACCATGGAAAACAAATATGGTAATGTAAAATAACTGTTAGAACTGTCTTCAATTCAGGCATTTTTAAAACGTCATAAAGCTGGCCTAAACTGTGAATATTCATACGGAATGGTTTTTGGAATATGACAGAATTCTTTGAAAAGCTGTGAACATTAAACAACACATTTGGCAGGTATAAAAGCAGAAGTCACATTTCAATGTTTATTTTTAGGTGTAGCGAAAGTATACGAACATATGTACACACGCAATAGAATGTAAACATTGATTTTGACAGATGCTACATGGCAGTTTCATGGCAATGTTTGTTTATATTTGGCGGAAGGATATGAAACGGGCCTGCAAGTAGATATTTAGCAGGGCTCCGAGAAAGTTGCTTCCAATGGGGAATGGAGTATAGTTGTCACTATAGTAAATGAATAAATACATATTAAGTTTATTATGTCATGTAAACAAACCCATTTCAATATAATGTAAAGTATTTATTGGTTACAATAGTTACAAACCTGTCCTTCCTAGTAAATCAAGATTTTTCATTCAGAATTAAGCCTAAAGACTCAATAGCTTTGATTATTTTCCTAATTATGGATATTGTGCAACATGTGTAAAGAGTTGCAGCATTGTGTGCTTAAATACAATATATTTTTAGTGCAAACTATTCAGCTATATCTTGTTAACCCTTGTGTAACCATGTAAAAGTGGTTAACAAAAATAGTGATCTCTTTATGTAAATTCATGAGAGAAACACCAAATAAAGTTCCTCAAAATAAACCTCAAAAAATTTTCACCAAGTCTTGTTGAAATAATACAGCTGACTAGGCTGATTGACAGTGATTCAGTTAATACAACAACTTACGCAGTCTATCTTAATAGGCTTAACTTACATGTTATTAATTTTTATTTTGCTTTGAGATGAAATAAAATAGTAAATTAAATTTTTGCTTTGCATTCAAATTAACATATGAGATTATCATAAAACTTGGAAAGTCATAAAGATTCTGTAAAACATACTGACAGACTCTGAGGTGACTATTAAATAAATGTTATATTACATTAAGTATATTTAGTTTACTAAAGCACTGTAATAATGGTAGTTAAGTAGCCTGCTGAGCTACTTTACTTTTCAGAACTAGGCAAGTTTAATAATGGCTTGTAAGCATATTTAAACATTAAATTATTTTAGATTATTTTTAAAATGCTCTACTTTAGGTTTTGTCCAGTAATTCTGTGGACAAAATATTTAATGGGTATTAAATGTGCTTAACAGAATTGCACTACGTCAAAACAATTATTTAACTCATTTTTTGTTTGTAATAATAACACAAGGTAAATGGAACCGTGAAGAAAATGACTACATGATGCTACATAACTGAAAGATACCACTTTGTACAGTTCCCAAGAAAGAGTCAGTGACTCATTGGAACATTATAAATAAATAAATAATTTTTTTTCTTAAGGAAAGGTTAGTATATTCTGCCTAAATTACTACCAAAAACGTTAGGTTCCAATGCATTTCTTCAAAAGAAGAAATTAAAATTGTGGTATTATTACAACAAACGTGACAACACGTGACTGATACTGGTGATTCTGAACAATCTCGCAACCTTGGAAAATCATGTGGTATATTGTAAGTAACGCTCTTGTTGCAGATAATAAAAATGAAACTAGTGAGCAATTCACAAAATCCATATTATAAAATAGATTAAGTAGCATTGAGGCACAGATATCTTTTAATTTTTTTAATTTATTAAGTTTTTATTAATATTTTCATTATATTGGTTCAAAATTTAATAATGCTGTCAAAGATCATTATTCGTTGTCTCAGATACCTCTTAATTTGAAGATTTGTTTGAATTTTGCCCAGGTGGTCAGCATCCTTATAGTTTATTCTTGAACTCATCAGTGAAAACAAATCATCCGTGAGCATATCAATGAAAATGTCCAATATACAAAGACCATACCATCTTATTAAACTTTACTTTTCATAACTTTTGATAGTAGATATTTACCAGGAACAATTTTAAAATTTAAAACAAGGCAAGGAACAGAAAATATAAACTCTCCTAGCTATTAAAATGATTACAATCAATATTATCGAAACAGTACAAAATACTATGTACTTTTAAAAGTGATGTCATTTAAAAAAAAAAGAAATGGAATTTATTTGTATAGGCAGTGTTCAATTCGAACATTTCATTATTTAATAATTTGCAATTTGGTGGTTTCAATTTGCGTGATGTTGACGGTCACACTTTTAGCAATAGAAACACTAATATTTTGAACATAAAATATATTTTAACGAAACATATTTTATAAACGTAATGTGATTACTATTTTTAATAATTCTTGAATGACCTGATGTTACTCGAATTGAAAATAATAAAACACGCATTAATGTTTTGCATTATATAAGGTCAACTGTAAAGAAAGTTGCCACTGTTCAAACAATCTTGAGCACTAATTATGATGGCAAAGCAAAGTTTTTTATTTCAAATTAAGTTATTCATTCAATTATGTACATGTATGTTGTTGGGTTAAACAAATATTGAGCCTTTAGTTCAAAACAAATATTGTGGTGATTTGGTAATTTCGTATTTTCGTAAAGGTTTGCTACATTATACATAAAACGAGATACAAAACTAGGAAATACGTTATCTTTTTTGTTAACAAAATCAGGTCACGTAACCTTTTTAACAAAGTTCATCAATTTGAAAACTGCCGTAGTAAGTTAGCAGGGGAAAAAACCAGACGTAAAACAGTGATTCTTCAGTACTTTATTTATAATATAAAGTTTTCATTTATTCGTGCATTTCGAGATAAATGTTTACTGTATTCATAAGTTACTAACCTATTCTGTGTATTATCCACTTCACGACTCAAAACAGCTCTTAAATCACAAATCTTGCTTTCAAAGCAATAATTTCATCACTAATCACCACACTATTATACCATGCTTTGGAAGTAAGAAGACAATGTTCCGGATGTTTTGTTACTACAGCCCAGTGCACTACAGACAAAGAGATTTCATGTCTTCATGCCGCACAAAAGTATTGAACTATTTACTTGACGCTCATAGCAAGTAAAAGGTTAGAGTACTAAAGATTAGAATAATAAAAATTTGTTGCCAAAACATTTTAATTTTATATATTCATATTTTAATATTATGATGGCATTTTTGCATTTATATATAGTACAATCATTTATAAATTAAAAACACTGTGCGTTAATAAAGGAAAGCCCCCATCCAGTTCTACACACCATAGAGTTCAAGATACAATTTTGTCATCACTGTTACAGGAAAAAAAAAAAAAAAACAAATATGACTTGTTCATTTGTTTGGTAATATTTATTGTGTTGCATCCCTTGGTTATTGTTTTTAACGTCTTTGATGTGAAGTAAGTACGTTTCAATGTTGGTTAATGATGATCATTTCTGGCACATTTTCCAACCGAACATGAATACTTAAAAAAATTTTGGAGCCAAACTTGGACCAAACTTTTATATGGCAATTAATTTTGAACCAAACCGAACATAATCTTACAGTTCGGGTTCAGTTCGAAATTTGAATGTTTAAACCCCCCTCCTCCTTCACTATCTCTCTTGCTCTCTCCCCCTCGCTCTCTCTCTTACCTATGAACATATTTTACATATTAATGATGTACTTGAGGGGCAAGAATTTAGTGTTTCAGTTTGTGTAATAATTTTTCCCCCAGGTTGCCTAATGATTCCATTTGGCAACTATGTGTTTATTTATTACAGACATTTCAGAAGAGAGTTCTAAGATAGCTGGATCTTCAACATTTGGTACTCTGTACTCGGTTGTTCAGTGTCAGTAGAGTCATTTTGCTTGAAGGATGATGTAAGAGCAGATGTATTGTGGGCTTTGGAAGTTGTGAGTATCCAAAAGACATAATTACATTCAACCATAGATTTGGGTGAAATATTTAGTTTAATGTTTCTGGACAGTGGGATTGCCTCAATTTTCTATGGGTGAAACTAAATGTTCTTACATTATTAATCATGGAGTTGCACCATATTTTGATCATATTTTAAAGGAACTTGATGACAAGATGAGAGAAGAATTTGGGCCAGAAGGCAAGATTCATGGGAACACTGGTGTTTGTGATCTTCATGTTGTACATGGTGCAATAAAAACGGGACTGTATTCTTTTAGTTGGGATCTTCAAACTTTTCTTTGTGATATCTATTTCATCTATAATGAACTACCTGCCCGGCATGCAGATTTTACTTCTGTTACTGGAAGAAAAGTATTTCCTCTAAAGTACTGTACTACTAGATGGTTGGAGAATGTCCCATGTTTAGAAAGAGCTTTACTTCTCTTTGATGATAGTAAAAAGATAATGGAAAACTCAAAGGCCGTAAAAGCAAAGACAGTACTTAATGTTAGAGACCAAACAAAAGATAAGTTCATGAAGTGTAAACTTGCTTTCTTTAAGTCATTATCAAATGACTGTGAACCTTTCCTGAAGAAGTACCAAACATAAAGTCCACTTGCTCCCTACTCTTTCTCAGACTTGAAAAACTTGATTGAAAATTTGATGCAACAATTTCTCAAATTAAGCACACTTACCACAGTTAAGAAATTTCTTGCTGTTGATTTACACTGTAGGGAGAATTTACTTGAATTCAGAAACATTGATATTGGATTTGAGACTAATAAACTTCTTAGAGAGGTGGTTTCAACTGATCGTGAAGTACTTGAATTCAATAAAGAGTGCCAGCAAATACTAACAAGAATGACAGGGAAGATACTTGAGCTATCCAGCAATTCAGGGGTTCTCCTCATTGGAGTCAAACATTTTTCACAAATAGCTAGATCAAGGAAAAATTAGATTCAATATTCTCTTGGATGCCCTTTATTCAAGAAATAGAATAACAGAAAAAGTTGCACAGAGAGCAAAGACTCAGACTCTCTCATTTGTGGTGAAACACAGTGTGGTCTTCATAAAAAGTTTAGTGATTTCTTAGAAAAGAATATAGTCTTCTCAGTGCTTAGATGACTTTTATTCTTCAATTTTACATTGCAGCATTGAATATAAAGATCTGTGGGAAGTTGTGAAATTGTGCCTCATATTTTCACACGGTAATGCAACAGCTGAGAGTGGTTTCTCAGGGAACGAAAGTTTATTAGTTGAAAACCTACATGAAGAAAATCTCATAGGACAAAGAAAAGTTTATGATGGCATCAAATACTATGAGACCATACACAAGGTCCCGATAACACGAAAGATGTCATATTTCAGAAATTCTCAAAGATGGTATAGTGAGCATCTTGACAATGCGAAGCAAAATTAGACTGAAGAAAACAGAACCACACAAAAACTGCAACTCCAAAATGTAGTAAAGTAATTACTATAAGAAAATAAAAAGATAGTAAAGTTGGAAAAATAGTATGAAGAACAAATAATTTCAGCCCAGATTCATTTGTTGTAGAAGGTACTAGATTGAAGCAGCATTTGATGGTAAACCAGTGTTATTGGACAAATGTGAGATTTTTGTATGGTCAAGTTGCATTAGATTCTAATGATATTACATTTTAATTGAATTTGGTTTTTGTACTTGAAAAAGTTTGTAAGTTGCATAATCTGGTAAGATTTATAACTAATAATGTGTATATGTAAATGTTATGGTATTGTAATGTTATTCATATTTAGTATGTATTCTCATTCATTGATGCAATTTTGATGTGGTTATACCAACATTTGTATTTTTTTTAGCCACAGAAAATTAAAAAAAATAGATACTTTTTTGCGTAACAGGAGAGAGATGGGCAGCTATGGAGATGGAGGCTGCAAAAATAAATAAAAGGAACACATTAAATAAGCAAGTTGGTATAAGTATATCTTTTATGGTCAGGGAAATTTGTAATAAGTGATTAGGGAAAGTCAGGGAAATTCCTTCTCATATTTCTCTGGGAACCCTGCTGAAACCTCATATCACAACATATATGTCGAGCAGTATGTATTTCAGAAATGCCTGTAAGGTTTCTCTGAGGAAATGGGTGTACACACAGCCAGTCATTATCCCTTGAATGCATCCCTTTGAATGAAGTATGGCCCTATTACATCTCCGATGATTCTACACCACATGTTCACTTTCCACTGTCGCTGGTGCTCCATGTGCCGGACCCAACGCAGATTCTCCATCCCCCAGTAGTGCATATTTAGTAAATTTATGTGCCCATGGTTTGCGAAGATTGCTTCATCGGTAAATGTATGTTCTTCAAAAAATTGCTGTCGTCTCTTGCAGACATCAGAACAAATCTACAAACAAAACATGCTGCTGGAAATTAACTACATGTAATGCTTGATGAAGAGCCATGTGATATGAATGGAATATCCGTTGGCGCAGTATCTATAACACACTTTGTTTACTTATTCCTGCGAACATGGAAAGTTCTCGCGTACCCATGTAGGGGTTTGCATTGACACATGCCAACACATTGTGTTGATGCGTCTTGCCCATAGCAGTCTTTCAACGCACTTGTGTTGTGGAATTCCAATTATCTCATGACAAGAGATTTGTGCAAATTCTTTGTATCCTTTGCCATGAGATGGGCATCCAATTAGGATACCTTTCATCATACATTTGGATGGCTAGCTTGGGCATTTCTGCCATACTCACAGTTAATATGTAGAGCATCCAGTTATTCCTCATTTGTGAACTTTATTGTGTACATACAGCCCCACACCGCAATACCACTTACTGGGACTGGTGCTGTGCTGCTATAGGAAGCTGTCCCGTGAGGATGAGTCACGGCACGTGTTGCTCACTTACAGCTGTGAGTACAGGTCCAGTGCCCCATGCTACCGGCCCAAATAACTTTTTTTTGTACATTATTTCTTGGTGTTCTGTGTTGCTTTCCATTGCATATGCTGTATAACCGAATCCCTATTTGCATGTACTTTCAGGTACTGTTGAAATAAATGTGTGTTTACAGGGGAGAAATATTATGTTGTTTAATTATACAGGCCTGTGATGGAAAAACTTTTTTCAATGGTTTTCCCTCTTTTATATGTATTTTGATGTGCTGAATTAGTCAATGGTACTAAAATTCTCATATTACGCAAGGTTTTTCCATAAATGGGGTTATGTAACAGATTAATATACGCTGCACATTTTTCATCTTTTAGGAACTTTTCTTCCTACCTACTCGTGTTAGAAAAAACAAATGTCTCAAATATTTTTTTATGTATACTTGTGTCACATTCTTTCCCGTGACAATCTGAGCACTGCACACAAACTGGAAAACCACATCCGCTCCTTCATGACCAAGAGAAAATGGTACTATAAAATATTAAATTAAATATTTAATCAATTTAAGCATGTTGGAAATATGAAGTAAAATATTGATTTACAGAATGTGTTTTGTTTAATAATATACCCTTGAATAATTTAGCACCAACAGTAGATAGGCTTACATTACAAAGGTGGGCTTAATTTAGCACCAATAGTAGATAGACTTACATTACAAAGGCGGGCTGCCAAATATTGGTACGCAATTGAGAAAAACTGATGTCAGATTCGGATTCAGCATCCCAAAACCATATTAGGATAGGATACATTTCAGAAAAGTTTTTAATGGCCTAAATTTTGCAGGCCTGTGTTATTTCTGTCCATACGTGTGTTGCAAATAGTCACGTTTTGGCAAATTACTTTCCCCCATACATAATTTCATTTAGCAAAAACCACATTTTGTGGTTTGCAACCGTTGTGAAAATTTTGGGCATGACCATGTTATGCAGACCATCATATATATATATTAAATAAATACTATATAGACTTATTTAAATACATAATGTAACAGCTAAAGCAGTCTCTGCCTTGCACAATTGATATCTAATGTGCAAAAGAAATACTTCAAATAAAAGTAAAAAAAGAAATTGAAATTTTACAAAATGCTAGAAGAATAAGAAAATTTTTCGTCTAAGTGTGATGTGGAGTAGGAATTTTGTGTGGAATGGAATGAATATGTTTTGTTATTTTCTGTACTATGACCAAGTAAAGTGTAGGTAGCACTCTGAAATACAAATCACATTGGTACTGCGTTTCACAACTTAATTTTAATGGTTTAAACAATATTACATCCATTCACAGCACACTGTCATGGCCACCCACGTTATAAGCTGAGGGAGTAGCTGGCATGACAACCAGTACCGTGTGCAGCTGAACTGGTAATGGACCCTGTAAGTCACTTCTTACATAGCCCTTCGTGGAGCTATCAAAAATATATTGTGGAAACTGAGGAAATAATTTTCCTTTGGCGGTGGACTCAAGATACATGATATTGACGAAGTAATGTTCTCTGTTAGCGAGGGAATAAGAGTTTTATATTCCTGTCAGACATAGGCTGTTCATGGTAAAGTGAGCACTTTTGAGGCCCCAGTTACTTTTTCCTTCCAGCTATTTTTTATCCCTTCACCACCTTTTAAAATAAATAATAAATGTAAATAATAAACGCAGTGTGTAGATTCTGTCACACTTGGAAGATAATGTCTATGACTAAAATAAAATATATTTATTTACTCTTATTCAAAATTAAATGGCTTTTAAAAGTGCTCCCTTTACTGTTAATAGTCTATATGAGCTACGATACACAGCACTTGTTTAGAGAGTCTTGCAAAGGTCATGAAAGTGCGCTGTCTTGTTTTTAAAAAAAAAAGGGGGAACTTTTCTGTGTGTGCATGAACGTTCCCATATGACACAAATAAAGGTTCCCCCCCCCCCCCCCCAGCTTAGCCACATTCTGGAAAACCCTGATAGGACCCCTTCCGAAATAGGATACCATTCAGAATGTTTAGAACTCATGAACTAGTGAAAAACTACAATCCTTGTAAGGTCCCTTTCAGTTTTTCCTCAAAGTTGTAACAAAGAAAATACTGATAAGTATCCTATTAATTTAGGATACTATTCCAGTTTCGTGTAACCAGGGTTTGGTTTTAATGCCTTTCTGCCTGGGGCAGGTAAAATCACTTCCGGGTAGGCAGAAAACATAGTCACCCATCCGCCGGACAGGTTTATGATGAGCCAGTCGTGGGCAGTTTTCGCCACCACAGTTAAGATATAACCTATAGCCGGTGCTATGGACATTTCAGCAGCCCATACGTTTTATTTTTGCTGTCACCTAACAACCAAAATTAAATTAATAACTAACAACTGCGCACACAAACCAAACATGAGACGTAAACAATAATGACTGCTCATATCTAGCAACTGCCAGCAGTTTATTTGGCATTGCGCATGCAATTCACAGCAAAAAAAAATTGAACAAGCATGCCATCTGGTAACCTTGTTAAGCATTTCTAAAAACTTTCATCAGCATTCGGAATTTGTCCCTCGTGTAATAAAGCGAATGCTAGAGATGCGGTACTGATTTATCAAGAGCTCCCTTGTTGAGTTTATGTGCGGAAATTGTTTGTTTTGTGTTCCATTCCATTTTACACACAATTACGTGCATGCGCCTTAGACACATAGTGGCAATGCAGTCTACATTACTCAGTTTTTGACATTGCACTCACATTTTTTATTAGAAGTCTTTTGTAGTGAAAGACAAGGTGAATTTTGCTGTCTATTAAAGTAACATGGTTGAAAATGGTTAATGATGCTCTGCCTTTTTTTTTTTTCTTTTTCATGTGAGTGCAACTATTTCATGGTTCTGTTGTTAACAGTAACATGTATGTGGCAATGGTCCCACCACGATAATAAACATTACTTTTTTTTTGTTTATTCTTTGAGGTTAAGTGGAACATAAATGTAAACTCTTTAGTTTCTTATTACTACGGTTATCTTAAAAATTTATGAGAAATACGGAGTTGTTAAAATAATGTGGAGATTTGTAACTGGTACTTCAAAACCAGAAAAGAATAGAAAAACGGACGGGGAAAAGTCAGAATATGATTGTCAATATGACAAACTTGCGTGGTTACTGATATTTAAAACTTATTGTTATTCCAATTTTACATAAATTCTGTATGAGGATGAAACCAAAAAGATGTTTTGCAAAGAGTGTGAATACTACAAACGAATATGAATCAGCCTTCAACAAAGATTGCACAAGTTTTCGCAAAGAAAACTTAACTTCACATGCTGCAAGCAGCGCTCACAAGAAATGCTAAGATATGGAAGATGTAAAAATGGACACACCTGGGTTGTCCCAGGCAGAGATGGCTTTGCAGAGCATTCAGAAGGATGTTTTTAAAAAATAGAAATACTTTTCTGTACGTCTCCTGCCCTAGCCAAACATGGACTACCTTTCACAGATTTTGTTTGGCAGTGTAAGCTCAATGCGAAGAGAGGTCTAAATGTTGGTCATACATACTGCACTGACAAGAAGTGTAAAGAATTTCTGTGTTCAGTGGCAGAAATTGAACACCAACACCTGTGAAAATAAATTGAGAAGTCCAGCGTATTTATCTGTGATGTGTGACATGTCTACTGACAACATGTGTCACATGTTGTGTTAGAAAAGGTGATTTGTTTATGTTATATGTGCTATTAAATGGGTAGTTGACTGTAAATTTGTTGCTGTAAAACACATGGAAAGGCGTAATGCATCCCAGATTCACAACTGCATATTATCTGTCTGAATGAATATTGTGGGTTGACCAGTAAAGATCTGAAGCAGCAGTGATGTGAGGATTGCATGATGAAGTAAATGCCAAATTCAAGCAATCAATTTAACCAAATGTGGTTGCCATTCATTGCGTAGCTCATCAGTGTATCGTGAAATTTTGAAAAATCCATGTCAGAGGCTGGGAATAAAGTTTTGTGTACCAACAAGAGTTGGAGATACTAGGTGGATTTTTCATACCAAACATCATGCCTTGATAAATGTGGTCAAGATTGTCCCTGCTCTTCTTCTCACTGCAGAAACTATATTTCAGGAATAGACATGTGATTCATCAACTGCTGGAATATTTAAATTTGTTGAAGATGCATTCCGTAACTTGGAATTCTTTCAGTACATTCACTTCTCCTGTAATGTATTTTCCGTTTTGAGATAGTTGTCACAGCTTTTGCAACAGTCTCTTTTGACAGTAGCAGTAATACAGAAAACACTTAGCAATACCATCAGCATGTTACAGAAACTGTGATAAAGATAACTTTCACCTGTGTGGTTGTTATAAATTATTAAAAAATGAAGGTACACAGCTGAAAGGGGTTCCTTTGTAGACTTCGAGGGAAACACTTGTTATAAATACCATCATCGAAAATTTGGAATTTCGCCTTGGAGCCAAGCAAAGTGATTTGTGAATTACCGGATTCATTAAATTTGTGAGGTTTTAAAATGTGGACTGCAAACAATGAAAGTGAGTTTGATGATAGTTCTCTCATTAGGGTGATACACTTTTATTTCCCCTTGTCTTGTAAACAATGGTGTGAAGTGCGAGATGATGAGCTAGAATGGACAGTTCTAAAAACAACAGTGCATCAGCAGTATAGTCCTTATGTAAAGCCAACTGGGGTGCCATCAACCTAAAATATCACAGTGACTATCCAAATGTATTGTCGCTCATAGATGGTGTGCTGTCCCTGCCTGCTCATACTGCAGATTGTGAATGAGGATTTTCGCTAATGAAGTCTGATACACTGTCTTCATTTATGCGTGTTCAGTTGCAATCATGTCGTGAAAGTGAGTTCGATCCTGGGCCAACAATCAATCTCTGGTTTCATAATGCTCAGAGAAAGTGTCAACCTTTTCAGCCACCGTACAGAAGATGTGAAGAGGGACAGAATAAGTGCAGTGAATCTGATAGTAAGTCATACAAAAGTGATTATTAAATGTTTGTGACTGAAATAAAGAACATCGTAAGATATTTGTATAAAAATTCTAATATATAATTTTTTTTTGATTGAGACTAAAATTTCTACTTTGGGTACAGCTGGTAGGCAGGTTGGATGATGGACAGATAAATTTTTAATGCCACCTGCCCTTTGGTGAGATTTGCTAGATCCTAAAATTGAATCCTGCTTGTAACAAAGTGTAATGGTTAAGAATCCTGAAACGGCACATAGCATCATTTTCTGCCATGTTAGTTTTATTTAAAAATCCTGATAGGATCTCTTTCATAGGATCAAATTCATGTTTTTACTATGCCCTTACTGCTGGTAAAATATCCTGAAAGGTACCCTTTTAAGCTCTATGAAAGAAACTAGCTGTAAGAAATATTTAGATAGGGTCCATTTCACAATAGGATACTATTCAGGATTTAAGTCCATGAAATAGCCCAGTCCCAAAAATCCTAAAAGTACCTCTTTTTAAGATTTGTTTCAATTCGGCAACCACAAAATGTCCTGATTGAACCCTTTTCCTAATTTATTTTGCCCAAAAATAAGGAATTGTGCAAGGTCTGGAAAGGGGCCCTGTCAGGATGTTGGCAAGTGGGCACACTTGTTGGAAATCCAGAAAGGAAACCTTTCAGATAGGATACTTTTCAGTCGCCCCAAGCTGTGAAGTGGAACAGCTGACAGGTTAACAATCTTGCTATGTGGTGCATGCACGTGACTGTAAATTTTAATTAATATCTGCAACTTTTTAACTAAACGTATTGAAAATTAATTTTTTTAAATTTTCATGGTTTCCTAAAATGTGTCTTTATCAACAAGATGTCTGTGCGAATCTGGTGCCGTATGAACGAGGTTTGTGTGTGTTCTTTTTCTGTGGGGTGAAGACTTTGTTTGTGGAATGCTTTGTTCTTCATGTTGTATATAAAATAAAAATGGAATGTTTTTCATGCAGGGGTGACATGGTGAAGATTAGCATGGATACTTTTGTGAAAAGATTCCAGCCAGAGCGGTATCACCTGTGGTTACAGGGAAAGGATGTTGGATCTCATCCTGAAGACCCTTCACGTCACTATGCTGCTCCACCACCCTCACAGACTGATGTTCTGGCCAATAAGAAGTAAGGCACTGCTTAAAATATATGGGAAACTGAAGGATGATATTGTATTACTGTATTTACTCAATTCTAAGCTGCATTTTATTTAAAAAAACTGAGGTGCAGTTTAGTTAGAATCGGGTATGACAATATTTTGGGCCTAAAATTTTTTTTAGCTCTACTAGTTAAACCTCCATTATAACAAAATTGAAGGGACTGGAATTTGTGTGTGTGTGTGGTATGGAGATTTCATTAAAATGTTGCTCAGATAATTCACCGTAATTTACATTTTGTCATAGATGGGCATGTATGAATTAAATTTGATTAGTTGTGAGTAGCAATTTATAAACTATTCAATTTCAAACTTCAAATGTTTTCTGGGAAAATTGTTCATAATTTATGTTCTAGTCTCAAGTGGTCTTTGACATTATAGGCCTATTTATTGAAGTTGTTCATTTAAACCTTTAATCGATAGTTTCTATTAGAGCTGAACCATTATGGATCACTATAACTTGTTTTATTTCTAATAATTTTTGCCTTTTGATACGGCTGCACGTTAGATTAGAGCAACTTTGTTTACATTGGCATGTTATTGAAGTACTCATTTAGAAACGTTATATAAATTAGGATTATTAAGAAAACCATCATACATACACATTTATTTTTACTGTAGCATTTATAGAAGTAGGATATACTTCTTTCTTATTGTTAGCAGCAGAAGAAATTGGCCTGAGAAGGTTGGTATGGACTGTTCATGGTAAAGTGAGCGCTTTTAAGGCCCTAGTTACTTTTTCCTTTCAGCCATATTTATTAATTTAATCACCTTTTTAAATTAATATTCCCATGTAATTAATAAACACAGTGTTTATATTCCACCGCACTTGAAATCTGGCGTCTAAAGTTAAAATAAAATATATTTATTGGATATTATTCCGAATAAGGTGGCTTTCAAAAGTGCTCACTTTACCGTGAATAGCCTATACTTCGGTTGTGCACCATCAAAAACCTCCCTTTATCGCTTTTATCCACATAGCATATAGCCCTATGTGATGAAGTCATAGATTTTCTTAGTACCTGGGGAAATTATAGCATTTTATGTTTGCAAACACGTCCCCATAATTTGTCTGTACGACAGAGTTGTCCATATGAACCGAAACTGCAAAATTTCAACCCATGTGGCCTCCCTGAATGTGAAAATTGCTTCCATACAGCACATTTTGCTAATTGGGTATGTGAAGTCATGTTCACACGACTTTCATGTAAAAATTGTATGTTTTATATATAAAATGGAAATTATGTATTAAGGCAGGCCTGCTATTTTAATGGATTTGTCCTGTTGTAACGTATTTTTTAACTCTAGGAATATTTCTGTCAAATAATTCTAATATAACCACTCAGGTGTACAAAATATTTTATTGCGATCCTTTATATCTCGACTATGTTTTGTATACTTGAGGCACAGTAACTACTATTTAAATAGCGTGGAAAATCTCTCTAAAACAATTATTACGTGTAACAAAACTATACAGTACAAAACAATATGTGTAAAGCTCTTAAAAGCAGTAAGACCACTGTATGTTTACCTCCATTGCCTAAATATATTATGTTCGAAAATGTGATATTTTTATCTCCACAAGGAATAGCCATGTCCGTTATTAACACATAAATCAGACAAGTGTCGTCTACACAAAGTTTCATTAATTTCACTTAAAAATAGCAATACACTGATAAACATACAAAGTAAACAATTATTTTTCTTGTGCCAAAGATATTGTGCGTTCACACAGCACTTTACTCAAAATGGCTGCTGCATACATGCGATGCTGTTGCCCACAGCAATGTGTGTCAGTTTCACTTAGCGTTTATTTGAAAGGTTCTTGTGATGGAGCGAAATATTTTGGACATATGCCATCCCTTCAATAGTGTATGTCTAAAATATGTCACTTAATCATTCACTGGTGCGATATACAGATATCTACATATTTATGTTCGTGGCTGTATGATCACATGCAAAGGCCAAGGCCATTATTGGAGAAAAAAAACCTTTGCAGTGCTTTGGCATTTTCGTGCACACTATACAATTTCGGTGACAGTGTTTTGCATTTGACATTGATATCACAATGGGGAGTAAACGATAATTATCGCAGGTACGGTCGTTGAATAAACAAAAGTATAAGTGTGAGCGGAGAAAAGAATTCTGAAGGTTTATACATTCCAAACAAAAACAATTGCATACATTTAATAGGTTGACGCATGACGTCCTATGGGTACTGGAGGTACGTCACGTCCCCAAATGTTTTGGTGGGTGTGAGGCCAAATGCACCAGGGTGGTTGTTGTGCTTCTAATCCTTGCACGGAACTGTTGCATGACTAGTGTACAGTACTGCCCTGGTTGCTTTATGGCAGGGCACAAAATCTGGTACTGCAAGTATGATTTTACGCTTTGTTGGGACCACTGTCACGAGTGTACATGGATGACATTTGACCTGCTGAGACTGCTGTACCTTTTGTGATTTGGACTGTGATGCACTGGGGTTGGTCCCAGAATCTTGTGTGTGTGCAGAGTGGCAACTGCTCGGAGGTACTGGTTTACTTCGGGGTAGGTTGACTGATTGGGGTCCCCCAAAACTACAGATTAGCTAGACTTTGGGGCATCTCGTCTACTCAGGTAGGCCAGTAATACTGGTGCAGAATGCCGTCGAGCTTGGCAGGTGGCATGAAGAGGGCTAGTTCGTAGGCTGGAGAGGATGGACGTTCCATGCAGTGGATGGCTTGTACTTACTCCAGGAGACTGATGTGCTAGAGTCTGGAGGGGAGGGTTTTAGCTCCGGCAGGTACGTGAAAATAGTCTCAGCCTTTTTTACTTTCGTGTCGATACCACTTGAATGGGAGGAAGGGCATGAGGAAAAAATTGCTACAATCAGACCTCGTGGAAGGGTAGCAGGTAACTATGTAGACTTACTTGAGTGTACTACCACATACCGTCTCCGACAACCCAATGCAGTCTCCCTCTCTCAGTAGCCGGCACCAGGAGTGCGGTGGATACTGAGAGTCAGGTAACACTGGTTGACGGTCCCAATGCATGGGCGGGTTCCTCCTGAGGTCAGTCTCCTCAACTCGGGGAAATACTCCTCCTGGCACCAGAAGTGCATGGAAAGAACAAACACCGAGCTGACAAGCTAACCAGAAGAGGACAAGTACCTTGTGTCGGGTCTCTTCTGTTCTTTACACCAGGGTGCATATAAAGGGTGGCAGTCCAAGGTGTTGTGTGTTTCTACTGGACAGTGTTACGGGTAAGAATAAAATTTCCTGGTCACCTGCGGTCCCTTGGCGGGCTGGATGTCTACAAGGGAGGTGTTCTGTGACTATGGGGAATGATATCTTTAAGTTGATAAAACGTGTTTATTCCAGTAAGGAAATAAACAAGATGGTTGTGCACTATCTCCTATCAGCGAGATTCTCAGACTTTGGGCCTCGGCACCAGGAGTGCGGTGAAGACCAAGTAGAGCCAATGGTTCCTTTGACACCAGGAGTGTGGGGAAAGAACAGATCAGACTGGCGTTCCAACGGCCGGGTCGCAGTATTTATGCTCTTCCTGGCTCACTCTTGGTCGGATGTGGAGGGGGTGCTGCTCTTGATCCTCTGGGCATGTGACATCACTGGCCGGCTCTGGATCCAGGGACTGCATGTGTAGGCATCTTCATACTATAGATGCCATCGGGTGATGTGCTACAGTACTATGTGACCTTGTTGCATAGTCTCAGTGGCTCGGTCAGTGAACAGTACAATCTTAGGGCATGGAGCATCTGTCATTTTCTGTGGGAGAACTTGTTCTCTTCAAATCAGCTTCTGTAACTGGTTCTGGTCTGTAAATTCTGCGCTCTAGGTATCGGAGTGGCGTACTGGAAGAACCACTGGCAGGTGATAGCGGGCGGTTTCTCTGTCTCTCCTGGTGCGGATGAACATCTAGACATACTCTTTCTTTCTCTGATGCATGGTAGGCAGGTGCGCACTCTCTCTCTCTCTCTCTCTCTCTCTCTCTCTCTCAGCACTGGGCAGCTGGCAGCCAGATGACACTAGATAATGGCATTTTCTCTTATTTGTGTGGTATGAATGTCGGGGAGAGAGTAATCGAGACCTTCCATCATCTCAGCCGAGTTGCTTAAACTTTGCAAAACAAGTGCATGGCATATGAAGTTAACTATACAACAATTCGTGCAATGACCATCTACATCAAAATAGAAAAATAGACACAAGAAAACCCTTAAAGACAAGCAAGGCATTGAATATGTTTTACAACATTCTGAAAATTTTATCAAAAACTTTCATTTAGTTTTGCTTGAGAATGTCTTTGGTTTGTTTGTTATTTCTTTAGTGATTCTACACAATGCAAAAATATTTAGCTAGAAAAGATGTTCCATTATTTACAACAATAATTAGACAGTCTTTTGAAAGATTCTATACAAAGCAAAAATGATTTTAAAAGTATTTACAGCAATAAATTAAAACTTTGAAAGACTCAGAAAATTTCTTTCATTTTCCAGTGGTGATTGTGTATACTACAAGATTATGAATAAAGAAAGACTTTTAAAGAGTTCTTAGAAAATTTTGACGATTTTCTGTCCATTTATTTTTACAAGATTTTGGCTGGCTTCACGTTAAATGTTTCACTGGAGTCTTCTTTATTAATAACATTACGTGGCACTGGCACTGAAGGGTGTTCAACAGTGTTCACGTAAAAGTATTTATGAATGGCACTGGATGGCCATTGAACATCACTGATTAGTTAAGTTATTTACTGATCATGTTGCAAGGTTTAACATACAGCTATTATGTCTGTTGAAAGTGTGCACACTAGGATATTACGCTATCGTGAGCATGCAGAATAATTTATAATTACACAACTGCACTGTTTGAGTTTATTTTTATGTATGATTGACAGGCATGATAGTGTATTTACTGCTAAGTCTGTTCCTGAATTGTCGGTATATACAGTACATGTAAGTACTGACGCAAGCCACACTACTGCGCAGCGCGCCTGCATACTCTACTTGACGACTTTACCCCATCAGTAAGCGCTGAGAGCATTTGGGGCAAGTCTAAAGTGACAGACAATTATTCCCGTGGCAACAGGGTTGATTCCACGCGTTGGACAACTAGAGATGCATAAATAATTAACCCAATTAATTATTGAAGTTGTACCACATGCTCAGAATTTGGTATGCGGTCGCCACCCCCAAAACCGCAGATTGTTTTACCCAACGAGCCCTGGACATAACGGAGTCACCGCAGGATAGTAGCACCTCTGAGACAAGTGACATCATCATCGCCGAGCCTCAAAAGGAGGCGGTAAATATGTCATCATCCTCCAGCCAAGGCGATAAGAAATGTGTGGTGCAGCCCACTGGCCTAAATAACCAACCCCTGTGCTGGAAGGCTAGCAATCCCCGCACCCTTATGATGGCCATAAAGCTGAGATTTTGGATATATAAGGAGCACCGAAAATGCACCCGGCAGTGTTCGTCGGCCCACCGACCACAAAGGTTGGAGTGCTCTCTTGGGTCTGAACAAGGCTACCATCCTCTCTAAGCCTGAAGAAGGCTCACCATCCCCTACAGCTTGAAAACGCTCTCAACCTCCAGCTCCAGCTGCCGGCAAACGACTCTTTCAGCAACTACCCTGCAGCCCATGGAGAAAACAGCTGAAGGAAGATCCAAAGGCAACCGTGACGTCCTCACCCGTTTACCCAGGCCACTCCTTGACTTCCGTGGTAGCAGGCTGTAACAACGTCGCTTCTGGACATTAACTACCCCTCCGTACTTCACTGTAAATTGCGAAATTAGCTGGTTTAGAATTTTATTTTGAAGATGTAAGAATAATCAGGTTCGCCTTCACCTGACGTAAAATTAATTTCTTAATTCATTGAATTCTAGCTTTGATTATACAGAGCCAATATCCCCACTGCTTTCCGAAGCTTTAATATACACACTTGTAAAATCTAATCCTTTGGTGATGTAGTTATTTCACACTCCTGACTCATTAAAAATTTTGTTAGTTTCAAATTGTGGATTTCTTATTAATTAACGGCTCCAAATACTAACTACGCGATCTCTGCAGATTATGTACGAGTGGACTGAACTCCTTAGCTTTTCTGAAACTTGCATAAGTTTATAGTTGGAATAAGACCAGGACTCCTGAGGTGTGTCCAGTGCACCCGAGCATACCTGCCGAAGTGCTCTGATACTAGCAAGTTACATCTCACGTTCAATACCTCAGAGTGACTGAGCAAGACACTTCCCGTAGGGTTGAATCCTGATTGTTAGGGTATGAGTGAGCTAATCTAATCAGTCAGTATTTGGAAAGAGCTTAGTTGAGTAATAAATGATTCAATTCATTATTTTCTCTCTATTTTTATATTGTGATTTATAATGCGTTCAGATCCCTAAGCGAGGTGGACAGCATAAGTCATATTCATCAGGACCACATCTCAAACAACCCCATTTCATTATCATCCCTTCATTTTCATACTTCATTCAAATTAATTTATTTCTTATTGACAACCTGGCACCCCGTATTTTAACGTCCTTTACAGTGAGCAAGGTCAATCTCTCTGGGAGGGAGGCATTAACGAACAAGCTCAACCTGGGGTTTGATTCCACTCCAGCCAATCAGAACCCTTCTACCAGGCGGTATCCCATGAGGTACCCCAACGTGGGCAAATCCTCGACCTGCCAGGCGAAAACCCCCTTCTGAAATTCTCCTACCGCCAAAGGGCCAATTCAATTATATCCCAGAGAGAAATCAGCATTCATACCTGCATTCTCTATATTTTATATGTATGGATTGTGGTTTCAGATTGTCAGGCTGCTGGGATCTTCCCGTTGTACAGAATTGGCCGGGTTGGCTGTGGGCAGGGCACGAAGTCTGCAGCTTTCAACACTATGGTGCGTTTAGGAGTTACCGCTGGCTTTAGTATACCTGGTCGACCGACTGCTGGGAATGACAGTGCAGCAATAGGTACTACTGTTGGTGGCTTCTGGTTCCTACAAGGTTGAGGTGTAGACACAGGTCACAGAATGTAGAGAACCCTGAAGGCTATGACAGAAGGCTGTGGTACTAATGAAAGGTGGACCAGTTCCACAATCCAATGGGGCAGCTCTGATGGTCCTGTACGTATGGAATTGCTGAAGAGGTGATAGGGTATCTCTGGCGTTATTGGATCCTTTAAGTGTTGGAGTGCCTGTGCTTGTTCTCTGGGCTGAAGACTAGCTACGGATGCCACCAAAGTTGGGGAGTATTCATGTTGGTGCCCAGAAGCAAGTAGGGTCAACTTTACCTGTTCCTTGAGACCCTGTCTCTTGGAATAGGGCATGAGGACTCGCACAATACACCACCCCCATCGAGGTATGGAAAGAAGGCTCCTTGTTTCTTCCCTGCCAAATTACGTGTCGAGCCACAAACGTGGGATAACGCAGTGGACACCCCACTTCAGGCACCTGGCGAAGACCGCAGTGTGTGCTGGGGTTAGGGCCACACTGGTTAAAGTCAGTCATGTGGATGTTGCTCCGGTTCAGTCTTCCCGACTATATGAATGTCTGTCTCTCTTGGCACGGCCACGGTAGAGAGGCTTAGGTGTAGGTGGGTAGAGAGTTAGTCTGTAAAGTGCTTGAGAAAACATCCCGGGATTACCTGCATTCCCTTCCCTTAGAGGAGACAACTGGGAGCTAGGTATTATGTTTACAGTAATGGTAAGTCTCAAGGTTTAAAGCTCAGTTCAAATTTTATTCCAATATCAAAAAGAACGTGTTGATGTACTCGCAACTGTACACTGGCACAAATAATTGGACAGAAAGCTGGAATACGATGGTGGGGGTTAGTACAGGCGAATGGTTCTGTGTTGAGGTGTGTAGTGAGCGAAGTGCGGCGTGGCCTGGCTTGCAAACTCGTCTTGTCTATTGTTGCTGCATTTCTCCATGCTGATGACAGTACGGGGTGCTGTGTATATGCTGGGAGACCAAGCAAAGGTGAGGAGGGAATAGCCCCTGTGAAGGACTGAAGGAAGAGGTTTGTCTGTCCGAACATGTCAGTTTTGATGAGGGGAGTGGGAATTAGCAGGGAGCTTCTCGGAAAGTCGCCTGACTAACGTCTTCGAGTGGTTAGACCACTGTGACTAAACGAGAATGAACTGATTCTGAGCAACTGGTGCTGGAATAGACGAAAACTTGCTCTGAACAGAGAGTGCTGGAGACAAATTCAAGCTGAACGAGGAAGTCCGAGCAATGAGTACTGGACTGATGACTGCTGCGGAGGTGCGAATGGTATTGCCTTTTAAACTACTAGGGCCGCTGCCCTTCATTGAGCAGAGGGGTAGCAAAGGCATGGCTTACAGCTGTGATGTCTCCGGCCGGCTAGAGGATGGAAAGCAAAGACAAACAATAATATAACTAATGCTATCTAGCGGTGAGAAAAGGAACTTGTCTTACACGCATAGTAATGGTGGGCCGGTGAATAAAACAAGGTAGGGAGTAGACAGAACTATCTCAGCTCACGTGGGGAAGAAATTGTAAAATAAATTCCTATTTCAACAATGTTAACATCAGGATGGAGCTGAGGTCGTCTGAATACACTGGATATGTGTCACAGGTCAACACATAACTATATAAACATTTGTTATTTATTTTTGTGTCATAGTTTTGTACCTTGACATCTTAAGAGTTTAAGCATTGAAACATGGCTTCAGTAGGGAATGAGGAATTAATAGGAGCATTAGAGGGCACATATTATTTACAGGAGGGAAATGAAAGGCGGTGCAGAAATATTGTACCAGAGCAACAGGTGTGTGTTGTTTTGAACAAAAGCTAACACACAGAAATATGACAATATTATTTCTGTTTTTGTTCGTCATACAATTTGAGTACAAATTGTATAGCAGAAAAAAAAATTGCAAGAATATGAAAGTCTTGCACCTCTGTATCCTGGGGTTATGTTTATCTGTTCAGCTCCTCTCAATTTCACAAGTATTCATATCACACCAATAGCCTTGGAATATTGCTTTATCACATCAGTGGAAGATTGTAAACAAATTAGGGCAGTCGTTATGGGATTTGTTTCATTTATATATCATATGTAAAGCGGCATCACACACAAACTGGCATTCTTTCCTCGTCCCTCAATACATACCTTACCATGTTTGAAATAAACACATTGAAAAAAAAGGACGAAAAATGCAATTCAATGTGGTTTATTATAACTTGGAAATGCGGATTGCAATTGTAATATTATTTGTAAACATACACCTTGGAAATATGCTGCAGACATCTATAAAATGCTCAGAATTTAAGGATTTATTCATAATTGGAAGCACATTTATTAAACTGACAATTACTTGCACATACAACTGAACAACATTTTGTAAATACTTATTAACTTTTAAAACTTGCGAGCTTTATAACCACAAAATGTACACATTAATTTTCACAATTGAAATAAATATGGTGATTGCAGTAAGTATGCCCAGCAGGTATGCAGTTTCGAATACTCGCCAAGTATAGAACCTGTGTGTACTATACTGGTAATTCAAACAGCGCTAGTATATACATGGTGATGTCACTTCCAGGGACATCTGTGTGTACTGCACAAGTATGCATTTTTTGAGGATTCAGAAACAGCCTTAATTACAAAGTCCGTATGTGCAGAGCACTTCACTCAGCCCTGCAGTCTCTTCCTCTTCGGCAGTCGTCCCCGCTTTCTCAAGGCCGCATGCTGTGGGTACTGCGGGGTGAAGCAGGTGGCGGACCTCCAGGATGCCACTCGGTACCGTCCTGGCACCAAGCTGGCCTGGCAGGTGCAGGGTGGCTTCACTCTCCATGTTGGTTCGGCCAGGGTTGAGGGCTCGTTCTAGGCAATGGTCTTGGGCTGACCACCAGGTACCGGGGCAATATGAATGGCAGTGGTGTCATGAAGAGCTGCCATCTGGGTAGCTGTCAGATATAGTGGTTCTGTTGGTGCTATTACCTCTACCTGTGGGGCCGAGACAAAGGCCGGCTCGGGATCCCCATGTCGACAGCATCGTGATTGTGGATATCTTCTAGTGCTCAAAGCTGTGCTGGAGAAACGGACTCTGCATCAAGCGACACCAGGGCCTCGTTGGCCGGCAGGTGTAGTCGTGAAGCTGGGTTGGTTACCCCTGTGGCAGGTGGGGTGCCTGACAGGTGACTTTGCGTATGTGTCCCCGGTGATCCTCTACCCAATAAAATTTGTCTTGGTGTTCTATGATCTTGTATGGGCCTCACCCATTTTTCTGCCAAGCCTGCACTGAACTGACCACTTACTTTGCTCACTGGGTGGCTGTGTAGAAGCACGACTTTGCCCATATTGAAGGCTTGTATGCCAGTACGAGGTGGCAGGTATTAACCTCTTGATGTAACTCTCTTGTGAGTCTCGGGCGTTGTCCGTTTTGGCTAAGGCTGCTAGAAGGACATCTTCAGGTTGAGGCATTTCTGTGGGCGGGCTGTTGCATTGCCGATCTACTGGGTGGCAGAGAGTTTGGCCCAGGAGGAATTGGCTGGGGCTAGTATTTATGGCCTCATTGGTGTGTCTTCGCAGAGTGAAGAGAATCGTAGGGATGTTTGTCCCAATGTTTATGGTCTTCTCCCACACTGAGGCGGAGGCTTTTCTTCAGTTCTTGGTTCCTCTGCTCAGTGGGGTTGTCTTGTGGGTGATATGGGGGCATCCATGTTTCCACCTTTCATTGGCTGCAGGTTGTCAGCCATTTTCAGCTGGAGAATTTAGTTCCATTGTCCTTGAGGATGGATTGTGCGTAGCTCCAGTGTGGAAATATTTTGGTTTTGAATTTCCTTACGATGTGGTGGGTCTCCTTGCTAGGCAACGGAAATGCCTCCATCCATCTCGAAAATTGGTGTGTGACTACTAACAAGGAGCGGTTCCCGTGGGTACTAAGTTATTCGCCTCTGCAGACCATCCCTGGTCTGGTTACTCACTCAACGGTCCACCTGATGCAGCTGTGATCTTAGGGTTCCGCACACAGTATAGATCGTATTATGTGGGTCCCATGCCCTTGGCACGTTATCCAGCTACAGAAAGCTGTTTTCCTGGTGTGACAGTCCTCACACCGGTATTCTAGTCAGTCCGTAATCTCGCTTCGTCTGTTCAGCCTGGGCAGATGTAGTGGAAGCCCCTCTGGCAGTGAGTGCATTCTATGCAGTGCATCCCCATGCCAGGGCAATGTTAGGTCTGGGGCATCTGTTGGTTACAGCTTTGGCCATTTTGTTGTCGGTTTGCTCGGGTTCATTCATGTCCATGTCTTGACGTGATTATTAGGTTTCGTGAGTGCCACAGGGTGTTTATAAACTCCCCGAAGTTTGAGCGGTAGGAGGTTCAGCTCCCTGCCAGGCTACTTGGCTTGGGGTCGTGCTGGCCCTGCTTAAATAGCTTTCGTTCTTAAGGTTCTGGGCCCCACGTTGGGTGCTAGAAACCTTTCTTGATGCTTGACGTCCTACAGGCGCTGGAGGTACGTCACGGCCCCAAGTGTTTGGTGGGTACGAGGGCAGATGCATTCTGGGTGTTATTGTGCTTCTAATCCTTGTGTGGAACTGTTGTGCGACCATTAACAGTACTGGCCAGGTTTCTTTCCGGCAGGGCACGAAATCGGGTACTGCAAGTATGACGTGTACTCTTCGGTGTAACCACTCTTGCAGGTATACATGGGCGATGCTTGACCTGCTAAGGCTGCTGGAACTTTTGCAATTTGAACCTTGGTGCACTGGAGTTGTTCCCAGAATCTGGTGTGTGTGCTGAGTGGCAGATGCTCGGTGGTACTGGTTGACTTCGGGGTAGGCTGACTGATTGGAGTCCAGTCTCCCAGGAGCAGGGGGGTCTGCAGCTGCTGCAGAAGTGGCTTCTAGTCGGTGTTGTTTTCGACTGGTAGTCAGATTCTGGCCCAAGAAGAGTTGTGGTAACTGCGGGCGTACCAGCGAGCGTATACCCAATGGCTATCTCCGGCCCTGTACGAGAGCAGTGGAGGAGCAGAAACTGAATATTGTTGGTCGTGCCAGCCCTTTTATACTAATCTCGCACAGGGTTTTTGTTGGTCAGGGGTGCAGAGAAGTGATAGCCTCTGTCGCAGGAGCCGAAAATTCTCGAGTGTTGATGCGGTGCTATCATCCCTCATCTTGACCGCAGGGTGGAAGTAGAATGGGTGTTGCACTATCTCGGCTCGCCATGGAAGTTCCTGGCCTTGGTTGGATGAAGCTGTGGCTCAGTCAGGCAGTACAATCTTGTGTCTTGGGGTGTTTACGTGACACGCCTTGAAGAATCTTGGCAAACAGTACGAGCTGGCACTGACATGTCTGTGATCGCACCCAACATTGCACCGTTGTATCCTGTTGGTACGCACTCAGTACTGTTAAGGAGTAAAGACTTACTCAAAGGTTTGAACATTGCATCCAAGATAGGGCGAAGTCGAAAGTAGTATTTGCATCAAAGATGCAGAAATACATCATTTGTCAATCCTCCTTCTCCTCTCCCCTCCCCCCATCTAAATATTTACTTAGAACCATCTTGATGGGAAGAAAAAATATTTCTTGTCGGGGCCTCTGGGACAAGTCACTCTGTGTATAATGGAGATTTGCTTCTAGCATGTCGCCTTCTCTGTGCATGCTAGGGCTCTGGAGATATGCATGCGTCTTATGTGTGTCTCGTGAGCTCGGCTTCCACTCTCGGCTTTCTTGTAATGCCAGTAGGTAAAGGCGGCGACAGTGTTGTCCTGTAGAATTTCTTGCCCTCTTGTAGTGGTTGGGGGAATGTCGCAGATCCTTCTTTTTAAAGTGTTCACTTTACAAAAGATAGCTGAGGGCTTAATTATGTTCAATACAATAGATTTAACAGTTGTATTCCTGTAAAAAGCAATTGCAGCCGGAGACAAAAAGATTTTGACACTAATGTGTAAGCAAGAGTCCCACTCGTAATGGTCGTGTGGTTCTAGCTTACTAGTAATTATTTGCCGTGGTTCTGAGGGAGAATTTAATTAAATGGCTTCCGTAAACTTAATGGGTCCCTAACTAAAATTACTAACAGCTAAACAGTATGAGTATTAGGAACCACCTATATTAAAATAAAAAGCACATGAAAACCCTTCAGGCCTTAAAATTAATACAAGAAACCCTGATATCTTGGAAAAAACCAATTCTACACATCCTTACTGGGAGTGTGGAAGGAGGCCAGCAATTAAGGGTGTGAGGTTTGACGAACCTGAAATTATTAGTATTTCGTCTGACAGTTCAATTTCTTATATTTCAATATCAAGACTTTTTGATGGACCAACTTCTTCAGTTTTCCCTGTGGCTGGCCCATATGGGATAAGTTGCACTTTGGCATCACTGTGTGCTATAGATGGACCAGGTTTGAAAGAGCACACAAAATTGATAGTGATTCGGATTTAGCAGTTTGGCCATCCATTGGCATTGAACATGTTGTCTGAATAGCCCTTACAGACCATGTCCATGAACTGCTTCAAGTTTTTGACTGGTGAGTGACATTTGGGTACAGGTTGTAGCCGTACATGCTTAATTGTAGAAGTTGTAAAAGTCCTACTTCTGGACAGACCTTGTAACTTTTGCATCACGGTAAATATTTATGTAAAAGTATATTGTCGGGGAAAGTCGTACTTGGTATTGCCACAAAAAATATTAGTGAAATTGTAGCATACTGAATTTTGTTTATTACAGTATGTTTGTTACATTGATAATTTACTAATGCACCATGATGAACAAAATTAAATATATATAAGGCAGGTCCACAGATTCACTGTTAGTGGTGTCTGCAGCATCAGAAGGGGCAAAAGCAGCCCATCTATCTGTGTTTGAAGAGGTCAGATTGTGATGGCATTCACCTTGCTACCAGCATCTCTGAAATGGTGTGTCTGGTTGGTGCTCTTGTGCTGCTGTTGTGAGCATGTATCTGAAATAGTGCAATGATGGGGAAATTACACTCCATTCTTGTGTTGACTGTGGCACGTTGATGCCAATGAGCAGCAGAGGCTGTCACACATTGTTCAAAGCAACTGCAGGGCCACAGTTCAACATCTCACAGAGGCACATCAGTGGTGACCAGGACAATGTTTTACAGCACACAGTTCATAAAAAATTTCATTGGATGGAACTGTAGAGTCTAAGATTCACGAGTACCCCGATGCTGCTAACTGAAAGTCCTAGACAGTAGCGCATGAGGTGGGCACAAAATCGACACTGGACAGTGGATGATTGGAAAATGTTCGCCTAGTCCAATGAATACAGATTCCTGGTTCATCACACAAATGACTAAGTGCATGTAGGCCGATTACCATGGGTGGGTAACTTACGGCACTTGAGTGCACTGTTGGGGAGGCTGAGGGGGTGTGATAGTCTGGGCAATGTTTTGGTAGAGGAACATTGTGTCCCATTATTGTGGTATACCAATTCCTGGCAGCAGTCTTGTGTTTGGATGTTATTGGGAACCAAGTTCACCTGCTCATGTCAAGTGTTCTCTGCTGGCAACGGCCACTTCTATCAAGACAATGCGCCATGGCATACTGCCAGGATAGTGTAGGACATGTTTGAGGAACATGTCAGTGAATTTGCATTAATGCCTGATCTCCAAATAGCCCAGATTTGAACTCAATTGAACATTAGTGGTTCAACGTGAAGTGGTTCATGTTACATGACCACCGCCTTGCATTGTACGCCAACTGGAGGACTAGCTGTTGCGCTTGCGGTATCAGATATCCCAGGATACCTTCCGCTACCCCATGTAATTGATCCTCGCCTAGTAGCTGCAGTTGTGTGGGCTAAAGGTGATTCTATACCATATTAGGTAGGTGATCGATATGTAATGTCTCATTGGTGTAGAATACTGTGTAATAAAGTTAATGATCATCGCCAGAAACTGGCAGTCTTCCATAAATAAGGCTTTAGTGGATGGCCAGTTCCTCAAAAACATGTCTTAAACATAGGTGGTCGTAACAGATGGGGTTGCAACATTTAGTGTCCACTGTATATTACAGACTGTTCAAAATTGGCTCTAGTGTCTATTGTACTTTAAATTTTGGCTGTTTGGGTGTTAATTGTATGTTGAAACATCAGATGTTCGTATATGTATTACGTACATATATCTGTAAACAAGATGTCTCCATGCATATACATGAGAATGAAAATCTCTGGTTTTCCTTTAAATCCATTAATCCATTTATGGTATAAAAATTGAAAAAACTGATAAAATACATAAAAACAGTAGGCCACATTTAGTGGATAATTTTTTTAAATACCGTACTGTACATCTGGTCTTGTCATTAACATGTGGGTGTGGGAGGAGTCTTTAAAAAACTTTTTGTATCCAAAGTAAATTTGTTGTGTACGTGGATAGTACAACTTTTATTGAACTTTGTTAGGAACTTTTATGATATCTTCTGGTTTTTAGAACACACACAGTATACACTAATAAATATGGAAGTTAATTTACTTGTGTAAAATAAGAGCTATTTTCTTAGAGGTTGTGTTTTAATTATGTCCGTTCTTGATAGCTTTGCTAGTAAGAAACACAAATGAAAATTTGTTTCTTAGGACTTCATTAAATCAAGTATAAACATAAGGTGACAGTTAAGTTATATTCTCTCAAGTTTGTAATGGGATGTTTTCTTTTTTGTTGCTAAGTGAATAAAATTTCAGTTTGGTGCTTGGTTTTGTATGTAACTGTGTTGTGTTCCACCCCCCATAATTACTGCTAACCAAAGTTTTAATGTTACAGCAATACAGAGTTACCTGTGTCCTTTTTGGAATCTCCAAAGAAAAACCACAAGCGGCACCCAATTCACAGGAAGAAAGGAAATGTGAGAGATAGGGATAAGGAAGAGGAGGAGGAAGAATATGAAAGCATTGTGGACATTCCTTCGGATGTACAGAAGGTATTAGAGGAAATTGATCAGGAGGAAGAATTCCCAGATGTCAGCTCTCTTGAAGTGCTGGGAGATATCTGGATGAAAGCTGGAGAGATGAGTAAGTCATTTTCATAAATACACTATTGCCGTGAGCATGTATAGGCTGCACCAAAACTTTTTAATAAAAATTATTGATAATTAATATTTTAAGTATAGGCCACACTGAATTTTTTGTATTCCTGTAAATATTGGTAAGTCACGATTCTGTACAAACGTAATAGGGACCCCAGAAAGCAATAAAATAGAATGCCTAATTTCAGTGCAAAAATAGTGAAAATCGGTGTTAAACTTCGGTGTTTAAACATGAAAGCAGCGTTAAATTTATGTGTTTAGAAATTACAACTGTGTTAAATTTCTGTATTTAATAATGAAAGCAGTGTCAATTTCTGTGTTTAAAATGAAAGCGATGCTAAATTTCTGTAACTTGTTTTAAAAATAAAATCAATATATTTTATTGCAATCATATTAAAAAATTAACCCAATTTCAGTGTCTGAAAATAAAAAAAATTGGTTATATTAGAATGTTTTGAAAGAAAATTAATGCACATGTTCAGTGTCTGAATAAGAAATAGAAAAGTAATTATTAAATACAAGAAACAGCAGTAGTACAATTCATTAATTTAAGAAGAAAACATTAATTTAAGAAATGTGGGGTAAATTTTGACAGTTCTAGGAAAGTAGCTGGGCCACAATGTAGCCTTCCACCACTGCTGTTTTTCACTGAAGAAAAAGCTGTTTGTAGACAAATGGGACTTCAATGCACACATGCATTTTCCTCGTTCCTCATGTTCCCTGTCATGGCAGGCACTGAAAGTCTGACGTTAACTAACTTCCATCCAATAATTAATGTAGGATATTATAGCTAGGTTGGAATTCCAACCTGTTTATTTTGAGGGAAAGAAGGGAACAGTGAGGGATTTAGGGGGGGCGGGGGGGGGGGGGGGTGGCTTTTTAGTTCAACGTCTTTTGTGAGAAGGCACTGTTTTGAGGATCTTGCGGTTGTGTTGCGTTTTTGAGTTGCATATTGTTTTGATGGCATAGTGGAAAATATTGCTTATATAGAAATAACATTAAAATTATTGTAACTTCGAAAATTGTAACTCGAATGTGAAAACAAAACGATATATATATGTCGCTGTTCGTATTCGTACAGATGCAGCAATTCACATACACACGTAGAGTTTGGCCGAAGTTAAGCTTACATTTAAATGTAATATATATACAAATAAACATTATTCACACACTACTTAAGTGTTGAAAGTGTTGCTTTTTCAATCCATGTGCGTTTAAATAATTATAATAAAGGTTTACAAATATATTATTTACAAAACACGCGAACTTAATGTTTGTAAAATGCGCACCTCTTGATCACTTGTTTTGCTATTGTAATCCTTGCAAGTTTATGTAACTAAAATCAAGTTTGTTTGTCATTATCATTAAATAATTTATTTACAGAAACATTCAATAAACTCAACGCTGTGTGTGTTTCCTGAAACCAACAAACTTAAATTTTGATACGAAAATTAAATTCATGTAACATTACATTTCTCGTCTTTGTTTCCACCTAACCTCAAAAACTAGAACTACGAAGTACTTTTTCACAACTCAGTCGGCACGCATGTTACAGAACTTGGACATCATTATTTTATTCTTGATGTCAAAACTGTAGAAACATGCTTCATTACGCATTCGCTATCAAAAATAGTAACTATTTTCGGTATCTCAGCACAAAAATAATCACTACAAAAAACTATGTAGAACGCACAAAATGCTGTGTTCGTGTTGGCATTATAATCAATTGTCGACACGAAATCGTCAACCCACAATCAATTTTCGACACTTAATCTATTGTAAAACAGATTCTGAAGAATATAAATGTTTGTGCTATCGTCTTTCTTCATGCAAAATTTTGCATTTTGCAAAAAATATGTATATTTCGCGAAAACTGTGAAATGATATCCTATTTCGCGGTACTGTGTTTAGGGTATTTCATGGTTCACCATTTTCTGGGGTCCCTAGTAATTAGGGATGTGCGAGCACTGAAATTTTGTTTGAGTCGAGCTCGAGCCGAATATTTAAAAAAGCTGTGATCTTTAGAGTCGAACTCGAGCGAGTTTCTACAATCATTAATAAAACTGTCAATATAAAACTATTACCAGCCTACTTCACACATATGGACATGAAACAATTGCAGAATTTTCTTATTAATTAAGGGTACTTAACATTACAGTTTTATGAATTACGTGAACTATGTTACAAAGTGCGCATTAAATTATTCCCATATCAAATTTTAAAATCTAATGTACACTAATAACATCTACATGTAAGCTCACTGTCTAATAATAAATCCCACGAAGAAAAACTTTACAGTGGGGGAAATTAATCATTCAATACAAACAGCATTGTAGTATTATTATTTCTAATGAACAATAAAATACTTTTTTTTTTCTTTTTACTTTATATATGCCTATTTACTTCTCTTCACACACTATACACAACTAAGTTTACTTCTACTACTTTTGGAAATTATATTTTCAAACAAATACTCATTTTTCTGTGCTCCTTTAATTCTTTTGGCTGATGACTTTGCGCACCCAACACAAAATAAAAAACGTGCTATTGGCTTATCTACACATCGCTAAGATGTTGCTACACCACACAAAATAAAATCGTGCCATTTCCTACACACATTAGTGCAGAGGATGTTCCTACACGACACGTTACACGATGACTTTGAACCATTTTGCTAAGCACATGTTCATTACCTACACATTTTTCATCAACAGCGACACTGCTAGCGCTGGTTTCGATGTGGCGAGCCATTTTGGGTTGAGTGGTGCTTGCATGTCTCGTATCTTTGACGTCCGAAAAAAAGCAGTTGTTTATGTTACGTTTTCCTTCAATACAAAGACTGTCCGAAAGTATTTTTAATTCAAAAAAGGTCAATCTTTTATTTACGTTGAAAACTAACACAGTGAAAGACATTTGTGAAGAATTTGGTGCATTTACGGAAATTTTTCTCATTTATCGCTAAATCATAACAATTTAGCTTTTTATAGTGAATAGTGGAACTTTTCAGATTTTATAATGGTTGTTTCGCATTTGCGAATTTTCTGGGACTCAACAAATAGATACTGCTCGCATTTTCTTTCATGTATGCATAAAAGGGAGCATGAAGCTATGTGGCGAATGTTACTGAGTGCATACAAAGCGATAATAATTTGGTATATGCACCAATGGAAAATTCCCAAACTTTGTCAACCATCTGGCCAGTAGTCATTTATTTTTTTAATGCATATAAAATAGGCTTTCTTTCTTGTATTCTTCAGGATGAAATTGCAATAAGCACTTTTCTCCCCAAAAAACTTGAATTTTTTGAGCTTGAGAAAATAATACAGTCTCAAGTCAAATAATTACAAAGCTCGAGATCGTACTCAAATTTTTGAGTACTCACACATCCCTACTAGTAATAAATTCTGACTTAATTTCTTCCCTACAAAACATTTGTATTATATTTTAATATTCACGAATTTAAGTTGCACGATTAATATTCCACAGATTGTAACATGACTTGAGAAAGCACAACCACGTAACATGTTACACAAAATGGAGTCTATCAATGTGCACTTATGGCACGGCGGCAGTCATGCAAACTCTATAAGATATATTTCTCTTGTACAGCTGTGAAATTATTTTCACATGTATGGCATCTATGGCCGAGCTCTTAACATGTTTTAATTTTATGTGTGCAGGATGGTTATTTTTTTTGTGAATGTGAGTAAACAAATTATTCTAAGAGAGGAAAACTATCCCCCCCCCCCCCCCCCCCTTGGCCCACAATTAGAAACTTGACACATGCCAACATGCTGCACTGTGCTGATATGCATTCTACAGGCAAGTTCGCCTCATTACGAGTGACCCGTGCTCAGGAGGAAGTTATAACAGTGGCAAAATAAAATGAACGTATCGAGCAAGGAGATTCCACATGCTTGGACGGTCGAATACGAAATACAAAATCGTAATTTACCCACGTAATTACAATATATAGTAGAACCTCTCTATTATGACCCCTCATGGTTCCCGAGAATAGGGTCGTAATAAAAAATCTGGAAAATTTTGGCCCGATTTTGACTTACCCCTAACCCCTATGGCCCCAAACTTGCCATTTTTTGCATGAAGTTCATGTTTAATTGTCTCTAGAGCATAAAAAACCACTTTTAAATTTAAATAAATATGTATGTGTATTTTAATAGCTGGACGTCTCCTGATTAATTTGATACCCAAGAGAGGCATATTGGACCATTCCTTGTCGTAAAAAAGAAGGCTTCAACACAGTATGACATGACCATTGAAAGTGTGTGAAAAGATTAGACTATGTATTATTAAAATATAACTAAACACTGTTTTAGATGCCTAATGTTTGAAGCAAAACACAGAATTTTATTTATTGATAATATATATGATGATACATTTGATCACTTGTCTGCTGAGGCTAGCAGCGAATACATTACCTTGCATACCTAGCTGGACGAGCGCTTAGATCCACTACTGCAGCGCGGCCGGGCGCGGCGACTCGTATCTGTCGATCGGTCCTAGACCCTCGGGGCTGGACAGCTGTCGGTCGGTCGCTACAAGATTATTCTGGTGGTCGGGGGCCAGCCGGTTGCAGACGGTGCTGTCGTTACAGGGCCGGTTCACTTCATAACAGCGGCCCAATGTTCATAAAACATGCCGATAGATGTGATTCACATCAATGTGTTGAATTTATACGAAATGTAGGCGGCGTGTTGGTCGCTGCACTGGCACGATGAGGCCCGGCAATGTTTAAGGGAATATAAAAATTTAGCGTTGTCTACTTGAAATATTAACTATCCCGAATTTGTTTTATCAAAAACTTCTGATGTGACTTGTACACGCACATGGCCTTGCTCACCAAAATATGGTTACATAAGAACATGTTTTATTTGCACACACTTCCTACCTTTATTCACTTTACACATAAAATTGACTTCACAAAAAAAAACGTATGCCCACCAAACTATCATATTATGTAGGCATGGGTGCACATAAACTAAAAAAAAAAAAAATCCTTACAAAAGGGAAATTAAATTCAATTTTGAAGTTATGCACACACTCATTCAGAAACTTGTCTGTTGTCGCTGTATTTACAGCAAAAGAGGAGGGATAATAGAAGCGAAAAGACAGGGTGGGTAAGGCAGAAACGGGGCATGTGACAGGACAAAGAATCCTCACTGACATGGCGTGCAATCCCCACCCCTGCCATGGTCAATACACCAGTGTCCCCTTCTGGCATTAAGTAATTTAGTGCTTCACGCTGCTTGGGACAGCAAATGTCGGAAGTCTATGACAGCAGTTTGAGAAATGCGTAACTACTAAAATCAGTAAAGGCTAGTTTCCCATAAACTGAAAACCGTGGATAATAGAAACTTGTACCACGGTTGGAGAAAAGGTCTACAAAAGCAAATTGCGCATAATTGAAACCGCGGTTGAAGATACCGCGGTTGGCGAGGGATTATTGTATCTATTTTTAGACGTGCCTCAAATTTCCAACTTTTTTGACCCTAACTTTTCATGGTTCCTCGGGATTGGGTCGTAATAGAGAAGTAGTCATAATAAATGGGGTTGTAATTGAGGGGTTATACTGTACATTGCCATCCCGGAATCCTGCATGCAAGCATCACACCCGTGAGTAAAATAAATATTTGAGATATTTCCACTACTTTTCGCTTATTCTCTGAAGGGCTAATGCACCCCAGAGATGGCAGCACCCCTGTGGCCTTGTGATGTCAAAACCCGCCAGCCTCAGGACAAGGTGTTTTAATATGTCGTCGCCTCCAAGTGGGGCGTTAAGAAATTAGTGGCACTC
The DNA here is from genome assembly GCA_029891345.1 of Dryococelus australis. Taxonomy (NCBI): domain Eukaryota; kingdom Metazoa; phylum Arthropoda; class Insecta; order Phasmatodea; family Phasmatidae; genus Dryococelus; species Dryococelus australis. The sequence goes on from CM056994.1 coordinate 90,429,473, forward strand.
CAGCACCTAGGATGATATACCCCTGTGTTGGAAGGCTACGCTACCCCCTGCATTCCGAAGAACTGCTTATCGGAAGATTTTCAGTATAAATAGAGGTCTGGCATCCTGAACTAGCAGATATGCCTTGCTTGCTGCCCAAAAATGATCGCAAGCCCTTTCCAGTCTGCAGAGACTTTTCTCAGTCTAAAATGGTTCTCTCAATCTCAAACTTATCTCTCTCCTCTCCTCGACCTGCAATATGGCCTTAACTCCACTGTGCAGACTGTGAAGACTGCAGCATCCTAGCAACTTGCAAACGGCTCGTCCTCAACAGTACCCGCTGACCGTGAGGACAGCAATTCCACGTCTAAGGTAATCCTACTCCACGCATCCAGTAACCCTTTACCCAAGTCGACTTACGTGACTCTGCGATAACAGGCCGGTATGTCCTATATTACCCCTGAATAAATTCCGCTAGAATTTATATATGCCATAGATAGCTTAAATCCTGGATTGATTAAATTTTTGTAATTTTAATTTTTTTTTTTGCCAGGCTCGCCTTTGCTTGTTACGTAAATTGTATTGTATTCCAATAAATAAAACTTACGTTAAAGTTATTTTCCGTTCACATTTCCTTGTAGCTAGACCCCTTTCATTAGACTTCTAGTTGTTTGTGTACTTAGTGCCAGGTAATCACTGGAGAGGAACTGTGCATTATACCGAGCTTTGCAAAGGACCTGATGTATAGCAGAAGGGGAAGAACACAGTGCAGACGACAGCGTAAGGAATGCAGCGCCCTAGCGAGAGCCGAAATAGCTGAAACCCTTGAAGGGAATAAGCAGGAGATTGAACCCCCGTCGTAGACTATCAAAGCCGTACCTGGGTGAATCTCTCCATTCATTCCCCTCTAGCACGAATCCCTTTTAGATAAGAATTTAGGTGCCGGTTGGCCTGGGTATCACCCTGAGGGAGAATGCCTGGCCCAAGTAAAACGGTCATCTCCTATAGCCAGTGCTACTCCCATTGACACCGATTCTAGCCTGGCTCATACTACGTCCAGCATCATCAAATTTACATCCGGAGAGCTCATCCGGGTTTAACACCCGGTAGAGGTGGAGCTACCTAATTTTTGTGTCATTAAGTTGGCATCAGGAAGAATGGTACGGGTTCGACTTCGCTTAAGGCAGTACCCAAGTCACGTGCGGCACCGTTCACTTCGGATTATATCTCGGTACGTCGGCACACTTGTCCCGTTTGCATTAACCCAGCCATGTTATCCATCTCCACCCCCACGACCGCTTAACAGCACCACCACTTCATATTCCGTGGGACAGATGGCATCCCGATTATTGGCAACTCTTACAGTGAGGTAGGTAGAACTCCCTGGTCAGGAAACTACCTCTTTCCGCCTCGCTCTGTGGTTTGACTCCCCTTGTTTTCGATGGTACCCTACCATTAAGCAGCCACCCAAGACATCTGAAACTTCCTCCACTCGTTGGGCCCAGAATGTTTGACACACCGAGGTAGGACTACTTAAGATTTCGAGAGGGCTGTCAGCAGCCTAACCACTTACCGTACGAGGTAGGGCACGCATCATACTAAGTTTAATCATTAGATTGTACTGTGTCGACAATTTTCTAAACATGTTTTGGGGAGAAAAAATTTTTGCCAATATCTCTTAAATAAGCAGCACCCCAATTTTTGTAATCTTTTTTTTCTTGTAAAAATGTGTGGCATATACACACAAAAATACAGTATCCCACTGTAAACTACTATTTTGAGCTGGATTAAAATTGTTGAATGAAGTGTACATTTTTAGCAATGAGTTGATTCCTCTATTTTGTTGATTCGGATTCCAAACTTGATCTTTTACAGCTATTTGTAAACCAGTTTCTCTGTTTAACTTAAGTGTGTTCAGAGTAGTAAATATGCATTTTAGTTAAAACTCAGGTTTATAATTTGTAGCATTTAAAGTAAGCAAACTGAAGTGTACAAAATGAAAATATATTTTGTAAAAATATACCTTGTGACAATGTTAAAACTAGAGTTGTTCCGATACCATACCGATACCTCTATACCAATGCAGGTTACTGTTAATAATACATTCAAAACATTTTTCATATACTTGTTTAAATAAAAAAAATTACATCTTAAAATACTGTAGATAATTTATTGTAATCTGACACAAAATGCAAGCTGGCCTAAAACTTTCAAACCCTCTGTAAATGAAATTAACATGACACCAAATGCAAGTAAAATTTTAAATGTCCCGCACGCACTATCAGCTAAGAGTGCATGGAGAAGTTTTCAATCGGGCAATGTCAGTGTTGAGGGTGGCGGGGGGGGGGGGGTTGCGGCGGCCGGAGAATTGCCCCTCCTCTTTACGCCGTTACTTGTTCGCGACACCTTGCACGCATGGCAAATGTCTGTCTTTTAAAGTAATTAATCATATTTTACTGCAAAGAAAACTTGCAATTTTGAGACATATAAGGCAATTATAATTGATTTCTTCATTGTCTTAAATAATTGATGTTTCAAAACCACGTTCTCCGATTTTCCCTGTCGTGAGTTACACTGCACTCGGCTCGGTGCTTACCTACCTATTATTTGATGGCAAAAGGCTTTGAGTTGGCACTTACATATTATCAGTTTATTCAAAGATGCATGTTTATTATAATAAATTAATATAAATCCTCCTATTTCCCCGCAAGAAGTTACTGAAAATGAACTTGACTTATAATGAAAGTCGCTTGATGTTCAAACAATTTTTGTTGACAAGTTATTCGGAAAGATGCTGCAGTTTGAGTTTAATAAATATTAAGTTTTAAAGTCATGTTAATTATACGCCAGATACAATGAAACACAAACCTTACGGGATAAAAGGACCTTTAATCACAAAACATCTTTGCAAATAATAATTCCTCTTTAAAATGTTTTGCGTAACGTTTTCAAGCAAAACCATTTGTTTTGAAATACAAGTGATGATAGGGGCAACTATTTTGAGCGACTCATAATCTTGATAAAATTACGTTCACCAGGCACACATTTACTCTAGGCCGACCGCCGGTGTGTGAACTGTGAAAGCAAGGCAAGCGAAGCAGACATGGACGAGAGAGAGAAAGGACATGCTTCATCTTTTGCTAGACAACTGCTTCCCCTTTCTGCAGCGTGTGTGGATTGTGAGGGGACGACGGTACACGGTTGAGAGAGACAGAGAAAGAGGGTAGAGAGAGAGGATGCTCTCTCTCTACCCTCTTTATATATATATATAATATATATATATATATATATATATATATATATATATATATATATATATATATATATATATATATATATATATGTATATAGAGTTTATTTGTCTATATAGTCAATTCAAGTGTAAGGTTTACTTTGGCCAAACTGTGTGTGTATTCCTGCAGCTGTACAAATAAGAACAGCGATATATATATACACACACAGTTTGGCCAAAGTAAACCTTACACTTGAATTGACTATATAGACAAATAAACAAATATTATTTACACACTACCTAAGTGTTGAAAAGTGCGGCTTTTTCATACCACATGCAGTTTAATAATTATAGTAACGGTTTACAAATACATTATTTACAAAACATGCAAACTTGATGTTTGTAAAATGCACACCTCTTGAACACGTGGTTTTGATTGTAATCCTTGCAAGTTTAAGTCACTAACATCATGTTTGTTCATCACTAGCATTAAATAATTTATTTGCAGAATCATTCAATAAATTCAACACTGTGTACGTTTCCTGAAACCAACAAACTTAAATTCGATACGAAAAATAAATTTGTGTAACATTACATCTCACGTCTTTGTTTCCATGTAACCTCAGAAATTAGAACAGCCAAGTACTTTTTCACAACTCAGTCAGCATGGCATGCGTGTTACAGACCTTAGATATCATTATCAAAACTGTAGAAACATGCTTCATTACACATTTGAGATAAAAAATAGTAGCTATTTTCGGCATCTCAGCACAGAAATAATCATTACATGAGCGGCAAATAGCAGTGTGGCAGTACAATTGATTGTCGACTCACAATCAATTGTCAACATTTAATCAATTGTAAATGATTATTTACAGTTTCTGAAGAATGTAAATATTTGTGTTAACGTCTTTATCGTGGAAAATTTTCCATTTTGTAAAAAAATTGGTTGATTTTGCGAAAACAGTGAAATAACGCCCAATTTCGCTGTATTTAATGTATTTCGCAGTGTCACCATTTTCTGGGGTCCTTATTCATTAATAATAAAAATGTGTAAATTTGATTGTCTGGGTTTTTAATACAACACTTTCTTGTGTTTTCTCTGGTATCTATTAACGCGGTTAATCAGGAGCTTACGGATTTTTTTTCCAGTACCTTAAAATCATTTTTCTCACTTATAGGTTGCACACCAAATTTTCAATTAAAATTTTTAAACTAAAATGTGCGACCTTTATGCTAGTATTCTAATGGGACGTGGCACCTATCTGTTAAACAAGGCGCAAGTGTTGTTATTTACTGCAGAAACTTGTAAAATATTTAGCCCCTTCCTATCAGAATTTTTTTTTCTCCATCGCTGGACTGGACAGCACCTAAGTGAGGGAAACAGAAGAAGAGAAACATGGTGTGATAAAGGAGGTCACATGCATTCAAGCAAGATGGCTAAAAAAAAAAAATACTGCATTTTTCAGGCAAAGGATGTAATTATTCCACCCAGGGCAGTGTTCACTGCAAGTTGTTTGTGTTTGTCAAGCGGGTTGGAGGAAGTGGGTTACCCCCCTGCCCCCTGGGGGACTTGGTGGGAGGAAGTGAGAAGGAGAAAGGAAGCTCACGTCCAAATAAACCAAACAAAGGCTGAATACACGCTTGCACTGCGGATGATATCTAACAGTCTCACATTTTGTGAAACATGTCGCTTGGTCGTCTGATTTGCATTTTACAAAGGGAAACTAATTAAAAAAAAGCAAATTATTTGTGGCATGCAAAGAAAGGCTGCTTTTCTACATTAAGCCTTTTCCTTAATAGCTTGTCTGCAGTCCGTGGACGTATGTCCTAACGTGTGTGTCTTTAGGACAATAATTCTACGCACCTCAATTTTCGGAATTATAAATAAACAGAACCATTCGCATGTACCCTGAATAATTATCCACGAAAACAACAGACTGACTCCCTTTTCCGCTTCTAAATCCATAACAACACATCAAAAAAGTTCAAGAAGTAGGTTTGCTGTTTATGAAAAGTACGAATTTGTGATAATAATTAGAGATGAGTCGAACGTTAGAATTTCGAACTGAACCCAAACTTTAAGGTTATGATCAGGTTCGGTTCAAAATTTATTGCAATCTAAAATTTCTGTATTATTTCAATTCGAAAATTTTACAGGAGTTTGTGCTTGGTTCGAAAATGTGCTAGTAAGGATCATCATTAATGAACTTTGAAACAAACTGAACTTAAGTATTTACTCTTGTATAACACCTCCTTTTTTCCCAAAATAAAAGAAAGCATTTCCAGGGCGTGGAGTGGTAGTCGTAAACTGTCCAGTCATAAACTGTCTTGTGATGTTTAAAGGGAAGTGTAGTGGAAGAATCTAAAGAATTACTACCTGGGAGGAGAAGGGAAGAGACAACACACTTTTTTTTTTAGAGAAGGGTACAGTGACATTCCAGGATCCAAAAAATAAAAAGACCAACAGGTAAAAAAAAAGAACCAGCACAATAAAAAAAAGACCAGCATGTCACTGCCTAAAAAAAACAGAAAAGGAAAGCAGGCAGCCGACAGTTGACATTTTTTCTCTTTTAAAGACTGGCACTGTACAAAAAAAAGGGAATCCAGGGCCACCTCAGTTGTTGACACCCTTCTTTTACTGACCATTGGGTTACAGTGACCTTACAGAATGCCACAATGTTTTGGCTTTTAGCCCCATGAGTTATTTAATTAAAATATTTTCTAAATGTATTGCAATCACCACAAATTAATTTAAAATAAAAGAATAATTTGTTACATACTTACTAACAAGGCACCACAAACTGTTGGTGCAATTTTAGTATAAAAAAATGTTTTTCCTGAAACTTGTTGAAACCATGGTGCGCACATTACACGAGTAAATATGGTACTTCACTTCAAAGAAGTTGAAAAATAACAACGCTACACATCAAAATATGCAGAACAAGTAATATTTGATTATTGTTTTTGTAGCAGCGATGACAGCATTGGATCTTGAACTATATTGAGTATACAACCGGGTGCTAATCTTAATTTAAATGATTGTTTACAAATAAGTGCTCTGCTTGAGTTTTGGAAAAATTATATTTTCAATTAACATCATTTTTATGTTGCTAATTTGTGGTTTTTGCATGCGTCTAAAACGACTAGAAAGATATATTTTTAAAGTGTTATAATTTATGTCAATCAAATAAATAAAAACCAAAAGTTAATATTATGTTAATTTTGTACCTTTTTTCCACTTTAGAAAAAATTTGGCCATTATATTTTGGAACTATTAGTGATGAAACAGTGCAGGTTTTGTGTGTGTGTATGTTGTTTATGTGTGTGTTTACTGTTTATTTTAGGCCCACATGTTTAAACAATTAGACATGAAATTGTGAATGTGGTTGTATTAGTTTGTTTTTTATACTTGAACAAACAGGGGCTGAACTATGAAGGTTGTAGGTATACATGTTGTTTTCACTTTGCACCTGGTAGCTTTGTCCAGAGGACCAGTAACAAAACTCTCATTACTTGAGTGGGCAACACTGCTAAAACAATCCATGGGACCACTGTAATTGATGAAAAGTACTAATTTGCAGATATGCATGTGTGCACACACTGATTACTGTTTAAGCTGTCCCTAATCTCTTCCCCATTCCGCAGCAGTTTTCATACCAATTTTCTGCTAGTGTTTCTGTTTCCCTGTAGGTTACAATCCAGCCCCATCCGGAGGGGTCAGGCTCCGGGTATAACAGTTTTCGTACCCATGGGCATTCCCGAAACTGTAATAGAACGTGTTCTAAATTTCTGTTATACCCACGGAGCTGCGACAGACAAGATGGCAGACACCCAAAAAGTAACCACAAGGCGTATCTATCAGTTTATGAAAAAAAACGGGTTCTGTGAAACTTATTTATATACCAAATGAAACTTAATGTCGTGTAAGTAACGAGAAACGCTTTAACTCTCACAGTCATAACGAAACAATAAACACAACTTTGAAATTACGTGATAATTTTGGACTGTATAGTGTAGATAACCTTTTACACAGCTAGGGAGTTGTGTCCGTAGCTCAGTGGTTTGGCGTGCGCTTTCGCACTGCAAAATTTTAGGTTTTCGTGTTCAAATCTCCATGTCGCGAAACTTTTTTAGTTATTTTATGTGATACATTATTGATGTTTATAGTTGAAGTTATTGCCAGAAAATGCTTATTTCTGTTATATCTTATGTAAAAGCAATAGTACAAACCAAATCTAAACAAAAAACCACAGGGAGCTGATTGTTCTGTGAAGTTACTTTTGTATTATTGCTTTTATCCAAAGAAATTCTAGAAATAAACGTTTTTTAACAATAACATAAATTATAAACTTCAATAATGTATAACATAATAATAATTTAAAATTTCATTACATGACGGAGATTTGCACTCTAAAACCAAAAGCTTTATGGTACAAACCTATGCACTAACCCATTGTGCTACATACACAACTTGAAATGCGTAGGTATTTTAATGCATGCAGCGGGAGTGACGTTGATCCCCTCACATAAAAGCTGTATATGTATAGTTAGTATTGTGATATTTCCCCCTTCTTTTAGTCTCCTAACGTATCAATTTGATTAATTATGAAAGCACAATATTTATTATTATGCTTTTTAAAGACAAATATTTAAATAATTTAATGTTTTAATTAGTAGCATAAACATTTGTTGTACGTAAATGTGAAAACCATACAGTTACAAAAATTATTTTCCATACATTAACAGTCTAGTACACATACTCCGAAACTTAAATACAGTCTTCAGAAAAATAATTTCCTCGTACTTTTTGGAAGTACTACAAAGCACCTACATATAATATCTGATTGGATTTGTAGCCCTGCCAACTGTGGAATGTCTACCATTTGCGAGTTGTTTTTGCCTGCCATTTACAATTTTCTGTTAGAACTTTAGGTACTGTGTGGGTATGAACTGGTGCTTTCTTTCTTCTCTTCTGCTATAGAAAATTTTATGCCTTCTATTGTGCCCATGGGCATAACAGAAGGTAGCAGAAATTCGGTATGGTGTAGGTACAGCTTTAGCGTCCATAATCCACTATATTTTTAAGGTGGTTCTACATATTTGTTTTTCCACAATATTTTTAAGGTGGTTCTACATATTTGGTTTTTTTTTTGTTTATATATTATATATATATATATATATATATATATATATATTATATATATATATATATATATATATATATATATATACACACACACACACACACACACACACACACACACACACACCAATTTAGGGCTTAACTATGAAGGCATACATGCAAGGATAAGACTTTTTTAAAATTTCGGTTTGAGTTTGGCGAACTATAGCATAGATCGGTCCGAGTTTGGTTCATGTACAAATTAAAAGGTATGGTTTAATATAAAAAAATATTTTAGAAGTTCCCATCTCTAATAATATTACTTAGTTTTGTAAATTTCTGGAATTGTAACTCCAAGTGCGACAGATTGCAAAAAAAAAAAAAAAAAAAGTGTTATTTGGTGTTTTAGACGAAAATTCGGGTTATTTTTCACGTTATTGCGATCGCGAAATTTTCAGGTCTGTTACCTATGTGTAAATATTAACCCTAATTTTTTTTTGTGATGCAAAAATAAGACCCCCACCACCTCCCCTTAATTTTTGAAAGTGAAATTTGGAACAAAATATTGTCTTATATTCGGATGAATACGGTAAATAAGTGAAAAGTGTGCGGTCAGGTAGGTTTGTGGTGTGTCAGCGGGTGGTTGTGAGTTTAGAATGTATGGTGGAGAGGGCGGAGGGAACGGCAGCGCACTCTTCCTCGTTTCAGCGCCAAGATCTATTTTACAGATTCATTACAGACACTATTGTATGTTTTTCCACATTCAGTTTTGTTGGTGTGGTGCAATGTCTTTAACGGGAGATTTTTAGTTGTACTTTTTTATGTGACCCTGTTATACATGTTCTGCTACTAGGTTGTAAACAGGCCAAAATATGTTACTGTAGCAAGCTTTCCATCTATCTGGGCATTGTATCAGTGTGGGGATAGCGTGACCACATTCCAAGCCATATATCAAACTATGGATCAACATAGCTCTATATAATCATTATAATTATGATGTAGACACTTCAATTATATTATATACCGGCTATGCGGTATGTCTTCCTATTTTCAAAAAAAAAAATTCTTAAATTTGAGGCGCGTCTCAAAATTCATCCTTCGAAGTCATTTACAGGCCTATAATTATTTTCCTACGGGGTATAGCTCTCCGTAATCACTATAATTATGTAGACACTTTGATTATAATTTATATATACCTGCTATGTGGTATGTTTTCCTATTTTTAAAAAATAGTCCGAAATTTGAGGCATGCCTCAAAATTCATTCTTCGAAGTCATTTACGGGCATATAGCTCTTCGTACTCATTGTAATTATGATGTAGACACTTTGATTATAATGTGTATTTACCGGCTATAAGGTATGTCTTTCGATTTTCAAAATAAAAAAAATTGAGCTTATGAGCTATTGTGGACGAGGCTTAATGCAGAAAAGCCATCTTTCTTTACATGCCACAAATAATTAGGTGTTTTTCCCCCCCCTTTGGAAAATGCAAATCAGACAAGCAAGTGACATGTTTCACAACACGTGAGGCACTGATAGATACCATCTGCAGTGCAAGCTTGCATTCGACCTTTGGACATAAGCATTCTTTTCTCATTCTCACTTCCTACCAACCAGGCCCAGCAGTAGTCGGGGGGGGGGACCCCTTCTTCAACCCACATGACAAATGGCTCACAGCTAACACCTCCCTTGGTGGAATAAGTACATCCTTTACCTGGAAAATGCAGTATTTTTTAGTTATTCTTGTTTGAATGCATGTGACCCTTAATCACATCGCGTTTCTCTTCTGTATCTCTCCCGTGGGTGCTGTCAAGTCTGGTGATGCAGATAAAAAAAAAGTTGCGATAGCAAGGGACTAAACATTTGACGAGTTACTGCAGTAAATAACATCACTTGCTCCGTGTTTGGCAGATAGGTGCCACGACTCTGTTAGAACACTGGCTTTTTTTGCTACTGTACTCGGTCACTCCCAGAATAGCTAACACGGGTCTGAGTTATGTCCATTAACTGCCGGGTTATATTAGGCTTTTACTGTATTTGATGTAAAAAAATTAAGATATGCAAATTTTGCAATATTCGTATTGATTGGGAACGACGAGACACATGTATTAAACATCTGAAAGATAGCAGTAAACACAAAACAAACAAGGACAATGCTACAGCTGGCAGCAGTAGTGGACCGAAGAGGCAAATTTCTGTGCAAGATTCTTTTCAGAAGGCTAAGACAATGAAAATGGATAAAGAAAAGTTTATTTGCAACACAGTTTCAGCTTTTATGAAAGCAAATATTCCTCTGGAAAAACTAGAGGATCCCATCAAACAATGGTTCAGCAAATATATTCAAGGTAGGTTTAAGTTTAAACATACAGAAATACAGGGTTCAATTTCTCTTTGAAAACGTATAATTTTTATATTCTTTCTTTTTGGATGCTAAGCATGGTTTAATCTTGGCTTGAATTAAATCAGTGTAATTGCTAAATTTAAGGATGAGACCATTTTGCTTCAGGAGCTGGTGACATACCTTCTGCAGACACAGCAAGAGCAAAATATGTGCCACAAATTCGTCAAGAACGGAAGGAGTACATGCCAAATGGTTAAGGATCAGTTTGTGGTTTTACTGTGTGATGAAACTACTGATAGGAATGGTCACTGTGTTTTTGTGGTTCTACTAAGACTTTTATTTCCCAATCAAGAACAGATAATGTTTGTTGGGGGTGTTAAAATTCTCCAAAATGCAAATGCTACAGTGTGTTCTAGAGTTAATTTGAATGTGCTGACTGAATATCGTGTGAAGTATGACAATGTTGTTGGAATTGTTATGGATTCAGCACGGTACATGACACTTAGTGTCCAAATGTGTGAGGTACTTTGTCCAAATCTCCATATTCAGTGCTGGGCCCATAAGCTCAATTTAGTGGTCAACATTTGGTCCACCAAACTACCAGAATTGAACAATTGCATTGCTAATGCAAAAATGGCTTTCCTTAATACCAGAAAGTGGAAACATAAATATATTTCTTTTTTGAGAGAAAGGTACCTAAATGAAGAAAATAATTGTGTTTTATTTCCATCACCGGTTATGACCCGATGGAATTCATGGTACAGATCAGCATACATTGGTGAGTATCTTTCTGATTTGGTTGATTATTTCAAGATATTGAATGGAGGAGGAGCAGTGCAGTATTTAAAAAATTTGACAAACACTACTGCTATGCAGATCATTGCTTCTGCTACATTTTTATCTTGACCCTGCCAGTCTGTGACACAATTGTTCAACTGGAAGGTTCATCTCACCCCAAGTTACATGCAAAAATGCAGGATCTTCAAGATAGTTTCAAAAGTGTTGCACAAGGTAATTTTGGTGAAGCAACAAATGTTAAACTTGATGTCATGACCATTGCTATGAAATCGGAAGTATCACAACTACTTCAATTTTTGGGTGTTGCATGTGAACACAAGTTTTCCCTCTTACTTGCAGAAAACACTCCCACCGCCAAAGTTTTTCTTGAGAACATGGAAAATCTTTTTGACAATAGAACTGTATGTACAAATACTGTGGATAACTCCCTCGTGACTAGTGTGAAGAAAATTCCAATCATCAAGAATATTTCTCCAAAACTGTTTTTGGAAAGTTATTCTGCTTTCAAAAGGCAAATTTTATCTATTACGAGCAGTGCTACTTCTATTGATTTAGTGTCCGTTTTATTAGGAATGAAGTAAGATCATCAGAATTTTTGCAGAATCCTGTATTCAAATGTTGTGGGTACCAGTTTGTTTCAAATGTGGACAGTGAGAGGGCTTTCTCAGCATATGGGAATATTCTCACAGATTTGAGAACAAATCTGAAACCCGAAAACAGAACTGATGTTATCTATGTACTTTGGTTCAGAGTAAATGCCTTGAACTGACTGTAATATTAGTGTAGCTAAATGCCGTTTTCAGTTACTGCATATAAATGTTTAACATGCAATAAAAGAGATTAAGGTTAGATTCTATAAACAAGTAAGTGAAAACAACATGATATAATTACAGATGCTTGTATATCATAAGCATCTAACTTTCCGACTATATTAACAATTGTTTTATATGTGTAGGTAGTAAAGTGTGTAGAGTGTCACAAATGTAATACAGTAAAAGCCCAATATAATATGGCTGTTGGGGGACATAACTTAGACCCGCATTATAGCTTTCCGCGCTATTCCGGGAGTGACCAAGTACAGTAGTAAAAAAAAAGCCAGTGTTATAGTGTGGCATGGCACCTGTCTGCCAAACACGGGGCAAGTGTTGTTATAAGCCACGGGAGGGAAACAGAAGAAGAGAAACATTCTGTGATGAAGGGTCACATGCATTCAAGCAAGAATATGTAAAAAAATACCCCTTTTTCCAAGCAAAGGATGTACTTATTCCATCAAGGGCGATGTTCGCTGCGAGTTCTTTGTCACACGGGTTGGAGGAGGGGGTTCATCCCCGCCACCTGCTTGGCCTGGTTGGGAGTACATGAGAATGAGGAACGAAGCTTTTGTCGCAATAAAACTAATCATAGGTCGAAGCACGCTTGCACTTCAGATGGGATCTATCAGTGCCTGATGTGTTGTGAAACATGTCGCTTGCTCATCTAATTTGTATTTTCAAAAGGAAAACAAAACAAAAAAGAAGTGAATTATTTGTGGCATGCAAAGAAAGGTCGCTTTTCTGTACTTAGCCTTGTCCACTCAGAATTTTTTTTTCGAAAATGGGAAGACATACCTTATAGCCAGTATGTATATACATTATAATCAAAGTGTCTACATCATAATTATAGTTATTACGTAGCACTATATTCCGTAGGAGAGTACTAATAGGCCTGTAAATTACTTAGAAACACACATTTTGAGGCACTTTTTTTTTTTTTTTGAAAATGGAAAGACATACAGAATAGCAGCTATATACACATTACAATCAAAGTGTCGAGATCATAATTATAATAATTACATAGAGCTATACCCCATAGGAGAATAATTATATACCTGTAAATGACTCAAGAAGCAAGAATCAAATTTGGGAATTTTCTCCTTGAAAATGGGAAGACTTTCTGTTACAGCTGCTATATACACATTATAATTAAAGTGTCTACAGCATTATTATAATTATTACGTAGCGCTATACCCCGTATATTAATTATAGGCCTGTAAATGACTTAGTCCGTACCTTACCCAGAATCTGAACCCAGAGCCCCTCGCATTGCAAGCCAGTTTTATACAGAATATGCCACAGAAGTCGGCATCCCTTTTATGACAGTATTCCAGCATATTTTAACTTACTTTAGCTAAACATTTTGGCACAGAATAATCGTAATTGTTTAAATGTGATATTCTATACAACGCACGCACATTTCATGTTAACTTGTAAGTGCCAGTGAATGCGTGGCAGCAGGACACTTGCTAGTATGATATACGGTTTGAAATATGGCCGTGCCATCCCCCCATACTGATCTAATGCCTAGATAAGATCAAAAAGTTGCCACTGTATCTTTTTTTTTCGCTTGTTTACTTCCAAATGGCAGAGCAGGTATAATAGGGTCACATAAAAAAAGGACCACTAGCTAGGAACTCTTCTGCAAAATCTTCGCACCACTCCAACGAAACTGAATACGGAAAAACATACAATATTAGCTGTAATGAATCTGTAAAATATATCTCTGCACTGAAAGGAGTGAGAAAGCTCGCTCCCTCCACCTCATCCATCAATGTCCCCGACTCACGACCACCCGTAGACAAAACCACACGCCTACGTGACCGCATGCTTTCCACTTACTTATTTATTCAAGCTGGTGGACATAAATTGCCCCGCGGTATAACCAAATCCACGGTATACTAGGCCGCTGTATTCCAGACTTTCACTGTATGTGTAAAGTGTAACTAATATTTTTACCGCTTTAATAATAATAATTCTGAAGTTTTTACACCACTTCAACCAGTTTTTTGCACCACTATTTGTAGTTTTTATTTACCATTTTTCAGGGTCCCTACTTATTAGGTGTTTGCTAGTCACCATGTCATCAGCCAGAGGCTTTCCCGCAGGTTGTAAATGTAATTGCTACCCAGGTAGTCTCCGGTAAGGAGGACCTAACAAACTCCTGTCACATAAAGTTGGCATCATGAAAACTCTCCCGGTTGGACTCCCGTCAAAAGTAACCCCTCAAACCATGTGCGGCATCCCCTCACATAATTACGTTCCTGCACATCAATCCACTCGGCCTCGATTCCCCCCGCCATGCTATCCAGCCCCAGGACAACTGGCATCCCGATTATTGGCAGCCGTAGTAGTGAGGAAGATAGAACTCCCTCTTCGGGAAACTATCTCATTCTGCCTCACACTGGGGTTTGACTCCCCTCATTTCAAACGGTACCCTTCCATAAAGCGGCCTCCTACGGAATCCAAATCACCACGACCTTTCGGGCCAATAACCTTAGCCAATCAAGCCATGGTAGGCTTACCTAAGATGTCGAGAGGGCAGTCAGCTTCCTAACCACTTTACCCGCCGAGGTAGGGCATGCGTCAAGTGACCATATTATTTGTTTATAAAACCTACGTGTGCAGTATGTAGGCCTAAATTAAACATTTTACCTCTTTGCTTTAACCATGAATATAGGTTATCTGTGAACCCTTAGCCAGGATATTATCCTGGAAAATCTGGGTTTAAGTGTATTGTGAAACAGTTATTAGAATGTTGAAATGTACATGGCTTTAAAAAATGCAGTTTAAAATCTTTGTTTTGTAGTGTAAGAGTATTACTTTATTTGATAAAAAATAAAATTGTAAGGTTGACTTTGCTAAATAATGTTAAAACACCCAGTGTGTTTATTACTCACATCTTTATGAACAGTGACATATTTATCACATTGTATTCGTTTGGTGAGTTAAAACAGTCACGTTATGATAATTTTAACGTTAATTCCATATGAGCTAAACTGTACACTTTTCCATAAAAACAATATTCAATTTGATATGATAATTGTATCAAGAAGAATTGCAAAGCAATGCCATCTCATTAAAGACGACGCGTGTTGCTTAGACTAGTCACAGTTACTTTGGTGAGCACTAGTCAGGTGTGCTCTGCTTCTCAGTTACCTAGGCTGAGTGGTTTGTTTACTGGATACTAATACCGGTCGGGTTGGCTGTCAACTAGGTACAAAGTCAGCTACGGTCGGCACTGCAAATATGTCTGGGTACCACCTTAGCACTCTAAGGTAGGGCGGACTTACCAAGGCACTCACTCAACGATTTCATGTGTTCTGATGTAGGCACAGGTAGGCTGGGTCCAGCAGTCACCTGGGTACTGCAGACTGGCGATATGCTATACAGATAGACGAGGTATCTCTGGCTTCAGGCGGCAGCTATATTGCTTCCAAAGAATGAGTTGGCTATGCCCAACCTGATGTCACTCCTAGTGACTAAGGCACGCACTGCAGGAGGGACTCTGTGCCATGTCTGGTGTGCAAGAGGAAATAAACTGGGGTGCTGTCTGAAGAGGACTGCCTCTCCAGGTGACGGGCAGACTGACCACATTACCGTGAGGTGTCTCCACGAAGTGTTGATGGTTGGGTGGTTGGTGCCCACTTCTCCTCCTTGTCCTCCCTTCGAGTACTGTGCCTTATCCCAAAGGGCATACAGGTGGTATTGACACTTAACTTTAGTTCTGTTGGTGCAAGCAATCAAAGTTATCCCTACTAAGTGTAAAGTCCAACAGCAGTTGACGGCGCGAACCTTGTGCTACTATGGTTCCACACATTGAGGCAAAAACCTAGAACGTGAGGTAGTGTGGGCAGTCTTCCTACTACTGTCAGGGTGAGTTCCAGCAACAGTCAGGCACTCCAGTCACAGGTAAGTACCTCTTCCAGCACCTTCGGTGCACCGGTCGCCGATACAACCTTAGGTGGTTGTCCTGCTCCTGATAGAGGTGTTCCTAGTAGTTGGGGCTCTACCTTTCTGTATACCTGGGTGCACAGAATGGGTGGCCGTTAAAAGTAGCGTGTGGGTTGACGTACAGATACCTGATGGGGATCTGTAATCCTACACTGTGGTTCATACTGTTATCGCACCCGGTTGCTTGCTTGCTCCTTCTAGAAGTACAGTGCTTAGTATCAGACAGGATTTATCTCTAAACAAACTTAATCTCAGGATACAATTAAAAATTGAATTTTTTATAAATAATATATACTGGTGACTCGTACCTACTGCTAGGCAGAGTGAAAAATAAGCTACGCTCACAGGTGGAGGTAACCTGTTCCTAGACTAACCAAGTGTAGAATGAACTTGACAGCTTTGAAAACAACTCTGACGCAGTTATGCCAACCTGGGATGTCTAGAAGAGACCTTACAATGGGGGTCACTACCAGAAGGGTAGTTGTTGTAGCTGCCACTTACCAGCAATTAGTGGCAGCTGTTGATCCAGGAGGGTTAACAATGGAAGTGTGGAGTGTTTGATGTCTTATCAGTTTCTGGACAAAGTGGTAGAAGTCTCTGTTGGTGGCAGCAGCCACTGGCAGTTGTTGAAAAACTGGAAGCTCTTTGAGAGGACAGTGAGTGTCTAAGATCAGTAGACCTAGAGAGTCCCAGCACCAAAGTGTTGAAGCGAGCTACTGGAGAACACAACTACTGGCGGCTTCGGCCACACACTTTCTTGTGTTGTGCATTTGGCCGGCCCATGCCTGGACTGGAGTGGGAGCTATGACTTTGCTCTGCGACATCTGCCTTGGTGCGAGCAGGGTGGCAGAACTATCCTTGCGCTCAACTATACGGCCTCAGGCATTTGGCAGCACTCTGCCTTCCTCGGGCAGCTTAGTGGTTGTAGCGACACTCTGTCTGCCGGGTGTGTCTAGGAGGCTGACGTGTTCCGCGGCCGCTTGGATACCATGTTTGGTTCACGTGCTTGAACCATCCACTAGGTTTGGAGCGATCTTGTGCTCACTCGTGAATACCATGCTCGTTTTGACCCTTCCTTGGGATACGTAGAAGCTATGAGTAGTATGAGGAAGTTGGGTCTGGTTCGTCAGGAAAATACCATGTGTCTGTAACTGTCCCTTCCGCAGGAACAATCCTGTAGACATCTATGGCTGTGGTTCTTGGTAGATGTAACACATTAGGATGACTCACAGTCATGTTTGGTATATTCATATAAACGGGACACGTTAATTTGTCCCCTCCCTCAGTGCGACAGAGGATAACCTTTGTGGTTAAAGGTGGAGCAGGTGACAGCAGAATTAATCCCCCCTCTCCGGAAGGTCTAAATATGTTGGCGCCTTGAAAAAAACTTCTCAAGTTAGGTAGGCGGACCCATTAAATCTTAGTTGGTTAGTATTTGTCTTTGTGCTTGAGCCTCTCATAATCACGTCGGGCTGGGCGGAGGAGCAGTGTTAGTTCTGTCTCACTCGGCGTGCTATTTCGCTCTCTCCTTCCTCGCCCAGCCAGCCACTGTGTCTGCTCTGCTAATGGATTTACTCCCCTGTGATTTGGGCTTACTGTCAAGGTTGATGCATGACATCTTCAATATTAGTAAATGTCTGCTACTCCTCAGTGCAACTGCATCCCCGGCAGTTTGTCTACTGGGCCGGGACAGATGTCCCAATAATTATTTTTTATTTCACCCAATGAGCCACCGAGACCATGCGAGAGGTCCGGGGCGAGTGCAGCAGTGTACTACGTGATGCCGCCATGTGCAGAATGCAGAGATCCCACCGCTCTCCACTACACCGCATGCACAAAGGATATAGGTGCTGGGCTTGCACCTGCTAACTTCCTCTCGAGGTTATGCCAGTGAAGGAAGGGATGGCCGAGGAGTATATAAGGAGATGCATCCCTGCCTCCGGATCGTCAGTTCTGCTTCAGTTCTCAATTGTCTCTCCTGAGCTCTCATCGCCCCAACTATTGACTCTGAGGCTCAAACCACTCCTTGTACTTCACCGCTCACCTTGAGGGGGGGGGGGGGCGAAAATCCTCTCCAGCACAACCTAAGAAAGAACCAACGCCGTCAACAGCTTCGCTCTTAGACATGTTTGATCCCTACGGGCAACCTGAGAGTAGAGCTCGCCCCAAGGTTTAATAGTATGCTACACGTACCAGCTACTACCTCTCCTAGTAGTTTTGAACAAGGGTGACTTCCCCTGTTTTAAGATAGGGTGTTTTACTTTCCACCTACTCCGTGTGGAATTGAGAGATAGCACCTCTGCCTTCTGTATTTATTTCCGTGGGGCCAATAAACACAGATCTTGCCAGACCCCTTGACTTTCATTCCGAGCTCCTTCCTTGTGTCATATGGGAGCTGGAGGACCCAGCAGGTGACCGGGTTTTGCTGTTCCGAACTTACACGCACAACACATCAGCACATCCTTGGGAAGGCCACTCATTCTCTGCCCCGGCAGAGCCATGACATTAGGATACCGTCCTCTGGAAGATGGCTTACCGACTCAAAGTCGCCCCCCACCTCACCACTCACTTCATGGTGCAGAGGAGACTAGTGACCATGAGACACTCACCTCACCAGCATTGGAAGGCCACTCATTTCTTGCACCAAGTGGGGGGGAACGGTAGAGCCACTCCCGTTGGGATTGGCTTGCCTGCCATGTTGCTCAACTCTCACTGCTCACTGGTGGTGCCGAAAGGGATTATATTCTGGTGCAGGGAAACCTACCCCTGCAGGACAACACTGTGCGGTTCCAGCAACCATCACCCCGCAGCTTGCGTCTTCTCTACCTGGTGTAGGAGGCGAGAGTGAGGCAGTTTTGACGGCGGTAATTTGCACCTACACGTGGACACATACACGTCTACTGCCTACCTCCTGCAGCCTCAATTTTTATGCCTAATGCCTTACACCCGTAGGGGTGGAGTAGAGAGACGGGCCAAGAAGGCGAGTGCTATTTCCAAAAAAATCCACAGGGGCTATGTATCTTTCGTAGCATGTTTGGGCTGCTTAGTGCACATGAGCAAGCTGCATTACTGAGACGTCTTACCATACCAGCACCCACTGTCATGCCCGTGGACTAGTTTGAACCACCCACCAAGGTCACGGAAGGATACCACCCTATAGTGCAGGAGGCACTGTTTGGCGAAAGGCTCACCAGTTCACAGGAACAGCAGCCAAGTACCATACCCGCACATAGTACCCCTCAGTCGAGTACTACCCTGGTAGTGGGAACAGGGACAGTACAGTCTCGTATCAAACCACCTTGCTGCCCTACTGCACCTCACTGCATAAAGATTGTTGAGCCCGACTTTGTACGGTCGCCGACCCACCAGGTCCCCATGCCCATACCTTAATAAACAGCCTTGAGACACGACTCGCCTAGCATCGAGTAAGTCAGCCGGGACTGTCATGCATCAAGGTTGACATGGTGTACCGGGTGTCCCACGACCACAGTTACTATACGTGACGTTTACATGCTCAGCGTAAACACTTTGGTTGTGTATAAAGATAATGACAACATTACCTGTGGAAAAGTATTTATATAAAAAACTACACATATAAAGCTTTGGGAAATAATAGATATGTACAAGGCCTTCCTCGCGGAAGGCAGGGAGGAAACGAACTATTAATTGCGTCTGGTGGTGTATTAGTTCGGAGGAAAATCTACACTCTTTTATAGGCCTTCCGTCACCTGAGGCTACAGCTTCAAAATGAGTATCCGTTATAAAAATAATTTGAAAATACTAGTGGTGTGCGGAAATGGAATTTTGCCATCTGGAAAAATTTGAGCGGGAAACTTAAATTTCCCGTGGGAATTCGGGAAAAATCTGGAAAAAATATTTTAAGTTAGGTAAAGACATTTGTGGGTTTTTAGACCTAGTGAATAACATTCCATCAGGACTTATTCCATTAAAACAAAACATAAACATAGAATAATGACTGTATGTGCTAAAAATTAGATTTGAGCTAGTTAAGTCTTATTCTATATTTTTATACACTTAGTTGTTGCACTATGAATTAATCCTCTGGGTTTGGAGCACTTCTTTATAAAATACTTGCTTCAATTTTAATAAGAAAATCCCTTATAATAATTTTTAAATAACAAAAAGACTTGGTCTTACAGCATGAAAAACAAAAATTTCAGTATAATTTTTTTTTGAAAACATTGCCTTCATGTTTTCAGTTCGCTCCTATTTTCTTTATAATTTCGACGTCTACTAAGGAACTTTTGCATTATTTGTTCCATTTTTGGTAGTAAAATGTGTGTACATTGACACACGTACTCAAATTAACTTTCAGTGGAAGTTTGAACGTTCGTAAACACAGTTACACTTCTAATCACGTAGTGCAACTGCATTCAAAACCAAGTCGCATCGAGCAGGTTATGAATTCATCATACAGAATCTGTATGCTAACAAATCTAATCCTCTATCGGTAATGAAATTAAAAGTGGCTAAGTAAATTAATTATATTTCTATCATTGAAAATTTGCTATGTTTGAAGTTTGTCGGCGTCTGCGATAACAAGTGAGCACAACACACAATTAAAAACGCACGTTCTGAACGAAAAATTTGTGGGCGTATTGCGAATCGTTTTAACCACACCCATATTAAAAAACACTATTTTAGATCTCAGTCAACTAGTTAAACATTTGGAGTCAAATTAAACATTCACTGTGTACTAGCTTAATTTTACATGAATGTTTATGTTATGTATATCAAAACTCACGTACCACATCAACCAGCAATCGATACTTGCAACGTATCAATGTCACTTGCATATAAGACAAATGCAGTGCGTACGGTTCACCGTAACTTCATAATAGTGCATGTTTACAACAAGTTTTACTTAATTTTCGCAATAGACATGTAGTTTTAACATTACATAATATATGACCTACAAAAATTATTTTAGCTTATGCAACAAACTTTGAAATCTGTAAATAAGCGGAAAAAAATAAATTTTCTCGACAAGATTTGAGTCATGAAATCATAATTGCGTACGTAAGAGTCTATATAAAGCTTATCGTAAGAAATCCGACTTGTAATTTAGTTGGAACAACTTACAAATGTGAACATAAATTTTTCCCAAAAATATCGGAAAAAATTATATCCCGCCCGATGATAAAATCGTAATGTATTCCTGAAATTTTTCCTTGATGAGAGCTTAGTTACTGCTACTCGTTACAAGTCTATCTTCACTGGTTACATTTTATTGCCTAATAATTGATGGTGCTAATGTGAGTATCTGGAAGCTGCAATGCCTTACATTACTCTCACTGTCTATTAACTGGTGGCTATCACTAGGTAACTGCTTTTAATTTTAGGGCTATAACAAGTTCTAAAAGTCACTGTGGGGAGGCAGTTTTGTTACGGCTACCTACATAAGAGACTATTTACGGAGCACTGAGTTACTTGTTGGCGGTCTTGTCCTTCGCCAG
Source organism: Dryococelus australis (assembly GCA_029891345.1). NCBI lineage: Eukaryota > Metazoa > Arthropoda > Insecta > Phasmatodea > Phasmatidae > Dryococelus > Dryococelus australis. Next base: position 90,451,191 of record CM056994.1, read on the forward strand.
TCTTCTCCTCTGCCCCAGTACAGCATGGATAGGATATGGCCACATAAACCGGAATGTGGGTTTAACGTCTGAATACATCTCCAACTCAAAAAACCTTAACTTTTACTTTTACCTACTAGCTTATTCTAGAAGACTTAAGTGAAGACCTCAACCCAAAATGAAATTAACGACAGACTCTTTCTTGATGTTCTGCCACATAAATTTTTCCAACAAGACATCATCAACAGTCCACAACAGGGACAACTTTAACATCTTTCAAAGACTGCAGTAACTCAAAACTTCCATTCACTGGATCTTTTCTATGTCCTTATGACTAACAACTTCAAATGGCTGTATCTAACAGCTTAATTGACAACAATAAACTTCTATCGTTTCCTTTAAGTTTTAATAACAGCAAGACAGCTCAATTTACAACTAAATTTTACAAACCTTTTTGTTTTCGAGCTTCTGTCCCCTTAGGTCTCAACATAACAAAACAAACTCAACTATTCTAATCAGGGCAAAACAGAACATTTACTACAAATCTCTAATGGAAGGGGTCTAAAAACCTTCATTTATCAGCAACAATAAAATTTTCATTTTTTTGTTTAACCTGACTTTTAGTTACCATACTGCTTTGTACCTCAAAGCACAAACTTTCATCATAAAAAAAATACTGCAAATTAAGACTTTACGTATACTGAAATGTAAAAAAAAATTCTTATTCATTAACAAATTTTAGAGATCAACAACATTTATAATAAAAAAATGTTAACTCTGTTATGTGAACTTTTGTTTGGACATAAAATAAACCCTAACATGATCTCTGAACTTTTTTGCTCCCACACACAATCTGAAAATGGGTCATTGGCCCGGGGGGGGGGGGGGTGTCAAAGCAGCTCCAGGCTCTCTTCTCACAATGGAAGGATATATATGACTGCGGTATTCCCATACCACAGTCGCAGACCTACTGCCCCATCCACTATGCATCAGAGTCCACGGCTAGCTGTCGTGGGGTGCCTGAGCATCACTTCCATCTTGCCAACTAGCTATTAACAGAGTATAAGCATAACATATAGAAACGACACTCTGAAAATAAAAGAATAAAATGAACAGTCACCCATAATATCTATGGTGGTGGATTGAAGAATCCCCCCAAATGAAAACAAACAAAAACATACTCATTTTAAATAGGCTGTAAATACACATTAACTTTACTAGCAGGGGGGGGGGGGGATAATAACTAAACATCCTTCACCCAAGCAAAGGAAACAGTCGACGAAGAAGTTTATGAGGGAAGTAACAAAATAAAACTTTCCCTGGAAACTACAAGGAGAAGATTGCCAAGGAACTACTAGAGTCCATTGTGCTGCCAAAAAATAAGTCTCAATGAACAACAGAGCAAACCATTTAGTGACAAAGCTTATCTGTTTTTTTTTTTTTTTTTCGGGTAGGGCTAACCCCTAAAATGCTGCCTAAAGGATTCGGCGGTGTAGGAGGTAAACAAAAGAAATTTTACAACAGATACAAGTAATGCAACAGACGACATGATTGATGTTTGCGAGTGGGACTCCTTTGACTATGAAGAGAAGGGTTGCCACAAGCCACCCACGAAAGCATGACAGGAGAAAGACAAAACTAGAACAGCAGAAAAGAACCAGGAAAATTCAGAGCACGGGTCGTACCAGCTTTTCTGAAAACTACTGGTAGCTGACGTCACCCTTTACGTCCGACCTGACAGAAAACCCTAATTTCGGCAAAATTTTGACTCGTACGAAAAATAAAATAATTGCAGTAATTAACTTTTTTGAGACTGGTATACTTTCACTAACATTATTTACTTGTTACCTAACAGCAGAAAGAAAACACAGTCAACAATTACTTGCCATGGGGGCTTCAACCCAATTTTACATTAAATAACTTGTAGCTCGAACAAACCCGAAAGTTCACCTTCTACTTTTATTCCAAGTTTACTTCGTCCATTCTCATCCCCCCCCCCCCCCCTTTTTTTTTTTTTCTGTTTATATGCAATAAACCATACTAATCTCAAATCTTGTGTAGACTCGCACATGATGACCTGTCGACAAAATAAATAAACATCCCTTAACAACAACAAAAAAAATAGTTCCAGAAAGATTACATTTACCTTTGTAAACAAAGTTTTTCAGGCGCAGCCAGGAAAAAGTCCTCTTGAATTTTTTGTAGCGGCGGCTGAACGTGCCAAAACTTTATCTGTTGCTGACAGCAATTGCACGTGCCAAAACTTCATCTGTTGCTGATGGCGACTGCAGGTTGACACCTCCCAATCTCTCCACCCACAACTGGCTCTACAAAAAGTAGGCAAAATTTATTAAAATTTTTGAACTGTTAAATCAAACAAAGTTTTTCCCTTTTCCGATCTGAAATTAAATAAGCCCTGATTGAAATTAAAATAAACAAAATTCTTATATCGCAAGTCTAAAATATCCATAACAAAAAAAAATTATAGCGACTACCTGACATCAGCTGCCATCTTGTGGCCATCGCACGCACTAACTGAACCTGTGCTACTGACTAGTGCCGCTGCGAGCACTCTCCAACCTCACAAGTTACGGCCACAACAAGAAAGAAAAAATACTATGTTAACTTACACTGTGCATGGCCTGTTACATCAAAACAAAATTTAACGACAATTTCTCATTGAACTATGCAAAAACAGGTAACTTAACTGTACTTTCTTATCGTCTACTTTTTAAAACATCAATTGCATAAAACAAAACTATCAATCTTAATTAATTGATACGGCCAGAATACACTACCATTTAACGTCTTATAAAAATAAGTCCTAAACAAAAAAAACTGCCTGTACAAAAACAATTAACGCCATTTTAACTAACGACTATAACTACAATGCTACTTTTGGTTTTTCTCCGATTACACTAAAGGCGTTAGTACAATGAAAGCAACAAAAGCAAAATTATAGTCCGAACCAAATTATCAAAAGACTAAAATTAAATTGCAAAACTATTCAAATTGTGTCAGTAACCTTGCCTACCGCTGGCTAGTAAAAGCTAGGGAGAGGAAAAAAAAAATTTTTTTTTTAAACCAAAAAGTCTCAAAAATAAATTTTGAATAGAATCTAAGCCAAAATTACTAGCCAACACTTAGCACCAACTGTAACGAAGGGGAAACTTGGGGCTTAAACTATAGGGCTAAATAACTGAACGTCTCTACATCTTAGTAGCACATCAGGGGGGGTGGGGTAAACAAAACACTTGAACTATGTCACCTCAAAAACTTCAGGAAAGATAGTGTGAAGACGTCAACATAAAGTAAACCCTCTTTGCTTTAGCAGGCATCCTGGATGCCCTCATCAACTACTGGTAGAGCATTACTTAAAGGTAGGGACTGCTGAACTTGGGAAATTTAAGACGGGAACTGACATGATGATAAAAGGGGTTTAATTACCATAAAAAATAGTTCATTTTTATAACCAGATTAATAACCTTTAAAATTCCTCCAAATCTCATAAAAGATAATGAAAAAGAATAAAATAATTTAGTATCAAATAAAAGGGGGAGATTCTTAAATTTAAAACAATAAAAGAAGAGGAATTTACTGTAGCCAAATCATCAAAAGGTTTTAACAGGGTAATCAACAATGAATAATTAATCTCATTAACAATTAATAAAAATTTAAATATCAATATTGAGTATAAAATCTGAATAGAATAACAATTGTCTTGAGTATTAAGTTTACAAAGAGTATTTATAGCTTAAAACATCTGAAATTGTATGTTAAGCTTGCAAACAAAAGTTACTTTTATTTGTTAACAAACCGCAAATGTGATTCAGCCCTTCAACGAAACTTCAACAAAAATTCTTCAATCTTGGTTCTATTACAAAACTTCCTTCTTTTTACAAAGATTCTGTAAGGAATAACGTGCCAACTTTCTTGAGAAATGCAGTTGCGCAAACTTACTCATAATTCTCCAAAATGGGCCACAAACTTAGTGACTAAAAAATGGGGAGTGTTCCATATGTAAATCCCACTTGCGTCTAACATTATGGGTCAGCCAGTTAGGCAATACACTCAAACATCTTAGTGTGTCATTAACTCCTGTTAGCGTCTACAACTTGCTTTTAAAACTTCAACAAGGGCAAAACTTTCGCAACTGATCTCTCAACAACAGTGAAAACTAATAGATAAACTCTGGCCTTTGTTCGTTAATCAGAACTCTAAATAAAAATCAATCCTGTTCCAAATTACAAATTTTACTCCGCCTTAGTACAATCAGGGGAAAAACCTAAATTTAAACTACACTACTACATCGTAAAATAAATAAAAAATAATTCTTATCTGTTCACATTTTGATCTGCTGCAGAGGTTCCTCCAAGCCTCACTTTCTCGGGGCACTTTTTCAATGAAGGATTGCTCTCAACAACTTCCCGTGAATGACTGCTACGAACGCTTGTGTCAAAGCGACAGCATGGACAAGACCCTACCGCGTCCCCACGCTGCCAAGTTGTTGTTGCTCGGTAGTCACAGAAACTTCGCCTCAGACCACCCCTGCCTCACCCAAACGGCGCTTCAGCTTCCTACCCACTTGCCCCTTTGGTGCCCTAAAGTCAACCCATGGCCATCCTCTAACTGTCCGCCACTTCAGCAATCCACGAGTCCGTTTATTGCCGGCTAGCTGCCTATGCCATGTTTCGCCTGGTCACCTGATGCACATGTGAATACTTCCTGCGCCCGGCTGACTGAACAAAAAACTCTGCCCAGCTCCGGCCCACGACCGCAGCATGTGATCTCACAACCCCCAAGTATTCTGGAACGTATCCCAGTCATACTGACTATATAACTTGGGTGAGCTTTACCAAAATTTTGAAAAAGACTATTTAACTGAACAACAAAACAACTATCAAATGAAGTTCAGAAAGGGGGCTATGTAAACAAAAACTAATCCCCAAACTACACAAAAACAAAACGCAAATTAAAAGTTATAAATTACAAAACTTTCAGATTCAAGTCAAAACCTATCAAAACTGAATAAAAGCTACTCGCAACTGAACCAAAACAAAACTAATCCAACAGTAATATGTAACAACAGGGGTCTATCTGAACAAAAAAAAAAAACTAGGACATTTACTTAATACCAAAAGCTGCGAACTACATTGATCTTAACAAAAAAAATCAAAATTCCCGAAAATTTAGTATACCCAAAAATCTGCTTCGTAACATTATACCTACTATGGTACGTCAACCGAGACCGGGTGTTGTTACAGAAGTACGAACCATAGAGTAGGACTGCAGATTCCCTTAAGGAAGCTCTACATCATACACACACACAATTCGACAGCCCCCATTCTAGACACTTCAGTGGATAGAAAGATATTCACAACCACTAGGTACACATCCAAGAGGGGCTATACAGTCTGCTCAGGTTGTATTGCTTATGGGTCTGGAAGGAGTATTTGCCTGTGTTTGATGGCTTAACCTCTGTTGCGACCTTACCCAATAGTGGTAGGAAGATGGCCACATGGCTCACCGCCCTAGGTATGCACGCCTGTGGTGTGAAACTGATTGGGGTATTAAGGTCGCTCCATCATCCACTATTGGCTTTACACTTAGTAAGAGATATGTCTCGAGTTTACACCGATCATGAGTGTACTATGCCTTTTGGGAGAAAGCACGGCTCACAGAGGGAGAAGCAAAAGGTGGCCTATACCACTGCCAAGAGTGTGTATATCTGACCTCTCTGCACTTAGCAGACAAGTCGAATCGAATAAAGCTCAGGCCGTCCATCAATTGGAGAGAGAATCTTCTGTAGTTTATGCATTTGTTTATTTCCCTGCACACATTCGCCTAGCCTATGATTTTCATCCTGTTGTCTGTGCTCTGTTAGAGGGCACAGTAGTCGGGTACGGGGTAGCGAACCCCTTGTTCTAGAGCAGTGAAGCAGCAGAGTGGAATCAACAGTACTGTGTTGGTCAGCACAGCACAATGGTACACCACCCCTCTCCTAGAGTCGCCAGTTCCAGCCAGCCAGCCAGCCAGCCAGCAACAGCTTCCACTTCAGTCACCAAAACAGTCCCTGGTAATACAGTTATACCAAAGCGGGCCAGTGACCCAACCAGACATATGGTAGTTACAGCTGTGGTTGACTTTGTATCCAGTCACTAACCGACACAACCAGTACTAATATCTAGTTAAAAACCTAACCGAAAATCGTAACTCCAGTTATTACCAGAGTACGCCTGACCTAGTGTACATAAACCACATTGACTGTGTTGTTAGTTATCTAGGGCAACACGCATCAACAACATGAAAATAACAGTAATTGTTTGTAAAATGAGACATAAAAACTATAAACGTGGACTTTATATTTTCAACTGATGGTTTTTTGTTTTTTCAATTTCAATGTGCTTTACACACAACTCTCTAAGGTCCCAAGTCACCTATGCATTGCAAAATTTACAAAATATAGTTTTACTGTCACTTGCATTCAAGTCATGTTTTGAAAATTCTGCAGCACGTTGCTTTGCATTAATGGTGGGTTTTGGCATTTTAAAAAGAAAATTACATCATACAAAGTGTCCAAATGTTCAAACAAAACTAACTTTACCCACACCCCAGTTGCAATATCAGCCCAAACCGGAACAGGTGGCACTACAAAATTTAAAGATGCATTAACAAAATATGTCTACGATTGTAGAAAAATCCAAAAGATTTATTTGTTATTCATCGCAGGCACACAATGTTGCAATATGGCCACCAGTGATCTTTCACAGCGCTGATATCAATAGTCAAAATCATGGAAAATTTTGACAGTTACAGCAGCAGTGTGATATCTCGTTGGATTTTTTTGTTTCTGTTGCACACATAATCCGAGGTTAAACAAGTGGTTTTGTCATTAACTAAGGCTATTTGTATAGTATTTCTGTGTTGATAGAGAACAAATATTTTTGAACTGTAACAAAAGCCTGTATCTTTTCTGCTGAGCGAAATACTGTGGGATATTCCTTGATAAGGGTGATTTCCTAACAGAAGCGAGGTTATAACCTAATTTCTCAGTTTCTTTATTCCCTTATTTAATTAATATTATCTCACATTTGAGAATTTGTAGAATAAATATTTGCTACCAAACTAATACACCACTATTTGCAGCTAGAAAGTGTTTTTTCCCAACTTTTTGTAGTATTATCACGAAAAGTCAAAAATAGAGTTTATTCATTTTAAAACTTAAAATTCACATAAAATTTGTTTTGTCGCAAATGCGAATTTTGCATATCTCTACAAATATATTATTAAAATAATGCAGTAACATCACAGGTACAAGACAAGCTATAAACAAAAAATTATATTCTATAAAAGTTGATACTTGACGACAAAAATTTGACACATTAATGCATCGTCATATAACCATACAGATAAAATAGTAGAACAATTTTAACTTCAATGTGAAGAAATTTTAACAGGGATGAACATATTTGTTTATTTTAGATATTTAACTGTGACGTATGCCAACATGCTGCGCTGCAGAGAGGCGCACTCTATGGACGACTCCGCCCCATCTGAGAGCACCCTACTCTCAGGGAAAGTCAAATTCATTGGCTGAAATAAATTTTTACTAGTCGTGCAAGGAGACTCCATCCATTGGACAGCCGACTAAGTAACCGAAATTAACGCGTTTAATTATGGAATTCTACGCCCGCCCAGAAATTAGTACACAACCGCCACCCCGGCGAAGAAAATAATATTTATTTGAATTTCTACTATACCACTTTAACTGCTGAAGAAGTTCCAAACAACCCCAGAGATAGCAGCACCCCTGTGGCCTCGTGATCTCACGACTTGCCAGCCTCAGCCCGAGGCGCAAGAAAATATTTACGCCTCCACCAGGGGCGATAAGAAAACGAGAAGTGCTACTGCACCCGATAAACCCGCCCATGTTTGAAGGCTACGCCACCCCCTGCCCCCACAGAATCTCTGACACTGGGCAATTTTCATATAAATAGAAGTCCAGCACCGTGGTCCGGCAGAGACGCCAGTATTGCCGGCCGGCAAAATCTGCAGTACTCTACATCCAGCCAGCAGCTTGCAGAAGGCCGCGAGCACTCCAACCTCAGCTTGGACAAGGCTCATCCTCTCAGCTGACCGCCCAGGGAGAGCTCACCTCGTCAACGATAATTCCAACACCTGTACCCACTACCCTTACCTCAGTCATCTTCCCTTGACTCCCGCAGTAGCAGATCGTTGCACGATTATGTGTCCTTGGATAGAGCCTTCGTAGAGTCACGCTGTAAATAGCATTGTTACTTAGCTAATTTGCCTCATTAATTTTTTAAATTAATTTCCCCCATGCTTGCCTTTGCCTGTTGAATAGTAAATCATTTTAATAATGTGAATTGTTAGCCTAGCTCTTAGAATGTATCAGTCAGCCGGGACTTTCCGAAATATATCTTTACAATGTATTAAAAATTACGTATAAATTAAACTTTCTTGTATCGACTACAGTACTTTTAGTTTTAGATCCCTTGGTCATGTGCATTTCTGTTAACTTATTTTATTATCAATTTCAGTGTGGTGTAATACTTCATAATTGCAGTAAATTCAGTTGCGCAGTAAATACTCACTCGGTCGTAGGGTTCACTGTATTCCTCGGGAGGTGGGCCCTGAAAGTGACTGGCATTCAAGCCCGCAGAGTCATACTGTTGCTTTGGGGTTTTCAGTGCATCCTCCACCGGTACGAGACGAAAGGACTCATTACCTAGGTTTGCCTATTACACGGTACATCCTTGGGAGCGACTGAAGAACTTGCCTCACCTAGGACTGTTCATCCGCAGTCTGGTAGCCAGTTTTTTCCATTTCTTCCTAATGCGCAGGCAGCACGGAGATGCAGGTAGTCATCAGAGGCGATGCGAGAGGCACACCTTAAATAAGCAGTCTATAATTAATCACTTACATGTAGAATCAAACCAGAGTACACTTTCACCCTGCGAACCGGGAAACCTTCCGGTCGATTACGACATAGTAATTCCCCCAACCCAGAAAAGACCCTTGAAATGATGGTTAGGCTCGTGCCCACCGGATGAGGAATTGGAGGCCGAGGATATTCCCGCGTACCAATCTCCAGTACCTGTGTCAGCCTGTAATATAGAGATCCCAGAGTGCACAGCTCAGGAAACCCCCATCTGCACCAGCACAGTTAAATTATCATCGGGAAAACTAATTCGGGTTCAACACCTGAACACAATGGAGCTCCCCAACTTCTGTGTGGTGAAATTTGCCTCCAGAAAACGATCAGGGTTCGACTCCCTGTGAAGGTAGTTTCAAAGTCACGCTGAGAACGATCGCCGCCCAACTTTGCCCCCGCTCGACAGCCAACGAGGCATCAGCAGATTAATCCCATTTTGCAAAATCACTCGTCACCATGCCCATTCTCAGTTAACTTCCGACTGAGCATATCACCCACCCATAATATTAGGACAGGCTGGCGTCCACCTGTTGACAATCCTAGTAGTGAGGAGGGCGAAACTGCCAGAAGGGATAGTCTTACATTCCGACTCACGACTCACACTGGGGTTTGACTCCTGTCTTTCGTGTAAGGATTGAGTGAGTGGCCAGCACCCTAGTCACTTGTCCACCCGGCAAGCGTGCGCGTCAACCGTGACTTTTCAACTTACAGAGAGATAAATGGCTTTGTTAAAGTTCCGCAAATGCAAGATTACTTTTAACTACAGGAGTATTTCAGAATACTAACATAGTATTTTAATATCTACCACATTATTATTTTATTTCCAATTTTTTCTTAGAGCATAAAGTTTTTAGTTTTTCTTCGATCATTCCATTATTATACCTTTTTAAATTTTTTTCTCCGAGTTTTTATTCTAATTATCTAACATACACTCTTGTTAATGGATCAGCTTTCCTTTGATAATATATGATTTTACTATTTCTGGGAGTAGGCACTCGCAATATAATTTCTTTAACGTTGGTAGCATTTTCTGTTTCCATATTTTTTCATTATTAGAAATTTCTTCAGTATGTAAATCATGATTTTGTCGACCACGGCAATGAGAAAGCAGATATCTGGTTGAAATATATTCAAAGGCTCTTGAATGTGACAAGAATTACGGATTCTTAAGGTAAGGTTGTGTTCGTCTACCAGTTTTCTCCCTCCTCTTCCTCCTCCCTCCTCTTCAACAGAGGTTATGATTGAAGACACACATTTTACCGCAAACAGCTGCATTTTGCTCTGCATCTTCTGATATTACAAGTCCATGAGGACTAGTTGCCAAACCCCATGTTACAAATCTACAAATAGTCTAAATTTTGTCGATGTTAAACTAGTGTACTTCTAATGGTAATATGTTCATTTCTGCATACATGCTACTACTCCTCCTCATCATGGCTTATACACAAGCTGTTTCACAAAGCTTGAACATGATGTATTGTCCTTTTGACGGCATACAAGTCCTACGTTGTTTTCATTTAAACGTATTTGTCAGTCCGCTACAAATTTCTTACTTGGATTTTGTTTTTCCCATTGTGCAATGTTTTCTGTGATCACTTTGTATTGTAAGAATCTTAGAAATAACATAGGCTTATACTTAGGGACCCCAGAAAATGGTAAAATAGAATGCATGATTTCTGTGCAAAAAATAGTGAAAATCAATGTTGGTGTTAAATTTTAGTATTTAAAAATGAAAGCAGTGTCAATTTTGGTGTTTAAGCTATGCTAAATTTCTGTATCGTGTTTTAAAAATAATTGCAATAATGAATTTATTTGCATCCATATTAGAACATAAACCAAATTTCTGTGTCCGAGAATTAAAAAATTTTGGAAATTATAATGTTTCGAAGGAAAATTAATATACATGTTCAGTGTTTGAATAAGAAATAGAAAAGTAATTAATTATTAAATACAAGAAACAAATGTGAGTCCAATACACACTTGCATTTTCCTCTTTCCCCGTGTTCCCTGTCCTGGCAGGCACTGAAAGTCTGATGTTAGCTAACTTCCATGTAGTAACTATTTTTGTAATTTGTTGGGGCTCTGTTTATTTTATGTTGAGGGAAAGAAGGAAACAGTGAGGGAGTGGGAGTGGATGTCACTGTTTTAAGGTTCTTGCGAGTGTGTTGTCTTTTTGAGTTGCATATTGTTTTGATGGAGTATTGCTCGTAGGTAAATAACATTTAAATGATTGTAACTTTGAAAATTTTAACTTCAATAGAAAAACAAATGCGATATGTATGTCTCTGTTCGTATGTGTACAAATACAGCAATACACACACACACACACAGTTTGACCAAAGTTAACCTTACACTTGAATTTACTATATAGACAAATAAACAAATATTCATGCACTACTTAAGTATTGAAAGTGCTGCTTTTCAGGCCACGTACATTTAAATAATTATAGTAAAAGTTTACAAATACATTATTTACAAAACATACAAACTTGCTGTTTGTAAAACGTGCACCTCTTGAACATGTGTTTTTCTATTGTAATCCTTGCAAGTTTAAGTCACTTATATCACGTTTGTTCATCACTAGCATTAAATAATTTATTTGCAGAATCATTCAATAAATTCAACACTGTGTACGTTTCCTGAAACCACCAAACTTAAATTTGATACGAAAAATAAATTTGTGTAATATTACATTTCATGTCTTTGTTTCCACCTAACCTCAGAAATGAGAACAGCCAAGTACTTTTTCACAATTCAGTCAGCATGGCACGCGTGTTACAGAACTTAGATATCATTATTTTATTCTTGATATCAAAAGTGTGGAAATATGCTTCATTACGTGTTCGCGATAAAAACTAGTAGCTATCTTCAACATCTCAGCACAAAAATAATCACTATAATATACTACAAAGAGCGCCTAATTGCGGTGTTCGTGTTGGCATTACAAATAATTTTCGACAAACAATCAATTGTCAACTCATAGTCGATTGTCTACACTTAGATTATAAACAATTATTTACCATTTCTGAAGAATCTAAATATTCATGTTAACGTCTTTTTAGTGCAAAATTTCGTGTTTTGTAAGAAATAGGTAGATTTTGTGAAAATTGTGAAATGGCAGATTTTGCTGTATTTCGTGGTTCGCCATTTTCTGGTGTCCCTACTTACACTTGGTTAAACAACCAGTTTCTTTTAAGAATGTCCCAAGATGAAGTTTTCTTACACATGTTAAATTGTCAGTGCTGGCAGATAATTCTGCTAACACTTCTCACTTTTTGGTTATAATCTATGTTGTCAAAGTCTGGTAGCCAGTTAATTCAAGTGACACGTAATGGGCGGGATATAATCAATATATAGGTATAAAGAATTGGCCGTGTGATTACTCAGCAGGGCACAAAATCTTGGATAATAATTACTACTCTGTGTTTGGCAGGTATGGCAGATGGAAGCTCACTTGGGCGACATTTCAACTCTACTGGAGCTTTGCGTGTTGCAGGCGTTTGTGGCGTTGGTGGAGTGATAGGTGTTTCCTGTGGTCTGTAAACGGAGGTTGGTAGTAGAATTGTAGGAGTCAAGTGAGCTATGGCCGGTGTGGGTGGCAGTTCAGGCTTCCTCAAGTATTCAATAATGTAGTCGGGGTAAGCTGCTAGTCCAGAGCACACAGGCGGCGAGAACAGATGACTGGGCATAGGAACTTCTCTTGGATCTTGCAGTCGATGAAGAGCTTGCGCCTGCTCTCTGGGCTGAAGACTAGCTATCTGTTTGACTACTGAGGGTTGATATTTGTGTGCTCAGCCCGATGCAAAGAGTACCTCTCTCACTTCCTCTTTGAGAACTCCCCTTTTGACAAAATGCATCAGGAAGTTGGAAATTACCCCACCAAGCTACTTTGCACATACAGGTACTCGCTTGTGTGAAGTTACATCTTTCACCGCAAGGGTGTATGGTCTGGTAACTGTCTACCAATTTGAGGATTAGATGTCCCTGGCAGAGTCTGTTTATGAGAGAAGTAATTGCCAAATGTAGTTTATGCGGTTTCACAGACAGTGTACCTTTTGACAGCTCGTCTGTTCCCCACAATTCAGGATTGTTGGAAAGGGATGGCCAGTACTAATGTATGTTCTGTGATCCAAATACGTGTGTTTACGTTGAGCAGAGCTTCTCGTGAATACCTGCAAGTATGCGACTAGAGTAACTACGAGGTACTACGTCTACAAGGAAGTGGACTCAAGTAAAAGTGCACACACGTTTTATTTTCGGGAAAATAAACACATGGTGACAGCGTTCTACCTCCGGGTCAGCGTTACAAGCATCACCCCTTGAAAGCTATCAATTAGGTTGGCAGACAGATGTGTGCTACTCAAAAGGGGGTGCGTCGAAATTCCAGGTGCTACTTGCTAAGGCGTGTACGTGTTGTAGAAATGATGTCACTGTGTCGCTAGCACTTCACTTGGGGAACTAAGCGTGGGAGTGACTCAATGGTAGTCTTTAAGAAGACTGGGTTTAGGTTCCACTGCAATCGCGAATGAAGGCAAGGGGGTGTAGTTTAGCGTGGCATGTAATGGATAGCTCGTAACTGATGTAACCCTAACCTACTGCAAACTCTGCTGATGTGTACCATCTGCAAGGGGTGTGTTCTGAGCAGTGCGTGCTGGAACACAACAGCAACAATACAAAACAGGCATAGTGGAGAATGATGGCCTGAGCAACGTGTGCTGGGCGCAACAACGACAATAAGCTAGGCTTAAGGCGAGTATTAGTTCCGAGCAACGAGTGCTGGAAAAGACTAAGGCAATTTGATTGGATCCAAGCGACGTGTGCTGGAAACAAAAACTGGCATTGAGGCACGGGCTGTCTCTCCCTTTATACTCCTCGTGGGTCACTGCCCATCTCTCATTGGCAGATACACTAGGGCGAGGGGTAGTCGCTGAGCGAGGAGTGCGAAGCATGACTTGCCTTTGTGGCTTCACCGGTCAGCTGGAGAAGGATGCAAAACAAAAGATAAGCAATATTACTACTAGTGCGATCTATCGGGTAGTAAATTAACTTGCTTGTCCTCCTAGCATAATTATGGTGAACCGGTGAATACTAAAAGCTGACAGTACAATCTCACTTTTAATGTAATAATTTTAAGCTTCAAACTCTGTGCAAAATACCTGGGGAATAGAGCTGAAGTCGGTTAAAATTAGTAATTCAAAAAGCATCATGCATCACAAGGTTCTTCATTATTGTACTACAAAACAAAACTGTAACGAATGTTACTAAATAAATGAATAACACACAAATTCCCATCAAAATATTTTGATGACACTTTTTAAATTATTACCTCTTAAAGTATTTACAATTTGTTAGCTGTTACTTTTAAGTATTTGCTCAGCACAGTGTCCCTAAATGGTAAAAGAATATAATTTTTATGACATTTTAATTATCTTCTGTATGTCAAGAATATTCCGAATTTGTCTGAAATTGTTCCAAATGGTGACATGTGTATTATGTACAAGGAAAACTTTTTAAAATAAGTTTTTGATCCATTGAAATTTTACAAGTCCTGAACTATATATGTTCTGTATGCCACGTGAAAACTGGTTAAACAATTTTTAATATAGATTTCACTTTTTTTTAGACATTCCTAATATCCAAAGTGGCATATGAAATCTGTTGATAATGATTCAAATTAATGGATTTGGCAGTTACCGCTTCTCTGCTATGGTACAAGTTTGTTTCAGATGTGTAAAATTATTCAGTGTGTAGAATATCACATGCTACAACCATACGAAGTTTGTTTTCATAGACTGGGTCCCAGATAATACATCACCGGAAAAATTTAAAAAGCTGTAATTTTGAAATTAACTCTTAGGTACCGTTTTTACCCAAAAGGAAGATGATGTTTTTCGACAGAAAAGGAATAGAAAAATAAGAGGGCATCTAAAATTCAGGGTCATCTTCAATTCAATACATAGGCCCAAAGACCATATGTGTTACATGCACAAAATTACTATAGGCTTCTATTCATAATTTTTACTTGGGTAGCTGTTAATTCTCCAAAATTGGCATGCCTCGAGACAGAGGATTTTGACTAAGGCTTTTCATGCTTAAATACTGTGTGTCCTATGGTTGTACATATTTTTGTAGTGCTGAGATTGTACCTGTCATATTTGACAAGGTCCCCTTATCTGATGCCCCCCCCCCCCCCCCCTTCTGCTGTAAAGAGGAAGTGCTATGCTGGGAAGAAAAATGGCTCAAGTCACGAATATAACACTCATAAAAGTTTTACAGTGTAAGCAAGATGCTGTTACTATAATACAGCCAGGTTAGACACACCTATTTCATTGCGATTAGTTTTTCTTGAAAAGTAAATAAAATGTATCATATTATTAAAATAATAGCATTTCTTCTTGAAGATTTTGTCATAAATTCATGCAAAAAATTCTTTCAATCTAAATATTTTTTTTGGTACTTCACAGGGGTAGTCATGAATTCAGGTTTAAATATTTTTTTAGAAGGGGTTGTTTTCCTTTTGGGTAAATATGGTATAATCTAGATCAAAACTACAAAAAATAAATTGTGCCTGTACCAGCAGTTACGATCATGTTCAGTGGTGTCAAGTACAATAACTCAAAAGGCACCATGGGAAACAAATATCGGGTTAATTGTCTCATAAGTTTCAGTTTCCTACAAAAATAGGCAAAAATTCAATATTGTGTACGCTTGGCTTTCTCTGCATGAGACTGATGGGAGACTTCCATGGTCGGGTTGCTATGAGGTTGTCGAAACACATCACTTTGAGTTTGAATGTATGAATGTGTGTTACATTTCCATGAAGCAAGTTCATCCATGAAGGTTTGGTAGAATTCTCCTTTCGATATCGCAACTGTGATGCTATAAAAATATTTGTGTGAGCAACGTATTTTTCCCATCACTACAAAATATATTAAACTAATGCCCCTAGACGTAATAGAATCAGGATCATACGCTATATTTCTACTTCGACTATCTTAAAAATAAAAATGAGTCGAAACCATCAGACATAGTTTTACAGATTTACAGATAGATTGAGACACATGAACCTATTCAGTGATTTGCAAAAACTCTAAGCTTATATACAGAGTCCAGAAGTTTTAATTCTTACTTTGGAAATTAGAGTGTAAATGATATTGCAGGTCTAGATAAAGGATATAGAAATGCAATATTATAAAAATCAGCTTACTTTTACAAGCCTTATTTTAAATTTTAATCATTTTATTTATATTCCAACGTGTGTGAGTATTGGAAAATGTATACAATTAGCTTTACATTATAGAATAGTTTTATCATATTTTATGCAAATTAATAAATAACACTTCTTATTTTTTTCAAATGTTTGAATCAAAAAGCGTGAAGATTCCATGGGTAGAATATAGTGTTTCTTGTTGTGTACTTGTTAAAGTACAGATCACGAAGGCTTGAAACACCCTCACTACTCTCGCTCTAAGTGGCGTGCCAATACAAAAAAGTATCTGAAAACTTCACATCTCAAAATATGGGTGTGATCAGGATGCGTCAGCAGTTGGCAACTGTGAGCCCTTCGCCACTCCCGCTCACTGTCTCTTACAAATGGACATACATGAGTACATGATACACATTTGCAGACAGTGGCAAAGGAAACCAGCAACACTCCATACAGTAAGGATTCAAAAAGCCACCACCCAGCCCGGTCTTAATGTAGCATTGAGTTAAAATATTAAAATAATAATCCTCTTGTTTTCACTCATTAAAACACTGAAAATAGATTAACACATGTTGTAAATTACAGTATGCCTCACTCGTAAAATTGATTGCAGCTTTCTGAAAAGTACGTGGCGCTCAAGGTTTTTTTGTAGACGAAACATAGTTATATTTCTGTGATATGATTTTATATTTAAAAGTCTGGATATTAAAATAATATTTATATATTTTGATTAATCCTCTGGTTTTTTCATGCAAAGTAAATTAAAATAAATACTGCGCCAGGCACAGTTTAAACTTTCTTCTTCTTCCTCCTTCAATGAGAGGTTATTTATACTTTTGGGTCATCATTTTATTCTTAGGAGGTCTACATTATTTATTCAATTCATTTTTATTTTTATTTAGTTTTTATGCCAGAGATGTTTAAATATGGATGTTATCCACTCTGTAAAACTTTGCAATGCTCAAGGTTTTTGAACATTTTTGTTGGAAGAGGGTGTGTAAATATACGCTTATCTGGTATTATTTTATTCAAAAGACGTCTACCTATTAAATAAAATCAATATTTCATTTAAAATACACTCTCTATGCCAGTGACAATTACACACGTTAAGGAAGAAACACACTTTAAACATCATTTTTTTTATGTTTTTAGGGGTTAAACGTATTTATTTTTGGGTTTTGGGACAGCAGTGATCTTATGATGGTATTCTTGGGAACCATGGACACCCGTGAAATGGGGATTCTACTGTAGTTAAATTAATTATTCGGCTTCTTTATTATAAAGCTGGTGTTACCTTAACAATCAGTGCCGTACCTTTCCGAGCCTTAAAGTAACAGTGAATTATAAACACATTAACAGGCATAATTTCACCATAAAATGTTCATTATTTCACTTGGAATTAAAAACTATAGTCTGATACGATGTTTTCTGATACCGATACTCCAATGCCATCACTTTTGTTTATTATACCAGTTCATCATTATTGTGCAAAAATATGAGGAATAATAAAAATTAAGAGAGATTTTCCCAATATTATTGCCACCAATAGCACAGCGAGATGAAAATTCTCCACTTGCATCCATGATATACGTATTTTGGCGTGTATAGGTAGCACCAGAAGTTTTTGATGACAAATTAGGGATAATTAATATTCCATACATAGGCTACATTAAATGTTTGTATTCCTATAAGTATTGTTAAATCACAATTCCGTACAAATATAATCAATTCCGATATATTTTCTCCCCTACAAAACCTTTATGATGGAAAATTAGTATTTTGTTGCGTTGTTTACAAATACATATATGTCATGTGATTACTATTCCACATATGGTAACATGACTTGAGAAAGCAAAACAACTGCAACATGTTACACAAAATGGCAACTTATGAATGTATACTTGTGGCACTGCAGCGGGCACACAAACTACGTAAGAAATCTTTCTCTTGTATAGCAGCAAAATTTACAAAATAGCATCTGTCAATGTGCACTTGTGGTGCTGCGGTGGGCGTGCGAACTACATATGAAATCTTTCTCTTGTACAGCAGCGAAATTATTTTAGCATGTACGGCTTCTATAGCCGAGCTCCAACTTGTTTACATTTGCGGATGGTCATGTTTATGAACATGAGTGAACAAATTATTGCACAAGTGATCAATACTGTAATACGTACAGCCACACTATATAATTTTTGTGTCTAAACGAAGTAATAACTCTATTTCATGGTCTATACCCAATACTAATGTATCGGCCCAATACCATACCCGATACAGATATTTCGGAAATAGGTTATGTATCGTAACAACTCTACTAAAAACCACAAACAATATGTGACGAGTCTTGTTGCTTTTGAATGCACGGCTCGAAAACTGCCCAAAGGTTCATCTTACTTGCCTAACATGCCTCCTTCCAGCAAGAGCTGAGCAGAAGGGCTAGCTGTGACTTAGTTCTCCCACCCTTACTGCAACCCCTCACACATTGCTAGTGCAGTGGCCAACCTTCCTCATACTTGCCTTGGGTCAGGTTCACTCCCCATGCTGCAGAAGGCAATGGTAAACCCCTGCAGAATCATTTTGTCTATTTGCCCTGGGTACGACATAGTTTCCTTCACAGTACAGACGTCTGGGGTCCCTATCAGCATTTGGGATTTCAGCACATTATCAGTTTATATGTATTATCCATTCATGGTATCCTCACACTTTTTAAAACAAACCTGTAAAAAATCACCCCAAGTTTACCATATCTGCTTTTCTCGAACAAATCATAAATGTACAACAAATAATTAATATTGTTTTTACCATTAAAGTATTCTATTTTTGATCAAATTAAATTTTTACTTGTATATTATCTATAAATTATAGTATTTATTTTGTAATCAATGTGAATTTAAAACAGTGAGAGCAGTGTTGTGTTGGCAATGACATCTAAGAAATAGTTTACATATGAAACGGTATTAGAGTTTTGATATGCTATTTGTAAAGTAAACATCTTTTTTTGAAATAAGTATCTACATTTTCACATAGGATTGGTAGAAAACATATTTCATTGTTATTCATTAAAAATATAAATTTTTTGTTGTCTGATTAGCACAAAGCATAGACCCAGTCTTGCGGTTTTTGCAACAAAAAAATTTTAGATGCAGCATTTTTCTAAGCTTTATTGTGCTCCATATTTGTAAGATGCTCTGTGCTTGGAGTATAATTTTAATGTTCAAAGACTTAATGGTATTCAGATGTGATCATGGAATGGTTAAGACTTGGAAGTTGGCAAAATTGCTGACATAAATTTCTTCGGCAAATGTTTACTTTTCTTCATTTCAGAGCAATTATCAAATTTAGTTTGCATTTTTTTTAACCTACATAGTAAGTGACAAAGTTGTGATAATTTTTTTGTTTTCAATGCAGGGGAAAAATTATTTCAAAGATTTTTGTTTGGTTGAACAGCTGAAGTCATGCTTTAATGTAATAAAGTTGTTATTGTTCTGTAGACCTTGCTTTGGTTTAAGTGTGTGGATGTAAGTATTGGATATGTGAAGTTTATAATATTCTTGTAATTAGGGACATATAATATTTGCGAATGGTGGTTTTACAATTTTTTGTGCAAAATTATTATTCTTTTGCAGAGTTCATGATTAAAATGAATGTTTGCTAAAGTTATTATTTTTTTTTACAAAAAAATTTAAGCTGACCAACTTCGTGTACATAAATACTTCCTGTGTGGGATCATCAGGTTCCCCCCCCCCCCTTCCCTGTTTGCTGTTAGCTTAAAATTAATTCTGTTTAGTTTCTTAAAACATGAAAGTTATGTTTTAACCTCGTAGTTCTTTTCGGTAGCGTGTTATGTTTACATTTCTTGGTCAACACAAAATCAAAATACTCCATTCTGTCCTTACCTAGTATTTATTTTATAATAGTTCCATTGTTCTTTAAATAAGTTCCTAACTGTTAAAACACAATATATATATATATATCAAAGAAAGTCAGAGGGCTTGCTATTGACTAGACTCAAGCAGAATAAACGTTCTTATTTCTGCATGCTGGGCTGCTTTCCAAAACATTACTCTGTCTTTAAACTTTTCTTTTTGGCTGTCTGAAGCCAATTTGGTAAATGTTATACTCACTCTCGGCAGTATCCTAAAACTGCAGAGGAATTACTATGAGTATCTTGCTAAGGTAAAAGTTTTATACTCACTAGTTTAGTGAGTAACAAAGGGTAAACTGAATATGGTGGGCAGTCTTATCTGAATTAAATAAATTGAAAGTAATTGTGGGTATTCAGTTTACAGATGCACAATGGAAAATTATAAATTAGTGATAAAATTTGTATTTTTATTTAAAAGATAACTTGTATGAATGTTGCATTTTTAGATTCAATGTTCGTGATTAATTCACGGTAAGTACTCGTTTATGGATATAATAAATTTGTTAGAAAAGAAAGAATCTGGGCAAAGTGATAAATATATTTGTGGAATTTACATTGGTTGCTTAATCATTACGTATTTGAAAACACAGCATGGTATACACATCATGTTCATTCCAAAACCACGTTTACTCTTGCTGTCCTCAGCTGTTACTATCTGTTATTTTACTCTACTCTCGGAGTAACTTGTTGGAACGCCGTCCTGTTTTACAAACTAACGTGTGTTACACACTAAATGATTTATGTTTACAAGGCCATCGTTCTTGGTTGTTTTAATTGAATATTTAATTTAGTTAATATGTAGAACATAATTAGTTATTTTGCTCTGACTTTTTATTACAAATTGAACTCATGATGCTTTGCGATTTAATATCAACATTATGCGGGAAGTTTTATCCACTCACGAGTGGGCGAGGGAGTTCAAATTGGACGGCTTTTTAGTCTTTGATGTGAATAAGGCAATTATTGTGTGTAAATATTGCAATGGAACTGTAGACTGGCAGAGAAAATATAGCTGCAAAAACATGTTGCCACTGCCACTCATCAACATAAATAATAGTGCTTGAAGACTGAAAAGACTGAGTATTATGTAAATATTGTATAGTCTATGAGTTTTTATGTACATTCAAACAATGATTCCATTTGTCTTTTTTTATAGTACGGTCTAATATTGGGCTGTATTTTATGAAACACCAAAGGTGAAAATTGTTTTATTAAATATTATTTGCTACATACTCAAATATTGATGTTTTATGTTTTTTGCACATTCAACTGCCTATGATGAGACCTGTGGTATTTAGAGTTGTCTTTTAAATTATAGAGATTTGACAAAAATGGCTTTTCTATTTGTCAATATTTTGCACCGTCTTTCAAGTTTTGTTACGACATTTAGCATTGCTTTCAAACAATTTAAATACCTACTATTGTTAGTTTTATTTACTATTTTCTGTGTCAATACTTTTAAATGTGAACAATGTTTGTGACTATAGTAATTATTTAAATGCCATGTCTGTTGATATATCACAATTTTCTAACTTTGTCTAGGTATTTGAAACATAATTATTTAATTTAGGCCTACTTAGATATTTCTATGAACTGAATAACTGCAAAAGCTCCAACAAATTGCTTCATTATTAAATACCTAGTCAGAAATGAAATAAAAAGCTAATGAAAATGACACGTGCTAAAAAATTAAGAGCAAAACATAGGTGACAAGCCATAGTTGCCAACGAGGGTAGATCTTATGGCCAATATTACACATGAACTCCAATGTGATACTGCCACATAACATGCTGGTAAGGTATTTTTATAAATGATAATGGGGCAAATAATAAGTAAACCGAGAAATAAGTGTGTGTGTGTGTGTGTGTGTGTGTGTGTGTGTGTGTGTGTGTGTGTGTGTGTGTGTGTGTGTGTGTGTGTGTGTGGTGTGTGTGTGTGTGTGTGTGTGTGTGTGTGTGTGTGTGTGTGTGTGTGTGTGTGTGTGTGTGTGTGTGTGTGTGTGTGGTGTGTGTGTGTGTGTGTGTGTGTGTGTGTGTGTGTGTGTGTGTGTGTGTGTGTGTGTGTGTGTGTGTGTGTGTGTGTGTGTGTGTGTGTGTGTGTGTTGTTGTGTGTGTGTGTGTGTGTGTGTGTGTGTGTGTGTGTGTGTGTGTGGTGTGTGTGTGTGTGTGTGTGTGTGTGTGTGTGTTTGTGTGTGGTGTGTGTGTGTGTGTGTTTTTTTTTTTTTTTTACCCGGAGACTGATCAATCAATACTGATCACATGAAAAGCTGGAATTACAGATTGAATCATCAACCAAACACAAAAATATCAATAGCTGAATGTTATAATTTTTTTGTGTGTTTATGTTTGACCCATTGATTGAATGTGTTTGTCTTCTGCCCTACTTCCATATACATCTTCGACAATATTAAAAATATATACCTCTAATAGTGGTGATGATGATGATTATTATGATGATGATGATGATGATGATGATGACTGTGTGACGAAGGTGACAAGGTCGATAACGTTTTTGACAGTCAGTCATTAATCATAGTACGTAAAAATTGCTTCTAGTTTTTCTAGAGTTATTTTAACAGTGTTGTAAATTGTTACTGAAGTCACAGAAATGACATTTCTTTGAAATCCGACACCTTGCTCAACTGCAGCAAGTAAACGTTCAAACTCTTTGATTATAGAGTATATTTGGAGTCTTTTCATATGTATGTTGACTGTGTATTATGTTTTAAACCATCAGCTGTGCTCTCCATACAAAGCACATTTCAGCATGTGATAATCTATTATCCAACTATCTTATCTATAAGTAGCCATGCTTTTTAATGCCAATTATTATTGGAACTGAAAACTCGATGTTGCGTCTGGAGATTTTCGTGCCTACTTCCATTACGTTTTAATTCAGTCTGTTGACCATTAATCCATGCTTCCAACAAAGGATGCGTTTTGCATTACAAAGGTAGTCAAAATATAACAGACAAAATAAAACTCATAGAACTACAAAAAGGAATTTAAATTGGTTTAGTTCCTCGAGTAATTTCTCGCAATTAAGCCAATAAAAAATACTGGAATATTTGCAATACATTTTTACAAACATGTTGCATTTTTATACCACTTTTTATAAAATTGTACATGAAGGGACTACTTAGTTGTGAATGGATAGAGAAATTTGTCGAGATTATATGCCGACAAATTAGACTTCAAGTTTATTAGCTTTCACTAGATCACAGTTTAAATGATACTCCTAGGATGACCCAAGTCACTCGGAAATGTACAAGAAAACCAGAATGAAGTCCAGTGTTATCTAATCTGAAGCAAAACTTGCTTCTTATTGGTGCAGCAGCTGTTGAGCAGTGACAGATGGAATGTACAGAGGCCTGTGGAGTCTAACCTATATGTCACTGAATCTGTGAAATATTCTGATCCCTACCAAGAATAAAATTGTAAGAAAATTATTAATTTTTTAAATACTGATTGTTGTCAGAAAATTAGTTTTATTATACACAGTAAACATTCCTTTTGTTTTGTAATTCTCATTGCAGGTATTTTTAAATGTTCATAAGGGTGCTAACTGCGAAAGTGTTACACCGTGAAGCGCAGAATTTATTTTAGAGAAACCATAACTATTTGTGCATAAAAATATTGTAACTTGAAAGTGAACATACATCCTATTCTATGGAAAGACTGATGGGTGTAACTAATGTCTATTATAATTATCAGATTAAGTAAATTTTTTTTATTATTATGTACAAAGGCATTTTTTAAACTAGCAGATCAGTTTACAACCATGTATAATTAACATATGATGAACAGTGTTTTAGGTTATTTCATACTGCAATATATTTCAAACCATGTAATCTAAATTATCATCTTAGAGTAAAATTTGAGGATTAGGCTACAACGGGTGCTAAAATGCCCGAGGAAAAGTATTTCAGTAGCAATGAATAACATGACCTTTCTTATAAATTTAATAGTTTTTATATTAATGAAAAACACTGATTATTCAAAGCTACAAATGCAATGACACTGAGGTTATCTTAATGTTATGTTAATTATTGAGGTGTGCCGTACATCCTGTTTTCAGGATTTCATATTCTTTTGACTTGACTTCATTAGTTTACTGTGGTGTTTGTCACTTGTTATGAATAACAAACCTGCGTGTATAGGTACTTTGCAGAACATCCCCAAAACATCTCAGGATTGCCTCCTGCCTTCAGTTCATTATTCTTGCCCTTGAATGTCTCCACTGTGCTGCCGCGAAGGAAACATTTAGCAACAGTGGGATGCATTTTCGGCCCCTCCCCAATTTTTCCCATGGTGAGCAGACTTCTTGATAACACAGGCCATCTGCAACTGTACATCACCCCATCTCTATTCAACAAGGAATCACATCCTACTTGAGAGGGGAAGGGGGAAGCCTTGATACAGTCCAAATTGTTTGCCTCTTCGCCCCGAGGGATGGACTGTACGTTCAGTCTTCCAATAATAAATCTGTTTGAACTATACAAATGTTCATCAGAAAGTCTCCAGCTCATAGTCTGGGTAATAGAAATGCAGTATTATTACAGGTATAATATAGAATCATTTAGTGTTAGAGTATGCTATGTTGCAAAGCTTTCCTTCCATTATGGTACATCACATATTTAAATTTGTTATGATTTTGGGAATATCTGCTTTAATAAAACCTATTTGCATCAGAATGTGAAACATATTTTTTCACAGTTTTTAACGACTGCTGTCTGTAGAAACTAAATGCATCATGGTATTCTGTATACTTTAATATTTAAACAAAATTACTTTCTTTGGGGAAATCTTTTACCGGCTTCTTGCTGTTGGAGTTGTTGCAAAACAGGAGTCAAAATTAAATAAAACAGTTTATAAAATAATTAAATTAACACTTGTTTTTGATGTCGGGAATGCTATAACAAATCC
Source organism: Dryococelus australis (assembly GCA_029891345.1). Classification (NCBI taxonomy): domain Eukaryota; kingdom Metazoa; phylum Arthropoda; class Insecta; order Phasmatodea; family Phasmatidae; genus Dryococelus; species Dryococelus australis. Next base: position 90,476,180 of record CM056994.1, read on the forward strand.
AATCTTAATTCGCACATATACTTTAGGAATCAATACGCCTTGAGTTTTGGTAATAAATTTTTTCTGTCAACGTCCATACCCTTGCTTTAAATTGTATAACTTTCTATCAGTGTGTGTTTCGTCTTACTCTTTTTATTAGTGAGTAGTTTTAAGTGCATGTTTGAAGTGGTTTTGCTAGTATGTTGTTGTTCACTGTCTTGTGTCTTGTCAGAATTTCCTTCGTTTGTGACACTCCTTCAGTAGTCATATACTTACCTTGAAACTTAAGTTACAAAATTTGTCAGTAAAAAAATTTAAATGCCCTACAGTGTAAATAGAATATGTTGTACCACTTCATTTTATGATCAGTAACCGCATCATTCATCTTATTCAAAAAGTTTCCTTATTCCTGTCTGTTAGGTTCATTCAGTTATCTATTACTATCCCTATTACCATTGCTGACTGAGACAATAGAGCCATTATCAATACTGACAATTTTAAAAGTCATAAAGCTGATCTAAATATGGTAAAAAATTGTGAGCATTTATATGTTACACTTTTTGAAATTTACCAACATATTTTGGAGAATTTAACATTGTAAACAAAGCATTTGGCAATTTAAATATAGACATAATGTGATAACATTGTAGTTAACATATAGCGAAGGATGTGTATCTGGATGTATAACTTTTCACAGGGCTTGAGAAATATGTGCAGTAGTGGGAGCAGGGGTGCATTTTTGCATATGCGCCTTTTGCGCATGCACTTATAGATGCAATTCTGGCGCAATGCATTTACGGTTATATTCCCGGTGAGACCAATTTTTTTTTAAGTTCGATTTCTGGTCTGGAAAGGCCCAGCTAAGAATCAAACCCAGTCTTCACAAAGAAAAAAAATGGGGGGGAGGGTATTCTTTTGCCGGGAATTGAACCAGAAGTGCGTTGCGCTGGAATTGCCTGTGCAGAAATGCATTTTATCCAGTATACCCCCACTCCCACTACTGTGTATATAAAATTAACATGAATGGACTGTCGTAAGTCATAATAAATGCTAAAGTATTGCAGCTTTAATTTGTGTTAGTTTTCATTTTTTCGTTATGAAGAAATTTAGGTATGTTAAAAACCCATTTGCTAAAATTGTCATCTCTGTTACAGATGAAGAAGAGCGGCAGTCACTGGAAGACTACTTTGAAAGTACAAATCGGAAAAGAAAGAAATGCCATGATGGTGAAAAGGAAGTAAAACACAAGAAGAAGAAAATTAAAGTGGAGGATGATGCTGATTGGAAAGAGGAAGATGAATTGTTGGGTGGAAGTAAAAATCTTGGAATTGGGTGCTATTGTAATGCCTGCTGTGTCAAAAAATATTAAGAAAAAGTTTGAGGAAATTTCGTACCAGAAAAAACCACCACCTGGGATTTTTACACCAACACATCAACCACCATCAAGTATTCAATATAGAAGTCCCATATCTAAAGATTACTTGGGAGAGTTTCTTAATTTTGTTGAGTCTTCCAATAATCAACTTAAGGAAGATAAGTGTAAAATTAGTTTACCAACAGTTCCATATCGGGGATCGAGGCCACCAGCAAATGGAAAGTTAGTGTCTGCGATCAGAATTAATACAAAAGAAGGTAAAGTTGTCTATCTGCCTGGTGGGTTTTCAAAACAAAACTCTGAAAGTAGTGAAGCAACAAAACCAGATTTAGGAGGTGGTAGTGGTGTTACATCTGCAGTGACTAAGTGTGAAGTAAATAGTACACACACAACTGAAATAAAAGGTGAAAATCCTTTTTGTGCTGATGGAAAGGCGACTAATAAAAGTATTCAAGCTCCTAATATGGACACAGAGTCTAACGATGAAATAATGTCTGCTGTTGGTTGTCTTCTTCAACTCCGTAAAGGGGCAGATGAAAAGAAACATAAATCTGACACTGTTTCAGAAAAAGGTAAGAAATCTGTTGGTATTGAGTTACTTGATTCATCCAGCACAAATGATAGCACCTGCAGAAAGTCTACTACAGATAATCAAAAGACAATTACTTTAGCATATTTCAGACCAAACCAAAATTCTGATTCTGAGGCAGGTTCTGTGAAGAAGTTAAAACTCACAGTTGGTGAGAATAAGGAATTGTACTATAAAAAATGTAGATGGAGAGTTAAAATTGTTCCCAAAGAATTTGTTACGTAGCTGTAGCAATAAGTTAAGTAATATTTCCAGCAGTTCTGCAAGAGATGAAAATAAACTGCCATCATCTAGTGACTCTTCCAATAAAAAGATAGTTTTGGAAGCAAAAGAAACATCCTCTCAGAGTGTTGTTTGCTCAGCAAACAAAACGGACAGTCAGAAGAAATTAGGAAAGCAAGGACGCCCTATGTTTGGTGGTCGTGAAAGTGATAAGAAGAAGAGACAGCATCTTTCTGATTCAGATAAACGTGGGAAAAAGGTCCGAAAGAAAAAAGGTGGTCTGCGTAAAACGTTACGAAATGCTTTGCCTGTAATGAGACCCAACATTGTACATTTGAGCAATAGTAAAGTGTCTATTGATCTTCAGGAAGCTCTGGAATCCTGTATTACAAGTTCTGTTTTTAAGGATGAGTTGAACTCGCCAAAAGAAGAAACATTAACTTTGTATGGTGTCAGTGATAACTGCAGTACTATATCATCAAGTAGTGTGACATCTTTAACTCAAGTTAGCACATCTTCTGTAGCAGAATCAACACATTCCACATCAAGAAAACAAGCTGAGAATGTTAACATGGGTGATAGAATAGAAAATAAAGCAACAATTAGAATCAACTCACTTGATAATGTGAAAGATGACATACTTTTGGAGGGTATACCAAAGTCAGAATGTCTAGAGGGCTTACCATCTTCCACTGAGAAAAATAATATTGCAGCTAGTGCTTTACCATTGGAACTGTCAGTAGTTGCATCTGAAAAAAGAAACGATCCTGTGTTAGTGCAAAGTACAAGCCATACAGCTCGTAATACTCCTTCCCCTCCTCCTGTCTCTAAAAGTAACTCTTCCTCTACAAATAGTGTTATTGCAGCAAGTTCTATTCAGTCAAAATTTTCTATGCATGAAACTGATATTTTGGGTGGCTCAAAAAAAGAATCTGCAAAATATTTACTGTCACCAAATGCAGAACCATTAAATGTGACTACTACACAGAGTTCAGAAGTACTGCAGTCTGTACCTTCTGTCTCAAAGGTTATTGAGACATTTCATCCCACAGTGTCACAATCAGTTTCTAAGACTGTGCAGCAGACATGTGCATCAGAGGCAGAGATGTTGGAGTCACCAAAAAACCCAGCTCTAACAGCATCACAATTTCCACATTGCACCATGAAAGTTGAGTCATCATGTAGTTCTGAGTTGTCTACAACACCAAGCATGCCACCAAAATCTCATGGAAAATTAGAGGCATTGTCGGGTGGAAAGTTTACTGTGGTTTCAGCTGCGAAACTCTTATCGCCATCCTCTGTTATAGCACTATCAAAATCTACAGTTCAATGTCCTTCGAACACAGTGCATTCCCCACCTTTCAGTTCATCAGAGACAATGTTAGAATCTGCACTGTCACCCCCAATCTGCTCGAGTGCAAGACCTGAAATAGATTTGAAGGGATTGTCCCCAATAACACCAGTTACAAAAACTAATTTTTCCAATAAGCTTAAACCTTCAGAAGTAGCTTCTAAATCAAAGACTTTTAAATCTAAACAAAATGTAAAATCAGAACAGTCTTACTGTTCAGATGTATCTGCTGCAACTCAGCAGTCCTTGCAGGCTGTAACTAAAGTGGTCTCATCAATCAGATCAAAATTTGTAGTGGCCCCTATTACTAACACACTTCAGTCTCCATCAACTGTTAAATTAGAGCCGACAGAAACAGAAGAATTAAAAACAGTTCCGTGTGCTGCAAGAACATACTTTTTGCCACGTGCTCCAAAAGTTTTATCAGTTGAAAGAGTTCAGTCTCCACCATCATCTTCTAAAGTAGAAAAAACATATACAACTGGCCAAGGTTCAAAAATATCTCCTGCAAAAGTTGAGTTGTCTCAGAAATTGACAGGTGTTCCTCAAGAAACTGTACAACCACCTTCGCCTTTGTTAAAAGGGACTTCTTCATTTTCTCCCAAAATTCATACACTTCCAATCTCAAACATTCATACACAACCTACCACAAGATTAGAGTCGTTCGGTAATAGGCTGAAAACCATGGGCACTTCAATTGTACAGACAGTTCAGTCTCCATCCCCTCTAGCTTGTGTATCTACACACTTGGTTACAAGTGCAGAAAGAAGTAGGTGCACTGAAAGTTTGCAGTCAACATTGGTGCCAACTGACCCATCTATTACTGACCCTAAGAAAGTAGCAGTAATTTCCAATCCAAAATTTTCTACGCTGTTGATGAATGTTAAATGTGATGAACAGAAACATGTAAAACCTAGACTTCTGAAAACAGTGTGCAGTGGTAATCTGACACCTCATTCAAGATTATTACCTAAACAAGCCCATTTGGAGAACAAAGGTATTAATTCTCCACACACATTAAATTCCTTAGATTTATCTACAAATATACAGAGTACTTGTGCAGTAATGAACAATGTGTCTGTGTCATCTCCACAAAAACTTTCATCACAGAGACAAAAAACACTGGAAAAGAAATGTAAAGGTGTAAAAACATCAGCGGAGTCATATCCATCTAATCACTTGCATTTGAATAGTGATGTAGATGGTACTCAAGCAGTGAGAGGGAATAGAGGGAATGTGTTGTCTGAAGTGTCTGTACTTTCGAATTCACTGGACTCTTCAGTATTTACCATTGTAGCATCTCCACTAACATCTGCTGCTAATGAATCTTCTCCACATACCACCACTGCATTGCTGCAACAGCCAGGGTTAACGCCAAGATCAGCAGTGAGCACTCAGAGGTGTAATAACATGCCAACACTGGCCAGTGTAGTGAGTTCATCAGAGTCGTGGCAGCTTTGGCACAACAATACTGTGCAGGAGATAGTTCATTCTTCCTCCTTGGAGACAAAAGTGCAACAAGTCAAGCCAGGCAACTGTACAAATGTGCCATGTAAGTATTGCTCTGTACTCTCATGAGACACTTAGAAATATTCATGCAACTTCTAATGTGCTGCTGGCCTGACCACCTTGCATGATAAAATTCTGCTTATCCCTGGATCACGCCTCTTGAGTTTGTGTGCTTTGAAGGTGATAGATTTATCAATTTATTTACTTACAAAAGAAAGTACAATATGAGTGCATATTAAAGAAAAATGTGTAAATATGAATGTGATTGCATGTTAAAGCAACTGATTTGTTCCAGTCACTTCAACTGGTACTTTTTTTTGGCATGCTATTAAGGTATTTATGGTTATTAAGAGTTATTTGGGAAATGGCCTGCAAAATGAGGTACATTAAAACTAGAGGTGGGACGATACCATGTTTTCAGTACTTGATACTCAATACAGTTTCAGCTCAATACTTTAGATACTCTATACGTGTAGGTAAAGTAATTTTTATAATGCAATCAAATTTTTGTAAAGTACATTTTCATTATTCTCAACCAAATATATGATAAAGTTTAAAATCAAAGAAAAACCACTCAAGATAATATAACAAATGATGGAAACAAATTTGAAATTTATATAACTTAACATCTATGATAGGCCTGTCAAGTGTTAAAAATTATAAATATTTATATCATATTAAAAAAAATACGTTAGGTATGTCAATTTTTTTCTAGATTAAGTCAGATAGAGGAAATGTGGGAATTGTTTATCACCAGATGAAAAATAATACCAATTCTTCCACTACCGGAAGTAAGATAAAAAAGCTAGTTTCCATAGATTGTGCGCACAAAAACATGTTTAAAATAAATATGAAATACTGTTTGTAAACATAAACGGCACGTAAAAATTGGAATATGTACTTGTATTCATAATTCCAAACATTTTTCCACTAAATCTTGAGAGTTACAGAAACGTAGTATGGCCACTATGTATCCTTGCACCAAAGCTGCTCTGTATGTTAATAAAACAGTGAGTGTAAACAAATGTTATTATCAATGTAGCTTACCGTTCCAACATACCTTATTTTTGTTATAGCAAAGTCATACTGCTGGGGCTTAGATTATTTTATTTCCAGTAGATTAGGTGGAGTTGGGAGAGACTTTAGTTTAACGTCTTTCATGAGACAGCATTGTTTTGCGGGTCTTCTTACAAGACGTGTATCATTTTTAATTAAATTTGGTTTTACTGGGCAGAGTAAAATTTGCTCATGTGAAAGAAACATTCTTATTATTATATAACCTGTCAAGTTTCAACCTCACTGAAAGAAAACACTATAAATATATAGTTCTTATATGAATATTGAACACATTCAGGGCGTAAATATTTTTGGCGAAGTTTGTTTTCCGTACAATAAACTATGTACGAAAACCTGTTAAATTCTGCAAGTTAAGATTTTCTCAATCAGAAGTGCCAGTGCATTGTGACTGCTGTGTTTGTATCAAAACTACATATTTTATTAATACCAGCACTTCAGAGTCTGTGTAATTTGACTCCAATTCATCAGCTTTTCCACTATTTGGTTGCAATTCCAAACCCAAAACTTAGGGTAGCAAAATTATTGAATAAGGCATTATGAAATCATTGGGTGAATTAAAAAAGTCTTCTCATTTTATAAAATAATACCCATGTGATTAAACATAAAAGTTTTATCTGGGAAAATGTTAAAAAATTCAAATGAAACTACGAATGCAAGAAGTACATAACCCACTTAATACAAAAATTAGTTTTTAAGTTAATTTGGCAATATAATACTTTTTTCTGTTGAGCATATTCACAATTTTTTTGTTATATTAAAATGTAAGCTTAATTGTATTAAAAAGGGAAATTTAAAACATTTCTTCAACATACACGGGTCAAAAATTGAACTAAACACACCATTCACTGCAAAGACTCGGAACTCTGACACACAAAATATTTTCAGCCAAGGCAAAGTCTGAGGCGATATGTTTTAACCAACTCCAACCCCATCCAAAATTGCTTAAACTCCAGAGTCCAGGACCTTAATTAATACTGTCTTTTTTATAGCATAATCACTGCTATCTTGTAACAGTCCCACCATTAATTGTATATGCAGACAAAAATGACTAAAAATTACAGTCCTAGTTTACATGCACAGAGCTGCCATGGAACATGTAGAAACGTGCCCTACACCAGACCACCTCTACAACAGGTTTGGTAAGAGAGTGAATGTTGGGAATTCCTGTATCATTTTGGTGGAAAATGAGACAGTGTGTTGAAGCTGTCGTCATGCAAGTTGTCGAGAGGAAGGATACCACTGTAACTAATTGATATATCCTATTTGCGATTTTTTCACACTTTTCAAATCAGACCTTGGAAAAAAACACCTATATATGACATGTTCGGTTGTTTTCTAAATATATTGTGTTATCACAAGCATTTTATAATTGTTTTAACATTCAAATTTTAGTTACATTGAATTTTTACTTACATTTTGTCTATAAATTATATTTCATTTATGACTAATATGAATTAAAAATGTAGAAAATGTATGTGTTGGTAATTCCTAATAAGAAATAGTTATTATGCAAACTATTATTACTCTTGAATGTGAATGTATGAGATGCATTGTCCCCTCTGGTGTAATTCTCTAAGCTTTGTTTGCATGAGTCGGAGGAATGTCCTGACAGTTGAACTTTTAGCAGGGCTTCAGAACAGTTGGAACTAACCCTCAATTAACTATAGGCAAGAACTTCCCCTCTTACCAGATATTTCAGGGGAGGAAGCAAGGTCATGCCTGACTGTTAAGTGACACTTGAAAGGAAGGAGAGGAGAACACATTGGGTGCTGCTCTTGTAATATGGACCTTTACAACAAAACCAGAAAAGAAGGGACTGATTTACAATTGACTTTTGATGTATCAAAATCGCTCAAGTACCGGTACCCCATATCCACAGTTAATTTTCAGTGGTCCTGGCAAAATTCCTATATAAATAATGATATTGTCCATTTCATATAAGTGGGGTAAAGTCTGACAATGTGACCATCCTACATACTATGTAAACAGTAAATGCTCTCGTTTGTAAAGTATTGTCGCATGGTTTTAAGTTGGTGATTTTGATGATGGCGTTGGAAAAATATAGTTCTCAGAACTAAAAGTTACTTAATATTTTAATTATATTTATAACATTTATGGTTTAAATTATGTTTTCAAAGCAATTTTATTTATTTTTTTTTGCCTTTAGTGAACTTTAATTTAAAAACATGTTTAGCAATTATCACAGAGCCTGTCGACTTTTACGGACAGTAAGTGTTTCCAACTAATGGCTAGCCTTGTTTCCAGTTTCTGGCCCAGTGAAGGCTGTTGTGAATGTGCTTTTTTCTCATTGTGTTTATACGAGTATGTTGTTGGTGTTGTCAGAATATTTTATTGATAGTTAACTATTTTTACTAAGCATTTATGGATGTAGGTTCCGTTACAGTGAATTTTTTTGAGTGAAATGTAATATTAATCGGCACATGTTTACCGCTTCGTAAAACTGCTCGTTTCACCATTTTCCTTAACCGCCGTCCACAATGAAGTGACAGAAATATAATTTACATTTCTAAGTTTGTTTGTTGCTTTCAGGAAACGTGCACAGTGTTGATTTTACTGAATGATTCTGCAGATAAATTATTTAATGCTAGTGACGAATAAACATGATTTTAGTCAAGTAAACTTTCAAGGATTTCCTTAGAAAAACGTGTGTTTAAGAGGTTGTGAATTTTGCAAACAGTAAGTTTGCATGTTTTGTAAGGAATGGATTGTAAACCTGTTACGTTAATTATTGAAATGCATGTGACATGAAAAAGCTGCACTTTCAACACTTTTGTAGTGTGTAAATAATATTTGTTTGTTTGCCTATATTGTAAATTCAATGAGTGTAAGGGTAACTTTGGTCAGAGAGTGAGAGTGCATGCATGTGTGTGTGTCTCTCATATATATATATGTATATATAATGTATATGTATATTAAAACCCTCTTAAGAAGTTTCCTGTTAAAATGTTTTCCAGCTTACTAAGCTTTAGAAAGTTTGCTCTATTGCAAATGCACAATTTTACTCTTTTAAGAAGTTTTCCTGCTTAAAAGCACACATTGCTCAGCATTTTTCGGAAACGTTGACGCATGGCGGACTCTTGCGGTTGGTTCCCTCACTGGACCAAATTGCTTTTGGTCGGACATTAGGCTAGATGCGTCCTTGTGGTGTGCGAATTAGTCTCTGTGCTGGACGGGTGCTCTGGCCATGTACAAAACTGGCCTCGTTACCTGTTGACTGGAAAAGAAGTCTGTTCCAGCTAGGATCACTTGGCGGGTGTGTGGGTTTGTACATGCGGGTATACCTGGGCAGCGTGACCCCTGTGGGTGAATTGGTGTCAATTCGTCCTGAGACGTAATGGGGGTCATTTCTGTGGTACTGTTGCTATCGACTAGTGTGATATTTGTTATGTGGGCAGATGCGGTGATGGGCAAATTGGGGTCCCCACTGATAGAGTGGGTGCTCTTTCCTGGATACTGTCAGTTCCGTAGAGAAAGGCTTGAACTACCAGATGGTACACTTCTGCTATCTTTTTTGACGGCTTGGAGATAGCTTGTATGGCGGCGGGTGGAGCTGGAGCTGTGAGCCGACGGAGTACTGCAGTTTGCTCTCGTGGACTAAGTAGCTTGAACCCATCAGGGAGGAAGTTAAGCCCCCGGGAAGATTTAGAGGCAGCCCTTGTCCATTTCACCCTCTTTTCAATATCACACTGTGGGTAAATGGCATTATGATTAATATCTAGGATCAGACCTGGTCGGAGTGGTGCAGTTGACATGTAAGCATGTAGACAGTTTGGGTGCTGGGGCCACTGACTACGCCGTATCTCACTCTCAAACTCCAGTACCGAGGTGAGGAGTTAGTCGAGCTGCGTAACATCAACAGTGGTCCCAACAGTGATGTCCCAGTGGGGTTGGTCTCCCCAGATCCAGAGTGCTACCCCTCTCGGCACCACTAGTGCACTATGAGAAAAGCAACATCCAAGCTGACAAGCTGATTCCATCAGGAATCTGTCCCTCGTGTTGTGACTGTACCGATCACTACACTAGGTGCAGGAACGGGTGGTCTTCCAACTCTGGGGCAGTGAGTGTCCCAGAGGTATTGATCCCCCCAGAGCCAAGGAAGTACCCCTCTCGTCACCACCAGTGCGCGATGAGAAGGCCAAACCCCAGACTGGCAGTCCAACCTCTATGGAACAATATCCTAGTGTTGAGACACTACCGTTCACCACACTAGTGCAGTGAATGGATGGCCATCTAAGGTTGTTTTGTAGGTGAAGTGTCATTACAGAAAGAATAAAACCCTGTCTCCTGTTGCCTCCCATTTAGGTCTGGATGTCAACAGGGGATGGGTACTAGGATGCAAAGGTTATATTCAAAAGTAAGATGATCAATGTTTGTTCCTTTTATGGAAATAAGCAAGGATGGTGTAGGTACTATGTCGTATTCCCTAGAGCTTGCGGAAGGTAAACACCCTACGAGAAGCATGTGGAAGCGACCTGCACAAAACTGAAGGAAAGGCAGTAATTTAAAGAGCTGTTGACTGATTTAATTTTCCCTTGCTCTATTCCACTTGTCCAGAAGGGACCAGTACTTGTTCAAGTGTTACTTTAGACTTAAGCTTGACTACATAGGTTCTTCAGTAGATGGGTGCGGGAGAGGAATGTTCAGCACTACAAGAGGCGCTGTGAAGAGTTCAGGAGAGAAGTTAGGTCTTTGGCACCACGAGAGTGCGATGAATGATGAAGGTAGGAGACCGGTGTCAAATACTTGAAGACATCCCTGGCTGTGTAGTGTCCCGCTGTTTATACTCCTCCGGCGGCTTGCCCCTTATTCATCTGGCATAGGGGGTTTTCCTGGAGAGGGGGTAGCAGGTGCAAAGTATGTGCCATAGATCTTTGGTGAGAGTGGTGTTAGTGACTGGAGCAGGATCTAGGTTCACGCCTCGGTGCTCATACTAGTAGTGGCATCTGGCAGTGTGCTGCTGTACTTGGTGAACCTCATTGCATGACTTCGGTGGCTATGTCAGTGAATAATTGTTTCAGGCATGGAGCGTCAGTCATATGCCTTAGTAGGTACAATAGTATCTGACATCTTGCTGGCTGCGGCAAATCAAACCCCGTTGTAAGTGCCCCACGTTCGTTTGCACTGATGTGTAGGAGTCTATTAATAATAGTTAAAAAGACATCATGCCTCAACGTTTTCGCAGGGTTACACTGTGTGTATTTGTGTGTGTATAGCTGCATCTGTACAAATACGTTCAGTGATGTATCATCCCCCCCACCCCCCCACAATTGAAGTTGTTATAATTTGAATGTTATTTCCATATGAGCAAAAATTTTCACTGCTCAATCAAAATAATGTGCAACTCAAAATGACACGCACTCTTTAAGAAGCTCCGAAACATTGCAGTCTCACGAAATATGTTAAACTAAAACCCCCCCTCCAATCACTCTCCGTTTCTTTTTTTCCCTCTGTACAAACAGAATCCCAAAAAACTTAACTTAGCAGTTACAAAAATAAATCGTGTTGTAATGCCAATTTAGCTATAATATCGTACATTGATTACTAGACGGAAGTTAGTTGGCTAGTATCAGTCTCTCAGTGCACGAGGAAAGAGAAAAATTCAATTTTGCATTGACTTAAAAGATTTGTTTACAAATGTCTTTTTCTTCACTGACAAAACAGCTGTGGTGGAAGAATACATTGTGGCCACGCTACTTTGTAGAACTGTCAAAATTTACCCCACTTAAATTTAATGGACAGTACAATTACCTGCTTAACGCAGCGGCGAGCCGGAGCGTCATCCAGTTCACCTGATGTGTCATGTCGGTGACACCGACATAACAAGAGTGCCACGTATCCTCTTACAAGCCTGTCAAGAGGGGAAACTGTTACTTAGCAACCAGCAAAGCTTTCTTACGTCTTCCCTTTCCTGTTTTCATCTTTCTCCCGGTGGCCACACACCCTTTTTTTTCCTCTTGCCTTCAAAAGGGGAAACTGTTTTTTAGTAAAATACGCTGCAACCTATGTCTCTTGTCTCTTTATGCTGCACACGCTTGCTTGCTTTCTTTCACATGTTTGCTTGCTTTCACACGCTTGCTTGCTCTCACATGCTTGCTTTCCTTAAATGCCTCGTGAGAGGGCAATCTGTAGAGAACATGAATTAGAAAATAAAACTAATTGTGCGAGGTCTGTAATGATGCACAGTTAACCTGTCAAACGCACTGCACCACACAGCAGCCAAGTACTCCGCTAGGTCTGACATCCAACATGTTCACCGCAGCTGGGTATAGGCAACGGTAGTTCGATTGCATAAATTTTATGAATATAATCCATTGTGCTCAAAATAATTGCGCCTATCTTCATTAATATTTCAAAGTCGCTTCCAATCGGGAATAGACTATAGTTACTTAGCAACCATTGTAGCATCCTGCACCCTCCCTCAGTTTGCCTTCTGGGTTTGAAGGGGAGTGGTAGATGATTTCCTTCTCTACACTGCTATAGCTTCCTCTTCCCTGTGTCGCTCACCATGAACATACTGTCAGTCAGTAACCTCTGCATGCTTTCAGCTGATTGAGTGTGTGTGGGACATTCCAAATTTGGCTTGCAGTCGGTGTCAAATTATTTTCATTTTTAGAGGGTTTAAAAGTTTTGGGTCTGCTTGCATTCAGTATTGTAATACAATAAGTTATATACAGTATTTTGTCATGTTACATTCAATATTTTAACTAGTTAGGTGAAATGTTTTTAGTGTATTATTTACATTAATTTTAATATAGTAATACTTATTTTGAAATTCCCATTTTTGTGTTTATTAGTTAAACTCTATTCACTGATAATGTACAGCACTCATGATACTCAACATGAAGTCTACTAGTATTTTAGTGATCCACAAGTCTACTGAAATCCTAGATGTATGGAAATTTGTTGCCAGTCCCCTGAAAAACAGTACATAGGGAGTCCACTGTACTGCTTCATTTATAGGATATTTTTGTGATCATAAGTCATGCTTTGAGGGATAATGGAGGAGGACAAAAGAGTGCAATGAGATATGGAATGGTGGGCTGGACATGTCTTAGTCAAAAGGTATAGGCATAAGTGGAACATACTGTACTGATTTTAGTGACATCATACATACCATGACAGAACAAATAAGTTTTACAGGAGATGTAAATGGTGGACCCCAGTGTCAATGAAGGTATGACTGTGTCAAGAGGTTCGGTGACGTTCAATGTAACATCGCAGGCGACGTTCTGATGACATCACAGGTGGCAAAGATTTGTGCCAGCGGGTTTTCTTCATTAAGCACTAGTGTCTCGTGGACTATATTTCTTACAGGTCCCCACAAGAGATCAGGCGAATGTGTTGGCCACAGAACAGGACATCCTCTTCCTATCCACCTTGGATACATCTTGTCAAGGACACACAAGCACCAACTACAAAGTGGGCTGGGGCCCCATTATGTTGCACCCACATGTTGACGGACAGCAAATGGGACATCCTTCAACAATTCAGGGAGTATGTCTTGCAGAAATGCCCTATACGCTGGTGCTGTAAGGTGGCGTGGAAGAAGATATGACCCTATTAGGTGGTTGTGTATTATGCCTGTTCACAAGTTCACTGCAAATCACTGTTTATAGGCCTTCACAACTGTTACATGGGGATTTTCATCATCCCAAATGTGGCAGGATTCTGAACACTTCAATATCCTGTCTAGAGTGAAACAGGCATTATCACAGATAAGAAAACTACCATGAAACAGAGGATTCAGCACAATACACTGCAGTAGCCGTTCACCAAAAATGACATATGGAGCAAAGTCAGCAGGACTCGAGGAGTGGACTCTCTGCGGATGGTAAGGGTGCAGCAACTGTTCATGCAGTACATTCCACACAGTACTATGGGCCACATCCATTTCACGTGCTACTGCCCAGGTGCTCACCATCAGTTCTACTGCCACACAATCTACCACTGCTTCTTCAGTGTCAGGTGTCCTTGCAGTTCGTCTTCCTCCTAGGTCGGGGGATTATGGTCTCGGTAGCCCCGTTTCCCATAAATGCTGGAAATCCGAGAAAAAACTGAACACTCTGGATGTCTCCTCTGTGGATACATGGCTCGACACAACCGTTCGGCTTCTCTGATGTTTCTATTTGCATGCCTGTACACAAACATGATATTGGCAAGTTCCTCAACCGTATACTCCATTTCTCTCATCACTGTATACTGGCAAAATACACACAGCAGTATGCAAGTAGTTCACAGGTCCCTGGCTTGTTCCACACAACCTTACACTGCCGTCTTGCATTTGCATGATCTCACCCCGTATGTACAGAATTTCCAATTTTGTTTCACCATTTTTTTTTTGCCTAAAACTTATGACTAAGAATTTTCCAGCTCACTATTCCCTATCTTATTTTATTTTTTTTGTCCTCCATCATCTCTCACATTTTGACTTATTTCAAAAACAGCCTGTGTACTTAAGATTGTTTTAAAATCATTTACTGGAGACTGTAGCTTGGTACACTAATGACTTGCCTTTTGTTTGATGTTGGATATCGCCACACTATTATACACCTCCTGAGGAGACTTTTAATACTGTCCTTCAGTATTCACAAATGTAATAGTTAGCTATGAGGTGCAAGCCAAAAATTCCCAGAATTTATATTTCTTCTTGCTGTTAGTACATAGTTACGTAATTCGCAGCAAGATGCCACTTCTAGTAGTCACGTGTTAGCATTGCAGCACAGCTGTTTTCATAGTTTATATGGTTGTTTACTAGTTGTCTGTTATTGCAGTTTGACATTTGTAAAAATGGGTAATATTCAAAGAGTAAAGATTTGTGTTAAATTATGTTACAAACTCATGAAAATGGCTGGCAAAACATAAAATGTTGAAGTCTGCTTTTGGGGAAAATGCTGTGGGTAAATGACGTCTGTTGAAGATGACAAACATTTTGGAGCGACCATCGACAAATAAAGATAATAGACAGACCATCAAGAACTTGTGACGATCTAGGTTTGTCATTTGGAAGTTGTCAGCAAATTTTGATTGAGCAATTAGGAATGTGTCGATTCGCTGCAAAGTTTGTTCTTTGGTTGTTGACATGCCATCAAAAAGAAAATTGATGGGAGTGTACACAGAGCGGAAAATGTGTTGCGGAGGTGACCCAAATTTCAGTGCAAAGTTCATCACAGGTGATAAGAAGTGGGTTTACTGGTATGAGCCTGATACAAAACCTGTCTCATCCCCTTAGCATGGGGCAAGACCCAAAAACCTTGGCAAGAGGACAGTAACATCTAGTTAATGTTGATTTATTTTTCAGTATCATGCATACACAAGGAATATGTTCCACAAGAATGGACAGTCAACGGAGAGTTCTATAGGGATATTGTGAGGCATATGCAAAATCAAATTTTGCAAAAACATCTTGAAATGTGGGCTTACAAATAATTTGCAATACATCATGACAATCCATTCTTCACTGCAAATTTTTCACTTCTATGAAAATAACAACCATTCCCCACCCTCCTTACTCTCCCGACTTGGCACTGTGTAATTATTTTCTCACCTTACGGAGACTCCTCCCAAACATTTTGTGGGATGGAGGTTTGAGATGGTGGAAGAAATCCAATCAGAAACAAGAGACATACTCGAGACATTGACGGAAAATTACTTTTAGAGGTGCCTTCAATGCTTGAAGTCTAACTCCGATTGGTGTATCAACGCAGCAGGAAATTACTTCATAGGAGATGGTGACAAAATTTTTTTGTGTGCAAGTTTGTTAGTATATTAATTTGAGGAACTTTTGGCTTGCTTGCGGTACTGTCTTGGAAAGGAGCCTTTTAATAGTGCTTGCAATTTTTATGGTGTTGGTATTAAAAATTGACAGTTTTCTGTTGCCGAGAGGAACACACAGTCACTTGTTATATTAGAAATGTAGTAATGAAGGAGGTATGGTAATGATATCCTCACACTCAGTATCCTTAAATTTACATAAATACATGATACTACATTTTCACTCCTCGTCCTTTCTCACTAATTGATTGACTAGATTCCTGCTGGCATGTGTGAACTTTATTGTAGCAGTTTCACAACTCCCTTTCTGCACCCTCAATTTATCTCCACTTACCTCGCAAGATATCTATGAGCCAAACAGTTACAATTATTTATCCAGCTGGTATCGTGGCTTTCTCCTCTCTCAGACCCACTGACCAGTAAAAATTAACCTCAGTACCTGATAATAGAGAAGGGAATCTGAACTGTGTGAGCATATTTGGGCAGGAGACCAAAATTACACTCTCCAGTCCCTCTTACATTAACATTAGAGAACACAGAAATGGAACTTACTACATATAAACCTGAACATAACTCCCATCATCCTTTGTATGCTTCCCTTTGTATGATCTTGGCTTGAAAGAAAGTAGAATCCAGCCCATTAGTTATTTAAATGTGAATTAAAATGTTGAATGTAAGAATTTGGAAGTTGTTACCCTCCCTTCCCCCTTTTTAATAAACGAGTTTTGCAGTATTCATGTATTCATGATTCATTCACTCGTGTGTTTTTAGTGCTTTAAAACAAGAGGCAGACTGATACGTTCTAATTGAATTAGTTTTTACGTTTATTGTTTATTAAATGATTTCTTAGCATTACTTTCATGATGGGTGTTTAATCTCCTTTTGTAATTTGTCCCAGCTAAAAAAGGTAAAAATGTTCTTTTGAGGAGTGTGTGTTCACTTACTAAGTATTGTAGTAATTTATTTTTTAAATGTTTTATTGTATTTTTAATGGTGCTGTTTATGTTCATAAAATAAAGTTTTCCTCATTTTATTATACAACAAACAATTTGTATTAAGAGTTAGAGTTGGAATGTCATTTATATGCATGAAATAATTTCGCAGTGGGGAAAGATTTTGTGGTGGTTTGCAAGTCTTCATTCAGTCGGACATTATGTAGACGTTACATTAAAAATCTTCTGTGTATTATTTAGTTACTGTAAACTGTTATTTAAAAAATGTTTGCAATTTTTTTTTGTGGAACCCATAGCCAAAATTTATTAGTCAACTTATTTATTTTATGTTCGTGGATGTGTGCATACATATAACTAAAATAGTTTTGCCCACATGCATGCTAATTGTAAAAAAATGCTGTTTACTGAAATCAAATTTTCCTGAACAGCAAGTTAATTCACCAGTCATGTATAAGCTATTCATGGTAAAGTGAGCAATTTTGAAAGTCCTCTCATTTGGAATATGTCAATAAATGTATTTTATTTTAGCCTTAGATGTTAACTTCCGAGTGTTGTTGAATATATGCACCTTTTTTTTTTTTTTTTTAAGTGACGATATGTATTAAAAAAAGGTGGTTAAAAAATAAAAAAAATGGCTGAAAGGAAACAGTATATTAGGGCTTCATAAGTACTCACTTTACCATGAACAGCCTATATAGTCTGTTGTGCCATTCATTCACTTTTTTAATATGCAGTAAAAAAATTTTGATACTGCATATACACATTGTTATAAAGTATTTGTGAGAGTTGTGTGTGTGCATTTTTGAGTTCAGGACATGGGGGTGGAAATAGCATGAGAGAAGGGGAAAAGTAGGGGTGGGGTATGGTGAGTGCAGAGATTTGGGCGGCTCTTAGCAGCAAGGTTTTGAGAGCAAATGAAGGTGATTGAGGTGAGTATGTAGCAGCGCCGGAATGAAAGGGCAAGGGAAATGGGAGATCTCAGGGAAAATCCGCCGACAAGCAGCATCATGCGGCACAATTCCCACATGCGAAAATTCAGGATTGACCCAACCGGGCATTGAACCCAATTCACCTTGGTGGGATGAGAGCAGGCTAACTGCCAAGCCCGTAGGCTGGGGAGGTTCTCTTTTGCCTTCATGTAGTATTTTGCTGTTTTCCAAAACTGTCATGTATGAGCAAAGTTGCTGCAGTAATGCTGCCAGATTAATTCTTGAAAGGGAACAAATCTAAAAAAGAAATGGTACCTTAGTCGATAATTGTTATTAAATTATCTTAGTTCATAACATTGAGTTGCCAAATAGTTATATCTTGGCCATGCAAAAATTTATGCAAATATATTGACTGTTCAAGAAACTTATAAAGAAAATGTGTACATTTTAATGTACAAAGAATGTTGTCTTTGATAGAAACAACCACCAAAATATTTTGCTAAATAAAAAACTGAGCTAATATTGAAAGTACAAACTCCTTTCTTTATATGCAGGCAATCTCCTTAACAATATATTTATTTAGTTTAATACTAAGTATACATTCATTATATAGAGTGTATTTTCTATAACTTGTGGGGGTGTGATGTCTCATTTACAGTTAACTTACAAAGTCAGCCACAGAGCTCAGTGTACAACCTACATCAAGAAAGAAATAGCAATAACTATTGGAGCCAAAGGGATCCATATTGTTCGTTGTGCGTTGTGTTTACTGCCAGTGGTGTAAGTATTGCATTATTTTAATATATTAAATGTAGCAAAAATATGCCTGTAGTTATGGCTATGTGCTTGGTCTTGCAATTGTGTTTAGTGGTAAACTAGAAATTTTGTTTGTGCTAGTAATGGATAAATTTTTGTGGCAAAACATTTTTCATAATCTGCTAAATATTCATCGGCTAACACTGCATTGAATTTCATGCCAGTTTGATTGTTTCAGTTTGTTGTATTAAAAGTATGTTACAAATTGCCAAAGGTGCATCAGAATTTATGAGTGATGGAGGTCCTAAACAAAAATTAAAACTAAATTTGATGTTTAAAAATGTATTTATAATGTTATAAAAATACACACTGCTATTATTTACAACATTCAACTACTTCTCTCTACTTTTGACACTTATTATATTCAGATACAGTGATGTTTAATGCCAATCTCAAAAGAGTCTTCATCACTGTCTTAAGACCCTTTTATGCCAGTTTTTGGTGTCTTGTGGTAGCCGACCACAGTTTGTCGCATGTTTTATGAACAGTATGTATCATTGTTTTATGAACAGTGTTTTGTGTCGTATATTCACCTGACAGGTTGCTGCAGTGTGCATGTGTGATCAGTGCTGTCATTGACTCTTCAGCTGGAAGAGTGAAAGATGCATCCATGCATTAACTATTTTCAGGGTGTCTGGCGACTGGGAAAACCAGGCAGTCAGGGAAAATTGTTAAAGTTCGGAAATTGCCAAAATTGCATAATTGCCTGCCAACTATTAGTGTTCTTTACAAGGTTTTATTGGAAGCATGCTTATTCTTGCTGTTTTACAAAAACAACTCATATTTAATGGTTTTACTTTTGTCAATTACCTCTCGCGACTCGTGTCTCGTTTCATGTGTGTATAAATACCATAATATGGTATATAATTTATACATGTTATGTATAGCAAGCGTACCGTACTTTTGGTTTAAGTACATCACGCAATGTTGTGAAGTAAGCAGGTGATACCGTAGTTTCCAAACTAGCATGCTGATGTTATGGCTGTTGTACCTAATGTTTTGCTATAGTATCATATTGTTGCAGCAGAGTACCATATTTTTGGGGTTACCGAGTGTGGCCGAAGGTTATGGAAGCAGCTTTAACTTGTCGAAAGCGAAACGTGAATTGTTACTTTGAGAAATAGGAAATCTATTTTGGAAACTTTCATGATTGACATCAACATAATATTTAGGATCGCTGAAATGTGCATGGATGTTAGTAAGATAATCTTAGAAAATTATAAATACATACTGTCTTTCTTTGCCATATTGCAATGTATATACAACCTAGGGACTTGTTTATTATAAACTTGTTTCGCGGTCTTTTTACTAGAAAAGTGGAACTTTGGTTGAACTTATAGTGAATAATCATTTTGTGAGCGTAGCTATTGGTTGTAAAATATCTAAATTTAAAAAAAAAATCATTCAATCCTACGTGGGTTCTTGACCCAGTATTTTGTCGGTGTGCAGAAGTTCCAGTGAATAATCATTTTGTGAGTGTAGCTATTGATTGTAAAATATCTAAATTTAAAAAAAAATTCATTCAATCCTACGTGGGTTCTTGACCCAGTATTTTGTCGGTGCACAGAAGTTCCGGACAATAAATTTTCGGTGTTTTGTAAATTGTGCAAGACAATTGTAGCCCTCAGTAATATGGGCAAACAGGCTGTTTTGAGCTACATGAAGGGTAAAAAATATCAACTTGCAAACAACGTAGTGAGTTCTTCAAGCTCCATTGGAAGTTTTTTAAATCCATTCCTATTGCTGAATCTCACTTGCCCACAACTAAAGTTGATGGACAAGCTTCTTCCGAACCAGTGGATCCTTCAGGTAGGTCTGTCAAAACATATCCAAACAATTCGTCACAAAATTGTGATGTGCCTAGCAGACCCTGATATGCTAGTTCTGAAGGTGTCAATAGATATTTAACCAAAGATAATGTTACAAAAGCCGAAATTTTTGTGATGTTTGAATCTCGTTATGCACATGCTTCGCTTATATCTGCTGCTAATAGTGTATCTTTGTTTAAAACAATGTTTCCAGATAATGGCTGTTCACGATAAAGTGAGCACTTTTGAAATCAACCTTGGGAAGAAATTCACTGCTCCTATTTACATATATTTTAACGGGTTTACTGAGTCGCATGCGTACGGTAGAGTGATAACTTAAATTATTTCTATCGCTTTCTGTGTGTGTGTGGTGTCATCGTCCCCCCCCCCCTTTTTTTTTTTTTTTTTTTTTTTTTTTTTTTTTTTTTTTTTTTTCACAAAGTGTAAAAATGAGCAGGTTTTTAAGATGTTTACTTTTCTTATAATTTTAGTTTTACTAGACCGAAGCATGGATAAAGTGATAAGGTCCTTGCCAGTGTTAATTTTACATAAGGCGGAAGAACACACAACGTGCATACAAGTAGGTCTTAAGCAGGGCTTTCAAAAGTGCTCATTTTACAGTGAACAGCATATAGCGAAATAGCTGCAAAAATGCAGTTGCAACAAACAAAATTAGCAACACTACACAATTGTGTCAGGCCTTGCACCTTACTTTCAAAACAAAATTTTAAATACTGTTGTTGACTGTGATCATGTTGTAGCTTTTGACGAAAGTTTAAACAAATTTGCTGAAATGCAACAGATGGATCTTATATCAGATTTTGGGACAAGGAAAAGAAAGCTGTTGCTACAAGTTATTACAATTCTACATTTCTGGGTCACACAAACTGCAAATTATTTGTTTCTTTCGTTAAGAAATTTTTGGCAGACATTAATTTAGAAAAAATTGTACAGATTTCCATGGATTACCCCAATGTTGACAAAAAAATTTTTAGCTGATTTTAAGAAGCAGATGGCAGAAGACAATCAAGATGCTGGTGTTTTGCTTGACATTGGCAGCTGTGGGCTGCACATTCTTCACTGCTCTTTTAAAGGTGGTGTAAAAAGTGCAAGTTGAAAAGTTGTAGAATTTTTGAGAGCTTTGCATAACTTGTGGCACCATGTACCTGCCAGGAGAGCTGATTTTATATCCATTACAGGTTCTTCATTGTTTCTTCTGAAGTTGTGTTTAATTCGTTGGCTTGAGAATGCTGAGGTTGCAGACCGAGAGAAGTATGTTACACACATTTCTGTTTAAAAAAAAAGTACCAACATGCAGTAGTTTCCACATTGTTTCTGAGTTTGTAAAAGGCAAAGCTTTAATTGTGAAATTGGCATTATTTTAAGTCTGTGGCCTTAGAACTTGAACCTTTTTTTTTTTAAGGGAATTCCAATCAGATGCTCCTTTGGCTCCATTCCTGTACAAGAGTAATTCATTGCTTGTAAAGAACTTAATGGAGAAGATAGTAAAGCCAGATGTTTTGAAAGATTTGCCCTGCCTTACAATTGATGTCACTAAAAAAGAAAATCTTCTGCTAGCAAAATCAGTTGAAATAGGTTATAAGACAAGAATTGTCCTCTTGCTGGAAAAATTATCAGAATGAGAAAAATACTGGAGTTAAAAAATTAGTCCTACATTTTTGATAACCATGATGTCAAAAATGTCTCATTCTCCTCTTCACTTTAAGTTGATTAAAGCTCGTTCATGTTTTGATCCATTGGTAGCTACACAAGCAGTAGTTGCTCAGAAATGTTTGTCAGATACCTTAGAAATGTATTGCAAAGACAAATGGATATCTGGTAACTTATCTGACAAAGTACACCAGGAGTACAAAGAACTGTGTGCTTTGAAGTGTGTACAGGATAAATTGGCTGCATGTAGACAAAATTCTGTAACACTAGACCAAATTTGGTAGGTTTGAGCATTTGTCTCAATTTATAAAGTTGGCACTGATATTATCACATGGAAATACTTCACTGGAAAGGGGCTTTTTCGTCAATGAAGAATGCCTTATGAGAAATTAGTCTTTAGTTGCACATCGTAGAATTTTTGATGAGGTGGTAGCTGCAGTGAGATTGACAATGTGCAAATGTATAAAAAGTTGATCCATGCTGCACGAAATGCTAATGCATACTAAAAGGATACTGTAGAGAGAAAAAGTAAATAGCGAGAAGAAGAACTTGAAAAAAAAGAAGAAAAAGAGAGAAACGAAGGCAAACTGCAGCATTAGCTGAATTGGAAGCCCAAAAACAATCAGTACTTGAAAGTGCTGCCAAGGAAACAGCTCTAACAGATTAAAAAATTCTGAGCCTAAAGAACTGCATAAATATTCTGTACGCTATCTACAGCCAGAATTTGAATTGCCTTTTTATATTGCGTGTCAAATCTTATTTTTGTCTTTTGAATGTTTGTATTCTTTTATCCATATTGTAAAATGTTGAATATAATTGACTGGGCTGTATGCACTTACATAAAGTGATTGCAGAGATATCGATAAGCTGGATTTATGATTGTGGTGTTAAAAGTTTTTTTATCTAATATATATTCGCTACCAAACAAGAGGACACAAGATCAATTGTAATAAAACAATTTCTGTTGAAGATACCACTGCCTGGAATATGTTGCGGTAAGTTTATAACCAATATTAAGTAACAGTGGCAATTTTTGAAAGTGTTTGTAAATTATGTATTTTAATTTTTGTGGAAAATTTTCATATCTTACTGGAAAACCTGGAAAAGTTAAGGAATTTTTTTTATCCTGGGCACCCTGATTTTGCATATCAGCACATTGTAGTAAAAAGACAGAAATGAAGATTGACTGCTTATCCCGTCAACTCGGCTATATTTGTAGATGGGGCATTTCTTAACCTATACTGTAAATTAAGGGAAGATAGCATCAAGTTGTGTAACTATGTTTAATTTTGAATATTGTTACTATTGTTTGATAAAGTGGTGGTAAAATTCCAAGAGACAATTCAAGTTGGGTATGATTTGGTGCACTGCTTGCCATTTTCTCTCCACGGAAATGATGGCTATAAAACTCAGGTAATGCTATAGCAGAAATTAATTAATATTTTGTTAACAATGTACAGCATACTCCTGATTTTCTGGGATAATGCCTGGCTATAGGCTCAACAGATAACCAAAATTCACAGTTAAAGCAATGGTAAAATGTTTACTGTATATACTGTACAAGTAGGTTATGTAAACAAATAGTTCAATCTTATAAGAATTCCATTTATTGATAGCCAGAGTGGCAACATGTCATAAATGAAATTAATCATTATTCCATACACAAAATTCTGTATCAGCTGGTGCATGAACAATTTTAAGAGAATTTCACGTTTGCTATTCTGACAACCTACGTTTGCACAACAGAGTTCAGAGAAATATGTGGGCAGGGAATTTTTATACAAAATGTTGATGTATTTTATTTTATATAGTTACATATTGTAACAAGTAAACTTTTTTCTAGATTATGTGTAGGTGTTTATATGAAATGGAACTTAAACTGTATGTATGTTATAGCTTAGGATTATTTGTCTCTTCTTAAGCTGTAGTTATTGCTAAAATCACCACGTGCATGCTTAATATTTATTAATTGAAGAGGCCACGCATCTGTCGCCGAGTATTTTAAAAATATTTATACATTAATTACGTGTGATATATTTCAAACCCAAGTCATTTTGAGCCCATACAAGATGTAACATGTACTATTAAAAAGACGTGATAGATGTATATTTGCGACAGCAGCAAAATAGGCAACTATTGCCATCAGTTGGCCAGTGCACGCAACTTGCTTTGGAAGCTGTTGCCTCCATGAGAAACTTGTTTTGCATGTGTAAAATACAGATTTACAAACAAATTCCCAGAGTTTTACATTTTCTGCAAGCTCTATAAATATTCTAACATATCGTATTTCAATGTGAAGCTATTCTGCCTACTAATAATTTGGATTCGGCCTGCAATCACCAAGCCTTTCTGAGGCTGGCTCACCATTTTTTTTGTTTCCCCTCCTATTTCAGTATCAAAATGAAAACAAATGTTGTGGATTAATTTATGTATTTATTTATTTTAATTTTTTTTACCATGTGTGTTTTTGTGATAGAATCATTTTTTGTGGCAAATAATATTAATGTTAATGTATTATATTGTTGTATGAAATACTGTAAATACCTCTGCCTGTGTCTTAGGACAAGGATACGCTAATTGGTGCACGTGACCATCTGACATTGACATATCCCAAGCTCCCTTGTCCCAAGTTAAATCGTTATAAAAACTGAACTTTAGTCCCAAACTCGAAGTTGATAGAAAAAGAAAACTTCCAATAATTTTGTATGCATTCGTGGAATGTTGATATTGTAAATGTAAACAATGGAAAAGTGATTGCGGGTTTGTGACACTGGCAGACCTGCCAACTTTTACGATTTGGTCATAATTTGTATGGGAAATGCAACTTTTTGCAGTTTTACTGCTCATACACTTTTTTTTACGGGTTTTTTGTTTTGCCCTTCTTGCGTAACAGGATTAGGTTTAGTCGCGTGCAGTAAATCGTGGCCCGATGGTGGTCTATCAGGCTCTCCATATTGTGATACTCATTAACTTGCTGATGTCTTTCTATTTTCCTATTTACATTTACTATGTCAATTTTTCTACCTATTAAATCACTTACATTAGTTCTCTTGCTATTTAACTTTACAATTTCATTTACACTACCATTGCAGAAATAATTATGGTATTTAGAGTTTCATTCAAACTTTCTTTTGCACTACTAACTTGGTTATTTACATCCTCTTTCAAGCTATTTGCACTACTAACTTAGTTATTTACATCCTTTTTCAAGCTATTTGCACTTGGGCTCACTTAAACATTTGGCTACCTACCTCAGTAAATGCTCACAGTGGTTCTAATTCTGTAGATTTTTTCTAGTTAACATTCACTGTGATGGTTGTACAAAACATTCTTAATTTTTCAACTACAGCTGTTATGCTTTACTACAAAAGGATCAAGCAAACTGAATGTCTTGTCCTAAACCAATGATGTAATTGGGAATTAAAATTTAAATCAGAAACACATTGTGCAGATTGCTGAAGTCCTCTTTAGTAATGTTATGAAGGCACTCCTTCATTTTTCTTACTACCTGGAGGTTGAGAGCACCAGACAAAATGTGGGGTGTTTTTTTTTTCCCAGGGAGGGGGGGGGGGGATTCTCTTATTTCCCCTCCCTTTTGAACTAGATTGGTACTCCAGTCAATATATAGAATCTCTAATAGTATTACAGATGAATCCGCCTGAGCTAGAAGAGCTTTTAAGTGACTAAGGATGTGCAGAAAATAAAAGATGGGAATCTCCTTAAACGTCTTTATATAGAACTTGTAACTCACAAGTGAACAACACTTTACAATATATTCTTATGTCTAAATGGGAGAGCAGTTACGTTTTACTATTAATTTCTATGTAAGCCACTCTGTCGGATATCTAACTAAAGTCCTTTTGACGTATCGTTGGAACTAGTTCACCTTTTGTAGTTTGCTGAAGGCTGTGTCCCCTCGACGTATCGGCAGCGGCGGTTCCGGCACACCCCTCTCGTGGCCCTTCTTAAGCGGTCTGCCATTAGCTGACATCCTGACGGCGTCTGATTGGCGTCTGGCCCCGCGACGAGCCTTGTATTGGCTTATATTGCCACTGTTTAGTTTCTCGCCATACTGTTTATTCTTTACTGTGTGCTGCTATCCCTGGTGTCCTGCTTCCCTGCTTTGTGTGATGCTGGGTTCACGAGCGAGTGTTAATTAAAGGCTCACTCAGACCGCTACATTACCCTCTTGCTTCAAGTAGAGTTGGTCCCCAGCTTTGGAACTGACATTTGATGATGTAGTACAGTAGTCATTGACCGAATGGTGTTCGTCTGTTTCCCGACAGCAGGAAAATGGTAAGGTTGAATCCCTCTTTTCGATAAAGGCAAGGAACAAATGGAGGAAGAGGTGACGAAGTAAGGGAATTGGTGTAGGGAGCTGCCTTGCCTTCTTTCTTGCGTGTAATTGTTAGTTTGTACGTGAGGCCTGCTGGTTGTGTTTACTACGGCAGCCTGCGCTATCATTAAGTGGCTCGGCAGTGCCCATGGTCGTGAACTTGGCCAAGAGTGTGAGGTGTGTACAAGCTTCCTCTAGGATGACACAGCGACGCACTCGAAATAGGGACACGGACACGTGCAGCCTGTTTGATGCCCAATTATGTGGCAGTGTGATTAAGAAAATATTAAAATTTTTATAAACCCTTTTAGAAAGTGTGAATATATTATCATTCAACAAGATTTACATCAAAATTTGTTTAACTTTAGCATTTTGAAAATTTAAAAATGTTCCGTATCAATTGGTATTAATTTTAAAACATTAGGCCTACACATTTTATTTAGTGAGAAAATTTTTGTTTGACAATATTACTTAATTTCACCTGAAAAGGAACAGAATTATACATAACATACACTTGTATTTGAGTAGTATATTGGTGGACTTATTGTTGTGCCACACTGAACTGGTATGTGTGTAATGTGTGTGTGTGTGCACATGATTAACTTAATTCCTTATCTTCTAAATACCTTGTTGAGCTCATTTGTAAGGTTATGGAAAGGATTTGCATAATGAACTGTAGTAATTTCTAAAATGAAAGTTAATTATTTGTATTTTGTTATAAAAATGTTAATGCAAAATGCAACTCAAAACCCCACTACGTTTCATTACTGAGGATGGTTGGCACTGGAATGTTTACCTTAATCATTTATAAAATATTCTTACAACTACAAAATTGGTGTTATGCTCTTAGTACACTATACAACCGCATATTATGTCAACAAGGTGGCATTCTATACATTCATAGGAATAATTTAAATTTAAATATGTGTCTAGTGAGTGTCTCATATATAATATTGTTCAAAGATTATGAAAGGCTTCAACGTAATTCAAATGTGTCATCTACAGCATTTTTGTTTAATAAATTTAATATAACAATATATGTATGTGTGTGTGTGTAGTGTGATATATATATTAATATATTATATTAATATATATATATATATATATATAATATAATATTATATCATAAAAGTTACATGACATGATTATGTATATTAGAGCATAAATAATTTTGTTATTAAAGCCTTTATATTATTTTTTTAATTTTTGTGGTTTCTCCTTACTATTCCCATGGGAAATTTTTTTAAATTTTTATACTGAACTCAGCAAAACAATATATCTTTGAAACCTATTTACCGCTTATTGCGCATATTTAAGGTGTGTGGGTTCGTATTTGTCCCGGCCAGGCTGTGTGTCAATGTAGTGTAGTGAAAAAAAATAATGGCATAGCGTTACCTGAAAATTCATACCTTGCTGCGCTGTCCTACAATAGTGCATCCCTCGCACACGTGCACCCATGTAACCTGGAGCGTGAGGGTGGCTGCTCTCTCTCTCTCTGCAGCCCAGGCAGGTTCTGTATTACGGCGTCGTGCTGCTTTAGCCGCGTTACCCCCTCCGGAGGGCTGCAACGTCGTGTTGGCGACTCATCTGACATTCAATTCTCCTGTAACACTTCCATTGTGTCTTTCCAAACTAATAAAACAAGTTCGTTTTACATATGGACCCTTTTTGTGTCAATATATTATTATATAATTGTAGTCAATTTAATATGGGTGTGGAAAAACTTTATAACATTTTTATATGTAATAATTGCACTTGGTTATCAATAAAATATTTGAATACATTTTCCAATGTACTAATTGATAATACTAATCAACTTTAGCTTAATCATTTTGTTGGTTAAGGGTACTCTTGATTTCTTATGTTACACACTTGTTTACATTTTGCTTAAAACCCTAAATTTTATATTAGGAACTCTTATAAACACTCGTAGATAGCTTCCTCTATTTAATTCCTCTTATCAATACGTTACTTCATAATCAGTGACTTACTGCCAAAATAAAACAAAATTTTTCAACGTTAATAGAGTTCATAATGAAATACTTTATTCTATCATCTTAATTTACCTACACAACTCGCTCTTACTTGATGTGATAATTTTACTAACTGAGACATACTTCTTACGCAATCCTTTTTGTAATCTTTTATGTGGCATTTGTATTTTTCTTTACATTTCTAAGTTCGTTCATTTCATTACACTATATTTTTTATTTACTGACTTTTATATGCACTCTGCAATAATGTACTTAATTCCTCATTCTAACCTAAAACTTTTATTAAAAATAATTCTATACTATCCCAATCATGTTATTGAAATCTTTTCAGTTGTAATACTTTGTAGGCCTCCACTAATTCCTTATGGTACTAATAATGCGTGGTAGCATAATACAACTTCTACATTAAACATTCTATATTTTTAATTCTACGCCTATTCCCTCAGCCGAGTGGAAATTTCTGTCGTGACGACTGATCGGGGCCCTGAATTATCTCTACCAGGCCCAAGTGCACCGTTCCTGAGGCATGCTAACTAGGATTGTGTAGGACATTTTCACGTGTCTTACAGTGGAAGTCCCTTGCCTCCAGTCCGCCCATATACTGCCTGGAAATCTCCATGATGGCAGGGATATTGTGGAGGACATTTTCACGTGTCCTACAGTGGAAGTCCCTTGCCTCCAGTCTGCCCTTATACTGCCTAGAAATCTCTATGTTGGCAGGGACTTGAATTCTGGGCTCACAATGTCGGTTCAATTTCTCCGAAATCCCTGCTCTTGTTTCTGCACTGAGGCGCAAAGCAGTTAATGTCAGGATTTTCCTATATGTACATAACGTGATTAATGAATTGTGTGGCGACTATGGACAATGGATGGGAGCAGTGTGGCAGCTGACAAGATGCTTGCGTGGCAAGGACTCTGTTGCGTTGTTAAGTGCTTGCGTAGCTATGGCTTCACGTGGCCGCACGTGAGCCTACCATATGGCATGCGTAAAAGCTATGGCTCTTTAATATTATGGTCTGCTTTCTTATATTTACGCACACAATAAATACTTTATTCGGCATCGTAATGCCTTTGGTGTGCTATATATTCTTATATATAGCACAGTATATTCTTATGTCTAAACAGGAGAGCAATTACGTTTTACTATTAATTACTATGTCAGCCACTCTGTCGGGTATCTAACTAAAGTCCTTTTGATGTATCTTTGGCACTAGTTCACATTATGTAGTTGCCGAAGGCTGCGTCCACTCGACGTATCGGCAGCTGCGGTTCTGGCACACCCCTCTCGTTGTCCTCCTTAAGTGGTAGGCCACTGGCTGACGTCCTGACAGCGTCTGATTGTTGTCTGGCCCTGCGACGAGCCTATTTAGTGTCTCACCATCCTGTTTATTCTCTACAGTTTGTCGCAATCCCTGGTGTCCTGCTTCCCTGCTTTGTGTGATGCTGGGTTCACGAGCGAGTGTTAAGGGCTCGCTTAGACCGCTACACTTTGCATTCTGCTGTTGATTTACCATCACATTATTTCACACACACAAGCACTCAAGACGTTGATTTTATGCATCAACGAAAAGATTTCAATTTACAGAGCATAAATTCAAAATGTAAAAATATTACTATCTACCTTTTTTAAAATATTTTTAGTTGTGCAGTCGGCAATGTGGCATTGTAACTATCAGTTAGCTTGGGGAGATTGGTAACTTCAGAGTTAGTCAGTCATCCTAAATTAAATTAAGAGCTTATACTGTATAAGGGCTAATTTCACTAACAAAGATGAAATTTTCGGAAAACGAGATAATTTTATCTTGATGAGTATTTTAACTCCGATTTTTATCTCAATAATGTAGAACATGTTTCACCACATATTATCAATCGTCAAGAATATCTAGATAAAATTATCACCTCAAATTAAGTGCATTACTGTTGATACAGATAATCTAAATAATTTGGCACTTACAATAAAATATCATTATCTCACATTGTGAAACCGCCCCTAAACCAGCATTGTAAAGTGGTATCTTTAGAGAGTGAACTCTCGATTCTAAGACTTTTCATGGTTTTCCAAAATAGGTTTGTTATTTTGAGAGGGTTGCTATTGGAGGAGTCTAAGAAATGAGAGTTGATACTAGTGTAATTCTATGGTAGTCACAAACACATTTTTGCACGTAGTCAGTCATCTGATTTTTTTTCCCCAAAATATGTTTTATTTGCTGCCACACTTGTTTTCACTCTGTTATGTAAATTATAAACAAGTAACTAGTCACCAGAGGGTGAATGGACTGTTGTGCCAATTCCTTCTCTTAATTCTTTCGAAAAATTTATTGTAGGCAACCTTTGAGTTGCATGTAGTATTGTATGAACAAGTAATTTTACATTTTAACTTTTTACAAACTGGGATTATTACACAATTTACATTAACTTCTAAATTTGTTAATTGTGCTATTTAACATATATGAGAGTGGTAATACTAAGAATGAATTGTATTTGACTTTTTTTTTTTTTTTTTTTTTTTCCGGTAAACATCTGTGTTCAATGTTAAAGCCCTACATTCATGTATCTTAAACCCAGATGTATGTACAAGTAGTATTTTTTATATTTAGGAAAGCAAGAACATTTTCTATGTTTATAAATGTATAGTGTCAGAATTTATATCTTTATATATAAAATCCTTTGTGCATGACTAAATTGCATCATCACTGACAAATACTGGACCAATTGAGACCATATTCACATTATATGTTATTGAGTTGACAAGTAAGGTTTTTAGTTACATTTCATTTTGATAGGTGGCGCTGGAGTCTTAACTTCTATATTTATGGACCGATTTTGCTCATACTTGCAGGAAACGTTTGTTAATCTAAAAGAGAAAAATGCCAGCGATACTACGGTCAAACATCGGTCGATGTACCAAATGTAATAAAGAGGAGGCATTGAGAAGGCAAAATAGAACGTGAAAGAGGCGGAACAACGTTCGCCAGGATCAGATAAAAGAGAAAAAAACCAGGGATACCACTGTCAAACATAGGTTGACGTACCAGATATAATAGAGAGGATGTCTGGAGAACCAAAAATGTTTAGGATAAGCAGTCATGCTCATTCTCCATTCACGTCATCTTGCGACACTACTGCCCTCTCATGACAAATAAGCTGCTAACACATGTCTGAGCACAAAAACAGCACAAGTCACGTATCACAAATACCACCACATCAGAAGTTTTTTTTGTTTGTAAACAATAAATGTGCACCAATTTTGCGGAACTTCGACACACATTATTGTTTTACAGTCAACTCCAGCTTAAAATGTTGTGTTTAGTGTATTTACTAATGTGTTTGGTATAAGTGTTCTGTGCCATTATAGTCACATTAAATAACCAAAATATAATTCAAGTTGTGATCTCTTGCAAAAATTATTCTTCAGTATCTTTTGACTACCTCCTTTATCACCCACTTGTTCCTATTTTTGTGCCATCTGTTTGAGTAGATACACTTTATACATCACCATCAATGCTCCAAAGTTATTTAAACATATGCAGCTGCATTTT
This sequence comes from Dryococelus australis, assembly GCA_029891345.1. Classification (NCBI taxonomy): domain Eukaryota; kingdom Metazoa; phylum Arthropoda; class Insecta; order Phasmatodea; family Phasmatidae; genus Dryococelus; species Dryococelus australis. The sequence goes on from CM056994.1 coordinate 90,508,120, forward strand.
TATCATGTGATACATAATATAACTGTCTGACAGCATCCTGTCACCGAAATGAAAGTAAATTTGGTGTCTGTCAAACAGATGACTGTGGGTCATCTAATACATCCCCATTTGTTTCTCATTTGAAATAAACCTTGCCCCATGTTAGGTTCTAATGTTTTTTTCATATCGTTGGAACGTAACTATGCTATGTCTTTATTCAGCACCAGTTATTAGGGTTTCTTTAACATCAAAAGCATGTCCCTTTATCATAGTTCAAAGCCTTTTGTTATTTCTTTATATAATCTCTACTGATGTTGTTTTCTTAGTGCAGCACATTGATGCTGGCTCTGGGATAGAATTGCAACATTGCTTGTAGTTTCCTTTCTGGGAAACTGTATTGTCAGAAATGTGTTCTAAACAACCATGTACAAGATTGAATGGTATGGAACTAAGTGTACCATTGATTGAAGTGAGCACTATAATTTTCCTCTCTTGTATAATGGGCATCACCTTCTGACCCTAGTGGAGGCTTTGGGTGCTGTGTGCAGCATTCTGTTCCCCAGGCATCAGAGGTGATGGTTAGTCCTAATTGAAGCCCCAAAGGAATGAGATGGAATGGATTAAACTCCAATTAGTTGTGTCCTATGTGCTGTGATGAAAGGCAGGACAAGAGGTTGGTTAGGGCAACCTACCAAAATCATGTTCTCCCTAGCAGGTGGGGTACGCTACATCGCTTTTCTACTTAGCTGGAGGTAACACAAAGCTTTTAGCACTAGATGTGGACTTCTGCGAGGTCTGTCAGCCCAGCCCACTGGTGCACTGCCTTACTATGAGTAGAACAGCTGTTAATGCTTAACTGTCAGGTGGAAGACATTGTCCTAGACCCTTGTATACTCTGTTTCATTTACGAAGGCACTTTTTTTTGCAGTTCAAAGAAAGTAGTGCTAGTGTTGTTTTGCTAATATATCCCTCCGTCAGATCTGTTCTTACACATGGAAGCCGCGCTGTTTTGTTGTGTCAGCTGTTGACATAACGAGGAACTGCAAGTTACATGAATAGCCAACATTGCTTCAGAAAATATTAAGTTTTCTGATGCAGCAGAAATTGCAAAATCCAAAATTTTCATTTACAGAAACTGTTTTCAAATGTTATTGTAAAGTAAACTTTTTGAAAGTAAAGTGTATTTACTGCAGTTTTTACACAGGTGCTAAATAATTTCAATTAATATTTTTGAACTACTATAATATACCATGTACATATTGGTTTCAAGGTATACCGCATAGCTATTTGGTAATTTTTTCTGTCCTAGACTGATTGTAATGAGAGTGAAAGTGTACTATGCAAGTCTATATTTAATTTAATATGCTATTATATGGGATTCACAAACCTAGAAAAAATTATAGTCAGTGTATTTTTCTTTTGCTGGTAAACATTCGGAGATGTGGAAAGAGGCTGGAAACTAACTGTATTGGAGGTGGGTTTATCCATAGTCATTCATTTACTTCATCTTTATTTTTTCATCCATAGTCATTCATTTACTTCATCTTTATTTTTTCATCCATAGCATGCAAATTTTAGCTTGCATGATTACGAGCTAAGGTTCAGTGTTGCTGCAACATGCTTGAAAAGTAACGCTTAAAAGTTCGGTCGCTAATAGTCCTATTGCCACAAATTCATAGCTAGTTTATTTTATATTTGACTTCATGATTATTATGAATGACTACACTTTGCCTAAATGAAGTAATAACTATATACTGACGTATGAATATTCCTTGAATTTTTTAAAGATTGTTTGATACACAGGAAAGTAGAACATAACTTTACTAGTATACAGTGATTACATAGGCCATTTATAGTTACTTTAATCTTTTCTGAAGCCCATGCTAAGTTCTACTTTCAGGCTGATCTTCCTTCTCTGGCAAACAAAACTTCACCAAGTCTAGAAAATTACACCAAAGGGGAACGCACCATATTCGCACGTATTCGCTTAAATAATATTCTCCATAAGAACCATAGGCATTACCACCACTTCTGTTTTCTCACTGTTTTAATTTATGTGAACTATATTATAATTTACTTATTTATAAAATATTAGTAAAAGTTTACATTAACCAAAAATAAGAGACTTTTATGTTAACAGGTGTATAAGATGCATGTGTAGGAAACAACCAAAACAAAGGTTTGATTCAAAAAGTGTGAAGAAACTGTGAACAGATAACTTGGCTTATTTATTCTACACACTAAGAAGTGACAATTGACATGAACTTAAACTATAATTGAATAACATTTTAATAAATTGGTTTCTTTATCACATACTTTAGTTAATGTATTTAAGCTAAATCTGAAATGCCTTAACACAAATACACTGATATACATTTACACTACAAAAATACTTTGTAACTATACTGAAAGTAATAAACTCTGAAAAATACCAGACATAAGTATGCATAAATAAACATCAGATGACTTAAGGTACAAAAGTGTATAAGCCTACAGAATTACTTCAGCCTCGTGTAATGACATATAACTAATATAATCAAAAGTAAGTAAACAGTGTTTGAATTTATGACATCTTACTGAGACTATTTAAACTCAAATTCTTACAACTAACACTATTTAAAATGTGATATTTGTCAAAATTACGCCTAACATATTACAACTTGCGAAACAAGGAAAAAGCCTTCATGTGTAAATGTTAGGGCTGGACAGATACTGATACCGATATATCGGTCGATTAACATAAGATCGGTGTCTCTTACAATCTGCCATGGTCCAACCGAATCGTTTCATCAACCTTAATGATTTGTCATATTTTTGAACGCATGAACTGAATTTCATCAAACTTGGTAGACTAGGTAAGGACACTTGACTTTTATAGTTTTCGACCACGTCAGGCACTTACTTTAAAAATGGTGGGCATTTTAAAATTTAGGTTGATATACCATCAACCTGTTTAAACCAAAGGTTGTATGTTGAGAGCGTTAAGTGTAAGCATTGAATTCAGTGGTGAATATTGTTGTAGGCCCACCATTTTGTAAAATAGACCAAAATGACAAAATAAAACTTTTAAGTTGTATATCAAAAACTACTCAACCATTTTTTGCCAAATTATAGCACGTAAGTAATGTTTATGATAGGCTAAGTAAATGTAAGTAACTGAACTTTATTTGGTGTTTCTTTTAAAAATGGTGGCCATGTAAATATTTTAGGTTTATTTGGTATAACTGCTACCCCATATAACCAGTATAAATTAAATTTTGTACGCTGACAGTATCTATTTCATGCACCATAGACACCAAAAAAACAAACACATTTGTCTTCCATTTTGTAAGATAACTCTACATAAATTAATAAAGTTGTTGTGTAATATCTGGGTAAACAATTGACAAATTTCTACCAAATTTGGCAAACAAGTAGTACTGTGGCAGTTGACATGTACACATATGTTTCAAGTATACGACACTTATTTTGAAAACGGCCATCTAGCTTTTTTAGTATAGTATGCTGTATCTTAAAAAAACATCAAATAAGTCTACATGGAGCCTCTTTTGTCCACCATTTTGTAAGATAGTCCAACACAAATAAATAAAGTTTTGATGTCATCTCGGAAAAGAATTGTCAGATTCCTACCAAATATGGCACTAGTTTTGTATGTTATATAATCAGGACAGTGTAATTAATTCCAATCAAACTTTGTATGATGATGTATATATTATAATCGTGAAATGTGTCCACACAAAATTTCTCTGTCACTTTTTAAAATAATATAACCATTATATGACAAATTAAAATTATGTGATATCTCTGAGAGAAAAAAAAACAACAAATTTCTACCAAATTTGGCAATAAGTAGCACTGTGGCTGGCTATGTAAACTTATAAACTTTGAGAGGATCAAACATATATATTTTCAAAATGGCGGTCATATAAACAGTTTAGCCCAGGACTTTTTATGTATGAAATTACAAAACTAATTTCAACGTACAGTGGAAACCTGGAATAGATGGTATACCGCGGATTCGGTTATACCGTGGGGCAATTTATGTCTCCCGACCTCAATAAATAAATAAATAAGTGGAAAGCGTGCGGTTAGGTAGGCGGTGGTCATGAGTCGGGGACATGGATGTATGAGGGGGAGGGAGCGGCTGGATGTCTCCCTCCTTTCAGCGCCATATTGGCTAGTAAGGCCATGTGCATGTATAGGCCACATCAGAAGTTTTTGATGAAAAATTCTGGATAATTCATATTTCAAGTAGACCGCACTAAGTTTTTATATTCTCGTAAACATTGCCAGGCCTCATCATGCCAGTGCAGAGGCCAACATGCAGCCTAAATTTCATATAAATTCAACACATAGACGTGAATCGTATCAATCAGCATGTTTTCCCAATACCAGGCCGATGTTACAAATTGAACCGGCCCTGTAACGGCGACAGTTCTTGCGGGCGGCTGTCTGGCCGCTGCCCGCAAGAACAAGTTTGTAGCGACCGAACCGACAGCTGCCCAGCCCCGACGATCTAGACACGAGCGACAATAGCAAGCCGCCGCGTCAATCTCCTACATGGTATAACTCTATGTAATCATTACAATTGTGATGTAGACACTTTGATTATAATGTATATATGCCGGCTATGCGGTATGTATTCCTTTTTTTTAAATCCAAAATTTGAGGCATGCCTCGAAATTCGTGCTTCAAAGTCAGTTACAGGTCTACAATTAATCTCCTACAGGGTATAGCTCTACGTAATCATAATTGTTATGTAGACACTTTGATTGTAGTGTGTGTGTGTGTGCACGCGTGCAGGTGTGTGTGTGTGTGTATATATATATATATATATGGTATGTCTTCCGATATTCGGAAAAGAAACTCCGAGCGGATGAGCTATTATGGACAATACTTAATGCAAAAAAAACAGCATTTCTTTGCATGCCACAAATAATTAGGTTATTTTTTGTTTCAGTTTTCCTTTTGAAAGTGCAAATCAGACGAGCAAGCGACATGTTTCACAACACGCGATTGCACTGATAGATCCCATCTGCAGTACATGCGTTCATTCGACCTTTGGACTTGAGCTTTCTTTCTCCTCCTCACTTCCTCCCATACCGGCCCAGCAGGTGGCAGAGGGTTAACTCCCTTCTTCTACCCGCGTGAGGAACAACTCGCAGCGAACACTGCACTTGGTGCAATAAGTACATCCTTTGCCTGGAAAATGCAGTATTTTTAGTTATTCTTGCTTGAATGCATGTGACCCCTCATCACAGCGCATTTCTCTTCTGTTTCCCTCCCTTGGGCGCTGTCAAGTCCAGTGATGCAGATAAAAAAATAAAGTTCCGATAGTAAGGGGCTAAACGTTTTGACAAGTTACGGCGGTAAATCACAGCACTTGCTCCGTGTTTGACAGATAGGTGCGACTCCCCATTAGAACACTGGCTTTTTTGCTACTGTACTTGGTCACTCCCAGAATAGCGTGGAAATCTATAATGTGGGTCTGAGTTATGTCCCCGAACAGCAGCGTTATATCGGACTTTTACTGTATCTTTATATGCTGACGGCATCAATTATATCCATCAAAATAGTCATTGCCATTTTGTAAGATAACCACACATGAACTAATACAGTTTTTATGCCGTATCTAGGGAAACAATCAATTAATTTCTTTCAAATTTGGCGAATAAGCTGCACTCTGGCAGGTTATATTAATTTACCTATATGTTTTGTGTGTGAAAGTCTTATTTTCTGAATGGCGCCTATACAAACATCTTAGTTTAGTGTGCTGTATCTGTGATATTCATCACATGTGTTAATATATAAACTTTTTGTCCTCCATTCATGAAGGTGTGCCCATTAACAATGGAGGTTTTATGTTATATCTTGAGTACCAATCAAACTATTCATACAAACATTTCATGGAAGTATTGCTACAGTAGGGCATGTAAATTAACATGTGTTACGTCCAGCAGGCATATTTTAATGGGGTTTATATAAATAATTTATAATACTTTTTTATATATAATAAACATTTGAACAAAATTCAACCAAATTTTGTACGCAAACAGCAGCATTCATTAGAAGCATCATTATATTGCATACAGAGATCCTCTTGTGCCCAATTTTTTGTCAGTTGAGTAAATTGAAAATTTTCGTATTTCCAGAACAATTAAACTAAATCCCACCAAATTTTGCATACCTCCGGAAGACTATGTAAAATTACATGGTTTAAATGGGGGTCAGACAATTATTTAAAATAGAGGCCATATAAATACTTTGATATGATGGGCATATCTATTTAACAATTTCAATCAAACTTTTTATGGGGACAGTATGAGCCTTTGTTTAAGTATAGTTTCGTAAGAAAGCCCCATTAAAGAAAAATAGTTTTTCATGCCATATTTCGGAGACCTATCAACTAATTTCCACCAAATTTTTCACACAAGTAGCATTATGGTAGGCCATGTAAACTAACGTGTATTTAGTGACTCGGACACTTATTTTCAAAATGATGGCTGTGTAAATACATATTTCTGGTTAGTAAACACTATTATTCAGAACATTAGACTAATTACATGCAAAGTTGATGTTCCAAATCCAACCTCCGTGATGCAGTTGATAGCAAGCTAGCTTGATTTTACAAGTTTCTTCTGAATTCGAATCCGGGGTGAGTCAATCATGTATTTTAAATGTCTTAGTACTGTTTCACATGTGTATTTTAATGGTCTTAGTACTGTTTTACATGTTTCTGGATCCATCTCTAATGATATTGTTACCAATGAGTTGTTAACACCTATATTACATCTAAGCTTTAAGAACTTCACTAAAATATATTTGCACCCATGTCGAGAAAAGTAGGCTTATTAGTTATAAGTAACTTCTTGCTATTTTTGCAATTGAAAAATTAGTTTCTTGATTTTATTTTTATCTTTTAGTAACACGTGATCTGAAATTACTTAACGGATACAGATATGGCTGGCTTTGGTGCTGCTACATATTTAACACGATATAAGCTCTACCTGGGTTAAATTCGTAAAATAAAATGTAATTCAACTTATAATTCTGGTGTTTACTTTCGAGATAGTTAAAATAAATTTTGAAAGATGAACATTATACTGCTATAATATTCATTGTTTCATGTTTTCTATCAAGTTAATGTCAACAAACAATTATGAAAAAAAAACAGTATATTAATCTATCACTCTCAGAGTGACACGTTACACAATTCAGTAAACGTGTCGGATACCTAAGTGCCTCAATGTATTGAGGGTATGAATTGGCAAAATTTTATTTGTAAGTGTAAGTATGTAGGCCTAATAGTTATTTATTTATTTATTTTATTTTATTTTTTTAATTATGCCAAAAATGTAATTTATTGAGAGTAGTATATGATTTGCTGGATATTAGAGGAGGAGAATTCACTGTGAATCACATATTTTTGTTGTCAAACACATATGTGTTTTATGCTAATGTCAGTCACATACATGTTTTATGCTAACTTCAAACACATATATGTTTTTCATTGTGAACAAAATATTACCAGTGAATAGTCACCAAAATTGCTGAGCTCATGTAGCACAAATTACATGCTCACTATTAAAGTCACAGTGTTATCTTGAGTTTCATTGGTGGCCTAAAATTCCATAATTTTCTACATTCTAATGGGTTGGCACTACTGCGGGATGTTCCGAAGTGAAAAATTTAGACAGTTCGTAAACAACTTATATTGTGTTAGCTCAAGTAAAAAAATAAAAAATCCAATTTTTTTTTTTTTTTAATTTACACGTGGCTACTGGAACAAGAGAGATTGTTTTATTTATAAGACAAAACAAATATGTTGGGAGTAATTAATACACATTATTCTATTTTACATGGTCGTTCATAATGGTTAGGCATACAAATGTTTTTAACAAATAAATTTTAAATATTGCATTGCAGTAAAAATACCAATAAAATGTGTTTATTCAATTTATAGTTCTCCATAAATCCTGATATATGAGCACAAAGTCTCCAGGATGTGAAAAAAAACATGCCAATTAATACAAATAATGTTACATACAATTCCTTATATAATATATACATTATAATATTATAATGCTTAATGCTTAAAACTCTAAATACTCAGGTGTCTATTTTAAAAACTGTTAGTGCAAACATGTTAGTAAAAACTCTATAATTGCATCAGTCATTCTACCTGTAAAAAAATATACATCATAATTTCTCTGTACGTTAGTGCAAATAGTGGATGTGTGAACGTGAGTTGGACCTGGTGTCCAAATATAAAAAAATGAGCCCCTAATTCGGCATTCTTATTTGTAGGCTAATTTTTAATCTGATGTGGAAGGAAACAGAAGTGAAGTTTGGGAGTATTTTAATGTTAAGATGGCTCCTCCACAAAGCCATTTGCATACTGTGTAAAGCGCATATTTCTCAATGTAGTAAAAGTATTTTGTTGCTCTCTGACATATAAATAATTACAGATAAAATTATTTGTATCGGCTCTATCTGTGGGATCAGCCACAAAGTATTGGTAATATCTGCAAAATGGGGTTCAGACCCACTTCTAGTAAATATATGTGTATATGTGTTCAATAATAGGTGATTCATACAAGTAACTTTTATCACAAGTATACATCACTGTACACAAATGAAAAAAAAAAGCATTGCCGGGAAGTTTTATTGCAATTGTAAGGAAATGAAGAAATAATACACAGGAAATAGTGTAAAAATTGGTTAAAGTAAGTCACAGTATAAACAAGGTTTAAAGGAATAAAATGTGAAACAGATACATTCTCTCGTGAAAACAGAGTAACCAACATGTCATCCGTCATACGCTGAGTCTGCCAGATTCTTCTCTCTTCATTGAAAATTCATGATAGTTGAAACTGTTGTAAGTACAGTGTAGCAACACCAAAATATTTTCGAAGCTGATTATGGTTCTGGACACACAGTATTGTTGTCAACTTTTGATGGGAAACATAAATTTGCTAATTGCTGTTGGGCGCATTATTTTCAACAAGTGTTGCCAACGTGAACACAAACATGTTGCAAACCAGCTGATCAAAGGCACTGCAAATGGAATACTTTGTTGTGACAGCATTACAAAGTTGGTGGTTTCTGTATGTTAAAAAACTGCTTTCTTGAAAGAAATGATAGTATAACAACATACAGTATGGGTCATGCAAGATTATAAAGTAATTCTAGGCATGCTTACAAAAATCAACCAAGTTAACTTCTGGTTGCAACAATGACGACAGTGTTGATAGTTTTTACAATCACAAAATTTCACGTACTAACTAATATTTGTACCTTTTAACTTTGATGTCATTAAAATACAATTAATTTTGTGTTAAGTCCAAGTACATGTTGCTTGTGTGGTATAGTTCATTGCTGCATAATATCCTAAATTGTAAACAGTATTTCCCACAATGTTTGTGCTTGTTTTGCTGGACAGGATTTTGTGAAAATACATTGTGCTTTTATCGAAACTGCTTTAGATTGCTCTGAGATTACGAGTCTAAAATTTGGCCTTTGTACAAAAATGCAATGAACCTCTTGAAAAGCATTATGTAACTGCCCACTTCGTTCTTAGCAATTTGAGAAAATGGAACATTGAAAACAGTTTCCTGCATCATTATAATGAATGCTAAATGCAGAGAAATAGTGTGAAGGTTAAAGATGTATATAAATACTCTGGTTTCAGAGAGAACCATTGCAATTGTGGATTTTTTTTGTGCGTGTTTCACTTTACAAAAAAATTTGTCTTCAAATGGTTTTTGAAAAAATTCAGAGAATTTTAGACCTTAAGTTTTGGATACAGCTGCAAAAAATAGTTTATATAATAAATTATTTAAGGTAACAAAGAGTGTATTGATATCATAGGCTTGGTTATTACATAATAGTGGCCTACTACAGTGCACAACTCAGAAGCTTATTGAATGTAGTGTGTATGTTCTATTTCTAGGAGACAGTTAAGACAGTTCTGCATGCTGCGCCTGTGGAGAAACCTGCCAATAGTACCGTGTGGCTACCATCGAGCCTGTTTATTGTTCCAACTAAGGTACAGAACTGCATGACTACACTATTGCTGCATTTATTTTATAGGTTATATTCAAGTTTAGATATTGCATTACAGTATGTACAAAATGTAATGTGACTCTGGCTGGGCACTTGTGGGACGTGAAATATATTCCACCAACCTGGCATTGGGACTGCACGTCTGGTGCTTACTCCATTCTGACTATAACTTTTATTCTTCTAGTTTTCACATTATGAAACATTGGTGTCTCTTTCATGTCTGAAATCTCTTGGTTCATATTGTTTATCATTGACATTGTTTTCGTACCATGCATGAGAAGCATGAACAGTCATAGTACATGTACTTCACAGATCTCACTTTACGAAGAGACAGTTTGTTACTTCATAAACCACTGAAACTAGCTGTTTAAACATTTCATCATGTTAGCAAAATGCTTCAAATTCCATATTAAATGTTTGATGATACAGAAGGTGTAGCCTTTCAATTGGGAGGTAGCAGTGGGATGATGTATTTGTAAAGGGGAGGATCAAGGGTGACTGTAATTTCTCTTTGTCTAATAGGCAGGAGTTGTAGTGTTTTGGTTTTGGACGATGTGAAGTAAGGAAAAATGGTTTTCCTTCCCCTTGCTTTTTACGTTTTCATGTTTTGGCATTGTTTTTAAGTTTTTACAATTCTTTTGTAATACAGTTTACAGTACCGTCAACTCTCAATAACACAATCTTTCATGGTTCCTGGATAAAGGGCAATTATTTCAAAGGAGTTGTTACTAGAATTTGGACAGATTGTTATCCACCTTCAAACACCATTTGTGGAAATTATGTTACAATTTTATTTAGGCCATGTTTACTCTGCTTTAGAGTCAAAATTAAACATATATTTAGGACGTAGCCAAATATTGATCTTAAGAGTCCTTATTGTTCCCATGAATTGACTCTGCGACCGCTTCCTTCCGTAGGTTTGATGTCACACTGTGTTTGCAGGGGTTTCAATCAATGAACTTGCATATATAGAAATCACCTTACCTGTTACCTGGTAAATCGTACTTACTTCTTGCATATGCAATTCAAGGGAAATGAAAGTGAACAGTACACGAATATTGATTTTTATGTCTGCCCGGAGAATCATGAGTTGGTCCACTATTTATTTGTCCGGGGTCACATCAATACATTTTTTATCACTAAAGCACTGTCTAAACTGTGGTGCTCAGAGACATACCACCATATTGGCGCTCCATGAAGTACACCACGCTCTTCCCTACCCTTTTGCGAACAGCCCTATTACAATTATTCAAAACTGAAAAACCTTTGCGGATTGATCTTTGGGGCATGTCGTGTTATCCGGCAGCTCATAGCTGAGGTACTACAGGTTTAAAATTGTTTAAACGCCACCTGATAACAAGGAGGGGCTACTCCTTTTATCATAGGAGTTGGCAGAACGCCATTAGCGCTGGGGCGGCAGGGTGAGGTTTATATCCTTGGTTGCCAACTGGGGTACACTAAATAACAGATTGGACATCTAACTACTAATCACCCAGTGGAAGTCGCAAACATGTCCCAGGTATAGCTCTGGCTTGTGGGTTGCTTCCCACATCGCCAGTGAGATAATGTGACGAGTGTACTGGGGGTGACCTGAGATTTAGACCCCAATGGGATACTTGAATTTAAATGTGCTATCGTACCCTACGCGGGTACGAGTAGTGGTGGTGGTCCTCAAATACCTCAACTTAAACGCTGCGGAGATCATGCCCCTGAGGAGCTAATCCCTCTTGGGCAGAAAGACAGTGTAGTGTGTGGGGCGTGTAGGTTTTCGGATGTCACACACTGCAGTAGCCACAACTTTCCGACATGTTACCTGTGTGGTGTCTGTGGAAGTGGAGTTCTCCTCTGCTCCGCTGACTGTGCTGCTGCGGCCGGCTGTGTAACAGCGGCCGACTGGTTGCATCAGAGTCGTGCTTGTACTGCTTGTAGAAGGAAGGTTAGTGCGAGGGGGTTTGGCTGTGTATTCCTCCTTGAAGTCTGATGGTTCTATTCCAACTACAGTATGCCCACAGTGTAAAAATAACAAATACTCGTAGGGTAGGATACCCTTTACTCTGGAGGGTAAAGCAAATAGTGACTTATTCTGTCATCTCAGAATTACTCGATGCATTGATCTCTGTCTCGGGGTCTTTAACCTCTTTAATGTATTCTTCACTCTAGTCTTTGCAGCTCGCGGCACGAAGCCATTAAATTGAATGACAATGCAAACCAAACAGTACGTAAGATAAAGCCAGTTATAATAGCAGTCATATGGTGTTCGTTGAGATACATGGCTATGTCCAACATGTCTCACTGCATAACTCATAGCCATTGGCTAGCCCGAAGGGTTATACAGAGGGGACCTGTAGGCAGTCGTAATACCTGGTTGTAGTGAGTTCCTAGTGAAGGGATCCCCTGAAGATTAGACACTGCAATATACTGAGCATTACAGTGGCCAAACTCTGACTACCGCTCTATGTTCCTTGTATTTGCTGTGTGGCTGGTGCACAAAGCAGGCGTTAACTTAGGTATTCAAAAATTAAAATTGTAATGAGTTCAGCGAGCTCATGTAACACTTGGGAACAAAAGGGTTACTAATCTCTAGAATTGAGAAGGCTCTAGAATTAATTTTCAATGTGGTTTTTATTACAATTATGTGAATTTCAAAATGAAGAAATGCAGTGAAAAGTGTTGAAGGTGCAGTCAAAATCAGTTCAGATGGAGGCAACCTGACTATGTTACTTTACTGTGATGCATGCCACACTGCTGCACAGCGTTACTGCGCACACTATGAGCCAACTTCACCCCATCAGCGAGCGCTGAGAGCCTTTGGGCAAGTCCTAAGCAGCATACATGATTCCAAGTGGCAACAGGATTGATCCATGAGCTGGACAATTAGACACGGAAGATAATTCATGTAATTAATTATTTAAATTGTACTGCCCATCCAAACTTCGACATGCGGTCGCCACCCTCTTGACAGAAATTGTTTTACCCGGCTAGTCACGGACCAGCTGACAGCCGAGAAGGAAGTTATAAGTGTCACCACAGGATCGCAACACTCCTGCGTCCAGCAACGTCACAGCAGCATAGCCTCAAGCAGAGGAAATAAACATGTCATCATCCTCAACCCAAGGTGATAAGGAATGAGCGGCGTCACCCGCTACCCTGAGATAACTGCAGAGAAAGGCTAGCATTCCCCGCACGCCTGTGAGAGCCACAGAGCGAAGATTTTTGACTATATAAAGAAGCTCAAAATCGCTCTGGCCAGAGTTCGTCTGCCCGCCGACCGCAACGGTGGGGCCTCTTCTGGGTCTGAATAAGACATCCTCCTCTCACAGCTTGCACAGGCTCTACCAGCTCCAGCAGCTTGCAAAAGGCTCTACCAGCTCTAGCTGCTTGAAAAAGCTTGTTCAGCCGCTCCTGCTTCAGCACCTTGCATAAGACTCATCAGCGATGATCTCGACATCCTCACCCTGCACCCTTTGCCCAAAGTCTTTTCCTTAACTCCATGGTAGCAGGCCGTCACGACGTCCCCTCTGGACAACCACCCCTTAAGAAAGTAACTCGCTTTGAATTTGCAACCTTACTAGGAATAGCTAATTGTGGTTAAAGTTTGTTTCAGGTTTGCCTTCACCTGGAGTAACTACATAAATTAAATAACATTCTGGAGTATACAAGAATCAGGATTGCCAGTGTTTACCTTGTTGTTAATACACATTTCAGCAAAGGTTATTTGGTTGGATTTGTTCTTGCTTACCCATCTCAAAGTGTTTACAGTTAGGCTTAATTTTTGTAGTTAAATTCCACACTGTGGAATAAGTGCGAGTGGGCTGAACCGTCAGGATCCAGGGCCTGACGAAGGCAGCAGTCAGAAAGGACATACCGAGATTCCTGGGAACGTCCGGTACGGCCACACTTGTCTACATCCTCACTCCAACTCTCGCTTGCCATTTGTTCTCATCAGTACCTTGGGAATGTCTGAATAAGACATTTCTAGGAGGACTGAACGTCGGAAGCAAAAGGGTAAGAGTGTAAACAGTAACTAGATCTATTATAGAGCCCCGTTTTGAGAAGGTGCATTTCTTTTAGAGTATTAACGTGGTATTATCTACCAAAGCTTTAGATGACTAAGGAAGGGGGTGGACCACCTAGCAGCAATTGACGTAAAGTGTGACGAGCCCTTCAACGTGAATTTTTGCAGCCTAATACTCTAGTGGACTACCCTCGCGATGCCTCACCCCCATTCCCGTTACCTGAAGTCACAGTTCCAACACCACATCTCATTTTGTCGATTGCTGTATGTGAAAACGAATCTGAACTAGAATCTTAACTTGATATCTGTTGACAGTGGTCCGACTACGAACACGTCAGCTACTACCAACCGACTACATCCATATCTCTCGAAACACTGCCTACCACTAACCAAGTTATCGACACCAAGTCACCCACTACGTGTACAGTCCATAAGGCAGCAGGGAAGGTGATCAAAATTGCTTTACCTCTGTAAACCACCCCTAAAGTCCGGATACCTCATCTGCAACTTAACTTTGTTCCCAGTCGTAACGCTACTGGACCAGCTTCTTTTGGACGCCTGGGTAGTGAATGGGAACCTGAGTTAAACCAATCCACCGGAGCATGATCCACATCCATTTCATTACCATATTCGCTGTCACACACAGCAAACTATTAACTTCTTAGTTAATTGGGACAGCTGCTGTTCCGTTTATATAAGCAACCATTACGGTGAGTAAGATTGCACTCCCTTGGTGGGAGACGTTTGCAATCCGACTCACCTTGTGGTTTCATTCCCCTCCACACTGAGGGGAATGCGTTTTTTGGGAAGTCAATGTCTAAAAGTAGTATTTATGTGGAATATTAACTAATAGTGTCTCGTTTAGAATTCATTCCTTTAAATTTAAATAGTTTTTCTGTATTGCCAATGTTCTTTAGGAACTGAAGTCATTCATTATTTTTAATCTTGAAAACGTTTCGTCACCTCTTGGCTCAGTAGACTTCTTCTGAAGCGACGGCAGCATACAGTATTTTTCTTGACTCAGGTGTGAGTTTTAAAATCCCCTTTCAGTAGTTCGTAAGAATTGTTATCTTCTGCTCATTCGTAGCACCAGGCGGCAGCTGTGAGCTGTGTGAACTGTTTCCTTGGTAAAGGCCAAAATTGTTTTGATGAGGAATACATTTTGCCGCTAGGCAGTAAGGACTACTGGGAAAAAGGGAGATGGCGGCGAGCTATCGATTTATTGATCGCGGCGGTGGCGGGCTCTGATTGGCCCGCCATGACGTCGGCCTTGCTCGTGACGTCTGGAGAGGCAGTTGTTATTATCGGCTGTGTGTGACGAGGTCACAGATGGCGGACAGGCTGACAAGAAGAGTCAGGAGTGGGACAGCGGCAGTCGAGTGAGAGCAGCTGGTGCAAGCAGTCGCAGGTGGTGCGACTGGTGGGCGGCCTGGCGTACGGCCGCGACAGCATGTGGTCATTATGAAGTGAAATATGGGGTAAAACTATGGTGAGGTGTATGGTCGGGACATTCTTCCCTACTTGGCAGGAAGAATGGCCCTGGCCATGCTTTTCAGTAGGTTAAAGTTGATAGTTGGTATTTTAATAAATAAGTTGTAGAATCAGTTGCTTGAAGATGAGGCAGGAAACCTCATGTGAGGTGAGAGGATGGTAGGAGGTGTCGAGAGACCAGGGCTGCAAATTCAAAGGTAAATATGTCTTATCCGTCAGCACTGGCAGATGGGCCATCGGGGTTTATTTCTTACTATATTATAAATAAACTAATTTCTACTAGGGAAGGAACCTAGATTCTTGCAGTAGAGTTTTTTTTTTCTCAAACCTCTTAGGAAAGATTTAAATGTAAAGTTGTGGGTATCAGTGCCTGGTTTGTAGATGGCTCCGCTGGTTGTTGCGTTCGTCGGTGGTGGAGTCATGTTGGTACTACTGCATTGACCGGAACCAAGGTCTAGGTTATGTTTCTTAATATTTTCTTTTGACAGGTTCCTTCCTTAGGTAAAATTTCAGACGTTTAATACTTCTGGGGTCCCCCCCTCCCCCTTCTCTCTGCCCCGAATTTTTAAGTCGTTAGACTCTTATCTCCGTTCCTAAATTAAATCTTGTTCTAGTTCTTTAAAGCTCCGTTAATTATTCTAGCCACTCTATCTATAAAATATAAGCACTGATAAATAAAAGTACTTTATATATATATATATATATATATATATATATATATATATATATATTGCGCGCTAGGGGGCAAATGGTTTAAGCAAATTTTTATCTTTCAATTCACTGATCCAACATAATTGTGGTTAAAGCAACTTCCTCCTATTATTGTAAAGTAACTATAATTGTGATGGCGTAACATTGTTAAAAGGAAGCATTCTACCCCTAATCCAGTTGAAGCTGTATACATGTCTTTGTTTATTTTCTTTTATTTTGATTTTACTCACCTCTGGGTGAGCTACACAAGTGAGAAGGGCATCCTGTTCGTCCTGCTGCAAATTCTTTTATGGTCACTGGTTACGCCATCGACATTTATAGTTTTTTTTTTGATTTATTAATTCAATACTTTGCTGAGTAATGTAACTTAGCTTTAAAAGTTAAATATTATCTATAGTCCATTCTCCATTGGAAGCAACTTTTTTCGGAACCCTGCTAAATATCTACCTGCAGGCCAGTTTTGTATCCTTCCGCTAAATGTAAACAAACATTGCCATGTGACTGCCATGTAGCAGCTGTCAAAATCAATGTTTACATTCTGTTGTGTGTGTACATAAGTTCCTATACTTTCGCAACACCTAAAAATAAACATTTAATTGTGACTTCTACTTATATACCTGTCCAGTGTGTTGTTTACTGTTACAGCTTTTCAAAGAATTCTGTCGTATTCCAAAAACCATTCTGTTTGAATATTCACAGTTTAGGCCTCTAACATTATTTAGGTCAGCTTTATGACGTTTTAGAAATGCCTGAATTGACGACAATTCTTACGGTTATTTTACATTAACATTTTTTTTTCCCACGGCATAGCACAATACATGTAATACAAGTTATTATTTTGCTGCCACTGTGTCTAACGCTGTTACAACTGTGAGGTATAGGGCTGTACTAATTATCCTTTTGTTGTAATGTGTTGGGTCATTTAAGGACAGCCTCAGTTGGAATAAATATTAAAACGAAGGAACAACCAAACAAAAAAGGCACATTAAATTCAATCACGCAACTCTGGTTGCTAATTTTTTCATACAAACTTTAAAAGATAGCTGTTGACACGCACACAAATAAGCCTACAATAACTTTTATTCCGCTCATATTTCTATGTGTTACTGCTTACTGTTTATTAGGTTTATTGAAATTCATCGGGCTGGGCTTATTATTTTTTCTTCTGGGGTTATGGCAAATTACGTTACATGACTGTGTTTCAAATCCCTTAGGGCAAAGGTACAACATTGTAATAAATAAACAGACGTGGTTGTAAATAATTAATTTCGTCATAAAAACAGTTCACAGGTAAAACTTATAAATAGTGCTAGTTAAATATTTGAAATCACGCGCACACAGGGCCAGCATATTGACCACGATGCACAAAGGCACGCCATTTCACAGATGCAATGATTAGCAAAACACACGTCACAGTATATTTATTACTGCCGTGAAAACACAGATTTATCACATCATAACTTGCCTAGGTAGGTTTAAAAAACACACACGTCTACAAACGTGATGTGGTAATTTGAAGTATTTTTCGGATTCGGAGTAAGAATAATTTATGCTTCGTTTGGCAAGAAAGCAACACGCAATGTCATGGCTCGCCATGTCTACCAACTTCACTTGATAACAGCCCAGCCATCATATCTAAATATATTAAAATAAGTATTCAAACATTAAAATCTCTTTTCAGTTGTAAATTACAAATTCAAAAATCATTATTTTGCTGTAATAAGTATGAAATATACTACACTTGACAACATGTTCAATTCACCACATACTAATGAAGTCAAACTTCCTAAGTGTGAAAGAGATAAAGAGAGAGAGAAAGCACCAAGCCTTGCTCAGCAGACAGTTTCTTCAAAGTTGTTCTCGCTCGATAAAACAACACCGTACCGTTATGGCATGTTCACAATATTTTCCGCTGTTATTTTAAACTGTAAAAATGAGATGTTGCCATCGGGGTTATCTAAATATTAAAGTATTTCAATTGGCACCGTTTAATTTACAAATAGTATACTGAAAAGCTATGTTAAAATAATTTTTTAACTGTGAACTATTTCTTACCAGTCATTGCCAACACGTGGCTGCTCTCACCGTTGTTAATTCATATTTAAAAAATAAATAACTATTAAAAATTATAGAAGATATTAAGGTAAAGGTAAATTTATTCAATAATACGTTACTAAAGTTAACCACAATTTTATATATTTGTGAAATACAGGTTATTGAAAAAACCAGTTTGACATGTTATGCCTAGAGTGTTTTTTCTAAGGTTGATTTTCATAAGTCGCTTCCAATCGGGAATGTACTATATGTCTGGTATTTTTATTAGTGTTACCTTTTTTCTTTTGGTTTTTGTTATACAATTTTGTTGATATTAATAAAGGCCATTAATTTTTTTAAATAATAGTTCTTTTTGCAAGTTGTTAAGAATACCCTCCTCCCCAATCCCTCCCTTTCTTGTGCAGCCCTCTAACACCTCAGATAACATTAAGAGAATAGTATCTAGGCACTGGGTGGTTATAACAGATAGTTTGATGTATTTTATTGGTATTTACCTCGATGGATTGTTTCTGTGTGTCAGTCAGATCCATGAAGCGGTCTTGGCATTTCTCATCTTGCGAGTAATTACCCCCCCCCCCCTCCTTTTAGCTACTCATTGTTAACTTTTGGTTTAAATTAGGGTTTTTTTTTTTTTTTTTTTTTTTTTTTTTTTTTTTTTTTTTTTTTTTTTTTTTTTTTTTTTTTTTTTTTTTTTTTTTTAAGGGTGTATACTATCATGCTGGCCCTGCTGAGTAAAAGCTACAGCACGTGTTGGAGGCTTCGCAGGTTAGATTTTGGTGTTGGCTCATTTTTCTATTTTTATAAATGTAAATTTTATCCTTCCCTCACCCTACCTTACCCTTTCCTACCCCTCCCCGTAACAATATTCAGGAGAGTAACCAGCACTCTGTGTCTCATGTTGGACGGAAGTACCTTCCCCGCGACGATGACACAAGACCCAGAATGGAAAGCAATACCTTAACCAGAAGAAAAAATAAAGAAGGGTGTGCGTCAACTGTGTTTGATGTAAAATATGTTAAAATTGAATAAATTATTCAAATTCTAAGTTAAGTCCTGGGGAGTCCTATCCTTAAGTAGGGGGTGTCAAGAAGGGACCACGTAGCATACAAGGTTCTCTATCCAACCTGTAAAGATCGCCAGGCTAAGGCATTATGGGGATGTTCTTAAGGACTGACGTCATCGTGACCTTGAGTTACCTGAATAGGTAGTGGTTTGGAAGGTTAGGGTAATGTATGGTAGCTGCTGATGGTGAAGATGACCCAGGAGGTTGGAGGCTCTGCAGAAGTAGAGGCCCTCTGGTGGCAGCATGCTCTGGAGTGGTTGGTGTCGTCAAAGTTCACTCGCAGCTACTAGTGCGGCTGAGGATGTCCAGCCCTTGTCAGGATGCCCCAGCCTTCTCATACTAGAGGCGTTGCAAGATAGAATTGCAGCCGCGTTTAAGAGAGTTCCACCCTTAGTATCGCTCTGAGCTTTCACAGCCTTGAGGACGCCGAGCAACTGCTGAGTCTGGTCGGCTCGTCCTTTATGCTAATTGTATGGACTAAAGGTGCTCCGAGTGGTGTGGGTGAACTTGCCCCACCTCTCGGGGGTGGAACTTGTGACGTCACATGCATGAGCGCTGGATCGTTACCCTGTCTGTCTTTCGGCACGTGGTGACAAGCTCTCTGGTCCATAGGCACTCGAGGAGGCAGTGGCACTTCATTGATTGGCTCGCTTCCTCCAGCGGTGCGAAAATTGAAAAAGTGCACTTCCTCTAGTGGGTGCAGCAAAGTGTAGCAGTGTTTTATTTAAGCAGGAGCGATGACGTGACAGCTATTGGATGTTAAAAGTTAGCAGCACGGGGTTGGAGGTGTTGAGTCTGTGTGAACGTTTGGAGGTTCCTCGTGTCTTGCCTCCATTACCAGGAGCAAATTGAGATATTTTGTCCATTGAACTTTGCCATTATTCAGATGGGACAAAGTCTGCAATTTGGATTGCGCTTCCTCTAAGCACGGAAATGCATCATGCATCAATCGCCCCTCTGCTCTTCAAACGATGACCCATCTGCCAGTCGAAAGTTGAAAGGTTAGTGGTGGGATCCGGCTCAAGGCTCATGTGATTACACACATCTTTCGTTCTATAGGAGCAGCTATTTTATGCTGTGTGAGTGCAGGTTAGGAGTGTGGCATAGAGAGGTGCTGTTATTTCCCCTTCCTCCGCTCGTGGACATGGCATCTGTTTTTTGTCTGTCTGCATAGCAGGTTGCACTGTCTTTTCATGCAATGCTCCTTCTCTAGCTCACTTCACCTCATCTCCGTTCTCCGGCTGCAGCATGTCAGCATCAGCTGTAGCAGATATCCCACTTTTTTCTTGCTACGCGCAGAGGGGTAGTGAGGGGTGAGGAAGTGGAAGGACAAGGTCACAACGCGTGAAAGAAACACTTGTCTGCTGGTGTAAGGTTTCTGTGCCCAATCGGGAGGGATCTTGTGCCTTCCTTGTGTAGTCTCCGGGCCGATGCACAGTATTGGCAATGGGAATGTTTCCTTGTTACATCCTTTAGCTAAGTTTCACCTGAAAGTAAGGAAAGAAAGAATTGAAACCTAATGACCCGACTCGTATTTGATCTGAGTAAGTGTTCCTCTCATACATAGGAATGGGCTAAGAAATACTGAAGTTTGCCGTTGGGAATAAAACTAATGTTTACTTGGCTCGTAATCCTGTGGTTTATATGGCAAAAGTGTTTTGTGTTTGTATATCTTTTCGCAGTTTTAATTATATCTCTTCCCGTTTAAAAAAAATAAGTATGAGTATTATATACTAGGGGCCCAGCCCATTACCTTTTTTAGTATTGTCACTTGCCTAGAATAGTTAACATGTTACAAATTTTGGTTATCATACAAAGATTGGAAAAAAAAAACACATTGCATAGATACAGTATATGTAGATAATAACTAAATGATGTGAAATTAACTCAACATGACTGCGGACCCATTTGATTTTTCTCTAGCCACTGGACCATTGCAGCCACACTTGATATAGTTCTATCCACTGAGCCACTAAGGCCCCACTTAACTCAACATTAAAGCAAGACATTTAAAGTAAACAAGTCACAGTTCATTACCTTCATATCTCTATGTAATATTCTCTAAGTATTAATACAAAACTTTTCATAATGAAAATTAATTGAGAAATAAGTGTTTAGGGTAAAAGATAATGATTGCATAATCTTATCTTGCTGAAATTTGAACAACTTGACCTGTATTTTACCCTGAGGATTCGCTCTGCAAAATTTGAAGAACTTCTGTGGAATTTCAAGAGACTTAGACATATTAAAGACAGGCAGACACAGATCATCTACTTATTATATAGGATAATAATTAGGTGATGTCTGTCTGTCTGTCTGTCTGAAGGTAATAAAATATAATTTTTGTGTACTTTAAATGTCTCGCTTTAATGTTGAATTAATTAAGTGGATAGAGATATTCCAAATGGGGCCGCAGTAGCCAAGTGGATAGAGAAATATTAAATGGGACTGCAGTTGCTTCATTGTTGAGTTATTCATTATTACCTACGTCTATGCAAATAATGTTTAGTCTTTGTGTGATAAACAAATTTTTTAACATAGTAACTGTTCTAGTCCCGTGACAATACAAAAAAAAGGTCACGGGCTGGGTCCCCTAGTAAATAGGATTATGGGATGGCTTGATACTTAGTTTATTTGAAGAAAAATTTTTTTTTTTGTGGATATGCTTCTTACATAAATGACTTATGACAGGTAAAAGAATATATGTGTGTATAATATATAATTACTTGGTATGAATTATTTACCATAGGCACTGAAAGTTTACATGGTACCAATATTTCTAAGTACGCTTACTAATTTTTAAATACAGGAAAATGCATACACAATTTGTTTGGTAAGGGTACCTCAAGAAAACATGATCACAAAATTGTGCCTTTTGTGATTAGTGAGTATGAATACATTACGACAACAATTTGACACTTATGCAAAACAAAGTGTACATCTTATTATCTAAGTTTATAGATGGCACTCAACAATTATTCTTAACCTATACATGTTTCTTTTTACAATGTAATTTATATTCACAAAAGTCACTTGAAAACTATTCTTAACCTTCGCATGTTACACTGTACATTACCATAAACCTAACACAATCGTATCTGTACCTCAACCTACTCAGTCTGACAATTTAATACATTTATGTATATTTCTTTTACACCTAACCTACTTTGGTCAAAAACAAACCAAGTTATGCGTATGCACCCCCAATCCATGCAACCTAACTTTTCATTGAATTTTAACACAGTAATTAATTAACATACCGTTAATACATATAATCCGGATACACAAAGTTAATTCGAACGTGGGCGGGATTCATACACTGAGCACACTGGAAAAGGTGTTATCATATTTTTGAACTTGGTTTCTCTGTCAAAAAGCCATTCGACCCTGGTTTAACCTATGGCCAAACCTGTGTTAAGCTCATAGAGTGCACTTAACACTACTATTTACTACTCACAAATATCAAGCAAGGTACTTAAGAAAAGATCACAATCATTTTATCTACGTTGACGAATTCTTCATTTTACCTTATTTTCTCGTTTTTGCTTTTGTTATTATTATAATTTCTATCAGTTTCTTATTTATATGCCTTGCCTGAGGCGTTCGCCCTAAGGTTGGGTGGAAACCTTGGGAATGCCGATTTCCCTCCGGACTAAGACAGTTTCTGATGGGGATTTTTGCCTGGCAGGTTGGAGTTCCTAACGGGGTACTGCCTGGAAGAACGGTTGTGATTGGCTGGACGGGAATCAAACTCCATGGTGAGCTTAATCAAAAATGTCTCCCTCCCAAGGAGCATGACCTTGCTCACCGTGAAGGGAGTCAAAATTCGGGACACCAGCTATTGCAAGGGGGAATAACAAACAAAGAAAATTTAACAATGAAAATGGTGATGTAAATGACAATGGAATGAGGATGATTTTGATGTCGCCCCAGATAGTTCCTTACTCAGCTTTTCGCTCGCTACCAGGACGTCTATAGGGTGCCGACCTTGTAGGCTCACGAATGGGAAAGAAGTTGTTTGGGGGAGATGCTATCCGGGGTTTTCGTATAGTTTTGGGGGGGTATGACGATATTAAGAACCTTCCCGGCTGTTGTTCGAATCTTACACGTCGTTGATGTAGTAGTGTTACTGGATAGCGATGGCGACGTGGCTTCACAATAGGTTTAGGTGTAGGAGGGTGCAAATAACTAATGTGTTCGTAGCTCAGCCACGGCCAACAGATTCCTAGCACTCAATGCAAAATGTTTCGTGTTCGCAGGCTATGTATGGCGTTACCCTACTGGGTTAGTTATCACTGACTTTCGGTAGGGGTGGAAGGGGTGTAGTCTTTTGAGTAGAGTCGACTTTGGCATGCTACGTAATTGGGATAATTCCCTCTGTAGGGCTCTTCGAGTTCTGCAATGATTTAGGCTATTCTGTCCACTTCCCTTTTTAGTCATCTTAATTAATTAACTTACCAATCTGATACTACAATACAAATAATAATTTCTCACTAGGTAAGGCTCTTCCCATATACCAGCTGATTGAATGGGCTCGCTCTTTCCTAGCTGTAGAGGTGCAGTCCTCGTGGGAGTGTCTTGCTCTGTCACTCCGAGGCACTGGCTGAGAGATGTGATAGGCTAGTTGTGGAGCACTACCGCAGATTGGTGTGGGCGCTCCGGACACGCCTCAGCAGTCCCAGCCTTATTCAGACCACAGCCTTTGCAAGCTCCGGGAACCCGAAGGCTGAAAATTTGTTCCGTTGCAGAATTGGTATAAGGAAAAGTCAAGACTGTAAAAATAACCTTGTAATTTAAATTGCCACTTTCATTCTTTATATTTTCAATCTTCCACCAGGTGACCTCATTTCTGGAACTGCTCAGAATGTCTTCACTGAAATCATCACACTGATAAAGTGCAAATCTTGTTCAAGGCTATCATATTCACTCTCTGAAACCAAATTAAGAAATCTGTTAACTATATAATCAATTGAAGAATAAGGTGATCTACTCATTGAAATGTCAGCAACTTCGGCATGTTGTAGGAATGCATCATCAAGGGGGAACTTCTTTAAAATGTAATTACATGCAGTTTCATACAATAGTCTTGACACTAGAATAGAATTTGTGTACGCCTACATCACCTTCTGGTATTTCTTTAATATAATCTCTTGCTTTTGCGCCTATGACCAAATCAGAATCAAGTTTTTTATTTTTTCGCTTCTGAAAATCTACTTCAGTGACCAAAATGGCTTTCCTATGTAAAGATGATGGTTTGATGAAGCGAACAATCAAATTTGTCAACAAACCAGTAAGTTTTCTCTGCAATACATGAATTACTGGAGCATCCTGTTGCAGAAATAAATTTATTTGGTTGAAAACTGGAAGTGAACTGCTAAGAAAGAAAAAGTACAATTTTGTAAGTGGATCCTGCAGGGCAGATTTTACATTTTCATACTGTCAAGTTGAAGACTTTCTTTTCAAGATTACTACAAAATTAAAGATTCAGGGCCTCCCACTGTTCCAGTACTCTGTCAACTGAATCTAGAAGAGAGAGCCAACGTGTGCTAAAATATTTCCGGATTTTATGTGACTTTGCACCACATACCTTTTGATATACCGTACTTTCAGATGATTCTGCCATTTTGAGCTTTTCTCGAGGTAGTAGAAAATATTATCCAAAAGTGTCTCAATGTTTATTGTTAGAAGTGCAGTGGCTTTTTGAAAATTTAGATTAATTAGGTGACATGAACAGTCTTGCACAACAATTGCTGGATGTTTTGCTTTGATAAATGCATGTACTCCTTTTACTGTATCAATCATAGTATTGGCATTATCACATGCAAACACTACACAATTTTCCCATGAAATGCCAACACATTCAAATTCCTGATTTATCACAGAGAAAATGCCATGTCCTGTGCTGTCTGTACTCTCGACTAGGGATAAAAGTAAAGTGTAAATTTGCCCTTGTGTTTGGTTTAAAAATCAGATGACTAATGGAGACATAGTCACAGCATTAGAATCGGTACTTCCGTTGGTAACCAGAGCAAATGGCCCGCTTCAAAAGATTCAAAAATTTCGCTTTTAGTTTCACCAGTTATATACTGCACTAAAGCAGACATTTTTGTTCTTGCGTAGCCATATCTCTGAGCAATTTTAGAATCTGGAAACATTGCTCTAAACAAATTACCGGAATGATTTGCTACTGCTAATAGTATGTGGTGTTCAACCAGGAAACTTATAAACAATAACTCGGCATTTGTTGCACTAGTTTCTTCGGATGTTGCAAAAAATTATGACATAGGTTTATTCTTCGTCATGACTTAAAAATATTCTGTATGTTTATTCGAGTCAATATGCAATCTACAATCATGCTTTCTGCTGTACGCAATTGAACAATCACATGTGCATATATTCCAAAATGTGTGACGATTGGATACATTCGAAGAGGACAAACACTGCCATTCTTTCGAATAGTTGGGTTGAAAATGCTAGCAAATTGAATTGCATACACGTAGCATGTGCACTGCTACCACACACACACACAGACCATTTTGTGAATTTTCCGTTGTGATGCAACATAAAGCCTCATTTCCGTAGTGAACCAGCGATATTCCATAATTCAATTATTAAATCCGTAATACTTGTCAGCTCTGGGATGAGATGGTTTTTTGTTCCCAACAGGAGGTGTGGTGTTGCGGTGCTGTTGCCAGATTCATATTTGCCAGTTCCCCACACTTGTTGCCTTGCTCTTCACTGAAGCCATGCACGTATTGTGCGGTGTAGTTGTTGTGTTGTAGAGCCGGCAGTCTCTTACCAGCAGCCAAAGCCAACCAAAGTGCTTACTAGATCACTTCCACTTAGCTTATTATCCTGCATGCTGCACATCTCACCCCTGCGTACGAAGTACACAAATGCATTAATCTTTGCAGTGTACTTCTCGTAAATAAATCACTGTGATGCAAGTTTTGCAAGATCCATCCAGACATGTAGTTTTTACAGCACTTGTACTTCAGCATATACAGCACATAGCCAGTCAATAAATTAAAGCAGTCCATGGGTCTTGTCTGAGAGTAGTATTAATCGTGTGCGCAGTCCAGCTGTCGGAAGAGCAGCAAGCCAGCTCTCTTTCTCTCACCCAACCAGAGCAAGAGTGGCAGTGCATGCTATGTCATGGCACCCACCATTTTGGGTTGTGGGTATATACAGCTTGTGAGACCTGTGAGATAGATCTTTAAAATTAAGACACCATTTTGATAATAAATTATTTTATTTTCCTGCATGAAGTCAATAATAATAGACTTTGTACTCTTTAAATGTTACATGTACGGCTGTAAAGCTTTTTTTTTGTGACAAGGGGAGGTTACATCATCCTTTCTCGAAGGATTTTTTTTTTTTCCAGAAGATGTCTGCTTATTAAAATTAATTTATATTTAATTAAAGAAGACTTATCATTTTTTGCACCACAGATTAAACATGGACTTTATGTGAAAAATAGCAAATTCGGCATATAAAAGTTGGGAGTGGTTAGCTTTGTCCAAAATTTCGGAACATATCTGTCCTCGAAAACTGTGAACGGTTTTATCAGTCAGATTCAAGTATACTTGCCTTTCTTTCATTACAGCACCTTTTTTTTTTCTTCTTTTTTTTTTTCATATGGAAAAAAAATATCTGGATAGTATAAAACTAGTTTTAAGAGTATATAATTTTTAAGTTATTTTAAAACTTGCTGCTGTTTTAATCATTGCATTTCAGATGTTATTTTTTCGAGAACATAAATTTTGTCCAAGTTTTTTTGAAGTCTTCCTGTTTTTTGGCATATTGTTTGGGCTTGTTTAGTCTTGTATCAATTATATGTTTGTAGTAAGATACTTGGTTTTCCAAAATTGATTTTGTGTCATGGGAAAATAGAAATGTTAAGAAAAAGTAATTATTTTTCCGGTTATAAATAGACCTCTTATGTAACCGTACCAGTAGGCCTACTGTACATTAGATCACGTTCTTGAAACTACTGGCTCATAGATGTATTAAAACTTTTGATGGTATTTATTTTATATATGTAATATCATTTTTGATTGTATTTATTTTGGATTTTCACAGCGTCCTGAAACAAACAACAAGCTACAGAACCATGCGAAAGGCTCTACATTGCTGACTTGTCAAAATTGCAATGTGTGTGTGCACGCAGCATGCTATGGGGTGACTTTGATACCAAAAGTGGTGAAAGAGTGGCGATGTGACAAGTGCCGTGCAGCTGCAAATCATGTGGTAAGTGTCAACCTTCACTACTGTACAGTCATTTCATGGTTTCAGTGGTTTTTTTTTATATTACATAGTACTAGAAGCATGATTTTGTGGTAAATTGCAATAAAACAAAAAAAAACCAAAATACAAGTTAAAACTGAAATAATTTGAAATACAGACAAATGTGCAATATCTCATGAAATTAGCTTTTTCCACAAGAAATGAACTCTTCTTCTTCAATGTAAAATACACTAATTTACTTCGGCACTATAAAAAATCTGGAGATGTGCAAGTGTGTGCAGTATTGAGAAATACTATACATAAAAAAAATATTGTTTTCGTCTTGAAAAAATTTTTGTATCTCGGAAATCATAGTTCTACATGCAACACACGCACGTAAATACATTAAGTATTCTTTTCTTGCGTTAAAAAAATGTAAACAAACACATTCTAAAGATTACACAAGCAGTAAAATATGCACTTCGAAATAAGCTATAGTAGTTTGATAGCAAACTGCCTTGAAGCGCTACTTACAATGGTGCAAAGTGAACACTCATAACTAGAATATGTGCAATAATCTATGGCCGAAACACCGCAAGTTTGTTTACATTAACAGTTGTGCGTGAAATTGTGCAAAATGAAAGTGCAATATCTAAATTGATACATTGAACTGACCGTTTTCATTAATATCTAGTCTCATAAATTTGTAAGATGCTGCAGCCGATGTAAAAGACAGTAAAATGTCTTATTATTTGCGAGTTTCCAGAAAAATTGATAGTGAATTTACCAGAATTTTATGTATTTTAAAATTGGAGCCTTTTAAATATTTACTGGTTTTAAACTGTTTACTATGATTGCTTTTCAATAAGTGTCTTGTACCTTGACAATAAGTGATTTATGTTGGAAACTTGTGTTTGCGAAAACATTTATAAAGATAATTAAGACCACACAATATAACTTAAATCCAGAACTATATAATGCATGTCATTTGTGTTGAAAAATAAATAAAAGCAATAACACCAAAAGCAAAAAAATAAAATAAAAAACCCACAATATCTCGCCTCTTACATATTACAGTAAACCCCTGATGTTGTGACAGTAGCAATTTCGCAACAACATTCTCAGGAACTGTAAAGAAATTACTATACTTTAAAAGAAAACACTCCATGAAATAATGCAAGAAGTCTCAATAAAAGTTCACTAAAAATATTTTTGATAGCACACAGCAGTAAACTACTATAGGGGTTGTGTCGCTACTATCAATTACCAGGCTACAATCTCTGAAACAAACAAAAAAATGTCAAATATCTATTAAACAGTTTTGTGTGTGCCCCTTGTAAGTTAAGCCATGCACGTGACTCATGACGACATATAGATACACTTAGTAAAACTGCAATCCATCACCCATGATTTTATATGATTTAATTTTAAAGCTTCTGCCTACCTGCTGCTCCAATTGAGCTGTAGAAGTTTTAACATTCTCACATTTTTATATATACTATTCTGTGTGCGAATACTGATTTTTGTATATAAAAGAGATTAAGTGTGTGTGTAATCTAGCTCAGCTTTGTGGGTAATGAGAAAGTTAGCACTGAGTATGGCAAAGTAATACCTTTACTGAGGTATTCCACACTTACAATTTTAATCATTTTTACATAAAACTTTTCGAGAGCTGTGCTGCGTAACTACTGCAGACAAAGTACGAGGGAATATAATCTCCCTCGTGCGAGGGAGGAAGTAGAGCACCCGGCACTTGCTTGGATGATATGCATGCTTGTGGGTGTATCGCAGCCGTCCATCTTGAAAATTCAACCCGACCTAAGATGAGGGAAGAAGTTGGAAGTTATTGCTCTATGCATGTAAGAATAATGCATGCAAAGGAGGAAAATGAAGGCTGAATTTCCTTCTCTACTACTAAACCCATTGTACACATACATACATACATTTATTTTAGGGAAAATAAATTAATAAATTCCACAAACCAATGTAATTTCGATGTAATGTCAAATTGATAACCAAATGCTATGTAACCTTACATGTAGCATAAATTTCAAGTGATTAATTATAATTAACATATTAAGGCTGTATAATATTAAGACAAGAATGATAAAATTAATGTATCAATATAAGTAGAGTATGTCATCCTGTAGCAGACTAATAATGTGAACATTTGCCGTGAATAATTTTGCTAACAAACCCTAAGCTCTTCAATTTTAACCATTATGTTAAACTCTGCCTTTAACATAATGAAATGAGATGATAACATTAGAGATATTAAGGATACTTAATGTACAATGTAAAGCTAATTATAAGAGAACGTCTTGTTGGCAAGTACTAAATTATAGAAATTCATATTTAAATTATTACTCAGTCAAGCTAACAACTGAGATGTTCCGACACACCGTCTTCATCAATGCATTTCACAGCATGCTGGAGAACTATGTTCATTGCTTGCTTAAGCTGTGCATGCTTGTTTTTTATGCAGTTTTCAGCATCCCCAATGCAAATAAATAGTTTATTTCTTCTTTTTCCTTCCTTTCTAGTTTTAACCTCTTCTTAGTAGACACAATCTTTCATCCTCCCCAAAATGCAATAATCTAAAGTAGTAATATTGGTTAATCTCGCTTTTCTGCAGTATTAGTCCACCACGGCCAATCCATCTGTCTGGATAATGTTCATTAAAGTACATTTGCACTGTATGGCTAAAATGGGGGTGGGGGTGGAGCATCATCATGTCAGAAGTGTGTACATTGCCATGTTTCTAATTCCACATTTTATAATTGTAATTCTTTTGGTAGAAACTGCAAATAAACGTTCCTTGTCAGATCTTGAATGATAAACCAACCATAACTGATTATAGACAACCTCACACCATATATTCACGTTGAAGCACTGTTGAAAATTCACAGTTGCATGTGGATTTATTTCTGATCATGCATGCATGCTGTGTGTGTTTGCCATGCCACCTCTGATGAATTTTTTGTCATCGCAGAATAAAATATACTGATAAAACTGCTAATTGCTATGCGGCCAGCTGCAAAAGTCAATTGTACATCAGGATCGCCTGATTGAAGATGATGAACACAAAGCACATATAGGTACATGGTTTTGTTGTATATTGTTCACCATACTCATGATTAGGGATTAGCTAGATGCATGTATATCCTTTTTTAGCACATGGAATTCGATGTATCATGGCAGTAATGTTCTCTTGCTCATCCACATCCGGTTGACAAGGTTTGCTTGTAGGTTATACGAACACTGGGAAGAAATCCAGTCTCTTACAGTGTACTAAACCCGTTTTCTGATTTGTAACATTGCAGTTGGGAAAATGTAATAACTGGTGTTATGCGCAAGCAGCAGTAGCATTTCCATTTTATGTGCCATACATGTACACCATATCTGCGTACTCACCACATGTAGGTGTTAACAGCATTCCGAAGTTGATTATATGTATGGAACAGCACACCTGCATGAAATCTACGTCTAACTAGGCTCATGCCGCTGTTTAGTGCTGCGAGCAGGCTTTCACATTGGTTTGATTGTGTGCATTGTCATATCATACACATTATATTGAATTTTTTAAAACCCTTTTGATTCAAGTATCTCTTTCAGTAGGCCATGTCGTACTGACGCATTTTGTGTGTGTGCGTGTGTAGGGTTTTTTTCCACCTACATTAACACACACAGTGTGTATGCAATGTTGCTCATACTCTTGTGTCAAATCCATCTGAAATCCCCTTCTGAAAAAATTTTGCTTATTTTTTTGACGCGTGCCCTATTAGACTGGCTTGGCACGTTAGTAGAGGATTTTGACAGCTAGACCAAAAGCAAATTAACTGGGTTTAGATAGCTGGGGTAAGACAAGGGGTGTTGGCTAGAACTTACTCACTCCTGCTCCTGGAAGTTGTAGTCAAGGTAGGTATGGCTTTAGCGGGACAAATTCTGTCGATGCCGGAACGGATGTTCCACATGCGAGCTTCTTTAGACCAGAAGATGAGATTGTCCCAGCCTAGGCGCACTTCAGTTCCGGTCAGGAGTCCATTGACAACCGGGTGACACGTGGTATGGATGCGGACACACGGTGGAAAGTCAATTACTGGAACCGGAACAGGCGCAGCTGCTTGTCTCAGTTCGGCGGCACGGTCCCGTCCACCTGTCTCTCCTGTGTAGGATGAGGTAATGCTATCCTCGGCCTGAGAGCGGGGTGAGCCAGGTGGTGTTCCCTGCATTTTATACCACTCCTCTCATGAGGCATAGGGTTACAGATCTCTAGCTTACGTAGTGCACCTTTGGCAGAAATAATAACAGTGTAACCCAATAGTGATTTGCCGGCTCGAGCTCGATAAGAATCCCCACTGATCCCCTACTGTATGTGGGCTGATCAGGGACGTGGAACCGTGTGGACCGCCAAGCCTGTATTGATTGTGCGTTCACACTAGGATACCCAGCAAAACTACAGGCCACAGTCACCACGCGCTAACTAGTGCGGATGGTGATAAGCAACCTGAGTCTGTCGTGCCTCCTGGTGTGAAGGTGTTGCTAGTTGTTGTAGCGTCACTGTTTCTCCCCTCACAATCACTAAAAGTGCTGATGTGTAGCTGGGAAGAAACAGGTAGCCGTCTAATATGCATGTCTTAATTCGGTTTAGTAAAATTCCTGGTTTCTGTCGACAGTGCACAGCCTAGTCTACTTTTAACTGTGGAGACAAATAAATACCCTGGAAATAAAAGCAGAAAGGTAGAAAGCAATGTATGTTTATTGAAAGTTCAATAAACACGTGACCTGTGCTATCTCCTACCTAGTCAAGTGATAGCTGAAGGTAACTGCGTGGTTCCAGGTGTAGGTGACCTGGTTCTAAGTTAAATGGAAAAGCTAGTTCTCTACTAATATAAATGAGTTAACGTTAAACTGCTAATAAAAGGTGTCTAGAGGAGACAAATTGAAGTTGAAAGAAAATGTTTGTGTTTGTATGTCGTCTGATTGACTGGTCGTCGACGTACGTAGTAAATAGCAGTACTTGTAAGGTAACAAGCTTCTCCGAAGATCGCGAGCACTAGTGGTGCTGTGGGAGGTTACTAGAGATGCAAAAGAAAAACTGCAGAGACCGGCAGCATCTGGACTTATATAGTGGAAGCTTGTAGGCTGGGGTGTTGGGGAGGCGTGACCTCCGGCCCTGGGTGGCGTGAGAATCCTCCTGTCAGCAATTCTGCTTCGTGCCTCGTCGGAGCCGCTCGGCCTTGCCCGAGGTCTGGGCAGTTTGTAGGCTTTGAGTGAGTGGGGGGGAGGGCTGTGACATGCCTGCTAGGTTGCGTATCTTCCAAGTTATTGCTTGTAAGTTCCCGTTGCCTGTAGGGTAGGCAACGTGTTGCTCACATCTGTAGAGATGGAAGGGAAGGGGTGTCCTAGGCGATGAGTTGTAATCATATTAGATTAGATGTAGAAGCGGCACACGTCAGTTTATTCATGTGGATTGAGGCATTCTCAGAAGGTGTATCAAGCTTGTAACTGGCATCATCTTCATGAATACTTATGCATGCCCGGTTATACTAACAGGCACGATGGTTGAGGATTTTGTCCGCTAGACCAAAAGTGGGGTGGTTTAGATTAACTAGACCGCGAAAAGCGAGGTGTGTTGGTTAGTACTTACTTACTCCTGCTTCTTGGGTGCTATGATCATGGTGGGTTTTACCCATACGTAGCAAGCTTGGCCCTTGCTGAAACAGCGATTTCACAGGTGGGCTTCATTGGTCCAGAAGTGGATGTCCCAACCGGATCTTACTTCGGTACTGATAAACAATCCTTTTACCACAGGATGGCACGAGGTGTGAATACCTAGACACGGAGATACGTATAATACAGTGACCAGAGCAGTCGACACTTACTCATGCCAGAGTTTGGTGGCGCAGTCTCGTTCCGCCTGCCTTTCTGGTGTAGGTTGAGGAAGTGCACTCAACTGTCTGGCGGCAAGGATCGCTGCGTTTCGTTACCCTCATTTTTGGCAGTGCCTATGGTCGTAAGGCATTGAGTCTCTGCTCACAGTATACTAGGTACACCCTGACGCGAACAAACTAAACACAATTTATAGTGTCAGTCCGATTTTGGCTTGCTTACCAGGCTCTGTAAAGTCTCCACTGATCCCCCATGCTATTCGGGCTGATCAGAGACAGGGAGCTGTTTGTGTCACCAATGCCTCCACTGGATGTGCATCCACACAGGAATGGGCAGCAGGTCTCAAGCTAAGAGATATCCCACACTAGCAATGTTGTGGGATAAGGCAATAACTCGAGACTGTCACTCCTCTTTGGGTTAAGGTGTTACCAGTGGTTGTGTCTCCTCTCTTCCTCTCCGCCAGCACTGGTACAGTGCTGTGGCAGTTTGAAAGCAACAGATGGCTGTCCAATGGGTGTGTAAGAAAATATGACGGACCCCTGAAGGGTGTACATAGCAACCTGTATCTAGCAGGCAGACAGACAAATACTATAAGAAATAAAACCTGAAAGGTAGGAAACAAAAATTTGTTTATTGAAGTCTCGATAAACATGCGACGCGTGCTACCTCCTACCAGGCAATTGAGTGCTGAAGGTTACTACGCTAGCCAGGTGTAGGCAATCTGGTTCTAATGGAGGAAGGGAAAAAATTAGCAAAACGAGAAAATATATATAATACTTCTAAACTTTTCTAATAAAGATTTCTTGAGGAGACAAAGTGAATTTAAAACGTGTAGGTAACCGTGTTTGCTGGTTGTCGTGTTGACGGATCATCGACGGTGAAGTAGCCACAGGGAGCGTACTCAAAGCTTCGAAGTTCTCTGGAGGTCCCAGCACTAAGCAATGCTGTGGGATGTCGCAAGAGATGGTACAACAATGACTCCCGAGCCTGGTAGCATTCTGACGTATATAGTGGAAGTAGGCTGCCTGTGCGGTCTGTGGCGAGGGTGTGACGTCCTGCCCTGGTTAACGTGAGAAAACTCTGGTCAGCGTTTCTGCTTCATGTCTCATTGGTAGTGCTCTGCCTTGTGCCCGAGGTCTGGGCAGCTTGTTGACTCTCAGCATGGGTTATGAGATGCGATGTACCTGCTGGGTTGCGTATCCTTCAGGTAAGAGAATTTGCTCATAAGTTCATGTTGCCTGTAGGGTAGGCAATGTCACTCACGTCTGTAGTAGTGGAAGTAGGTACTCTTGGTGATGAGTCGTAATCTTAGTTGATTAGTTGTATAAGCAGCATGCGTTAATACTATCGAGGAAACAGTCAAATTGTCAAGCAAATTTTAAATTTTGTGCAGGTATTGGCTACATTTCCATATTTTCTGGAGACCTGGATAGTTGGGTGCAACAATTTTATTTTATCATATGAGCACATCTGGGTAAACTACCTTTACCTGGTTATTCCTTACAGCTACAACTTGAAAATAAACCAGTATAGTGCATTTCCCAATGATAGTTTAAATAAACTGTGGAAGCCTCTTTTTCATTTTAATGTCTGCTAATAAATTGAGTGTGTTGAGTGGTGAGTACCTTTGAAATAAATGTTCTTCTGACCGAGATTATATTAGTTTTAACCATTCTCTCAGTACCCTGCAGTATTTGCATGTCAATGAAACTGTTGGCATAGTCCTCATTGTTTACCATAACAGTCTTCATGCTTTTGGCATACATACGTGTTTTTTCGTTCCACCCTTTGCATGTCGTGCAGAAGAAAATCTCATTTTCTGATGACTGCACAGTCTTAATGCCGTTGTGTAACTTTATCAGTTCTCAGTTTCACTCATCTGCAGGGATGTGCTATTCTGTTAAATACATACCTAAAAAATTGTTTTCCGCCACTGGGATTTTTAGGTACTAGGTTGCCCAAGTTCCAAGGGAAAGTATAGGATGAATATACACTCTGTAGAGAATATGCCTGACTTAAAAAAATATAAATTTTTTTATAATGTGCAACCAGTTACAGGTGGTGCAAAACTGTTTTTGAGGTGTGTGTTAAGAAAAGTTCAGGAAAGCTGAATAGTTACATTATCATGCACATCTGTTCAGTGTCCATTTCATGACTGTGTACATTGTGTTTGTGGTGTTGGTATAGATGTTTGATAGTTGTGTAAACTGTACAGGATTGTGCATTATGTGGCCGTCATGGTGGAGCAGTCAAGAGGACAACGGATGGAGGTTGGGCTCACCTACTCTGTGCCCTTCTGGTTCCTGGTATCTGGTTCAAGGACACTATCTGCAAGGAACCCATCAACATGTTGTCCATGAAGCAGGCCCACTCTAATAGGGTGAGTTATGTTCTAGGGAAAACATTTTTGTGTTACTTAGGTGTAAAATAAACATATTTATATTAACGTTCCTAACGTCTGCACCAGATGTGGTGTCACTTGTGCTCGCTAGTAAACAGTACTCTTAAACAAAATCTTTTTCCAAGGTTTCCACAAAATTTACACAAAAATCTGATTCACATTTACATTGATCATGTCAAACAAAGCTGTGCACTTGTAAGCAGATATTTTACATTACCATTTTGGTGCAATGTTGAAGCTCACATTATGAACAAGCTAGTTGGTTCTCTTGGTTACTTACTTGACGCTAGGCAAGTTACGTCTCTGGATGGCTACTCGTCTCAGGGCACTGGTGCCCGACCGGAGTACAGTACCGGCCTAGTAGGTCGTTGGTTTGATAGTTTCACCCTGCGTGGTTCAGGCTTAGGTGGTGGTGCAGCGGGACGGCGTGTCTGTCCTGCGAGTAGTTTTACTGTCCCTGTTCCCATGGCCCTGATGGCACTCGACTGAGCAGTGGGGTTGCATCCGAGGTGCTTGGATTAGTTTCTGCCCTGAAGATACTAATTACAGCTGGCGTGCTGGTGGACCCTTTGCTAAACAGTACTTCCTGCACTATCGGGTGGTATCCTTCTGCAACACGGGTTGGTGGCTCAAACAAGTTGACAGGCATGACTAAACGTACCTAGTGTCGTGGCTCTACCGTTCCTCCCACCTGGATGTACGGAATGGGTGGCCTTCAAATATTGGTGAGGTGAGTCTCCAGTGATCACTGGTCTCCCCATACTCAAAGAAGTTCCCCTCCTTGGCAGCACTAAGTGAGTGGTGAGTCGGGGGCGATTTCAAGCCGGCAAACCAACTTCTAGGGGATGGTATCCTAGTGTTGTGGCTCTACCGTTCACTGCACGAGGCAGATAAAGTGTGACCTTCCAAGGATGTTTTGGTGTGTGGTAAGTGTAGGTTCGGTACGAGTAAACCCGGTCTCCTACTGGCTCCGTCAGCTCCGATAATAAGAGGAAGGAGGTCGGCGTGATACTCAAAAGGTCTGGTAAGATCAGTGTTTATTTACACAGAAGGAAATAAACAAAGATGGTGGAAGCACCACCTCCTTATCCACACGGGCTTGGCAGAAGGTAAACAGCCTAGTGTTAACAGAGGAAGGCACCCTGTGCAAAGCTACAGGAGTAGGCAGTAGCTGGTGCGTGTAACATATTTATTCCTTGGGGCAAACTGTACTCTCTTGTTGTCTGTAAGGACCAAACGTGTCTCAGTGTGCTGCTGGTGACACCGCTGGTTCTTCCTTCGGTGAAGGTTGGAGAGGATCTTCGGACCCACGAGGAAGCAGTGATGTATACTGGAGAGGTGCGGGTCTCGGCACCAATTGCTTGTGCAGTGGGAGCCCAGGAGAGGAGTCGGAAGACTGATCGAGGACTGAAGTAGAATAACTCTTAGGAGGCCGGGGTGCATCTCCTTTTATACTCCGTGGCCATCACTTCCTTCACTGGCATAGGGCATCTGGAGAGTGGGTTAGCAGATGCAAGCCCAGTGTCTAGATCCTTGGTGCAAGCGACATAGTGAATAGCGGTGGAATCTAGGTTTCTTGCTTGTGACGGCATCCTGCGGCACCTTGCTGTACTAGTCCCGGACATCTTGCATGGTCCCAGTGGTTCATCGGGTGAAATTATATTTTATTATTGTGACGTCTGTCCCGGCCCGGTAGATAGAACAATCTTGTAGGCGGCGGCGGTAACTGAACTGTGTAGACAACTGCCAGGGATGTAGTTGCACAGATGAGTAGCAGTCTATTAATATTTATGAAAGATGTCGTGTGTCAACTGTTTACACCTGTTCGAAGAATTCTGTTGTATTTCAAAAAAAAATTACGTATGGATATTTACAATTTATACCTGTAACCATAGTTAGGTCAGATTTACAATACAGTGAAACCTCGTTTATAAAATATTGCTTATTGCAAAATTTGCGTTAGTACAAACCATTTTAATTCCCCCAAAGGTTGAGATAGGAGATTCATTGTTAAAACGTACGGTTAATACAAAATACTCGTTACTATGTAGTATTAAGTAACCTCATGTCCATTCACGGTGTGTACCATTATTATTTTATCTGGTAAACCGTATTACAATTACACTACACCTGCAAAACCCTATCAAATTAGTTAAAACGTGCTTGTTTGGTACTGTGTGTATAGATGTCTTTGTAATTATTACTATGTACAGATTTGAACTTCCCGCCATTGTCATCAGTGACACGCTCGTAGTGCTTCTAGGAACTAGTATATTTAGACAGTTAGTTGTTCGCAATTTGTTCTGGAGAAATGGTGTTTGGTAGTGCCCGCCAGTTATATCAACAAACTTGCGTGTAATACAGTCCATCAAGATGTTTGACGCAACAGTGCTTTTTTCTGCGACAAAAGAGTTCTTAATAATGTTAACAGAAACTGTATTGACGAACATCGGGGCAAGAATCTAGTGTTTCGATATATATTGAACTTCAAATCGAGTTTGAGATTTTGTAAACACGTATCGATGCTGTGCGTGACTCGTTTGTTTACACATTTATGGCTACGCACAGTGTTCTGCCCAAATAAAACGAATAGGAAGTGAACTTTCTGTCATTGTTGAACCTGTAAACATGTATTTATGTGCCGTGGTGTTAAGTAATTTATACTAAAAATACAGTATAACTTTTCGGTGCTTGTGTAAAGATTTGAATTTGTTCTTGCAGGAATGTTGAAACTGTTCTACATCCGAAAAGCTAGTTAATAATTTCTGTAATTTCATTATTAGTATATTCCATAGTTATTGAATTTTTACGAACCAATTCACGAGCGAGTGTTGATGTGCATAACCTCAAAATAGTGGTTAGGCCTAACCCAGCATAGATTGAAACGGTAATAAAAACGCAAGCCAATCGTTTTATTGGTCAACAAAAATGACCAACAGGTAAGGCCTAATGTTATTCTGTGTTTTGTATTGCACTTTGAAATAATTTCATTGCTCGTTTTCTAATATTTTTGCCGTCCGCAATAATTTTATTTCATTGCTAATAGGCTAGTTGTTTTGGACAGTGAACGAATTAACACCAGCGAGAGCAGCGGCATGTTGGCGATGGCCGATAGGAAATAGTTCACAGTTACAATATTTTTTAACCTCGTTTTTATATATACTATTTGTAAATTAAATGTGGCCAAATGATATATTTGTATTGTTAGGTAGCACTAATAGAAACACATTTTATTGCTGCAGTAAAAAATATCAGCAGGAATTACCGTACGTAAGCTTGCTCTAGTGGCACGGCAGTGTTTTTTTTTTTTTCTGTCCGAAAGAAAAGTTTAAGCGAAGCGGATCGTGTCGCTGTCTCTCGTTCTCTCTCTCTTTTCTGTCTCAGGAAGTTCGTACCACCTGTGTGGTAGGAAAAAAGTTTAAATCTTGTTATTTCTAATTTCATCACATTTTATACTAATTACAGCAATGACATTTTAAATTGTAATTTACCACTGAAACGTAATTTTATTATTTAAATACCTACTATATGTTATTTAGATGCGATGCGATGGCGCGACGCTTACAAATCCAGCAGACGTGTTGTGGAAAGGAGAATCTTAAATCACGCGCTTGACCCAACCCTATATGACGGGCGGTTATACCCATTGCGTTATGACTGGCAGTGATGTGATGATGTGTCAATGACATGTCATGTGTCTGAACGAAGCGTCAAGTTCGTACTCGTGTTTTTTAAACATCCTAGCAAGTTACAATGTTGTGATAAAAATGTGTTTCCACTGCAGGGTTGAAAGTGTTGTGTTGTGATCGTTGTGTTTGAAAGGGGTATTGCATTGTAATCGTTACGCAGGCCAGGTGTGCGTGGATTTCAAATATGTGTAAAATATATACGTTTAACCACGAACTGATGTTATGACGAAGTTACTTATTGAAATTCCCATCTGTTTATCACAACATTGTACCTTTGCACTAGGTGTTTGAAACATAGTTGTGTAACTAGTTTACGTTTCTGTGATTGGAATGTCTGCCACGATGCCCTTAAAATACTAAGCCCAACCAGATAAATTTAAATAAATAATACAATAAACCTACAAACCAATACGTATCTTTGCATGTAAATATTAGTGGAATAAAATTTACAGTAGGCCTATATGTTTGCATATTCACCACTATCTTTTATGTTTGTCGGTGCTACAAACAATAAATACAGTTCACGAGTTGCATGCTTGAATTTACTGTCCCCCTTCATTTTCATTTTTATTCCAAATAAGGCAATCCTTTTAACGAAATACCCAACATGTATTATTAACAACAGGTTAAATACTACTGTTGTTTTCGCCACAGTTGTAACAAACACTGTCGTGGCAAAATAATGTGGATTATGTGTAACGTGCTATATCGTGTGTAACAAATAGTTATAAAGCCGACCTAAATATTGTTATAGGCCTAAATTGTGAACATTTGTAGGAAATATGACAGCATTCTTCGAACAGCAACTAACGCATTTGACAGTTATTAGACGTCGCATGGCAGTGTTTATGTTTACATGTAGCGGAAGGATACGTAATCAGTAACCAAAAGTAGATATTTAGCAGGGTTTCAGAAAAGGCCGAAGTTATCATGAAATAACTATAATATTTAACCTTTTGTTATTGATTTGTGTTATGTTATCTAGTTAAAACGACTGCCTCTATTGGAGTAAATATTATATTGCAGGAGGAACCAGTCCAACTTCGTACAAGTCATGTTGCTTAATTTGTGTACATAGCAGTGATAAACTTAAAGATAGTGGTGAACATGCACACACATGCCTACCGTAAGTTTTATTCCACTCATATTTATTTGCATAGGTGCTTAGTTTTTACTAGTGTTATTTAATTATTTATTAGAAATTTTCTGGCAGGATGTAGAATTTTGTTGGGATTGTGGCAAATCATCAATTTACATAAGCTCGTTATAAAGTAAATTGTGTTATAAACACCTAGGACAAAGGTATAATAAATAATCAGATGTGACTTTCAAATAATTAATTTGGTCATAAAATGATTAAAATCTATAAATTATGCCCGTCCAATATCTGAAATCTCACATGCGTGCACACATACATATGCATACACGTACATGCATGCACACGCTCTCTCTCTCTCTCTCTCTCTATATATATATATATATATATATATATATATATATATATATATATATATATATATATATATATATATATATATATTATATATATATATATATATGTGTGTGTGTGTATATATATATATATATATATATATATATATATATATATATATATATAATGGAAAGGCAACAATACTCGCACACACACAGCAGTCACAATACATATTACAGTATATTCATTCCTGCAGTGGGAACACAGATTATCACATCGTAACTTGCATAGGTACGTTAGAAAAACACTACGTCTATAAACTCTTTGTGTGGAGATTTTAATTATTTTTGTAGAAAGGAAATTTAACACTTTGCTCAGTTACAAGCAACACGTCATGTACGGTTGCTTTGCCACTTGCAAGATGCCACTTCTTCCAACTTTGGGTTTGTAACTGTCCCACCAAACTATCAAACAATAAAATTTTGTTTTTGTTTTAAAATACAAATTTTTAAAAAAAATCATTATATTTGCTGTAATAAGTATGGAATATGCTAAAATTGAAAACGTGTAGAATTTACCTGCCGCTACTAGCAGTGTGAAATTTTTAGGAAGGGAGAGGGAGGGAGAGAGACTGAGAGAGGGAAACACCACTTCGCCTACTCAAGTTTATACCTCTGACAAAGAAAATGACCATTACACTAGGGCCTGCACAACGTAATTTATGCAAATATTTTAAACTGTAAAATTGAAATATGTTTCCATATGTGCCACATAAAAATTAAAATATTTCAATAGGCGACATTTAATTTACAAATAGCATACCAAAAGACTATGTTAAAACAATATTTTAACTGTGAACTATTTCCTACTAGCTGTTGCCAACATGCTTTAATCACTGTTTTGGATTTGTATTGCATATAAAAGTAATTGTATTATAAGTTATAAAAGATACTAAGTTAAAGTTTCATTTATTCAAGAATACAGTACTATAAATTCAATCACATTGATACATATTTGTGATAACTAAAAATTAAAAAAAAAAAAAAACAGGTTGACTTTTAAGATTCATTTTGAAAGTTTTGTTTTAAAACATTCAAAAAAACCGTGAATAGACCATACACACAGCAGTGCATTTTTTTTATAATGTGTGTAATATTTACCTATTAATTTTTAAAGAACGTTGAACAAAAACATTAATTTGTAAAAAAAAAAAAAAAAAAAAAAAAAAATCTCACTACTGGTAGATTTTAATGCAGGAAAAGATATTTACATTTTAAGCCATCAGCTTGCGAATGAATGGCCATGTTTATTGCATCTTTAGTGCTTTACCGCTCACAAATACTAACCCTGGGCATCCATCGAGGCATGGTTTTTACAATGAAAAATGACCAGTGAAATATGAAAATTGCTCGTACAAACTGCACAATAAGGTAGTTTGTTTTTTTTGCTGCTCATGATGTCCAGCTATCAGGAAATGTGGGAAAAGCTGGAATTATACAGGAATTTTTCAAAATGGCTGGAATTTTTTTCTGTTTTATGTAATCTGCCTGAGAACTTAACTGTAACTCAATGGTAAATAATCTGCACCTCTAATGTCGGAATACCACAGCTCTATACTAATAATGGTTTTAGTCACACAGAAAAAAATGGGGGGAAAAGAGGATGTCGGAGCACGCCCCTGCTGTGAAGAATGAGGGTAACAAGGGTTGGTTTATTGCGACAGCATCTTAGGATGTGGTGGTGTAGGAATGCCTGTCTTCGCACCACAGTTTGAGTCTGGTCGCCTCTGTTAGCCTTGTTGTATACTGCAGACATATTGTAGCAAATCTTGTTAGTGCACGCACGGTGTTGTGGTTGTGAAATACCTTTATTTTATTTCTTATGTGAGCTTACTTTACATCTTCGGCAGACGACTGACTGCTGATGAATTGAAGTAAAGGATTTTGTTGCAATTATACAATGCAATGAAGTGTATTAACTTTGTGTGATATTTAGGTATGTATTTAAAAGTGATTAAAAATGTGAAGCGTGACTTCTTTCACAATACAGTAGAATCTCATTAGTACAAACCCTGTTAATATGAATTTCCCATTAATACAAAGCAATTTTGTGGTCCCTGAAAATATACTAGACATTTTAATGCTATGAAATATGGTTAACATGTAATGTGAAGTGTGTTTATGTCCCGCAGAAAACTATTTATATTTAATTCAGATGGTTAATACTAACAAAATTGTAACCGCTAAAACTAATGTAAACAATCATGGTGCCATAGTTGTATACAATACAAACAGCGCTGCTTTATGCTGTGTGAAAAAATTTCACGCCTCTAGCATCAAAATCTGTAATTAAAGATGCTGGCTTACTGTATTTGGTACGTGGCTACTTTTCGTAACCTCTTATGTTCACACGGTGTGCAAAAGAAGTTGATTCGTAACTGTGTTCTAGTGCATTAATGCCAGTAATGGACCAAAATCCCCTAGTATCGATTAGTCGAACGAGTGCATTTTGCTTTGTGGAGTCAGCTTGATGTATCGATTGCTGGGTGTCGCAAATTTCGTTATACACAACCTAAACATTCATGTAAAAATAAGCTAGTGAAAAGTCTTTGTTAAAGAAATCAATTGCGGTATTTGCAACTGAATCAATTTTTGACAAACGAGATTCAAGAGTATCGAATGAGATGTTGCGCGAGAGTCAAGGCATTAAAATTGTGTGTTTTTGTTATTTGTTATCAAATAGATTTAAAATTTAATTGTGAATTCTGATATGTCACCAAAATTCACAACTAAGACTTGAATTTAACTTATAACATATAATGTGTGAGATACATTTTTTGGGATATGATACACAGATTATATTTGCTATAAGCACAAACCACTGGCAATAATCTTGCCTTTACGAACCACAGTGAATGACATAGGCTACAATCCTGCTTAAAATTAATTTTTCATTATTTGCAACAAATAACTGTGAAATTGACTATGGAAATTAAGTGTCTTCATATCGGTATTTTATGTTGGCAAACACGATTGAATTCATTCAAGGTAGGCCTATTTAAAGAATTTGAAACATCTTTCTGTTTGCATGTGTCAATTACTGTCTAACTGTTTCAAATGTAGCCTACCTCTGTATAAAATATAAATTTCCACAGTCCGAGACAGTTGTTGAAAAGGGTAAAAGTAGTAATTAAATTAGAGATTTTACTTTCATAGACATAGGCCTACTGCTCGCTGGAGCCTGTAGCAGATCAAACAGGCTGTTATTGAAGCCATTTGTACCAATTTAAAAATAATTCAGAATTGTACTTGAAGGTTAAATGCAGCAGCTGTAGTAATTGACACTATAAACATTTTTCTGTTTACATTTACTTTTTTCTAGTGCTGTAAATTTGTATAAGATTTTTTTGAGAACATGGATATGATTATCGTCACTACCGAAAATTAGTGAAAACTCTACGGATTTTTAAACAAAATTCACACATGGTTGGCACCTCTGTAAATAAAATTTTCGTCTCTAGTTTTTTTTTTTCTTTTTTCTTTTTGTAAACCGGTAATGTATTATGCTATTAACTATTGCCTCTTGCATCAGACTCTTCTGTAAGGGGGGCCACAGCAATGTTAGACATACCAATGTCTTGGTAAAAATATTGGATCTAGATTTCAGGATGTCACCACATACCAAAAAAAATTTTGTACTTGTGCACGAAGATACAGAGTATATGGCATAATTTGCTGTACTATGTAAAGCTTGTATGCCACAATAAAATTTTTCGTACAAGCTCTTGTGGGAACTTCCATGAGACCTACTATCTGAGCCTGCAGG
Source organism: Dryococelus australis (assembly GCA_029891345.1). Taxonomy (NCBI): domain Eukaryota; kingdom Metazoa; phylum Arthropoda; class Insecta; order Phasmatodea; family Phasmatidae; genus Dryococelus; species Dryococelus australis. Next base: position 90,552,964 of record CM056994.1, read on the forward strand.
CAAGCAGGTATGGAGGGTTGTATGGAATAACCTGTCCAACGATACGTGTTGCCACACAAGTGGCAAGTATATTTTTAACTATTTTGTTGTGATAACTGAAACTTTTGTGTTAAAAACAAATGTTTAGCATAATTCTCATGCAATGTTTTACAGCACCAGTAAATATTTTTGCTGGTTTTTTATTTACTATTATTCTTGTTTAATGGATTTAGTTAGTTTTTCTAACTAAATAAATAAAATTACAACTATTGTCAATACCACATCCCACCACACCCTCTGAGTGGCTAAAATTTCAACCTTGTGAGAAACCTTCTATCAAAAATTGCACCTGACGAATTACGAAAATGTCCATGAAATGGCCAGCAGATGGCCAAATCTTCCAAGGAACCATCCACAAAACCGGCCATGCATGTTTGCATGGAATCGTCCAAAGAACCTTTCATCGTGGCACATACACTTAAGTCATTATCTCACACAATTCTCAGTTTCTGCACATTAATTTTTTGCACATCCTTAGTTCCGTTTTCATTCGTGCTATTTTTCGTGTTGTTGAAGTTTCAATAATATTTGTTTCTTAATGTGACTATTATTTTGCATGCCATTTTCCAGCAAAAGACTGTGTTAGAAACCCGTGAAATTATCGTGACCAGGAATAGATACAGAAATGAATTGCTTGTCTCTTGTTGCGTGAATCTGGCATGATGTGCCAGATTTCTTCTAGAAAGTACCAGTTTTTTATTTATGTACAAGGATTTCGTAGTGGTTTTAAATACCACAGACAAGAGAGCTAGTAGCTAGCAGCAAGTAGCTGCAGGGTGACAGTCTTTGTTCATGAAAATTATAACTGTAGTTTCATCTGTAACAAGAATGTACATACATCTATGTGTGATTTTACTATGTCATATTTGTCTTTGAATATGCCGGGAAAGTGTGTGGCTCGAGAAAGAGTTGTACAAAAAATGGCTTTCTTGCGATACAGGCAGGCACAAGGCAGGACGTCAACCGTGTGGTAAAGCGTTTAATATAGGCCATACGGGAGAATCAGCACAGTCCTTAGAAAAAACTTTAAAAAGTCCATAGAAGTCCTTAAAAAGTCCTTATGTTTTTCTGCCGTGAGGGAGTACGAACCATGTTCCACCATCTGTGTTTATTTCCTTACGGTCAATAAACACTGATCTTACCAGATCTCTTGACTTCCAGAGTTCCTTCCTTGTGTCATTATCGAAGCTAAGGTAGTCAGCAGGAGACAGGATGTGCACGTACCGTATATACACGTACAACACACCAGAACATCCTTGGAAGGCCACCCATTTTTGGCCCCCTTGCAGTGAATGGTAGAGCCACGACACTAGGATGCTGTCCCTTGGAAATTGTCTTACCGGCTTGAATTTCCCCTCCATATAGTTCACTTTATGGTGCAGAGGAGAGGAACTTCATTGAGTGCGGGTAGACCACTGGACACTCACCTCACCAATTATTGGAAGGTCATCCGTTCCTTGCACCCAGATGAGAGGAACGGTAGAGTCAAGACATAAGGTACGCTGCCGGGATCGGCTTGCCGGCTAGGGTGCACTTCTCTCACTGCTCACTTCGTGGTGCAGAGAGTGTTATGCTCTGGTGCAGGGGAACCAACCCCATTGGGGCAACAGAGCCGTAACTTATCACCCGACACTGTCAACTTCACCTCTCAGTTGAGTGCCACCCAGGTAGTGGGAACAGGGACAGTACAGCCACCCACCAAGCAGACATGCCGTCCTGCTGCACCACCACCTAACCCTGCTCCATGCAGGGTGAAACTCACTGAGCCAGACTTTGTGCCAAGTCGACCACCTACCAGGCCAGTGTTGTACTCCAGTTGCGGAACCAGTGCCCCGAGAAGAGTAACTACCCTGAGACGCGACTTGCCTAGCGTCGATTAAGTAATCAGAGACGGGCAGTCCACTAGCCGGGACTGTCATGCGTCATATGAATGTATTACCATACAAATTTTTTATGTTTTCCTTGTAAGAGATGCAATCACAGTACAGCCCTCATACAGTCACCATTCAGGCAGGTTTCAATCTGGAACAGGTTTCTTCAAAATCTTTTTCAAACTGAAGGGGGTAACGTAATGTTGCAGTACAGTGGATTCTTGAACATTCATTCCCGTTATGCACGTTTTACCATATTCCTCGTTCATTTATTTTTGTCCTGCCAAAATTCCTATATAAACAATGCTAAATAATAACCGCTTTCAACGATCGGCAATTGTTTGTTTTCCCGTAATGTCCATTCAAAACAAACTGTACTTTTGCCACAGATTGCGCACATCAATAGTTTTTAACACTACACAAATACAAATCAATGTGGTTAATCGATAACTGGTGATATCAATAGTATTGTTTACCTCCCACAGCAGTTTTTCGTGTTCTATTTCCTGCACTTCTTTTTCATCTTTCGTGTTTACTGCACTTGTAGGTTGGTGACAATGAGAAAGATTCTCACATTCTTCTTCTTCTTCTTGTTATGTGTTTAAAGCACCCTTGGCTTCTCAACAACTACGAGAACAAATCACACAATCTCAGACTTTTTTGTACGTTCTATGATGTTGTTATTCTCGTAAACAGAATTTGGAAAGGTGTGGCAATATTCTGATGGGTGTTATTATTGAAAGTAATTGGTTGCAGGTTTGTTTACTTTTGTACAGGTTTAAAATTTGTTCAGCAAGTACATACAATGGTTGGCGAAAATTGTCGTCAGTAAATAAATTGTGGCAATATTCATTGCTGGATTGAACATAGCTCGGCCAACAAAGGAAGTCAGAACACTGGACGAGAAATAAACTTATTTAAAGAGGTCTATGTACTTTGTATATGCAGAAATAATATCACTCTCTCTTTTTTTTTTTTTTTTTTTTTTTTTTCTTTTTTTTTGGGCACGTCGGCCTATATCATATTTTCTCCACTGGTTCTAAGAGTTCTAAACCTTTTCCAAATGTTTTAATACATATGTGCGTAACTGTGAAAAATGTCATTTGAATAATTAATAGTAATATGACACCAAGCCCCCTTAAGATTCCAACATTTGTTAGCTTTCTACAGATTTTGCACCTGAAAAAATACCTATTATTTGCGCTAGCACTGGCATGTAAATTGAACAGCCAGAATATTGGATCAGTTTGCGGTGTGCTGTTCAGGTTTTACAAGATGGCCGTTATATCGGCGTACTGGATCAATACGAGCGCCAGCAGATGATTGGTTGAAGATGCGTGGAACATTCTGCTGTGTGCGGTTCAGGTTTCGGTATCACTAAAAGTGTAGAAATTGTTGGTTTACGTGCACGCACGTGCAACCGTGTAGGCGATGCACGTTTATTATAATTATTATAGCTTTGATTAATAAATCTAAACTTCACATACACATTTGGATGAAATCCAACTTCAAATTACATAAAAGGCGAATTTTGAACTAACCAAACTTGAAACCATATAAAATCCTATTGTTCTGTTTCGGGGCAAGTACACACTTCAAATTATATACAATTTTGAATTAATGGGCTATGAATTAACAAAGTTTTACTGTATTTAAGCTGTCTGTTAAATCAAACATGCATTTTGAGGTTATGTATTATTTTCTCAGCTCTAAAATCTAAGTTTGAATCCATTGTTTTCCCGCATTCCACATTTTTTTCTCATGGTCCACTGAAAAGTGTATTTTCGAGCATTCACTGTATGTAGTAATTGATATATTCGGAAATATTTATTTTTTCTAACGGATAGTAACTCATTCTGTATTTAGAATAATGTGGCAGTAAAACTGTTTGTATTTGATGTACTTCTGTTTTTCCAAATTTATTATTTTATTTGAGTCATTCAACATTAATAGCAGACAACATAGGATGAAATCACATCTTTTCATTATGTTAGTAAGCTTGATACATAGCAGCCGTATTTCAATACATGATGAAGTAAGGAAAGTGCAGGAGGTTTCATTTGACTGACAGGCATTACCCTTGCTGTACAACAGAAAGAAACACAAATCAAGAAGCTCTTGTCTATAAAGGGACAGCGAGTGACCATCGTAACTCACACCGGCATCACACGTGACTTCTTTCTTCTTTTGTTTTTCGGACGATGGTTATAGCTAGTAAATTTATTTCCACCGGTGTGAGGAGTCGTCAGGGCACCGGGAGAGGAAATAGAGTATTCTTCCACCGTCTTAGTTTAATTATCCTAGAAATGAGAAGTTTTTCAAGTGAATATTACCAGACTGAGATTTCGTCTTTTTCTTATTTTTACTGCCGCGGGTGATAAACAATTTTGTATGCTGCTATTATAAAAGAAATTGCAATAAATCTTCAGTGAACAGTTTACCCCTTAATTTTATTTATTTACTTTTGGTTATCCTTTTCATCAACAAAAATTTTTTCAATTCAGAGTATCTTGCTTTCAAATTTAGCTAGTGCAAGCTAATGTTTATAGCTAACTCAATTTGAGTCTTTGCTTATAAAACATTGCAAGCTATAGGTATGAAACACATGTAGGCAAACAAATTGAGGGTAAATTTAAAGGACAGCTCCAGCCTTTTACCAAATACGAGTTCTACTCAGATGTACATAATGAACTATATGGAACTACTTTCTGAATTTTTATCTAGTCTTTTTCTCACAATTTCCGTTAATCATCACTGTTATGAAATCTATAATTAAAACAAACTGACAGAAATATACCAAGCATTTGGTTTTATTTCAGTTAATTATGATTGTTAAGTTTCTTGTCAAATAGTACAAAAGTAAAATCAATTTAAAATCAATGATGTGATGGATAACATACCACACAAGCTGAGTGAATAGTGGTGTATACTGTTAAGCTGTTTGGTTTTATGCCAGAAAACAAACTAATTTTAATACAGTAAAACCCCTCTATTACGACCCAATTCTGAGGAACTGTGAAAAGTTTGGGTAGAAAAAGTTGAAAATTTGAGGCACATCTAAAAATAGATACCTCCCCACTCTGCTGTCAGCGCCAGCCAATGCTCACCCCCTTCCCCTCAAGTATTGAAATGTTTTCCATGCACGCATGGCAGCCGTCTGTTTTGTCATTGTTATATCTCGCTTGTTCGTGGATACGGTACACTCTCTCTTTGTCTATTAGGAATTGGATTTGTGCACGGTTTTTAGATTTCTCTTGATTTTATTACTGTTTGTTGACGACCCACACATTTATTTTGGATTTCGATTTGGTTATGTTTTTGGCTTGATTTTGTGATTGGTTGTTGACGACCTATGCATTTATTTTGAATTTAGATTTGATTACTTTTTGGCTTGATTTTATGAACGATTGTTGGCAGCCCACGCAATTATTTGGATTTATATTTGGTTACATTTTTGACTTGATTTTATGGACATTTGTTGATAACCAACGCCGGTTTTCGTATCTTATACGGATTTTAAACTTCCGAGAAAATGAGTGGAAAGCGAGCCAGCTTGTCGCTCATGAAGAAGTGTGAAATTATCAAGGAAGTGGACCAACAAAAGACGCTGAAGGCTGAGATTGCGCGGCAGCATGGCATCCTGAAGTCTACTCTCTTCACTGTTCTGAAGATGATAGAAGAGATAGTAAATGCAGTACAGAAGGAAGGCCGCAATGTGCAGCTGAAAAATTTGTGACGCACAACTCATGGAGATTTAGAAGCTTTGCTAGAATGGTTCGGCCAGGTGAGATCACAAAACATGCCTGTAGGTGGCCCAATGATGCAAAAAAAAAGGCTGACGAATTTGCCCTGAGGTTAGGTACTGATGACTTGAAATATTTCGAGTGGGTGGCTAGATTGTTTCAAAGTGTGCCATGGATTATCATGTTACAAGATCGTCGGCGAAAGTGCATCGGGTGATCCAAAATCTGTGAGTGAGTGGTTGCCCTTGCTCCAGAACGTCCTCAGACGCTACCAGCCTCGCGACGTGTACAATGCCGACCAGCTGGGGGGATGTTCTGTAAACTCATGCCAGATCGCACTCTTGCAGTGAAAGGAGACGTGTGCAAGGGTATGAAGAAGAGTAAGGAGTGCCTCACTGTCATTGTGTGCTGCAACATGGATGGCAGCAACAAAATGAAGCCCCTCGTAATTGACTAATTAAAAAAACCCAGAGACTTCAGAGGGAACATTCTTCTATGTGACTAAGACTAACAAGAAGGCATGGATGACCTCTGGAGTGTTTGCAAGTTAGGTTCGCAGCTTTGACGCGAAAATGGGTGCCGTCAACAGAAAAGTCGTCCTCTTCGTCAACAATTGTTCCGCATATCCCGAGCTCGATGACCTCAGGAACATCGAGCTGGTGTTCCTTCCAAAGAACACCACCAACATGCTTCAGCCTCTGGACTAAGGGATAATTCAGCAGGTGAAGCTGAAGTTCCAGGAAATGCTTGTGCGGAGTATGGTTCTGAAAATGGAAATATAGAAGGATATGAAGAAGTGGAGTGTATTTAGGGCGATGTAAGCAATCGTCGCCAGTTGGAGGTCAGTGCAGCAAAAAACCATTGCCAACTGTTTCAGTCATACCCATTTTGTCACACCAGTCGATGAAGAGGCTGCAGTCCATGTGTTTCTCGCTGCCGCCAGCTCCGAAGACCCGGACGACCCACCACCTGTCGATGCAGAGCCCCAACCTGGCCCCTCGACAGTGCCTCTGTCAGCTCGTCTGACTGTCACTCGGCTGTGTGATGAGGAAACGTGGCAGCAGTTTGCCCCAGACTGCACGTTTGAGGAGTTTGTCACAGTTGACGACATTGCAGTAGACGTCACAGTAGACGACTACGCCGATGATGTCCGAGGGCAGCAGGAGTCGAGTGGTGAAGTAGAAGAACCTGCTCAAGTTCTCACGACGAGAGATATACTCAAGGCCGGGGATTCCTATGCTGCAGTGTTAAGGCAGCATGGTGCGAACGAAGAAATGTGGTCGCACTTCACGCACTTGAGAGTGTTTGTGGAACAAACTCTAGTGAAAAAGAAACAGACCACAATAAAAGACTTCTTCAAGAAGTAGGGAGATTGTATTTTTTTATTGTAATGTAATGTAAAAAATACTCACAGTTTTGTCACGGGATTCTAATGAATTTTGCGATATATAATACTTTTCACATTTATTCAAAAATTCTGTGTTGATAAACTGTTTCATCCAATTTATTGTTCTGTGCTGTGTTGAAAAACGTACGCGAGAAAATAACTCCGCCTTTGTGTGTTTACAAGTGGTACGCCCGTGCCTAGTAAAATGCGAGATAATAACTGCGCTTCTGTACGTTTACAGATATTTATTATCTGGTGAGTTGTCGTAGTGCCTAAAATTGTTGTTTATGCAGGTTGTTTTTATATGTACTGATGTGCTTGCACGTACCTATCGCTATTTATGTAACAAACTCTTGAGATATTCAGAACTTATTTACTCAATGTATAATTTACATTAATCAAATCAGCACTTTATAGTTCATACAGTATTATTTGTCATGAAACATTTCATAATATTTAAGAATTTCAAAAACATTTTGCATCATACTGTACTGTAAAGTACAGTAATTCGTTTGAAAGTCCTTGTATTTTATTGTTGTTTCCGTATGCATATCTTTTGACACGCCTCAAGCCAATACAAACATTGCCATGCAAGTTCATTTAATGTCATAAGTGTATGCTGTCTTTACCAGTAATAAAAGCGCAACATACACTGTACAGAAAGGTTTTTAATCTTTGCCATATACTTCCTTATAGACTTAAATGGACGTGTAGCCAAATGTTGTCATCCACCGGAAAATAAAGTGCATTAATATGGCAGTCTACGTGTGTGTTCTGTTGCCAGGCGGAAACAATCGAGTCACGACGACGAGTGCCGACCCAGCGGTATTGATCGCTTACGTAGACTGGAAGTGATAGCCTGCTAACTGCCCTCTTCCCCTCCCCTCTCCATCTTCCGTCCAGGCCAAAGCGAGAGCACAGTGTACACATGTATTGCCCAACGCCACCTACATATTTTGATCGCTATGTGCCTCATAGCAATGTATGACCCAGGAGACCTGCGTAATAGATCTTTAATAATAACTTTATATTTTAATAATACATAGTCTAGTCTTTTCACACACTTTCAATGGCCATGTTATACTGTGTTTAGGCATTATTTTTTACAAGGGGCAATCCAATATGCCTTTCTTGTGTATCAAATTAATCAGGAGATGTCCAGCTATTAAAATATACATATGTATTTATATTTACAGTAGAGCACCACTTTAACAAACACTTCACCATAACTAACTTATTATTTGGTCCTGCCAAAACACCATACATTTATATGCAAATAACTTTCAGTTATACGAAATTTTCGGTAAAAATTTACAGGACGTTTATTCAATGTTCACGTTAACGAACACTTTGTAATCGGAATAAAATGTAAAAAAACTGCAAAATTACATTCATTTTGTAATTTTTCAATTTTAAAAATATAAACAAACTGCAATTATTATTTTTTTTTTTTATATTTTTTTTATTTTTTTTTTTATTTTTTTATTTTTTTTTTAATACACTGGTGTGGCAATATGAGACAAGAATCGTGAAGCGCAGTGCTACTAGTGTTTATCGCTGCAACTAATGTGCTACATCATTGTGTAGGCACAGAAAAGAAGCCTCTGGCTTAGCCGAAGTTTTATGTACAACAAAATGCTGTCGTTATATCTCTGGTCTGTTCTCGCATCGGCGTATTTTACCGTGAATTGCAAATGAGGTTAGCTTAACCTCTAAACGTATTTTCGCTGAATTGCAAATAGATTTTACCATCTTTTAACAAGTTTGTTTGTGATTATTTGCTATAATTAAAGCTGTAGATAATGCAAGGAAAAAAATTGCCACGGAATTCGGCATAGTGAAATCTACATTGTCAACGATAATATGTCAACATTTTGAAATAGAGAACATCAATTTTTCATCACTCGATCGAAAACATGGCATGCCTCAAACAAAGTGACAAGTTCATAAGCAAATATTTAAAAATCCTGCCACTGTAGGTAAAACATACCATATGCATGTTGCGCACAAGTGCCTTTAGTATAAGATGCAGAAAAGTTCTGGTTCGGAGATTTGATTTTCATGCTGCAAGCCTTTTAATTTCGCAATTTGAACACACACCTCGAACAAAGTGTGAAATTCAAAGGCTCATAGTAAAAAAAATTAAGGTTCGGAACCCGGACTTATCTGCATATCTTTATACTATAGGCATGTGAAAGCAACGTGTTTATTGTTTGTATTACCGTAAGTAGCTTGATTTATAAATATTCGCCTCTGAACTCGGCACTTTGTTCAAGGTGTGTGTTCAAATTGCGAAATTCAGAGGCTCGCAGCATAAAAATTAAATTTCACAGCCTGGACTTTTCTGCATATCTTGACACTAAAGGTACTTGTGACCTACATGTGGTATGTTTTATTAACTTATTCTGTTAAGTTTTCTATTTATAAGCTTCTGAACTTGCTACTTTCGAGCACCCGTGTGAGCATTCCCGATGCAACTGTGTTACGCATGTGCGGTTCTTCCGCTGAGCGCAACCTGTTATCCTCTCGTATGTGGCATGAGTGACAGCTACTTGCTTGGCCAGAGGTTGGCAATAAAGATTCAAAACTAATTTCACTTCAGTAACATTTCGCTGCACCTAATTTTACCTCAAGAAATTTTTTGTACGCTTTACTATAAAGAATTTCACTATAACAAACTAGCCATATTTTTGGTTTGTTGAGGTTTGTTATAGTGAAGCTCTACTGTAATTTCAAAAGTGGTTTTTTATGCGCTAGAGACGATAGAACATGAACTTCATGCAAAAAAAGTAAAGTTTGGGCAACATAGGGGTTAGGTATGGGTCAAAATCGGCCCAAAATGTTCTATTACGTCTATTCTCGGGAACCGTGAGGGGTCGTAATAGAGAGGTTCTTCTGTAACAACTATGGCATTAATATCCACCACAAGGCAAAATTTACAACCAAAAAAATCCAAATTCTATTTATGAAAAGTGGCATCATCTGGTCTGGAATCCAAATGATTTGTACAGCCATATGCGGTGCAGGAAATGACCACACTACTCAAGATGTAAGGACAAAGTAGCTGTATTTGCTAGAAAAGCATTCCTCGTCTCCTCTCCATTTTCATTCCTTATTTGCCTCCAGTCTACTTCAATCCTACCTAATTCATATTCCCACTATTTATTCTCGCATCTTCCTTAGGCGTGGCACAGCAGCTAGGGATATTATGGAGAGGAGTCTCTTGGCCAGAGGGGAAGGGGGAAGGGTAGAGAGTGAGTGAGTGTGAGTGGGTGGGGTTGTGGGGTGCTCTACAGCGGGGTCATGAATGTTCACAGTAATGTTATGTGTAACACACACTAAAAAACTTCCACAAGAAGCAGAAACAAGTTATGTAAGAAAAGATGAAAACCTCCACATCAGGCAAATACAAAAGAGGGGAAAACGGATGAAAACCTCCATAGAAGGCAAAAGGATAGTCACAAAAACAACCCACAACAACACAAGAACAAATAAATCACAGCATATTAAAAGGCCAGTCACATGTAAAAATTGGAATACCAGTGGCGGTTAGTGCATTAGAGCACACTCGCATGAACCCTCTCCTCCCTTTCCCACCATGTAATACCTACCATTGAATATCTTTATGAAGTAGGTTCTACAGTAATTAATAGTAATTATATTAATGATAGAATAAAAGAAATGTCAAAAATGAATGCCACCTATTTACTTGTTTAATGTGCTGAATGCTGTTATTATCCGTGTACACCTGCCACTTGCTTTATTTGTCCCAATCGCACGTGCGATGGAGGATAAGCGGGTGGCGACTAGCCCGCGGCGTGGAGCGACGTGGTGGGGTACCTTCTCATTCGGCAACCCAGGAGCACAGTTCAGTTGTGCGCGCAGGGCTGTTCATGTGTGGCGCTAGTTGTCCAGTTTTGCCTATATCTACTCTCTCTTCGAGAATGTTGAATACGCTGTTCATGAAGTGTTAGTGTTTTACTTATGTGCAACAGTTTAAGTATTAATTTTAATACTTTTAACAACAGAATCATTTGTTATCGTCTTGAGTAAGTTAACAGTTTCATATATAAACTCTCTGGTATTCTCTAGTTTGTCGTTGGAAAGGAAAATTGAAAAAAAACAGACTGGCGAACCAACGCCTCAACTTAATATAGTACAAGTGGCAGTCAAAAAATAGGGAATTCAGAAGAGAATTCAAGCGAGACATTTATGGAAAAAAAACTCGGTGGATCTGTGAATGCGATGAGACCAACTGACTCTATTGTTTTCCCTGCCTGCTCTTTGCAAAACAAAGTGATGAATCGAGTTGGGTAAGTTTTGGCATTTCAGATTTGTCTCACTTAAGTCAAAAAATAAAGAAGCATGAATGTGCACAAACACATTTGAATTCCATTCTGGAGTTTCATCTTTTGGAAAAATTAGACATTCGTCAGCAACTTGACAGTGCCTATCGTTTGAACATTAAAATACATAACAAGAAAATTTAAAAAAATCGTTATATCATTAAAAAATTGATTGCATTGCATAAAGTTTTGCGGGACATTTGAATTCGTGCTTCGAGGTCACAACGAGACAGAAGAATCTACTAATCCTGGAGTTTTCAGAGGTCTGGTTAATTTTTCAGCAAAGTTAGACAAATCTTTGAAAGTCCGCCTCTCAAATGCAACTGTTTTTAAGGGGACTTCTGAAGTAATCCAAAACGATTTGCTAGATTTCATGTTTAATGTCTGCCAAGAAAACATCAAAAAATAAATCTGAATTACAAGTTAGTTTCAGTTATCGCAGACGAAATGACAGACATATCATCAATGTTCCAATTGGTGGTTGTTTTCCGCTGTGTGTTACCTAACGGACAAGCAGTTGAGAGATTCTGGCAGTTTGTTAATCCTTCTGGACATGATGCTGCTTCAATCGCTCTATGTATTTGTATTGTTTTGGATAGTGTTGTTGATGAACATGAGAAAGCGATATCTCAAAGCTACGATGGTGCTAGTTTGAGTGGGTAGCATAAAGGTGTTCGGGCTATTATTCAGCAGCAATATATATATACACACACACGCACGTTATGTGCATTATTATGCACACCATTTGAATTTTGTCGTAGCACAATCTACAAGTCAAAATCAACAAGTCCGTTTATTTTTTTCCCAGCGTAAATGATATAACAAACTTTTTTAGTTGCTCACCACAAAGGATTGCTGTTTTTGGCAATATGTTGTTGGTAGGAGAATTCCTCACACTTCCTCTACAAGGTGAAATTTTAAGAGTCAAACTGTTAACACAGTGTATGAGTACAGAAAACAACTGATTGAATGCATGAACAAAATTGAGTTATCATGTAAGCAGTCAAAACAACAATCAACCAAGCTGGAGCTATTCGGCGCATGTTGGATGGTCCAGTATTTGTATTTTGACTCGCAGTTTTTCACATCATCATGACTCATGTGGGCGTTTTATATAATCAGCTATAAAAAAGGAGTATCGGTGCAGATAAAATCAGAAAACATGCAGTTTTCGACATTCAGTTGAGAAGGAAAGAGGAAATTTGGAGGAGGTGAAAATACAAGCTGAAATGTTAGTGCCAGAGCAACATTTTAATAATAATAATAATAATAAAAAAAAATTCCATGTAAATAGAACTGTTGTAGCCAAAGTGTATGATGTGATTGCTAATCAAGTAAAGGAAAGATTTTCTTTTACCACATATATGCTGTATGTCTTTTTGATGCCAAACATTTTCAGGAATACGGTATGAAGTTTCAGGTTCATCTGCTTGAACATACAACTAAAACATACCCTTTTTTAGATAAGGTTTGTCTGAAAACTGAGCTGGGAGTAATCTACAAATGACAAGACTTACGAAATATGAGTGGATCAGCCAATTTCCTGCAGTTTGTCTTTGAAAACAACTTACAAACAATGTTTACCGAGACACACAAACTGTTACTGATTATTTCTACAGTTCCCATGACTGCAGCTTAAGCGGAAAGATGTTTTCCAACCTCGAAGAGGATAAAAACATTCTTAAGAAGTACAATGCGTGAAGACAGACTCGGTGCATTAGTCATGCTTTCGATAGAAAAAGATACAGTAAACAAAATACCAAATTTTAATGACATTGTCATCGACTTGTTTTCTTCTAAAAAAAGTCAGAAGGGTGGATTTAGTTTATAAGAAACGTACTTAAGCATTTTGATGACATTTTAAATATCCTCTCATTTTTCTTTGTACTATATATGTGCTTAAAATGAGAATTTGTGATACATTGAGCTCATTTTCAAGTTAACGATGTGGTGTTCAAGTAATGTAATCTAAAAAAAAGTTAAAAACTTAATTCAATAAGTGCTGTATTTAATTGTTTTGATGCTGTTGAAAATACCACAATTTTGTTTGACATTTTTGATTTTTTCTGTGTTCAGGCGGTGCCCTTAACTAAGATTATGTTACTATGAAACTGTGTTCAGATTTATGTGTGCTTTACTTTATATATATATATATTGCAGTAATAACATTTGCTTAAAAATATTATACTCAAGAAAAATTATAAGTGTGAACGCCTACTTACAAAAGGCACGAGCCACCACTGGGGAATACGCAGCTCACACACATATGCCCATCACACAGCATTCGCCGCAAGTCATCAGGAATATTAAAAGTGAGACAAGCCTGTTCATACTTGCGACAATTCCACCAGAATGTGCCGGACAGTCAAGGGAGTGTCACAAGCATAGGTCAGAAATGGTTCATAGGATAGTGGGAGAGAAGTCCACTCCCACTGCCAAGCATGCTAAACAAGGCCACGGAATGCATGCAGCACATCGCACATAGGGGCAAGAGGATCACATGGGGGATGACTGCATGCCTCCTTAGCCTCTATATACACTGCCTTATTGCCAGAGATGCCCACAGACCTTTGAACCCACAGGAAGATGATGCAAACACCAATACGCAAAGCCAGACCTCGCCAGCTTATGCGGAATCATGGAAAGGAATGGGATAGCTGTGAAGCCAGATCAAATGGCGGTTAAGGCACTCATTTGTTCGAAGCACACAAGACATGTACTGATAAAACCCAGAGTCTTGAAAATAATAAAGCTCTGCAGTTAAAATACTGTAAAATGGATGAAGTCCAAGAAGAGACTGAGAAGCACCAGTGACAAAGGTGCATGTAATCAAGATATTTGATATGGAACCATTAGAGTAAAAGCAAATAAAACCACAGAACACAAAAGATGCAAGATCAAGGTAAAGGCCCTTGTAAAGAATACGTGGAAGTGTAATCTTCGGAAATTTTGCTAGGTCGAGGTGCACCTCAGCCTGTATTGTCAGCCATGACTGGTCATGGCGAGGCAAAGGCAACACGCACAGGTGTAAGTCATATCACTCCAGAGCCTGTGCAAATCTAAGAGATGCTGGCTGAGGAGAACGTGGCCTAGCAGAGTACAGCCTTCATGGAGCAGATGGAGAAAATCAAAGAGTCTGAATGCACCCACACGCCGTAGGAAAGCAGCAGTTGGTCATGGCTGTAGTGGAGTCACGGCACAAATATTGACCGGGCTCGTACAAAATGTCCCAGTTGCAATGTGAATACCAGCATGGTGAACACCTCTCTGTTTTAGCAAAAGTCTAGTTTGATATGTGCCAGGGCACAATACAGTCGAAGAAGAGGGACTATGTCATCGCCCCAGTTACGATCACCCAACATTTCCAAATAGTTCAAGTCCCTCACATAGGGACACTTCAGGTATTGAATATGACTCCTTCAAGACAGTTTACAATCTAACAAGAGGCATAAAAATTTTACAGTATTGGAAACAGGCAAAACAGAGCTATACAAAAGCACATCTGTAGAAGCTAAGATGCTATGTTTCCTACAGAAGTGGACCACCTGTGTCTTGGCAGTGGCAAAGTGGAAACCACAACTGTCTGCCCAGTCACCAAGATAATTGACGGCAAGCTGGATCTGACCTTCTGCCCTTGGTTCCCAGTAGTGGAGTCCCACTTCGCACCCCGGCTGCGGCGTTTCCCAACTGGTTGGGTCCCTTAATCTCCCATGAGTGCTGTAGTGCATCTGGTGCCTCGGTGTTCCTTCCTTCCCCTGCTCTCCCCTGATCTGTCTGCGTGCGTGGGCAGTCCTTATTTATGAAAGGGTTGTCCGGTGCAGAACCAGCACTGCAGGAGCACAATGGTACAGGGAAGGGGGAGGGGGATTAGCCTTCCGCTCTGGCAGCTTATGTTGATCGACGTTCTTACCAATACGCTGCTTCTCTAGCAAGGCCTGCCCCTTGTAATTCAATTTGGTCTCGTTCACCCTTTCCGTGAGCTCGTCTATTAACTGTGGCTTCGTTTTTTGCAATAACTTGCAGAGCTTAGGGGGTTGCAATGTGATGCACGCAGCTCTCCTCTCTTTCTTCGGGAAAATTCCATTAAACATTTGGACCTTTTTTCATATAAAGATCTTGGCCTCTTCATCGCTGGCTTGGGTTCGGCTGTGAATGTGAAACTCCAATGTTAAGTGCACTATGAATTCACCATACCTTGCCCACCATTCTAGAACCTTGCATTTGAGTTGTTTTTCAGTTTTGCTGACCCATTGTTTTGTTGGATGGTTTGTTGTGTTCACGGTGTTCCCTTTCACATTCCTGTGTGCATATGATTGGGTCCTCATGCGTTCTTCCTCCAAACTCTGGTAGTTGGAGTTTGGTGCTACCCTGGGCTGTGATAGGGCTCTGGATAGGGTCAGGATTTGGTCGTCGATATTCTGCTGCACATCTGCAGAATTCACGTTGGTAAACTAGGCTCGGCCTCGTGATACATTCATTGGGCCATCCTATGCATATGTGATAGAAGTTGTGTGAGCAAACGACACAATGCACCGTGTTGACCCTTGCCTGGTGCAAGTTAACCAGCTGTAGTAGGCAATCTCGAGTGCAGCATTTGCTACACCGGCATTCAATCCCATAGGTGTAATGTGGTTTATCTCTCCATCTCAAACATGGGTAATGGAAGCGGTTGTGGCGATGTGCACATATAATCACATGTTCTCTTGTGTCAGGGCACTATGGCACCGATCGATAGTGGTTGAACTCCCTGAAATCCGGCTGACTTTATATTTAGATGTCCAGCTAGATTCTGGATCTTTCGATTGTACTTGTCTATTTCTACTTTTTAGTTGGTACTATTGAAGCTGTGGCCCCATGATATACACAACTGCCTTTGGCTGCGAAGGGTTGTGGCAGTCAATCACAGTTTTGTTGTGCAGGTAAGAAGCACGTCCGAGCTGACTTAGACCTTACTGTTGACCTGTAGGGACGCAACTGGTACGCAAAGTTGGACACGTGGCCTGGCAGCAAGGTATGAAGTCAGTAGTGAGTTCAACTGTCCGGCGGAGGGGGTCGGCAAACTGCCACTGGATTATCTGTGCATACTGGAGTCCGGGGTAGCTCGCTACTGAGGTGGTGTCTAGTGACTGGAACTTGGTGGATCCTGTGGAGTGCTGATGGCCCGGTTGCACTGGAACCAGGGGTTGGCGAATCCCAATGGTACTTCTTGTCCCTGACGGATGTCAGTTACCACTGGGTGAGGTCGCCAGTGGTTTTTATGAGAGGCTGGAAAAGAGCGTGGTAGGGAACTGGGAGGTGAAATCTCTCCAGCTGTCAGGCGGCTTGAGTTCATTCCCGTGGGGTTATACTGCTAAGTGCAGCTGGAACTAGGTTGCAGCTCCCGTTAGCCTCAAGTGTAGTAGCTTCCTTTCTGTCTTGCCACCTGGCACCACTTCGTTGGGTGTATGGCATAAGGCAGGTACAACAGACAGTCTTGTTGAAGTTCCCTTGCTATGTGTAAAACCAAAGCCGCAGGTCAATCCTTTTTCAGTCATTATTCCAGAAAATTGGGAGTTTACTGTATTTGCTCACAGCCGTCTCATTGAAGATAGTCTTTATTCCTCCTCTCAGCAATTAAGTCCACTCTTTTTGTTATGTGGTCTTGCAAAGGGTAGTCTCTGGGCAAGGTAATCCTGGAACTCTGGCTCATAGTGTAGGTAACTACAGGCATTTACGGGTTAACATTTGTGACCTTGATGGGACGGACTGTCAAGTGCTGGCTGGGGGATCTATTGTTAGATCTTTCCCACTTCCAAGTCATATAGTAGTGGCAAAGAGAATTGCAATAGTTGGCGACCAAAATAAATGCAACTAACTTATTTTTCAGTGTATTTCCTTCAAAATTTTTCTTTTAACCAAATTTGTTATGGTTTCTGAAACAAGGTTTGTTATTTCAAAAGAGTTGTTATATCCAGGGTGTAGTGTGAAGAGTTTACTGTAATTTGTTATTTCAGCAATATAATAGGTCCCCAAATGTAGCGGTGATGCAGTGGACTCTTGATGTACCGATAAACACTATCCACCATTAATTTTCAGTGGTTTCAGCAAAATTTGTATGTAAATGGTAAAATAACCCACTTTTATCAGTTACCGGTTATTACATTGATCAAAATATCTTTCTGTCCCTTCACTTAAGATTTCTTGCAACAATCATTTTTAAGCTTGTTGTTTATGCAAATTTCTAATAGCTGTGAGTGAAATACGTTAGGTAAAAGTGTGTTGCCGTTTATCTTTATTTGAGTGGCATACTCTCCAGTTCAGCTGATGGGGTATGGGACTCAGTTTACATGCTCCTTCCCCGTAGATGCCTGTTAAGAGGGGAGGCAGTTTCCTAGCAACCAGCTTGGTATCTTTGCATCCTCACACCCTCTCCTCTGTCTGCCTCTCTCTAAGCTATGCACCTTTCTTCGTCCCCTACATCCTGGCGAGAGGGAAAGCCAGTCGCTAGTGTATATGAAGCATTAATTAAAACGAATCATGTGATCTCAGTTTAACTATGCACTGTTATCCTGTTGAAAGAACCGCACCACAGAGCGGTTAAGGGCTCTACTAACTCTGAACTCTAACAAGGTCACTGCAGTCAGGAGTATGCAATGATACTCCGATCATAGAAATTTTATCAAGATTATCTGCCACTCAAAATTGTTGCACCTATCATCACTAGTATTTCAAAGCA
Source organism: Dryococelus australis (assembly GCA_029891345.1). Classification (NCBI taxonomy): domain Eukaryota; kingdom Metazoa; phylum Arthropoda; class Insecta; order Phasmatodea; family Phasmatidae; genus Dryococelus; species Dryococelus australis. The sequence goes on from CM056994.1 coordinate 90,571,065, forward strand.
AATTGTTTTGTGTGAAAATGTTGTTAATATATTTTAACAAGGACTTCCCCCCCCCCCCCTCTTAAATTTGTGTTTAATCACATCTGGCATAAAATCAAGATTATTTTTAAACTAAATATAACTCGATATGCAGCATCTACCGAATAAAATTATAATCCCAGAAGTGTATGCCTGACCTCCCCTTGTCTCAAAAAATTGTTTGACCATCAAGCAACTTATATTACTAAGCATGTAATGTTCATTTTCATTAGTTTCTTGCAGGGGGATCGAAGAGTTCATATTAATTAATTTTATATACTGAAGTCTTGTGAATAAACTGATTTCTTTGAATTGCTTATTTGATATCTTTAGTCATCCAATAATGCCTAAGCTCCAAGCCCAAGTGCAGCGTAACTCGTGACAAGTGTAAGTGTACGGGAAAATCAGAAGACATGGTTTTGAATGATTGATTATCAAAAACAGTGTAGAAATAATTTTAATTGTCTTTTTATTAATCTGTCACATCACCCTTTTTTAAGTGAAATATTATTAATTATTCCAATACACATTTGCCATGGAAGCACAGCATCGCCAATGTAAGTGTAAATTGAGGTAGATTGCGGCCTGGATTGTGTAAGCTTCATCTGTCCTCGGTGATATTCGCCAGATTTCATTTCCTCTCCTTATAGACTGGCAGGGAATGAGTTAGTTTCCTAGCAACCTGCATGGCATCCTTGCACCCTCCCTTTGTCTTGACCGGTTTGGAAGGGGATGGGTAAATGTTTCACTCCTCCCGCTGTTGTAGCTTCCCCTTCTCCATCTCGCCCTCTGCACACTGGCTGGTCGATAACCTCTCCGCCTGCTCTCAGCTAATAAGTGCACATGGGACATTCTAAATTTGCCGTGCATTCTGCATTTTTTTTTTTTCCCCAGGGGATTTGAAAGTTTGGGGATAGCTTGTATTCTGTCTCTTATTACAATCAATTACATACAGTATTTTCTGTTGTTTTATTCTTTTTGCAATGAAGTTGAGGGGAAATGCTTTTTAATGTTAGCTTTTTATTTCCAGTAATATAAATACAGGTATACTTTTTTGAAAAATTCCCATTTTTAATGTGTTTACTATAATTTATTCACAGATAATGTACAGCGCTCGTAATATGTACTCAACATTAACTTTAATAAGGTTATAAGTTGTATTTTATTGATGTACATATCAGACTCCATCTACTGAAATACTGGATATAATTTTTGACTGTCCGCTAAAAAATGGTAGGCATGATGTCTACTGTATTGGATTATGCCATATTTCTGTCTTGGTTATGACAGTGAAGTTCGAATAATTTCTGTTTTGTCTTAGAGTTGTGGAAAGTTACTCTTTTTGTGTCTATAAATGTAATGCACATTATTGTTTAGTTCCTAGTGTCTTTTACATCAGTTTTGTTGTGAATGTTACAGCTATTGCTGGTAGATTGACCAATAGCTAGAAACTGGAATAAGAGTATGATACATATGATACTCAATATAATTACAGCTTTTTGTAATGTTTGTTGCAGGAATGTGTTTATTGCCAAATGATGGTTGGTGGGACGGTTTCATGTAGCGTTCCGCAGTGTGGGATCACATTTCATGCATCGTGTGCCCTATGGAATGGTGCGAGATTCAAAATTGACTGCTCAACTAGTGGATATCGTATTGTGGTGATGTGCGTCATACACAGCCACAGCAAACGTAAGGTATGGTGACTTATTATGTAACATTATTTTTAAAATGAAAATGTCACTCTTCAAATCTGTTGTTCTGAAAATAATAATACTTAAGAAACAGTTATTTAATTACAGGCATAACTTAGTATTATGGGAAAGAATTTGATACTGCCAGTATCATTTACATTACACATTGCTACAATTCAAGAGAATGAAATAAGCCCTTTTAAATTAAACAAAATATGTCAGATGTCGTGTATTTTCTAATTTGTTTCTACAGGCTTTGCCGGTCCATTAGTCTGTTCAAGTAATTATTATTTTTCAGGCACAAATTAAAATAAGAACTCTTGGACAGTAAGAAAATAACTTTAAATGCCGGAATTGTTCTAATAATTCTTCCAGCGCCTATTTTGTGTTTCCGAGTGTTTTCTTGTATACATTTAACCACATGTATGTATAAATTATATTCCCTCACTGTGTTGGCAGAGATCTCAGTAAGGTAGCTAATCCAAGCCACCATCTTCGGTCTTGATGAGCAGGCCAATGAGGATACTCTTGTGTTGCACATCACGGGAGCCTTCAACCACTTTTCTATTTGTCTTAGCTGCAAAATTCAGTTATCAGAATATCTGAACCATGTTAAATGTTTTTGCTCCTCCTGCATACATATCCTCTGTCAAGAATTGCAGCCCGGGAGAGTTTATTGCTTTTAATTTTGACGTCTGTAAATGCATTTTTAACCACTTATGCCTATGGATTTATATGGTTATATAAGTTACCAAGGGAGAATTTTATATTTGTCTAGTGTTAACTTTGACACATGCCGCTTATACGTCTAATCTAATACGATTATGACTCATCGCAAAGAGTACCTTTTCCACCACTACAGACGTGACACTTTGCCTACACTACAGATAGCAAGAATCTATAAGCGTATTCTCTTCACCTGGTCGTCATGCCTCCCCCAGCATCCTTCAAGCTCGAGAGTCATTCTTGTTCCATCTCTTGCGTTATCCAACAGCACCGCTTCCAGTGCCGGGATAAACCGTGGCTTGAGACCTGCCGTCCATTCCTGTGGGGACACACATCCAGTGGCAGCATTGGTGACCCAAAAGGCTCCCCATCTCTGATCAGCCCGCGTAGCATGGGGGATCAGTGGAGGCTTTACAGAGCCTGATCAGCAAGCCAAAACCAGGCTTACACTATAACTTGTATTTAGTTTGTTCGCATCAGTGTACCCAGTAACCTGTGAGCAGAGACTTTATGCCTTTCAGCCAGAGGCACTGCCGTAAGCATAGGAAGGAACACACAGACTCCTTGCTGTCTCAGTTGAGTACACTTCCACACCCGACACTTGAAAAGCAGGTGGAACGGGACCGCGCTGTCCAACATCGTCTGCTCTGGTTGTGGTGTGCATACACACTCACTCCGCTTTTGGTCTAGCGGACAGAATCCTCGACAGTCGTGACTATTCATCTAACTGGTCATGCGTCAACTTTGCAGTGTGCAAGTATTTCAATACAAATTTAACTATAACGATCATATGTTTGCCAAATGTACAAACAGCGACAGTATGGCACCTAAACATAAATTATTGGTCCGGTGCATCTGAGAGTTTCATATACTTCAACAGGAAATGTGTAAAGCAGAAATATACAATGATGAATAGGTTATTTTATTTAAACACAATTGGCTTTTATTGCCGAAAACATGAATAAAACTAAAGTTATATTCTGGAATAATTTTAATGCTGCTATAAATTATGTACACAAAGTGACGTAAATAAATTTAACTAGTTTTCATAAATCAGTGTTTAAATTTTTGCTGTCAGATTGCTGGGCTGATGCAAAATGTTGCACTCCAAAAATTGTTACTGTAATTTGTAGAATAGTTCTTTTTTGGTTGCATTTTTAAAAGTAGATTCAGGCTGTGTTTCAATTCACTGAGAGAGCACTCTCGCCCACTCTTGACGTCAAAAATTCCTCTCTGCTACCCCATCTCTAGGGTAGAGAGGGAGATAAAATTTTCTTTTTGCTTCAGTCAATTCATATAGTGGGGTCATAGTGGCGAACTCAGGTACAAATTGACTTTATTAGGCATGTAATCCCAGAAAACTCTGCACTTCAAGTTTTTCAGTTAGTGTCTGCTAATTTCTTATTGCTTTGGTCCTCTCTGAATCTGTTCCAATTCAATGGGGGCAACACTACATGTCTAAAGAAATTGATTTTCGTTTGGAAAGGGTTGCATTTCTTTGGAACTAGTTTTAAGTTTGGTGCTGCGACTATTTGAAATATAGAATCTAAGATTTATAGGTGCTCTTGAAATGTCCTTGCTGTCGCAACTTTTTGCATCAGTCGTTCAAAGGTGGCGGGATCATAACATAGCCCAAAAGGCATTACAGTAAAACCTCTCTATATGAAAACTGAAGGCACTAAATTACAGCAGGTTTGTCGTAAAGGGATAAATTTGAAATTATATTCAAATAATTACTCTTCTTCGAATAAAACCAATTTTTAGTTACTGGCAACCTCAGCCTTACAAACAAATAAAAAATTACTACCATATTAACACCAAAAATATTAATATCTACCACAACGTATAAAAAATTTTGTTTGAATTTATGCACGCCACATTGCTGCACATATAAAATACGTAACATATATAATTGTTTGGGTCATCTCACAGCTTCGATAGACGAAAACTTTACACAACAAACAATTGAAAAATGAACGCCCCAGCGATGAAGTCATGGAAATTGTAAAAAAGCAAACATTAAACTTTGGTAGTGAACAAAGACCAACACAACACATTAAAAAAGGACACACGTTAGTTAAGTCGTAAAATAATTTAGAAGGGCAGCCAAATCTAAATTTTGAAATATACTAGCACTACTGCACACCCAAGGTACACCACCACTTGTCGCACAAATTACCAAACATTTAAAAACTGTACCTCACACTTAACATTTCTCATGACTCACCGTTTTCTAAGTGCCCCATCGCTCTGTAGCGGGACAAGTAAAACGTCAGCTCTAAAACATGGTAGCTGTGTTTGGCCTCAGCTGACTGAAGTTAGGTGCAACTAAGCCATCAGGGAAAAACATACATCCTGCAGACATAAGGTAGCGGCGTAACGTAGTAGATGCCTGAAGCGCATAAAGTAGACAGAGCGAGGCCGTGCAAGGACTTAAATAAAAATTACAAATCAAAATATAACGATGCACGAAGGAGAAAGGGGAAAGCAGGGAGGCAAGGAAAGACGAGGGGATCTGAGCCGAGCAAAGAGTACACCACTGCACAGAAGTAGATGGTGCTAATAAACGTAACGTGATGGCGCAAACGTGGTAGTATATAAAAATATGTATAATACAAAAAAAGAAAAATATATAAAATATATGCATGAATATGTACATTTTAAGGATAGTTTTATATGCACCTTTATAAATTGAGATAAATATATTTCAACATAGGCCTATTACGTATATATAAAATAAAATAATTTACACTAAAAATATAAACATATCAACTAATGCAAAAATTGTATACGTTCATACAGTTTTTTTTTACACCGTTACTCTGGGTTCGTACCCTTCTGAAACCCTCCAAAAAAGAACTGAACATTTATACTGGGAATTGAAGTGGTAAAAGAAAGGTATACCAGACTTGTAACTGGCACCACCTTCATTTGTATAAAATAATTCTAAAAATAATGTATATTATTTATAGCTAACTGAAATGTCGATCCGGTGATTGTCACATTTCTGGTGTCTCTTGTGGCACAATTGGGTGTGGCATTTTTTCCTTTTTGTCAAACCCACATAGACCTCAAGAAACCAATTTTACAGGTAAAGTGCATGGACTCTCATCATTGTTGTGGTTCCTTCAATGCAATGACTGCAGCAAAGCTCAAATCTTAAATGAGAAAAGTATTTAAGGAAAATTACTTTACTTAAAAAAATACTTAATTCTTGCACTCACAAAGCTGAAATAAATGTCTTATTATTAATTTATTAATGTAAAACCAATACATATCCACAAATGACAAAAAAATGATGATGTAAAGGACAAATTATAAAAGTAATACTTAACAGTCAAGTTACTGTGCATAGCGATAGGCACTTGGTTTAACTTTCCTTGTTACTATAGCTGTGCATCAATAAACAGCCAATCAGAAGCCCCGACACTTGTACTATGTTATCAATTGAAAAACTTATTTACAAATCAAGAAAGTGTGTATTTTGACTTCATTCCTCGGGAAGATATTTTCTTTTGTTAATTTATTGATAATGACAACCACGGAAGTTTTGTAACGCTTTTAGGTAATGTTTAAAGTAAAAATTTAAATGTAAATAATTTGCCATTTTAAAAATGTCTCGGATCAATTGAAAATATTTATTTTTGAAAAAAACCACTACCAACTCATGTACAGACCATAATTTCTTTGGTACAAATGTAGCAACATAAACTAATATTATTATTGTTATATCAATTGTAGCCAGGACTGTTCTTTTGTGTTTTTGTATGTGCTTATCACTGTAACTGTGAATGTGTTTGGTATGTCAATTGTAGCCCGGCCCTTATTGACAGCTAGCTTATACAGCTTCTTTAGAAATACTTAATTTAACACATATACTGTGTAATGTAATCTAACCTTTACAAAACATGCACTCGCAAGTAAACAGGAGCTCTGAGAGTCTGGGGTGTTGACTATGATGATGTGTAATTTACAGTTACATTAAATTTCAATAACTACAAAATTTTTGCTTCCAATGTGGCAGATATTATAAACAATTATGCCTACTCAATAACGCATACTATCTTCGTTGATATTTCTCAAATTGTGCAAGTTTCTTGTCAAGAATCCATTTTGAAATTTAAACATGGAATTGTTCTATAGGCCCAACTGTTGACAGTTAATTGTAAATACTTTCTAATTCTTATTTCGGCAAGCATTACCAAGTAAAATAATTAGGCCTACTCTTGCATCACAAAAGAATGTCGGCAACAAGCTCAGCTATAGGTCTATAGTTAACAAACCCAGCTTCAAGATTTTATAGTTTATATGTTTGAACACCCTTGGTGTAGCATCAAACTGCGACGTTTATGTTAAGTTAACAATAGTAAAACTTAACACTGTAACTTGGGAAGAATAACTACATAAACACAAGTTTGAGGTTAGGCCTACATTACAAAATAACAGAGTGATTTCTAAATGTGTCAAATTAATGTATAATTATTGACAGGCACATTTGCACTTATGAAGGCAGATTTAAGAAAGGTTACATGGCTGGGCGTAAATAGATACGTACAGATGTATTTGATGGTAGGCCTACATTACTAAACCACACACTTTTTTTACTGGGGATAAGCGGCGAAAACACATAGTAAAAACACATTTACATTTACCTCCAGACAGTTGAAGTTGAAATTTTCATCATTTCTGCAACTCGTTCGATCACCTTACTCAGCTTCATCTCTCCTCGACGAATTAAAGAATAAATACTTTCGGCGAGATTTATGATGTCCTCTTGAAACTGAATATTTGTACATAATTTGCTGGAACTCATAACTTTACACAAAATCACAAGATAATTAAACACTATACAGCATATAATAAAACAATGCTGATTGCAGATAAGCTGAAAAATTAATGAGATATATTAAAACACAACTTCCAGTTTCCAAATTTGTAGTTTGCCTCGCAACCACTCCACACAAGCAAAGCCAGGAAATAAGCATGAAGGAACCTCAACAACGGACCGTTGGTTTTGACCGTTGCACCGATCACATGACACAATCTAATTATGAGTTACAGTAAATACATTATCTTTACTACAATAATTACTGTAAAGTGTATAAAATAAACTTCAAACAGCTTAAGTAGCCATAAATTTAAACATTACACTTGCAATACCGCATTATTTTGTAGAACTACTTTTCACATTTCACTGCCAACATAACTGGGTGTGTTCATCCCCAGCCTGTGTGGTTACACACATAGTTATACAGTTGCGGGCAGTGGTTTATTTCGAAGGTTGATTTCTGAAGTGCTCATTTGAACGTGAACAGCCTTTAACACAATTAATTACGAGATTGTACTGCCCGCCAAGATTGTGACATGCTGTCGCCACTCCCTTAACTAGAAATTGTTTTACCTGACAGGTCACGGACCAGCTAACTTTGATAAGGAAGTTAATAAGATTTTCACAAGATCGCAGCACCCCTTCGCCCAGTGACGGCACAGCCACCTAGCCTCGGGCAGATGGGTAAAACTGTCGTCAGCTTCAACTAAGGGCGATAAGAAATACGCTATGCTGCTCGCTACCGGAGATAATTGGCCCCTGTGTTGAGAGGCTTGCGACCTCCGCATCCGTGAGAGAACCACCAAGATGAAATTGGGACGGTGCAAGGAATCTTTGAACTGCTCTTGCCAGAGTTCATCAGCTTGCCGACCGGAATGGTCAGCAAATTCTCCTGGCTTCCCTACAGCTTACTGTGTGTGTGTGTGTCTATATATATATATATATATATATATATATATAATATATATATATATATATATATATATATATATATATATATATTATATATATCACACACACGCAGATATATACATGCTTGACACACATGATTGTTATAAGCAAAGGGTGTAAAAGTGAAAATGGTCAGCTTGGCCAAACACCATATGCTTAACGTGTGCGGCTCTGAGGGATCCTAATTCCCTACCCTTTGATGCAGGACTATAGTACAGATTAGGCTGAAGGCCAGGATACATACAATTATCCCAGTTGGTTAGGTTGAATAAGTGGATAAGTGGTTGCAAAGTTATTTCACTTCCTGTTACAAATGTGGTGAAAATAAAAATGTATTATTATAATTACGTTGAATCCTATCCTTAAGGGAGTAACTAAGTTCACTGCATAAACTAAGTTCTGTCATGGTGCGCATAAGTAAAAATTTTAAATAGTGTAAATCTCAAAATAGTGAGATAAATATGCAGTAAGAAGATTTGCTTTTGGTTGGCAACTCCTAGTTACATCAGAAATAAAAGCTGCTACAGGCCACAAAATTTGCCTGGTTACACTTCAAAATACACAAAAAATATTTAGGATGGAGACATTCAGCTGTTTATCTTGAGGTAAGTGTCCATGTAAAATTTTGAACTTTGCTGTACATTATTGTCTCAGGTTACGGAGAAAAAATTATTACTTGCAAAAGTTTTACAAAGTTACAATATTCAAGTAACAACACACTGGTTGTTCAAATATTATACAATACGTTAAGTGGTAGGTTGACAGTTAACAAATTGACAATGGAACAAGGTAAGTTACACAAAGATAAACAATGGGTAAGAACATTAGGTGCAACGTGAATATAAGTAAACAGTAGTATTGTGCATGTGAGGTAATCTAACAAGTTTAATCAAAAAATTTTAACATAAGAGATTAAGGCAAACATGTTACATAATAATAAAGGAAAAAATCAATTAAAATAGCAAAATGCTTGTGAAAATGTAGTTTAAGACACGTGAAAATCTTAAAAAAGAGTGTGGTTTTACTAAACAACACATGCGCAAATAATGTAGTTTGAAATGACCCTAGCCATGCAGTCATTAGGTGCATTACTAAACATTAGCAATGACAAAGGTTTAAGAGTGAGATAATCATCTTAGCATGAGGTGCTTTACTATACAGTAGCAAAGTATGTACAAAAATAGTACAAAGGTGGTCCATAGTGGTACAAAAGTATTACAAATGTAGATGTACAAATAGTACAAAAGTAAGGTACACAAAAAAATACACAAAATAATTGGCACAAACTTTGAAGCAAAATACAAAAGCCAAAGTGAAACGAGTAAAAGCAGAAAACATGTCTAGTACTTACATCCTTCATGACCAGTGCACGTTGTGAAAGTATAGCTAGTACCTTGTTCTAAGACATCAATACAGAAATCAGCTGATCAGACAAGCTGTACATTCCTAGTTAGCTGAGCCTAATACATGACCAGGTATTTCCTTGCTTGCAGGTTTCTTGAAGCAATACACTCGGCAAAGGGGTACTCTACTTTGAATTACGTGAAAGGGGGTTTTCCTTCGGTACACACTTGTAACAGGCTACTATCGTGTTCTCTCATTGTAGTTCTCAGGAAACACCAACGAATCAGCTCAGCGTGAGTTGGAGACTTCGACTACATAATAATGAAAGTCTGTTGATACCAGGTTTGCCAATAAATAAAAGAAAAAGTTCAGTGTTTACTGGAGATTTATTGTCGTCTCGGCAAACTATTGACACTCGCAGATGACGAACAAAGAAAAAAGAAACAAGACATAATGGCAGCCTTCATAAAACAAAACGTCTCACTTCAAGAGTTACAAAGACGAGAGAGAATCGTTACTTTTCTCTCCCTGCACCCTATTGTTTCCTCGCACCGACGGAAAGTAAATTTAATAGATATTTGAACTGAAATGTCCGAAATACAAAAGAAAGTTAGTCACAGGCGCTGGTCGGTGCGAGTAACGTGATCACTCATTGCAGGCTGTCCGACTGACAGCTGACAAACAATTGTGCTACGATGAACTGTTGTGATGCGCTCACTGCTCGTTGACTATTGTGGTACCAGAGAAAGGTTGTGCTTCTTTATGTATTAATAGAAAATTTCCTCTTTGAAACATATTGTTTTCAAGCAGTCTGTCACGTCAGCTAAAGGTGACCTCTGTTATTTTCCTTGTTTTTTAGTTTACTAACCCAGTGAAAAGGAAAGGAAAAGATGCGCTATCATCCTATGACGTCTGTTGTTGACATCTGTTGCTACTGACGAAATGAGGAAAGAAAAATGATAAATTTTGAAAAAATGAAAATATATGAAATACAAACAAGTTGTCATTGCCACGACCTTTCACATATTACTATCCTTGACTGAAATATAGACAATTGAAATATTTCCCGAATATACCAATTATATATATCTAGCTGAAATGCTACACACTTCGTACTCTAGGCTAAGCTGCGTAACTTACACACTTATCTATGCTAACTAAGCTATTCTCAACACTCACAAGTGGTCGGGGCACTTCACATGAATTGGAGACTCTCAGTGGGTTTGTATTGCCTGTACTGTGACATACGCAGAGTCTGCTGCCTGGCCCCAAGCAGGTGAGGGGTGTGAACACTCCACTCTCACAGTGTCTTTCTTCATTGGCCAGATGAAGGTGGGAGAGCAGCACCACAGCATCTCCTTGTAGTGCCTGTGCCTCCCTTCGTTGCTCATACGGCAGGTCCGCCAGGGCTGCACTCTACGCTGTGGTGGCATGTAGCATGGCTCAACTGGTAATGTAGGCGCACTGGGTCAGTGGGCCTCTGGTCTCAGCTGGCTGACTTAGCTGCCGGTGAAGGCGCTGGAGGGGTGACGACCTTCCTGTCTTGGCAGGCGGGTGGCTGGCTTGGTGGGTGGAGTTAGCGGTGGAGAGGGCAGCGCTGACTGCTCTGTGTTTGTAGATTGGCCCGCGTGGTGGGCGATGGGTGCTCTCTCCTCCCCCTGGTTGGCACTAGTCCCTGCGAAGACAGGTGTGGGGGTTCTGGATACAGCAGCGGTGTGGTAAGAGAGTGAGCTTGTTTGAGGGGTGCGGCAGCGCGCTCAGCGTATCCGCAGTGGTTACGTTCTCTCTGTTCGTCTCCAACCTCCCAACTTAGTTTCTCCTGCAGTAACTGCATGTATTTTGTGTTGACTCGTGGGTGCAGTCGGAGCTTGGCAAATTGCTGACATTACGGACCTTTTCTTGGAAACGCCTAGATATTATTTATCTTGGTGGCTGTCTTTGGTTGCTTGTTCTATCAGGCAGAGCATTCCTAGGATTAGTTCCTCTCCCCTGGGTCTTTCACTATGTAGAAGTGCATCAGTATTTCTTCATCTGCAAAACGCAGGGTTAAAGTCAGTCTTCCCTCCGTTGGTAGTCAAGCTCATTTCAGAACCATATATATTTGGGCAACGCCGGCAGGTTTAATTTGGTTTTGGTACTTCTGTGGAATAATGTCTGGCTGGATTGCATTGGCACTAGCTGCTGTGTCAAGTGTAGCTAGGCTTTCCTTCTTCCTGAACAGTACTGCTATACGTGGAATGTTTAGGATGATAGGTTTACATCATGGTGGAAGTAGGTAAGGTGGTCTCGTCCCGCGCTCCAAACTCGTCTGGTGATGCACATTTCAGGCTATGGCGTCAGCTGGGAAGTCGAGGCCCTGAGATACTGGGCTGGCGCGTAAGGCGGATCATTGTTTTTTCGGAACTTAGTGTGTATCAGGACTCTGTACAATATGTCATCGGAAAGTTTTCAATTGTTTCGCCTAGGCAAGAAGTTTTATTTGTGGGGTTATAAAAAATACAAGACATTATAAATTTCACCTATTTATAAAATGCACAGTTTTTTACGGTAAAAGTATTGTTAAACATGTCATTTGGTTCCCTAATTATTTCAGTGTTCTTTAGATGACAACAGATAATATAAATCACATTACCTTGTTCGAAGAAATCTAAGGATGCCATGTTAATAGGCCACCAAATCTTGTACAAAGGTTAACAAAAAAATTAAAAAATTCACGTAAATTGTAATCTACGTGTGTGAGTTATGTCTGCTTACGAATAATATTTAATAAACGGTTAATGTCCGAGGACAGGTTTCAGTGTGTGGTTTCCTTGTTCAGTGTGAATTTTTCAAAAGCGAATAAGGCTCAAGGGAGCGTTTTTACAGTCAGGTTATGCAGGGAAATTACGATTGAGATTGACGATATTAAAAATAACTAAGGGGTCAGTCTCTTATGTTATCTTTGTTGTTAGGCATGCCATAAAATGATAGTGTTGCCTATGAAAGTGTGAGGCGAGCTAGTGTGCAAAGACTAAACGCCACTCAGCGCCTTGCGCATAGAGATTATGATGAGGCAACTTAACAATGAGGCGTGTGATGAGCGTGCCTGTGTTTCTCTTATAATTTCCGTGCATCTAGGCTTCGGACAGGTGGCATCTTTATCGAAAATAAATCACATATTCTGTGCCTAATGTTACGTGGATGTTCTTATTTCAATTACTTTTTACGAAATAATTTCAAAAATACATTTGTACAACATTTCGTGCAACATAGCCACTATTATTAATTAAATTATTCTCACTGTTTACAGATGTTTTGTACACCTATGAATTCCTCACACCAAGGCTACTTTTATGTGCTAATTATTTCACATTTACGGTACATGTTTCATATGCACACTGCCCAGAAAAAAGCCAATAAGTGTTTTAGTTCTTGCGAGATGCATTCAGGTATTTCTACAATAAACGAACTTGTTGGAGCATGACTTTCATTTACAGGCCTATTTGTTATGCACATACTTTCTGAAAAAGGTACTGAATTAACTGGCATACCGGGTAAAATTGCTTCATCAGATATGTGCATTTCTTCGTCAGTCTGTTGTTAAGAAGCGTTCAGAAATATTTATCTTCCAAGATTTTTCTTTGTTCGCTTAGCTTGTCTAATGCATCTTTCATTCTTTTCTACTGAATTGCCATTATTGTGTGTAACTGGTAACTTCAATGTAGGAAGTGCATCTATTTTCATTTTCCTGCATTTCTGGGGGGAACATTGCAGCAGTGTTCTTTGCAATGATTTTGTGTAATCTTCTGCTGCAAAATGCTCTAAAGAAATTCTTGTTGGAAAAAAAAATTGATTATTATCAGTGCATGTGAATTTTCCTTTACATCACTGAAAAAAAATTGAACACTTTACACAATCGAACAGATAAATCAAACAAATGAAAATATAGGTAAAATATAATTTTCACTGTATTTGTTGAATTATTCGATTTTATACATAACTAGGCCATTCACTAAAAAAATGTATCTTTCTTGGTAACTGCTTAAAGATGCTGCCGCCTGCCCGGTACAAGCTACATGCGGTCACGCGCTTCAAAAGCCTTGATTTTATATGCATTTTTAATTGCACATTCCAACTTTCACTTTGCAGCATAACTAGTTGATTTTACCTGGGGAATTGACTAGTAGCGTCCATTGCATTCTGTTACATTATTTATGCATTAATTTATTACATTTTTATGTAAAATAGAATGGCAATGGCATTTTTGGATATGTACGTTTGAAGAGCTGAAAATTATTTCTTTCTTTGAAAAATAGCATAATGTATGAGTGTTACTTATTTTATAAAAAGATTATAAATACATTTTATTTACGTTTATATTTAAAACACGCAGAAATACAGTTCACATACGAGGCAGGCGGGCACCTAACGTACCTGGCTTTGTATCTTGAAACACCTCTGAATAACAGTTTGTTTACTTATTTGTCCACATTTGTACACTTATAGAAACTGTTGCGCTATTCGAAACTTGTTATGTAAGTTATAAGATCATAATGTTACTGTCACTGTTTCAGGTCTCCCAAATCTAAATTGAATATAAATTTGTTCAAAGTTTAAAGCTGTTAACTGCAAAAAAAACAAACTATATAAAACGTGTTAGGTAATATCTATTAAAAATTACAAGAAAAAGAAACAAACAGTATTTTTTTTTTTTTAAGAGTGCTTGTCTGCTTAGCTGCATGGCTACATGTTTTTCTTCTGATAGGTGGATTTCGATGTTTTCACTCTAAAGTAGGCCATAAACTAATTGAATAACTGTGATTTTCAATCTCATTAAAAACTTAAGTTATCTTTTCTTTGAAATTTTCTTTATATGAGACTAATTATCATCCACATTTCTTTCATTGTTTAGTGTTACATTATTATCACATTTCAAAGTTACATTGTCAGTGATGTATAAGTAATTATGATACAACAATAAGAAATTGAGTAGTTATACTTCTACTATCAATGTCATTATAAAATTATCTAAGGTTTGTGCGACATATGTACTTAGAGTTGTTATTAATAGGGTTTCATAAACACTTAGAGTCAGCCCTACTAAATGATTAAAAATTTTATATATATATATTATATATATATATATATATATATATATATATATATATATATATATATATATATATGGACACACACACACTTATAGTTGATTATTCAGTACAATAAATCATTTGTCGAAACACTCATGTGCGTAAGAAGACATTCGGAGGCAGGTAAATATTTCTATGGAAAACTTGCACATACATGTTATGTGTATTTACCAAAAATACAGATCGGACTTAATACTCTAGTGTAACTTAGAAATCAATATGTCCTGTGGCAATCTACAACAAAACACACACTAGCGATATGGAACAGTAATATGCAGTTTAACCTCTCTATTACGGCCCCTCAAGGTTCCTGAGAATAAGGTCGTAATAGGGGGGTCGTAATAAAAAATATAGAACATTTTGGGCCGATTTTGAATCACCCCTAACCCCTATGCCCCAAACTTGCCATTTTTTACGTGATGTGCATGTTCTATCTTTTCTAGCGCATTAAAAACCACTTTTTAAATTAAATATAAGTATATATATTTTAATAGTTGGACGTCTCCTGATTAATTTGATAGCCAAGAAAGGCATATTGGACCACCCATTGTCGTAAAAAAGAAGGCCATTGAAAGAGTGTGAAAAGATTAGACTATGTATTATTAAAACATGAAGTTATTATTATAAGATCTATTACGCAGGTCTCGTGGGTCATACATTGCTATGATGCACGTAGCGTTCAAAACGTTTAGGTGGCATTGCACAATACGTGTGCGTGCACCGTGCTCTCACTTTGGTCTGGCCGTGTACGTAGCTGGGCGAGCGCCTAGATCCTCTGCAGCGCAACCGGGCGCAGGCGTGGCGGTTTACTGCTGAAGCCATAGACTAAAGATGAGGTAGACCGCTTATTCATCTTCTGCACATTGACCTACCCCAAAGGAACACAATTGTTAAAGTCACATGGTCAACATTGATGAACATGTTTGTTTATATCTTAATTTTTAAATGACTAGCACTGTTATATTAATAAAATACTTTTAATAGTTTGAATTTAATCAAAAAACGATACAAATTGGTTAGAGGAAGTATAAAAACATATCAAAATCACTTGTTTACTAAGTAGTGTTCTAACCTCAAACCCAATCCTCGCCATTTTTTGCTAGACCTGTAGGCAGAAATGCAGTTCAATGTTGGGACACAAAGATTGGTTATGTGCAGCCAGCAAGATCGGTCTACCTTACCTTTAGTCTATGCCTGACGCTCGCCTCTAGATCCTCAGGCTGGACAGCTGTCAGTCGGTCACTACAAGATAACTGTGGCGAGTGGCGGCCGGCATCCCACAGCCACTGCCGTCGGACAGGGCCGGTTCACTTCGTAACAGCAGCCCAGCATTGGGAAAACATGCTGATAGATGCGATTCACGTCAATGTGTTGAACTGATATAAAATCTAGGCGGCATGTTGGTCTCTGCACTGGCGCAATGAGGCCTGGCAATATTTACTGGAATATAAATATTTAGCGAGGTCTGCTTGAAATATTAACTATCCCGAATTTTTCATCAAAAACTTTTGACGTTGCCTATACACGCACACGGCCTCACTCACCATAATATGGTACCGGTGACATAAGAACACATTTTATTTACACACACGTATTTTTATTCATTTTACGCATAAAATGGACTTCAAAAAAAGAAAAATAATTGCCCACCATAACAAATTAGCATATTACATAGGTGTGGGCGCACATAAACTTAAAAATAATCATTAAAAAAAGGGGGATTGAATTAAATTTGAAGTTATCATACATCCACTGATTAAGAAACTAGTCTGCGTAATTTGCCACTGTTTTTACAGCGAAAGAGGACGTATAATGGAAGCGAAAAAAGACGGGGAGGTTAAGGCAGAGGCGGGGGCAAAAAAACTAGGACAAAGAATCCTTACTGACCTGGCCTGCAACTCCATTCGTTTCCATGGACAATACACCAGTGTCCCCTTCTGGCATTAAGTAGTTTATTGCTTCCCACTGCTTAGGACAACAAATGTCAAAGTCTATGATGGTAGCTTGAGAAATGTGCAACCACTACCATCAGTAAGGCTTAGTTTTCCATAGACTGGAAACTGTGGGTAATAGAAACTAGTACTGTGGTTGGAGAAAAGGTCTACAAAACAAATCCGCGCATAACTGAAACTGCGGTTCAAGATACTGCGCTTGGCGATGGATTACTGTATCTATTTTTAGACGTGCCTCAATTTTCTACTTTTGCAACCAAAACTTTTTACGTCTCCTCAGGATTGGGTTGTAATAGAGAGGGGGTCGTAATAAATGGGTTCGTAATAGAGGGATTTTACTGTAATAACTTCTGGGTGTCTATTAGTAACACAAAATAATAAGTTGACCTTATCTGACATGTTACAGACTTAACAGTGTTGATATGTACTTTGTCGTCTCGCCTACAAGTTTGAAATAATTTTTTTGAAGGGCACCTTCTTTAAGAAATTTAAAATATTTTACATTGGTTCCTTTCATTTTCTTCGAATAGTTACAACCATACACGGCACACCCCGGCATATTTTATCACAGAATTCCTTCCATCCAGAGCACAATATCGCTTTGTAAACAGCTCAGTCACACTGTCGCTTGGCGAGAGCTGGGCTACCCCGTGGCGCGGCTCCCCAGCCTACGTCACTGACAAGCAGTATGGAAGGGGAAAGATGCGCACGAGACCACCTTACCTACTTCCACCATAGATTTACCCTGCTTGACGGTGACTGATAGGGTATCCCCCTTTTAGTTTCCCTGCTTGTTAGGGTTCTTTTCGGCATCTGTTGGGGCTACCTTCCTTTTGGCTTTGTATAATCGGGCTGGGCTGGGCTGGGCTGGGCTGGGCTGGGCTGGGCTGGTCCTGTCCTGTCCTGTCTGCTGTGGAGTTTCTGCCATAGGACTGGGGAGTCTCAGGGAAAGTGTCTGGCGGGGAAGTGCCAACACTTTGGGAGTATCGTCATAGACACAGAAGTGGGTCCTGAAAACCATTCACATGGAGTAGCTTCGTTGACGACTGTCTTTCTCACTGAAGCCGGTGCTGTCTTGGCTTTGGCGTGAGACTTGTGGACGTCCACTTAGTCTATTTCTCTAATATGTGCCCTTCTTACTAGTTCTCCTAGTGTCGCTGGTTCTGGGATGCGGAGGTGGGAAAGTATTTTTGGTAGTTGGAGCCTGGTGATAAGTTGACGGCATTGAGCTTGTTGCGGTCTGGATGAACTTGTTTGAAGATAAGGGCTTTATGCCTAATGAAGAGCTCAATCTCCTTCTGTGTTTCAGCGAAGAGCTCATTGGTCAGTTGTGTGACCATTCGGGGTCCTGAGAAATGCGTCACGAGTCTCTTGGACAATTCTTCCCATTTGGTGATGAACATCCTGTACTTTCCTCACCAGCTTTCTTGTCGACTTGACGCTGGGCCTTTGTCTTAATGACCCACAAGGCTTTGGGTAGGTGTGTCCTTTCAAACTCTGGCAAGCTTGGAGGAAGTTGTGGGAATCCTTGTGGGTCTTTCCCATATACTCTGGTAATGGTAGGGCTCCAGCATTAGATGGCGCTCTTGCAGCGTAGTCTCCGTTATGAGCTGTACTGGTCAAGGTGTCATTCTGCAGATCGCATATTGGATGTATAGACATTCAAGGTCTCTGGCTTTATCCTGCCAGCTAAGGCAGAGGTTATGGTATGAGCGAGGACACTCGTGGTAGACTATTTGGTATATGCCCCTTCCTGGGCAGTTGGCATGGTCGCGACAATGTCTGTCCCTGCAATTTGGACAGCAGTACTCTAATTCCTGGATGTCTCTCACCTGGTCTTCCCATCCTAGGCAGAGGTAGTGTAATGCCAAATCGCAGTGTTCACAAGTAATGACGTGCTAACATTCTTCCATGGTGCAGATCTGTGCTCCTCTGTCATTCTTTGGGATGTGGCCACTCCGGTGCCTTTGGGCGCCACAGGATGTTTTTGGATTACTCCCTGAAGTCAATTCAGTGGTGGTTCTGAGGGGGCCCAAAAGGGTTTTTCTTGGGTGCTTCCTGGTCTGGAAAAAGGTGGCAAACTGCCCGTATTTTTCCAGTGGCCCCAATGTTGGATGCCAAGAAAGAAGCTCGTGGCCTCATCGCTTACCCCTAGTGAGAGTAGCAGTTAGAGTGTGAGGCCATGGTCGTCCAGAGAGGCTCGAGGTGGAGCTTGATAAGCTGGTGGCAGACCGTGTCTGTCATGCAGTCTCCTCTTTCTTCGAGGAGTAAACCTGGTGGCGATTTGGCCTGTTTTCCCTCAATACCCCAGCCTTAGCTAGCCCCTGCTTGGCAGTGTTGTCCTACCCAGCCCTGTAATGAGACATGAGGTGGTGGGTGGGGGGGTAACCAGTTAGGTAGAAAGTGGGTGACCAATAAAGGGTTGCCACAGCCTGATGGAGTGAAGGATGCAGAGGTCAGGTGAGGAGGGAGGCTTACTCTACTGGTCTCCAGCCCAGTGACTTGGCACGCAGGACGTCGCTATCTGACCCAAGTACCAAACAGGAGGTTACAGTAGGAGGCTATAGGCATCCACTCCTATGGCTCATGGTGTGCGGGATGTCGTGGTCTGGCCCACGTGACACTAAGAGTGGGGCTCTTGATGGAGGTTGGCCTATCGTTTCCAAATAGGTAACCGGGCGTGCGGGACGTCGCTGTTTGACCCAGGATCTTAGCTGGAAGGTCGATAGTCGAAGCGATAACTGCTCTAGTAAGGCCTAGGAAGGCAAGCTTCCTAAGCAGCACTTAAAACCGTTATCAATAGGAGTGAAAAGAAGCAATGTTTCAGCTCATGGCTAACCCTAGAAGAGTCTTACTAGGACAGGTGACGAACCGGAAAGAGATGGGATTAGGTGTATGAATTATAGAGTGCTTGAAGAGGCAACTAGACCAAGTCAGATTTATGCCTGTTTTATTGATTGCTTAATAAACACACACAAACCAGCCTGTACCCTGACTGAGGCTTGAAGGGCCGTTCCTAATTTTCCAAATTATATTTTACCTAGTCTTTGAAGACACTGCAGTGTGGGGGGTGAAGGCAACCCCAATTCAGCGGTACCAGCATTCGTAATAGCCGATAGTCTACAAGGTAGCTGGAAGCGCAGTGGTTTCGCTATGCTGGTGGGCAGAAAGGCGGCGTCGTGCAGAGTATAACCCTCAACTGGCCTGCAGAAGGCAGTGGTGACTTGAAAAAGTCTATGGGGGCTCGGGCAGCGTGATGTTTGCGAAGGCGAGTCACTAAGTCTGGTAGCTCTTGGGTGGTGTTACATACTTTAGAGGACTGGCTTATGACCACAACTGTCTCTTAATTAAAGACTGCGGGTCCTGTTTATATTCGGTACACAGGGCCAGCAGGGTAGTTGGGGGTGTGGAGAGATAGGAAAGGAGAGTAACTAAGAGCGGTGGAGATTTCCTCTCACTCTAGGCACTGGAGGGGTGAGAGTGGCGATGTGTCCCGAAGTGCGTTGCAGTGCAGCAGGCGGCATCAACCGGGCAAACCACACAGGCTTGGAGGGTGTCCTGTGGCGTGTACATCAGAACAGCTCTTCTTAGGATGGGGCTGCGGCTGTGGCGAGGTTAGATGAGAGAATTAAGTCGCCCGCGGAGCATCAAGGTTCAATGCACCCTGAGTCACAATAATACAACATAACGGAGACGACTCAGTCCTCGTCTTTTATATTCTGTCACAGTGCTCTTAGCCATTAGGAGCTACCTCGCTTCGGCTTCCCAATAGGCAGGGGCGAGGGATCATGCAGTCTCATCGTAGTTAACCCAAACTCATGCTTGCATTGATAAGATCCAATGCCCCAGCCTGATATTCAAGCACATGTAAGCAGTCACCCTACCTTAAGGTTCTGAGACCCTCACCCTCGGATACTAAGTGTAAGGTGAAGCCAGGGTTATTCCCTTTCCATACCCCTAGTGCCTCACCAGTGTACAACCGGAGCGGGTTGCCACTCACAAACGGTCCTTATTTGAGAGAGGGATACTTTCCAGACCTCCCCCCGCTTACGGGGGGTTAACCATGACCGACCATTCGACCACGACAGGATCAGGCAAACAGAGGCAGTCTCATCCACAGCCATAGGACTGTGGTTCAGGACACTTTAGCGCCTCACCAGGCATAAGCCTTACACCCATTACAGGACGATTGCTCGCCTTTTCCCACCTTCGAGCCACCCCCATGGTCAAGGGATCCTTTACTACAAGTTCTGAGTGGCATGCTTCTTCTGTGCCCAACCCACCGTGAAGCAGTAAAGCGCTGCCACCTGGTGTCGCGGTTCACTGGGGAAAGCAGCCCTCACTGTGAATTGGAAGCGACTAACCAAAAGCTTTGTCACTATTCTCCGAAAACCCTGAGTTACACTGAGAGAAACTAGGGCATTAAACCAGAAAATTTTACATGTAATCGCAAAAATTCTATCAGCTAAAGGTCAGGAGCATGTGAGTCGCCAATGGTTTATCGTGGCAGCATGCTTTTTGTAACAAGATATGCAGTTTTTGGATTATCGCTCGCCTGACATTCATATCTTCCTCTGTTCTTGCGAGCAGGATGCGGTAAGCCCTGCAACAGGCAACAATATTTCCATGGTCATAAATTCTACACATTATGTGTATTAGAATTCAATATCATAAATAGTTGAAATATAATTTAATCAAAAGGCTGAAATTGTGTTGTGTAACTCTCACATCTGTTCCACAGAATATACTTACTAGATTCATGTGGCTAGGTATGTACTTGAACGCACAACATGAAGCCGAGGAGCATAATTGATTATAGAGTGCAATTTTGATTTTAAGTCTTTAATACAGTGGAAACACTATCCATTGAACACAGACGAATTGAAAGTCTGTGTCCACCAAATATTTTCTGTGGTGGCAAAAGAATTCCTATGTAAATAATTCTTTTGAAAAAAGTAAGTTTTTGCCGAACACAAAATTTAATTTTTACCCCATTGATTAAACAAAAATTGTGGCATCGCCGAAAATTTCATGCTCGGATCATGTAACAACGAAATATTAACAAAAAAATACAAGTATCAGCTGTACTCACCATGGTATACAAAGTCGATTGACAGTACATTATGTACACACAAACAATTTTACTCCTGAACTGAAATTAACAGAATTAGATGGGTGAGGTAAACTGTTTATAATCACAACTATAATTATGTGGCTAAGAAATTGTGGGAAGTTCTGAAGTTATTGTAAGTTCAAGTAATATTTGATCATCAAGTGTATACTATTTGCTTCCTAAATTAAGACGACAGGTTGTCAACTTTTATTTCTATTTAAAAGTTAATGTTTTCTTTAGAGTATACCTTATGACATTACTAAAAGTGAATTGATTCTTGCAAGATCAAAATTTTAATGTTAAAGTGGATTTGTTTGAAATTTTGTTATACTAAACTTTGTTATAATTACTACAAAACTAGTGCGGGCGGGTGGGCAATTTATTTAAATGTGGGGGTCGATGGTAAAGTGAGTAGCCGATACCAGGCAGCAAGAGATTAGGAAGGAACCAAACCTCCACCAATGTTATGATATGATTCTTTCAACCTAGGCGGTGGGGGGGGTTTCTCTGATAAGAGTTGTGTAATGAACACTATATAAAAGGGGTTTATTTAACATTAAGATTGCGAAATATAATTTCAACCTAAACAATATTTAATATGCACGGGAGGAGCTATAGAATTGTACTGAAATATTATTAATATTTAACCAGCTACATTCTGAGAAAAGTCTAATTGGAGAGTCCCCACCTTGGTTATGATTCCAGATGCTGATTAAGGTGGTGGAAGTCGATGGTAGGACTCGCTCATCTTCAGTGGTCTTCTCATTCCAATGGCCTGATGACAAAAGACACTACCTACACTCTACACTGCCCTATATCAGCTCCGTTGTCCCTATGTACTGGCCGGTGGAGACGTTTACTGTGGTTTGCGATTTCATAACTACACAGTCCATGTCCGAGATAAATAAGTGAAGGTGTGATTTGAGAGGCCGCTCAGCTAAGGCCTGATTACTACTCGTAACATCATGCTCTAGTAATACTAGTAGATAAAATAAATTTTCAGCTCAGTTGTTTTTGCTTACGTCGCACTGCCCTGTTTTTAGTCCTATTTATGTAATTTACCACTTCCGAAATAACCTGTTGTTGATTTCGTCACAATGTCGGACTTAACTCGTGCTTTGTAACAAAAAATTGTAAATAATAATAGATGTTTCAGACTGCACATAATGTATTTAGAGTGCATGAAATACAGAAAGAAAGCAATACTTAAAAATGTGGAAATACATTTCATGTGTATGAAATATTATGTACTGCACAAGTTTTATTGATGTTCAGCAAGCAATTGCAATGTTTACAGCGGTAGCCAAGTTGTTAACGAACGACCAGCAACCACAAGAATTAGTGGTGCCATCTTTTAGAGATAGATATTGATTCGCGATGTGACATTGCCAACAACACTCGCAAGTTTTTCACTTGAATATTTTTTCAGGAAAATTACGAATACATATATGTATAAATGTAACTAATAAATATGCCCAGAAAGTTAGCAAAAAAAATGAAGGCTAATTATGGAAACCCTATTCACTTTAATTTTGCAATCACAATATTCAAGACATTTTTATTTCGTACGATACGTTTATACTGACACCTGAAACCAAAGTTTTGGTAAACATGGTTTCAGAAAGCAGAGTTTGTGTATGGTATAAACACCGCTGAAGTGAGGTTTTTCCATGTCTCGAAACTGAGGTTTTGTGCATGGTATAAACAAAGAAACTTTGGTTTTGTTTGTAAATGTGGTATGAAATGCACAACTAAGGTTATGTAGAAGTGTAAAACAAGATGTTTAATTGGTTAAAAAATAATGTGTGTGAATGCAAAGTGATTATATAATTTGGCTGTAGGTACGGAAATAACTAATACACACAACAGATATATTGCATTTTAAAAAAAGTTACAATATACTGTTTTAAATAATAATGTGACACGTGACGCCTTGGTGAATTGGACGTTCACTACGTCAGAAAGGAGTAGGTTTTGTGGGGTGCTAGGTCAGGTGCGCCCTCTCGCAAGTTTGTATAGGTTTCTTGTTTAATCTCTTAAGGGTTACTGGTGCACGTCCAGTGTAGAGAATGGGCCTGGTAGCTTTGCGGCGGGGCACAATCGGGTTCTGATAATGAGACCTTTCGTTTTAGGGGCTAGACTTATTGGAACACCTGGGCGGCGCGTAACCTTTGTAGGAGGTTTTAGTTGGGTCGACTCTGACTGGCGTGCATGTACTGCAGGTGGCTGAGCGATCCAGCATTGTATGCTTATGTGTGCTGTCTACTACTGGTTTGAGTCTGAAGCTTGCAGAAGGAATCACATGAGGCTGATCTGGCTGACTGAGGTACTCATTGATCCAAGGGTGAATTTCATCGCTAAGACGTGTTGGTGCATCAAAGAGGTCCTTAGGGATCTCTGGTGTTACAGAAATTAGTAACTGGCGCAGTGCAGGGGCTTGGTGCTTAGGTGAGAGCTGGCTGAATGCCGCGATGAGGATAGGATAAGCTCCTTCAAGCTCCCAGAGGCAGTTAGCACCAATTTAACTTTCTCATGGAGACCTTTCCGACAGGAAAAAGACCACGTGAAACATCTGCCAACTTAACAGACAGCCCTTCACAGTGCTCGGCGCCTAAACGCATAGAGCACTAAGTCAGCCCTCCTTGTCAACAGTCCTCGGAAGCCAAAGTTATCCCAGCTCAAGGAATGACCCCTCAGGTGCAAAAACACAGTGGAAAGAGGAAGCGTTGAGTCGACAAGCTGAACTTGAGAGATATAGAGTATCTGTGTGCGGGCTCTACCATTCTGCCTACTGGGGTATGCAGAAAGGTTGGCCATGCTAGTGTGTGTGGGTAAGCTGAGTGTTTACTGGCTGGAGTGAGTAGGTTTCCTGGGTCAGCGGCATGAGGTAAACTAGGAAAAGTGTAAATTCTACAGGAAAGTGGTATCCTCAAGTCAGATAAACTTTTGTTTATTCTTTGTTACTGGAAATAAACAAGTGGTGTCGTACTTCCTGTTATGTTGGCAAGAGCTTAGGGAAACTTTAAACCTACGTTATCTAGGTAGAGGCAACCTGGTCATGAGCTAACAATGGAGAGGTAGACGAGCGCTGTTAAAACAACTTAAACTTGTATTAAATTCCCTACGCATGTGTTTGCCCAGAAGGGGCCGCAGTGTCTTAAGTGTATAGACTTTGTTTGGCATGAATTTAGAGTGAAGATAAAGCAGGTTGAGATGAAGGCTCCGGCGACGAAGCGCAGTGGAGACCAAGTATAGGTATTTCCTTCGGTGAAGGAAGGGTAGGTAGCAGCTAGGAGCGAAGTGAGCTAAATTAGCTTGATGGCGGACTGTGAGGACCGAAGCCAGCATGTTGGTCAGTTCTCCGGCAGCGAATGCGGTGGAGAAATGAAGACTTCGGTGTGGCCCTTAGACGAGCTGATATGCAAATAACACCACCTGCGAACCCATATTTATACTCTTTTGGGTCCTTCTCCTTCAGTCAGTTGGAGAGGGGGGTGGTGGTAGCATAGTTTTTTCAAGGCGACGTTACCCCCGACTTGGAGATGAGATGACAAAGCGTACTGATGTAGTCATCTAGCGGCATGCAGTGGAACTAGGTGCCTTGATGCTTAGTCTCGGTGGGCAGGTGAATAATATAGTCTGCTGGCTGGAACATCCATTCTTGCTGAGGTAGACAGTAAGCTTGCTGCTGATGAGTTGAAGTAGTTTATACAATTATTGCAAAGACATCATGCATCAGTTTTTAAAAATTAAAAAACAAAAGTTTATTTTTAATTTAAATATATGTCAAATCCCATTCTGGCTGGATGTTTCAGAAAGCACGTTTGGAAGAAAAATTTCATCGAGCAATATTATAGTTATAACTGTTTTTGTATGTAATAAAAAATTTTAACATTTTTTTATAAATTAATTTCAGCCCCAAAAGTTACTATTTTTATGACAAATTTATATCCATAAAATCAGTTTTTTTATTTCCCATCTTGATCCAGTTACATGAACATACGTTCCCTGGACATTGTATTCTTACTCGATTGAGATTATTTTGCAAAGTATTTACGAGATATTGGCATTAAAAAAAATTTACCCCCAAAACATGTTTATAAATTTGTTAACCTACAGTACAGTTTATTTTTTTAACGTAGTTTTTAAGGAAATAAAAAATAAAAAATAGCTTTTCACTAGTGCATTAATTTGTTCACTCATGTTCACATACAAAATAACCATCCTGCTCGTGTAAAATGTAAACATGTTGGAGCTCTGGCCATAGTTCCGTACATGATAAAATAATTTTGCTGCTGTACAAGAGAAAGATGTCGTGCGTAGTTTGCACGCCTGCCACCATGCCACAAGCTGCACGTTGATAGAGACCATTTTGTGTAACATAGTGCCATGGTTTTGCTTTCTCAAATCATGTTACCATTTGTGGATTAGTAATTTTGCAATGTAAATTTGTAAACATTGCAACATAATACAAATTTTCAGTCTCAAATGTTTTGTAGGTGAGAAATTAAGTCTGAATTATGTTTGTACAGAATCGTGATTTGACAATATTTACAGGAATACAAAAGTTTAGTGAGGACTACACTTGAAATATGAATTATCCCTCATTTTTCATCCCAGGTGCTGCCCCTATACACATGGCCTATACACACTAAACGATACTCATAAATTTTAATTTAATAATTATTGTTGTTGCAATAGTAAATATTTTACATTTAAATATGTATGTATGAATGTAATGTGTGTGTGTATTTATTTATGTATGTTTGAAAGTTGTGTGTGTGTATTTATGTATGTATAAATGTAATGCATATCTGTTTGAATTTATGTATGAATGTCTGTACGTATGTATTTTAATGTTACAAAGTATATGCTTGCATCTTGTGACAAGCGACAGAGTTCCACCTTACAAATAATTTTAATTTAATTAATCTTTTTTGGGGCTTCTTTGAAAATGTACTGTCATAGTCACAATTTTTGTATGGATTACACATCTTTTATGCACACTTAAGATTTCATTTAAATGTATCAGTTTTATCAATAAAGCAATTCTACCAGTGCCCTTTAATGTGTTCTTTTGAAGAGAAAATTAAGAATTTTTGCAGTCACTTTCAATCATTTTGTTTCAATTATGGAAAAAGTTACGATGATATATATAGTTGTCAATTTTCTTGCCAAAATTTAGGTACAAAGGTGTGGCTAACATTAATTTTCACAGTTTTCTCAAAAGTACTTAAATCAGTCAAAAATTACAGAGCTCTTAACATTAAGACCTTACCAGGAAAATAATAATTTTAGTATAAACTCACATGTAAAGTGCCTGTTAAAGATGATGCACATTTTTTCTCTCTTTACTTCCTACACACATATACTCATTCATCAAAACATAGCAATATATTTTTTTGTTTTCAGTGCCTGATTGTACATGAGTAATTAAAATATGTTTTGCCAAATTAAACATTGCAATAGTTACGATATTTAAGGAATATAATTAACTTTTACCTTGAATTTTAATGTAATGTAATAAAATGTCTGAAATTGCAATGTTAGTGTAAAATATTATAATGTTCATTTTGTAAAAACAATGTAGATTCTTTTTTAGCTGTGCAGAATTAAGTAGTTAATGTTTTATTGACAATGTATGTTGTTTTTCCTAGGAACTCCAGATTAAAATGGGTCAGAAAGCTTACGCTCGACATAGTAATGGCCGTATCTGTGAGGGCACTGTGACAAATATTTCTAACAGCTTGTACTATACTGTTTCTTTTGGGGATACTTCTTTTTGTGATGATGTGGATCCACAGCACATCATGGTAAGTTAAATGCAAACTTCATTGCTTTCCTAGATAGGTGTTAGTATTATGTATCTTTGTTTTGCTGCAATGTTGACATTGTCATTGTCATACTACAAATTTATGGTAAATGTAAAGTACTCCTATTTTTTTTGTATTTTGTGTGTGTCTCTCTCTCCCCCTCCCCCTCCCTCCTCCCCCCCCCTTCCTCCCCCTCCCTCCCTCCCCCTCCATCCCTCCCCCTCCCCCCTCCCTCCCTCCACTCCCCCTCTCTCCCCTCCCCCTCCCTCCCTCCCCTCCCCCTCCTCCTCCCCCCTCCTTATCTCTCTCTCTCTCTCTCTCTCTCTCTCTCTCGTGGATGCGATGAGAGAAAGCTGTTGCTAATCGCAGCTGTCTGTTGTACTGAAGAAACAAGTAACAAGTCTTATAGAAAAAAGACGTATTCACTATTCAGAATAAGCTACAAATCGGTAAATAGCGTTTGTTTGTTATATCATCCCCTTTCGTCAAGAAAATAGACCTACTGATTTGTAACAAAGTGCAAAGTGGCAGCCCCTAATTTACTGATGAAGGGGATCATATTACCAACTACAGTTTCACAGGTGTAATCTCCATTCTACAAAACCCTATTCAGTGATTTGTTGCTAGTTCTCAAGTAGTTCCTGATATTTGTTACAAAAATTATTCCAAAGTTAAATTTTTGAGGATGTATAGCTCCCTTAATAATTGCTTTAAGGATAGGTGTTTTTTTTGTTTTATATTGTAGTCGGGAATAACCTGCCGTAGTTTGTCAGTGATTTTTATTAACACGTAATGTCACAATCGCGGAACTTTATGACTGGAAATCACAGCTCGGTCCACTCACTCTGTAGAAGCATTAGGCTTGAAAGAAGAAATATTGTGTGTGCTTGCTGGTGTGGGTGAAAATGGTTACGCTCGATGTGGCTTCCTTGAAAGTTGGTTGTTATCTGTTAGGTGATGCAGGTGCTCACAAGCCATACTACACCAAAGTTAAATAATTGAATTTCCAGAACATACTCGAAAGGAAAGAACATCTACGTTTTGTAGTTCCTGATGGAGCCATGGCTGATATTGCTTCTAATGTTTTGCAAGTTCTTGTACTAATTACTGGTAAACATTCAACATTAGTAGTAGACAAAAACAAGATACGATGAGAGAAATAGAATGCTTGAAAGACTGTACAAGAAATTCAACCGCTTGCAGTGCAAAGTGGATTTACTTTGATGGTAGAAGAGATAATATTGTACTACTACTAGATAAGTTTGGTATGTCCGAAAGCATGGAATCTAGGCCCTTTTGTTCAAAATGGTTCAGCTTTCTTAGACCATTTAAGCCGAGTAGAGTGGTGAACCCGCATACGGCTTCACGTGTGCAATATTTGCTTTGCTGAAGCTAAAACCTCTTGCATTCGTTCTGACCATTTGATTTGAGCCATCATGGTCACATGTGAGTTCCAACATGGTGAGCATCCATGTTGTATGCACTCCAGCTTGCTGTTTTAACTTTACAATTCTAACGATTATTTTGTGATAATGGAACAAAACTTATGTCGTACAAGAGAATTTGTAACATTGCAATATATTTAAATTTTTAATAGTTTCTATAATATTTTTTCAGTTGAGACTTATGGATAAATGCTTTTTTCTGGTCAGTGAGTTTAATATTCTAAATTTTTCTTTTATGCCACATAAAGAATTAAGAACTTATCAGTTTGAAAACTTGTTTTTACGATAAAGGACACACCTTAGCTGCACAGTTCTAACAACCCAAATCGTGCCAGACTTAACATTCTTGTCAGAAAACCAGTTTTCCCACCTTTTTATCCATAAACACATAAATAAGATGTGAATAATACAGTTGAGGGATGAGTAACAGAAACCACCAGACTGACGGGATACTCTAGCCCGGATCCGTCCTTGCTGGAACATAAGCAAGACAATGTACAGGTACTTAGAGACAGTTTACCAATAGCATTGTACAGGAGGACCAGGATAAAACTGACCTTTCTACCAAGAGACAACTAATAGGTAGTGTAGTTTTGAGAAATAAAAAATATTTATTTTGGCTTTAAGATGCATTCTTTCACCTTGACAATTAACAGTTTCATTGAAGATGGCAATTGCGAAAATAGAATTAGGCTCAAAAAAGTAGTAATACGCTTGTTTTAGGTAGTGGCCGTTAATACATTTAAGCCCTTGCAATTGGTTGATTTCAATTTAGTGTTCAGAAATAAACGTAATTATTAAAATTGTTTAAAATAATTATTCAAATTCAAAACCGTCTCAAGTTAGCTCATGGCAGATCAAAGGCTTTTACAGTTTTACCGTAGTAAATTATGGGAAATTCTGGAAATTAGTTGAAACAACATGGCAGCTGTCATAATGTTCTAGAAGTTCTGAGTGTAGAAAAAAAAGGTGAGATTTTATCATGCTTAATTTCTTATCCGAGTTCTTTAATATGACATAGGTTCTAGAAGTTCTGGATATTCTGGTAGATTGTAGTATGGTGATGGGGCATCCCCGGGTATAACATCAAATTAAAGGTGAAATTTATACAAAAAGTATACTAGCCTTCTGACTAACAGTCTGTCAACGAGTTCAACCTACCTCCGTGAAACTACGCGGAGGGGCTCTTATTGCAGCTTATACCCCGTGTGCTTGTCTCTTGATGACAGCCTATGTGTTTCAGGGGTCCAACTCGGACTTACCTACATACTAATTAAAAAATTCCTAATGCTACATCACACAGGGGTGTGCATCCTGCTATCTCCTTACACAATTCAAGATGGAGTGTCCTTCTACCCTTGCTAAGCCTAGCTTGAGAATACTCTGTACCTCTCAGCCAATCACAAGGTTCACACAAAATTTTGTTATAAATTCCACTTAAACCTCCATAACGTTAAAATAGCATAGTGTCTTGGGCCGTAAAATGTACACGTAGTATTACTGAAAACGGGGAAAAACATATTAACATGTGGCCAAAACTAAAATTTAGTAAACACATATAAAATATATTTAGACTCTGCTTTCATATTAAAAAATAAGTAAATAATTATTGCCATCTAATAAAAGAAAGAAAAATCAAATAATATGCAAAAATATTACGCAAACTATACAAATATTAGTACCCTCACCCTCTATGCTGAGCATCTATTTATTATTCTGGATATATAATTAATAAAATGAATTAAGAGGTTTTATTATTATATTTTTTTATTACAAAATTTCAACTTTACATTTTAAAAGTAATTAAAAAAAATTTCCATATTTATAACTTAAAGTAAGAAAATGAATTTTAACATATTTTTTTAAATAGCAACCGTCTGCGACTTTAGTTCGTTAATTTTTTTTCGTAGGATATATTGAATTTACATTAAGAGTACAGGGGAGTATAGTCCTCAAATTAACTTCATTTTTTTTCATAAATAGGAAATATGAACCTCTTATTCCAAAGGTTTTTTTTTCCATAGGTTTTATTAAATTTACATTAAATTGTTAGAGCTTCTCGGTTTACTATGTTTATTGTTTTATTATTTTCTGGTTGCAAAATATATTGGTTTTCTGGAGTTCTGACTCTGGATAACCTGACGTATAATTGGCCACGAGAAAAACATCCCTTGCTAAAATCTATTCCTACTAATTTGTTAGTTTGTCCCTGGGACTTGTATATTGTGAGAGCAAATAATTCCTTCACCAGAAACTGCAACCGGTTGAAAGGAATAGGCAGATCCATTGGGCTCATAGGGATACGTGGAATATGCACTTGCTATCCGGCGGCAAACCCTGTTAATATTATTGCTTCGATGATGTTCCACAGATCTTTTATCAATAGTCTCATGACAGTACACATATTAGATGGGTTTAGGTTGTATAGTAGCATTATTGGGATACCAATCTTTAATTTGAGGTCTTGTGGCGGCAGGCCAGCAGATTTAATGAATTAAAACATTCTTGTGGGTATTGCACACTGTCCTCAATATCGGTGATGGTATCAATGAATTTGATTAAGTGTAAAAAATTAACAATTGTTGCTAAACTAATACAGGTCTGGCAAAAATATAATTTAGTAGCTAATTAAATTATCTACAAAAAAAATTTACGTACATATAATTATTTCACTGTAATTGTAAGTCAATGTAAGAATATTAATTTTAACATTATTTTTAGTAAATTTATTTTAACGTTTCTTTCGTAAATCTATAGTTTTGAGTTTTCATGTACATACAAATATAGTAATTTCATGGTTTATGTTTATTTAAGTTTTTCGTATTTAAAGTTTCTCCCGGTGTCCTAATGTCATGATATGTAGTCGTGTTCATCCAGAAGGTTCAGGCTACTTACCGGTGAAAGAATTTTTTTAATTGGATAAGTAGTTCCAGAGGTTACGTCTAACAAACTCACCAACTCTACCTCTTTATTATATTAGTATCAATATATAAATGCAAATGAGATGTAGAAAAAATCTCAAAACTGATGTGTTACAGGCGGTATTCCTGTTTCGCCAAAAGTCAGGTGATTTCTACAATTCTCGGGACTAATCAATGCAGAAATGGAACTAAGTAGCACCCACCACTAATTAGCGTTCGTGACTGATTGGAAGCCCCTTAGACATGGATGTGGTGGGGTTGCAGTGGAACCGGTCCGTTTCTTGGAAAACAGGGAATGGGCAGCATTTGTTCCGTTGTCGCCTGAGAAGTGTGAAGTTTTGCGGGCAAACATGGGTCTTGTTTTTCAAGTCAAGATGAAACATGCGGTTCGTTCATGTCTCATCTTAATGTAAATTTTTATATAGGCAAGGTCACCTAAGAAATTTTTAAATTAGTAGTCATACTACTTGTATGGGTCATTTCAGGAGCTGAACAAAACCCGCCATAACTTCTAAATCAGCCCCCTCATATGTATATGTATTTATATTTATCTGTGTATATAAACACACATTTCAGTAGTATTGTACAATAATATTGAGGTATTGGTTTTTTGTATTATTTGTATTAATCTTTGTTTTGAATTATTAACTAGCATCTGTGTTTTTCTGAATTCATTCTGTAAATATTATTTCAGTAGTTTTCAAGTTCCACGCCCCCCCCCCCCCCCCCCCCCATCTCAGGTGATGCAGTTAAATGTTTAACTGAATAACTGAATTTTAATTTTTAGTTACATTTGAAGTGTAGTTAAATGCTTTTATGTTACCCACGACATGTTGTGAATTGTTTGGATTGGATCGATAAAGCTTTTTTACCATTAAATCGGGTTTTTATTGTATGTTTAGTTGGCAGTATACTCAACTCACTGTTACTTCTTGTCTGCCTGTGTTTTAAACAAAATACAACATATATTTAATCTGTTATTAACATTAAAGTATTATAATTTTGATTAAACAAAACTTTCTTGTGTATATTGTTTCTAAATTATATTTGTTTCATAATAAGAATGAAATAAATACATTAAGAATAGTGATGTATTGGCAACAACTAGTAAGGAATAGTTTACACACAGAATGTTATTCAATTGAGTTCTGATACGTTACTTGTAGAGTGAACATGTATTATTTAAATATTACATTTTCACTTTGGATTTGTGAAACATATTTCATTGTTGTGTCAGCTCAGCAAAACATAGGGTGTGTAAGTCCTAATCTCTTTTCTTCTTTTTTGCGAAGAAAACTTAGGGTGGAACACATTTATTTTTCCTTCTAACCTTCTCTTTTTCTCTGCATGTAGGTTGCTCAGTGCTCACAACAGGTTCAATTTTATCAGATTTTACACTGATATAATAAATAATGGTGTTTGAATTCATGATCTATAACTAAAACAATGTCAATGTTAAAATACGTGTTAAATTGATATTTAGATGTATTGGCTGGGTGCTTACAACTTCAAAAGTTAGTCAATTTTACAGCATGAACTGTTGCTTGATTGTCCACTTTTTCTTCCAACAAAAAATACTTATGGTGATCTAGTAAAGTTTGTACACGTACTTTTGACTTATCTAGATTCTGACAAAGTTGTGATAATTTTTTTTTACTTCAGGTGTAAATATATTTCGACAGGTGTCGTCGTTGTTTCCCAATGAAGTGAAGTTCTAATGAAATGACCTTTCCAGAACCATTATGTTGGTTACATGTGAAGATGAGTTTTGGACATACAAAGTTTGTTTCTAACTACGAACAACATGTATGTCTGATAATTATTTAAATACCAATGTGTTTATATATCACAACTTTGTAACTTTTGCCTATGTGTTTGAAATACATTTACATAATATACTGGTATGTTTCAACTGATTTAATATTAGCCAAAGCCCAAATAAATTTATCAAAAATGCTAACGCCTAGTCAGGAAGAAAAAGATAATTACAACAATGTATGCTGGAAAAATATGATGGAAAATAAAAATTGCAGTGTTTTGTGTGCGTAGATGATTGCCATGAGATATTTTTCCCCCCCTGGATTCTCATTTGTTTTAATATTTATTCTGGTTAAGGCTGTCCTTTCATTTAAGTAACCTAACATCGCCATGGCCAAATTCGTGAAATGTGGTATATTGTGAATTACTATTAATTGAACCATTATCAATACACACACAGTTTGTTTTAATATTTATTCTGATTAAGGCCTTCCTTTTGTCGAAATAACCTAACATCTATGGTTCCCTATAACCTACCCACTATACAGTCACTACCAAATTTATGTAATGTGCTATATCATGAATTACTACTAACTGAATCATTATCATTACAGAAACCATTAAAAGTCATAAAACCAACCTGAATTCTTTCAAAAATTGTAACATTTGCTATGCTCTTTGAAGTATACCACCATTGTTGAGAGCTGAAGAATGTAATAAGGAAAGCACTGGGCAGTTGAAATATTAGACGTTGTATGGAGTAATTTTTGTTTACATGTAGTGGATGGATATCTGTAATTCGAACTTAAACAAAGCTTCAGAAAAGTGTGAAGTAACAGTGAATGGACTATTGTTATATTTATCTATGCAGTGCAAGAAATGTTATGGTATTTATGCGTATATGTTGCACTTTGACTTTTTTTTTCTTTGGTGGTACAGAATTTTTTTTTGTTATTGTACACAGAATTATTCGTGCAGTGAAGATGGGCCACCACCTTTAGGTGCAGAAGTGGAAACAGTGTTGCCAGATGGACAGATTTACACTGGTCAATTTGAAGGCATGTCCCACCAGTTCCAGTATACTGTAAGTGTACATAAACATGATACAACTGGCCATTACAGACAAGTTTATATTACTAAGACAGTTTAAATGTATAACTTCAAAGACAGGTTTATTTTTCTCTTATTCTTAAAATACTCTTCACAACTGCTTCCTATAACTAGTCATAGCTCTCTTTTTTTAGGGATCAAAAGAGGAATAGTGCTAAGTAAATGTTGGTAAATTGTCAGGAGAGTAGTTTTGACTGAGGAAATTCTTTTTCTATATAATATTTATGTAACTGCTTATACTTAGTGACCAAAAAGATTATTCTCCTGTCTCATAATTATACAGTTAACATCTCATGTGAAGGCAACAGATGGCAGTGGTAACAGAAAATTGTTGAATTTGCTATATCTAACCATTCTGTTCGTAATCCTCCTTCTGTCTCATACATTTTATGCTATTGCTATGGGTGTGCAAATAATTTCTGAGTCAAATTGTAAAATTTTCAGATAACAGGCAATTAAGTTTCAAAGTCTAATGGTTATTAGTAAACTTTATGTTTCAGAATCTCATAACAAATATTTAATTTCAGTGAAATACAACTTTAATTTAAGTATATGGCAAATTAACCTAACATTTTGTGGAAGGGTGTCTGAAGGACTTCATGCTTGGTTGTGACTGCTTGACTCTTCAAATTAGGTAGATATGTATTATGTGCATCATTAGTAAACATAAATCATCAGACAAGATTAGGACATTACCATAGTAAAATTTTAACAAGCAGTAAATTTAAAATGAAAAATTTTAATCTGCCTGTCGTTCACATATATATATATATTATATATTTATATATATATATATATATATATATATATATATATATATATATTATATATATATATATATATATATATATATATATATATATATATATATATATATATATATAGGCCGTTTTAGCAGCCAGTTCTCCTAAGAAGGTAATTTAAATTTGTTCTTAGATTTTGTGACAAAAGTATTTGGTATGAATAAATGTTCCAAAGCACATTTTTGAAATTCTAATTACTGGTTTGATTGAAGTGCTCCAAAATATCTACACTGCAGTTCACAAAATTTATTTTTACAATTAGAGTTACATTGATTACAACTTACTATTTAATATTTACTTTTGACTATTATTTTGTTTGCATTTTCATATTATGTACAAAGGATCTTGGTTGTCCTCATTTTGTCTTTGAAAGTAAATATTTTTCTTGACTATTACTTTGTCACTAATTCTTTAAAATACACTGACAGAAAAATTTGCAACACAACCTGAAGAGTGCTAGAGTATAGTTATGATAACTGCATGCTGGAGAAGTGTAGGTAAGCTGAAGGTTTCAAGGGCATCGGCCAATAGATGGTGGTGTACCACTTATTCACTTTGTTGCACAGTGTGCAGTAACATACAAGACAGTATCGTGTGTGCCTGGAAGGTTGAATTTTGTGCAAATGTGAAGAAGTAAAGATATCGCTATGCCTCGGAGATGGTTGTGTTGCCCTATTGTGCACTTACAACCCTTTGAGAGGGGTCTAATCATGGGACTTTGCAAGGTGGGTGGACATATTTATGAATTGTTGCACATGGTGGTCATGATACTGTCTGTCTCGTATAACTTGGCAAGATCATGACTGTCAGTGAGTGGCAACTTGACATATACAAAACAAAGTGTGTAATTTACAAAATATTGTATTGGTTAACGCAACTCTCTCTCTTGGGAGTAAAGGAAATTATTCCCTAGATGTGGGTAGGCTGAATTCTCTCCTGGGGATAATAATGGTTCAAAACCCCCTTTGAAAAATGTGGTCACCTAGCTGGGTCGTAGATCCTCCCACATTGTAAGATTGAATTTAGGCTCATTAAATAGAGTGACCATGCTTGAAGGAGGGGATTCAAACCCTAGAGTGAGTTTAACCAAATACATCTCCCTTCCCGGGAGTTTGGTTATGCTCACCATAAAGGTTACCAAAAATATATATGACACCAGCTGTTAGGTGAGAAGGGGGCAGTTTTAACAGGATTGGTTAGAATCCATGGATTCTGGCTGTCAGCTTCCTTTTTTAGGAGCCGGTCTAGTAGGTATGCGCTTTGACATAGTCATGTGTGAACAAAATTATTTTACATTGACTAGGTACCGGAGGGGGGTAGTGAATGGGAATCAGCTTACCTGCCACTGTGCGCATTTGGTATGTAGGGCCAGCAGGTCCTAATTTCGGAGGTGTCTGATGCGGCTGGAGTAATTCCAAAAGTGGCGAGTCTGGATTATAATTGTCAAGACAGTAAATTGTGTGGTAGGACCAATGTAGCCCTAGTATTGTGTCTT
Source organism: Dryococelus australis (assembly GCA_029891345.1). Lineage (NCBI taxonomy): Eukaryota > Metazoa > Arthropoda > Insecta > Phasmatodea > Phasmatidae > Dryococelus > Dryococelus australis. The sequence continues at coordinate 90,608,165 of CM056994.1, forward strand.
CGCCTTGTCTGATCGCTTTGCCTCCCAAGTGTGATGGACCGTCTATCTTAATCCCTAGTCCAAACAACGATTCTGAATTAGTATTTGTATTAACGGGTTCACTTTCACAGATTGCGGGAATATTAGCTAGATGGGTGTCTAGTTCTCTCTGTAAAACTCATTGAGCCAAACATCTTAAGTTACGTAGACATCCTTTAGTCTCATAAGGCATCTCAAACCAGAAACTAATAATCCAGAATCACTGGGCAGTATCCGATGCTTCCCCAGTCTCGCCTTGTCATGGTTAGTACTGAAGCAGGGGGTTAATGAAATAGGCCTGTGACCTCGGAGTTATATCCTTCTGAAGGACTGGATGTCTCTGGGTGCTCCTGATGTAGTCCGGCCTTGCTCAGGCTGGGGCTATTCAGAAGATTCCGCTCTATACTTCCCTCTCGGAATAAATACGAGGAGATGCTCGGAAAATTAAATAATACCAGCAGCAATGGTCCTTTAAAATAAAAGTGTCTCAAAACCTCCACATGGCAGCAGTTACCTCCTAAATCCGGCCTTGTGCAAGCTGGGATCGAGGTGGTGGCTGGTGTATGGACCTGGCGGTTTATGAAAGTTATATTCACTGAAAGTTTTGGTAGTCAGCAATGAATCTTGGACCCCTTGGTCTTGCTCAGACTGGAGGAAATCAAAGGTTATTGTTTCCACCCTCACTAGTCAGTGAGCAAAAAAATAGCTACCTAGGACCGTTTAGAGAAGTTTAAGAAATTATGAGAACTTATAATTTTACTCGAAGCTAGGTAAATAAGGTATATATAGGCTGTTCACGTTAAAATGAGCCCTTCTGAAAGTCCTGCTTAAGATCTACTTGTATCCACGTTGTGTGTTTTTCTGCCTTTTACAAAAGTTTTATTGTGAACAGCCTTTATGCACAAGTAATGACAAATAATGTATTTACAAAAGAAATGGGATGCATAGCTCTGTAAAAAAAATATTCAATAATAACAATAAGGCAGACGAAGGCGACCTGCATAAATATGTGTATGCAAAATGAGCTATAGATTGATTTTATGGGGAGTAGGAGTGGTCGGGCAGAGAAATTTTATTTTTGGGCAGGCTTGAACAATTTTGATCGGGCATCAATACCAAAATAAGTGAAAGAATTTTAACATATTTTCTCACACAGTTTACCTTGATAAAAGTATAAAATATTTGTTTATGAAATAGGCTGCAATATACTTGTCAAGAGGTTTTCATTCAAGTAAAACCTAAAAAATAAATGTGAGTATAAAATTACATTTAGCGTTTTGTTTGACCATACGAGTAAATAACTTCCAGACAGGTGTTTTGAAAATAATAATTGTGTTACTACCTGAAGTTTCATGGTTAGGTTTGTTTTCACTACTTTGCAATGAACTACTTGCTTTAACACTACCACTGATATCCATTTTTTGCAAAAAAAAAAAAAAAAAAAAAAAAAATCAATTTACATTACATTAATTTAAATGATTTATAGTTAGTTTCCGATACTCATACATGTACTGTACCTAATAACAAAGGGGTATTGCAACAAACTTTGGTTACTTTAGTGATGGCACAAAAATTAAGTGGTATGTATACACTTAATCGGAAAATGCAAACATTTGTCATTAATTACTACCATATTACTTGGATTTTGGTTTGCTCATTTGTCAGTCACTGGATATTCCAGACATTAAGAAACTCTTTTCAGTGTTTACATTGCTGACTGGAATCCATACTGATTTCACTGAATTTAATGTACTTCATTTAAAAAAAAAAAAAAAAAAAAAAAACGATCTTCTACTTTACTGAAAATATTTATTGTGTAATTCTCGCATTTGTATGAATAATAGTCACATTTATCGTGTTTTGTTTCGGTGATGTTACAACTTCTGAATTATAGTAATTGAAACTATTTATCAAATTAGCATCGTAAACATGAGAATTCACAACGGAAATTATTTATTTATGTAAATTTTTCTCGCTTTTTGTTGTTTTCACGAAGTATGTTTTTTTTCTTGAGAAACTGTGCACTTTGTGTTAATTTTGCTCACAGCAAAAAACTGGTGTTTTTATGGGTGAATGTTGAATGGAATGTTGGCCTGATATTTCAGGCAGACACAATACCCGTCCGGTATTCCAGGCATTTCCATTACCCAAAATACTGCCCAAAATTTCAGGTACTCAACCACCCCTAATAATGGGGAGAAAGTTAATTATTTCTATGTCCAGAGGGGACATCATCACAACCTAGTACTGTGGTTAATAAAGGACTAGTCTTTCGGGGTAGGGATTCAGGTGAGGATGTTGAAATACCTCTGGAAGACTATGTAGAGGCGTCTGCTTGAGCCTGCTGATGTGGTTCACTCGAGGAGACGTGGAAACCATACTTTACTGGCACGAGGAGTCTAGCAGTGTTTCTCTCTCAGACTGCAAGGGTTCAAGTAGCACAGCTTACTCCCGAAGACTTAAACTCAGAACTGCCAACGTGCTTGGCCTAGTGGTCTTAATCCTGGGTATACTAGTTCGAGTCTTGTGCAAACTATTGATGACAGGATCAGTACCACTTACCCTTGACTAAACTGAGCCTTACTCAGGTTTACTTTGCTGATAGCTAAGCCTTACTCAGGCTAGTGGTACCCTCGGCCTTATTCGGGCTGGACGGCCGGCGAACTCTGCCGTGTGGGGAACTTGCACTTCCTTATATACAAAAATCTGCAGCTCGTAGGCTGTCAGAGGGGTGCGGGGAGTGCTAGCCTTTCTTTGCAGAGGTTGGTTTATGCTGACTTCAGGGGGCAGCAGCGCCCTTTCCTTATCTCCCCCGTTGGAGGCTGTTGACGTTTTTATCACCTCGGCTCGAGGCTCTAGAGTCTTGAGGTGTATCTCTGGTTGACCAGTGTCGATGGCTCCATCAAATAATGAAATATCTTGAGAGGAAAAAATGGGCGTCCACATTGCGGCTTTGGTAAACAGTACAATTCTTCCTTTCATATCACGTATCTTTAATCGTCACTAGGCATGTGATTAATTGATCTGTCGTAACGTGACTTCCCCAATGAATATAACAACTCTAAAGATGGAGTAAAGTTGACCAGTAAAGTGCGCATCTCAGATGTGCAGAAATGTGCCGTGCGTCAATCGCCCTCTCTTCGAAACGCTGCAAACTCATTTTGATTTGTGAGATGATGTCTTCTGCTGAGGTAAGTAGATTCAATCTGGGCCATGCTCTGTGGCTGTATACTGGGTTGGAGCTCTGGTGCAATGCCTCTTCTGTGCGTGCGTTACTGGCTCTACACGCTGGGCCCACTATCTCTCCAGGTGGTGCACGTGGTGTCTGTTTTTTGTCTCCCTTCTTCTGTCTTTCTCTCTCTTCTTGGTTCGAGGCGGCACGTGCGATGACCCATGTCAGATGGTGGCTTCTTTCTTCGCTTTGCAGCGGGGAGGTAAAAGCGAGGTAGGGAGGTGGGAATAGGTCACGTAGTTTTGTGAAACTGCTCTTTTTTCTGTGGTTAAATCTGAGCCTTCTTACATTGTTTGCCAGCATACCAACTTTCTAGGAAATTAGTTTTCTTTGATACCTTCTTTTGCAAGACAAAATAAATATTTTAAGCCAACAAGCTGGCCTCGCAAGCAATCTAGTTTTTGTAAATGGTCCCACTCGCAGAGGATGAAATAAATAAAGGGCGTTGTTTACAATGGCCCACTAGCGGGATTGAAGTTAACAGTCATTTCTATATGGTGGTGCTGTCGAACTGCAAACTATACTTTACGTGTTATCCTATTACAAGGCAAGTTAATTATATATTGTTAAAACACTCTTGTTTTAAATTATGCAATCGTTACATGATGCACGCTAGCATCCCATACACAGAAAGAGATAGAGAAAACATAAAGCACTTTCAATGACTTAATTAAACATAAGACACTTTCAAAAATATGTATATTGTTTTACACTTAACAATTGGTTAATATATGACGTGAATATTTAACATACATGATGTATTATTTTAGACACATTATTTAATAAATAACTTCTTAATATCATATGGGTACAATGTTAAGCTCTTTAGAACTTTCTTAATCTCTTCAACATATTAGTTACATATTATTCAACATCTTGACCCTTAATGAAAACATTATAATCAATCCTAAAAATACTCCACCACTTCTCTATCCAAAAGTAAATACTGTCTATTCCTACTTTAATAACAGTAATCTCTCACCAACCACGGGGAATATGTTTTTTAAAAACACCGCAGTTGAATAGACCGTGGTAGAAGAATGTAAGCTTTTATGGGGAAAAAAGGTATAGATTAAGTCAGCCGACTGTTTAGCATTTCATTACTAGAAAATTTGATGTATTATCCACAAAACAGTAACCAAACACACTGTTGGAGATGCCGTACGTTTGAAGCAAACCATAGCACTTTATTTATTGATAATAGAAATGAAGATACATATTCAAAATTAAATCACTCGTGTGCTGGGGCTAACAGTGAAAACATTGCAGTGTGCACGTAGATGCGCGAGCACCTAGATCCTCTGCAACGTGGCCGAGTGCGGTAGCTTGTCGCTATCACTCGGGCCTAGATCCTCGGGCTGGGCTGTGAAGTAGGTGGTAATGCTCATGTCAGGGCTGCCCCAAGTGCCGCTCAGCTGTTGCTCATGCCGGGGCCGATAGGCATGGCTGACTCGCTACGTGGTCAGGTTGCTACAAGATAACTCTGGCGGGCGGCCAGCCTGGCCACTGCCACCATTACAGGGCCGGTTCACTTGGTAACAGCGGCCCAGTAATAGGAAAACGTACTGATAGATGCGATTCACGTCAATGTGTTGAATTTATATGAAATTTAGGTGGCATGTTGGCATCTGCACTGGCGTGATGAGGCCCGGCAATGTTATGGTAATACAAAAGTTTAGTGCGGTCTACTTGAAATATTAATTGTCCTGAATTTTTCATCAAAAACTTCTGGCGTGACCTATACACACACGGCCTTAGTCACCAAAATGTGGTAATATGACACATTTTATTTGCACACATTTACCTTTATTCACTTTATGTGTAAAATTGACTTTGCAAGAAAATAGCAATTGCTCACTGTAAAAAATTAGCACCTTACGTAGGTATGGGCGCATATAAACTTTTAAAAAGTCATTAAAAAAGAACATTTAATTAAATTTGAAGTTATGGTATATACACTGTTATGAAACTAGTCTGTAATGTGCTTTTTTTTCTTTACAACGATAGAGGAGGGATGATGGAGTAAAAAATGACAGGTTGGGTAAGGCAGAAACGGCGATAGTTGACTAGAACAAAGAATTCTCACTGATCCAGCCTGCAACTCCCACACCCCAAAACACCCACGTCCTCTTCTGGCATGAAGTAATTTATTGCTTTACACTGCTTGAAACAACAAATGTCAGTCTATGATGGTAGTTTGAGAAATGCACGACCACTAACATCAGTAAAGGCTAGTTTTCCATAGACTGAAAACTGTGGATAATAGAAACTTGAACTGCGGTTAGAGAAAGGTCTACAAAAACAAGTCAGCACATAATTGAAACCACATTTCAAGATACCGCTATTGGAGACTTGAAGTTTGTTTGTTCTAACACGAAATATCATTTACACATGATTCTTTGTTGATTGTACTTGAACTATATGTGGTTCAATACTTTAGTAATATTACTTTAACATGATCATTACGTCTCAAATACTAAAGCGATATTCTTTTCGCTTAAGAAAAAAGGAATCTTGGTAAATACTAGGATTATATGTTGTCAAACACCTAAGAACTATTACTTGATCATAACATGTAATTTCTTAAACACCTCAAATGACACTCTGGTTAACACTGCAGTAGTATTAAGACCTTACTTTTAACACAATGTATATACAATGCTCTAACGTCTAACACACTTCAACGTTTATATCTATTCCATTCTCTCTTTACGCTAGCAGTACAGTCCGCATACATAATTAATCTCTTAAGTTAGTTTTTATAATCCCTACTCTACATAATCCTTATCCTAACATTTTATTTCCTCATTATTAGATTTGACACTTAGATTTTGCAATCATGGCAAGGAAGAGGAATTAATCTGGCTTCATTTACCAGCACGCACTCGGTGCTTTACCTTTTTGTCCCTGGCGGATGCCGTACCATTCTTGTGTCCTATCTTACACGTGGTGATGCATTGTGAGGAGTATCCAGTTGATGCATTCCAGCGGAAATGTTCCATTTAGGGCTCGTGTTTCCACAAATCTTATACTTCCTAACCGTACTCACCCATTTGCTTTGGTTCTATACTATCGTAATAATTATTAATTAAAACTCTTGTCAATAGCTGTGAACACGTGTTGGGGGTAAGGGTCAACTACCAGCATCATTTTTCCAGCTGTGTGGGGTTGATTCTACTTATACGTCCTCTTGTACTCTTAAGCTAGCAATGGTATATAAACTAAGTGAATATATTTACATTTCGTATAGTAAGACGTATTAGTTGCTAAAGGAGGGAGGATTATATTAACGGGATATTCGTTAAGTGTGTAATCTCTGTTCCTGGCAATGCATCTTTTCTAAATTCAGACTCTGTTACTAATTAATAACAATCTTATCTTTTAATTTACGTTACATGTGCTAACACAAATCTCTGTAAGATGATTACTGTACAACAAACAAACAAAACACGCACAAAAATCAAGACTATTATCTGAGCCTATTAATCTTTCTGTCGAAAGTCAATGTTTCTTATGTTGTATGTTGTAACACTGTTTAAGTTGGATTTCAACTCTTCCTATTCTATCACGCTACGTAAATTTTTGCAGAACTACTTTCACCTGAAGAAATTGTCGCTCTCTCATTCCTTATGGGCTATTTAAAAAAATGAATTTCCCAATCTATCTACTAGGCGACACTTTTCCTATCTACACTTGCATCGTTAATAGGAACAAAACTAAGCAGACGTTTTCTGGGTACTCGCTCATCTGGTTCTCTCACAGTGATGGCTTTGGTCCGCTGGTGTTTCTGCGGACTTCCACGCTTCTTGAGTTGTGAAGTCTTCATGCTGGCCACTGGAATTTTGCTGGCGATCGCCATGATGTTTCTCGGTTATGACCAGGGATGTGTGTCGTACGCCTGGTATGAACTGGCTGGTTTTGTTGTGGGCTGTCGGTGGTGTCACTCGGACCTTGAAGGGTGGCCGGTGGTTGGCGCAGTTATTGGATGTTGCTGATGGTGGGGCTCTTTGGCTTCCCCTGACTGAGTTTGTGGGTATTGCTCTACTCCTAGTGCTGGGGTGGCTGCCTCTGCAGCACCAACGCTGCACAGCATCCGGGCATTACTGCTGTCATCTGGAGGTTCCTGTGCTGGTCTGCGGGCGTAGCGCGTACTGATTATACCCTCTGGACAGGGCTGGTCAACAGGTACCTCAGCTGCTGTAGGCATTTCTGCTGACTCGGATCTTTGCACCGTTGAATTCGGGGTTGACACCAGCTGGTGTCTTTGACGATTCTCATGCTGTAGCCACTGTGTCTCCAATGCCATGGTTAAGTGGAGAGTAAAGGAGGGGTAGCAAGTAGCGTGACCGCATGTCCTTTCCCTCTGAGATTTCCACACCCTCGGGAGGTGGCATGGATGGAACTGAACCAGGGGGCAAAGGAAACTGTGCCACGTCAAGTTCTAGTTCTTGAACATGAGTTTCTTCCTCTGCGGAAGGGACCGTTACACCATCCGGCAATTTGGTCTCTTGAATTGTTTGGCCGTCATCTGACTGGGCCCTGGCAAAGAGAGGGGCTTTGGGGGCAGGCTCTAGGGGAGCTTCTACCGCGGGGGTTACCCATGGTTCGCTAATCTCTGTAATCATACTAACTTCATGGCACCTCTGACGAGCTCTATCTACTGGATAGTGCCAGGAAACCTCTGAGCTTAGGCTACCTCTTCCTGTCGATCGCCAGGGAGAATGAAGGAGATACGATGATGGGATAGAAGGAAGTGTCCAATATGACATTCCTCCTTTAACGGGGTGTAGTGCTTACATCTTAGTTGTAGGGGTGGTGGTACCCCCTCCTTGTTCTCGAGCGCAGTTATGGTTTCTGGGGTTGCCTGACATCTGCCTCGCCGAGTCTGTCTCTGTGGTGTTTGGTCGGGGGTATCCGCGTTGAATGTTTGCATTAGGTGGGTTAAGGTATTCTGGCTTTATTCCAGAGTATGCGGGAGTTTGGCCATCGTGCAATTGGGGTGTGCGAGAGAAGGGTTTTTTCTTGCCACGTGGTTTCCCTTCCGAAATGCTCTTACTGGGAAAAGTGGGTCTGGCAAGCCGGGGCTAGGCATAATTGTCTAAAATTAATGTACCCTACTTGGGGTGGAGCGTGTGGCCATGTGTGAACCTCAGTTGGGGCTTTTCCTGCAGGAGGTGGGCGCCTAGCATTATTTCTATGAGGCTGCACCGCACGGCATGCCTGGTTGCATAGGCGGAGGAAAGGTTCCTGTCCTACCCTTGCCGGGTGGAACACTTTCTGTTTAAATGCCAGCCCGGGTAATACCAGCAACTTGGTAAGGTGGTTGCAGGAGGAGGATGCAGCAGACTGCGCAGAGCTGGAAGTCTGAGGAGAAGGGTCTGGTTCGTGACCTTGGGGCACGTGCTGGAGTGTCTAGCCGATACTGCGCTTTATTTACATCTCCCTTGCTCTCTCGACTAATTTGTTGATCGTCTGCGGCCGAGGGATCAGTAAGAAGTTGCAGAGAGAGGGGAGTAGGGTGCTTGTGATTCCCCATACCCTATGTTGCTCACTTTCAGCAGGATCTGTTTATGGATTTGTTACATCGGATAAATATCTCGACCTCTTTTTCTAGGTTCTGGATTCAAGTGTAGAAATCTGTAATCACATCGGAAACCACCTTGTTTCCTGTGAATTCCACTGTGAGTTGGGCTTGTAACTGTCCCCACTCCAGTATGAACTCACCGTACTTGTCCTACCACTGTTTGGCTTTACCCAGTAGTTGGGAACGGGATTGACTTACCCATTGTTTCTGAGGGATCTCTTGTTCCCTCATTTCTTTCTTGCAGGTTTTCTACCAAACTTGTAAACCAGCCAAGGGGAGTCCTTACTCAGTTGATGTGAATTCCTGTACATACATGATATAAAACATTTAAAGTGTTGTCTGTTTATGAACATTCACTGCAAGCATTTAGCTTAGCATCACCACTTCTATTTGCTTCAACTTACACGAGTCACATTTTCTTGGTGAACATTTAACATTAATCAGTTAATTTGAGTGGATTTTAACTTCTAACTTTAATCAGTTAACTTGTCCTTACTCTCACTTTAACTTTAATCTGTTAGATTATTTTTGTTAACTTTCCCCGAGTATGAAAACGTGGATGTTTAGGACATCTACGTAAATTGCATAACATTGATATATAAATACACACCATATTTAAGCACGTATGTATGGAATTGTAATAATTTTTTGCACACTCAAATACGTGCACAGTGTAAAATGTATGGGATATGCCACAATGGATTTAATCTAGAAAAAATTGTAACATGTGCACATGCTGTACGAGGTTGATACGTAGCAACAAAAGCAAATATATTTCACTTGGCCCCTTCTTTTCATTGTATGTTATTCACTGACAGCTCCCACTTCTTGAGGGGAGGTTTTGTGAACACAGAAGTCACAGACTGCGCAGTGTGGGAAGACATTGATGGCTTGGTGAGATAATGGATCACTGCTCATCAGAGTTTAGTTTTTTTATTTCTTGCTAATTCACAGGAAATTTATTCATGAGCCACAAGCTCACTTGCTTTCCACTTATTTTATGGAAATTACAAGTTAGTAAAAGCTTTTAAAAAGGCACAGTTAATCTACAATCATTCACAAAGTCAAGTCCAAACCATTAAAATCAAAATAAAAACCTTAGGGCAAAGTTTTCAGCAAATGATAATCAAAAGCCAAGAGAAATTTAAATAACTGTGCACAAATCCAGGTTGTAATAATCAAAGAGAGAAAGAAGGTATCCACAATCAAGAAACCTGAGGGACAGATCCAAGAGAGGGCTAAGGGGGTTTAAGCCCCTCTGTTGGAGGTTGATTTTACTTTTTTTATACTGCAGCATTAATAAATACAATAAGCAGGGTAGCATGTGATTTGAACATAATGCACAGATCCCATTTTCAAGTAACCCCCTCCTTTATGGATCTCTATATCTGCCACTGAGGGACATCACGATGACAAGAGAAGTGCGTGACGTGTAATAACTTTCTCGCATGCTGAAACATGGGGGGGGGGGGGAGGGGGTCCATCTGTATTGGCTAGCTAACAGCTATGAACACAAAACAGAGTAACCAAAAATAGTACTTTTTTTTCCTGCCAATTTCTCTCAAATTTTAGACTTTTTGCCATGTTCTTTTAGAAAAGGTGTCGCAACAGTGAGTTTCTGCTATATATCATTTTTTATCAAATAATTCTCAAGGATTGAAAAGTTGACAAATTAGGATCAAATATGAATCACCATCTCCAACAAAATAACTTGTTAAACAAAGCCAAGAATAGTGGTACAGTGGTAAATAATGAATTGATGAACTATTCCTAACTTTTTGAGATTGTGATTTATACTTTACTTTGTTATGCATCACTTTTCTTAGTTCAGTGTTTTATCACCTTAGTATAATCAATTTACTTTTCTAAGTTTGAAAATAATATTGCTAGGTTTTTATAACAACGTTAGCTGAGCTTAATTTCTCCAATTCTGTCTATGTTTGTAAATTTGTTGTTATTCTTTCACAGTGATGTGATTTTTCCAGATAACATTCAGCGACTCAACTCAGGTTACAGTGAAATTGGGTCAGGAACCTATTTACATCAGAGGACAAAACCTACCAAAGAGAATTGAAAATATTTTCATGGTGAGTAAGATTATCCACATAACTTTTATGAAACTTAAAGAAATTTAGTTTGTAGGCCTAGATTTACTCTGATAATGAATGTAGAATGATCGTTTCCTGCTGTATGTTACTGAAATGATATAAGGGTTAATGCAGAAGCAACAGTGCTCATTACATTTTGCGTGGTCACAAAGTTCAACTTCATTTATTCAGATTTTGCAGATACTCATGGTTGCTCCAAATCCCCAAATTGGTATGACTGAGTGGTCCATATGAACCTAAATGGCAGAATTCCAACCCATGTCCCCCCCCCCAATGCTAAAATTATGTTCAATCATCATAGTTTCCTAACTGTGTAAATGAAATGATGTTCGCGTGTGTGGTAAAAATATATATAATATGTTATATACAATATATTATATATTAGGGATGTCGAAGTATCAATTTTTCTCTATTCCAACTGCAAAACCTTTCACTCGATTCAGATACCATAAATTAAGATATAGTGGTTATCAACACATGCCTACAGTCAATGTATTCTTTTGAAATTTTCTTTTGTATGTCAAATTAGACACACAAATATGAAGGCAATTACAGGAAAGACTTTCTGGTTTATTAATAAGTGAAGTTAATTTCCTATATTTATGCAACATTCAGACTTATCTAATTAGGCATAACAAGTTCATATCAGTATTTATGATGAATATATGATCTCAATGCAATATTTTAGATCTACTTATGAAGCTAACCAATATGTACGTAAATATTGATGCTATTTAGTAATGAAACTGAAATACGAGTAACCTTTAATTTAGCATTGCTAAATTAAAATACTTCTACCAGACATTTTCAGTTGCAGGGATACTGGACGACTTGCGACACGCATATTTGCCCAAAAGATCTTCTGAACCATAATTATTGGCAATTTTCTTGTACTTGTCGTGTTTACATAAGTGTTTTCTCATGGTACTAGTTGTGCGACTAACCCCACCTTGTGAAATTTTTGCCGAACACAAACTGCAAAATTAGTAATTTGCGTCAACTGAAAAATAATTTCACACATTGTTTGACATTTTCTTCACGTCTATGTAAATAAGATCCTCAGTACATTGAACACTTTTAATATTACCTACTTTTAGAAAAAAGAGACTGATATTTTTGGTAAAGGTAAACACAAAAAAAATACTTTCAATTTCGATTACATCAAAAACAAAATCGTCACAAACATGAAGTATGTATGGTATGAAAAATGCACCTGTTCTTTATCTAATATACAGTTAAATAATAGGTAAACTAAATCAAAAATCCGAAAAATAATACCAGGAATCCTGGTATTATTAAGGATCCTAGTCGAGGATCCTTTTGCTCCCACTACTAATAACTGTCGCGCAACAGACAAAAAGCCAATGCATGTTCCACGTCAGCGACCCAGAACTCTTGGAGCTTGCTGCTAATGAGGGTTCTTATCTACAAACCGCATCTGGTTGCAGACAGAAGCAACTTACTGTCAGTTTGTTTTAGTGTTTTGTCTACGCAGACATTTACAGGTTTAGATATTGTGCTGTAGAATTCCACGTGCGTTTGTAGCATTCTTGCAACAGTATACACGTAGTACTGAATCATGTCAGTGTGCACAAAAAAGAAAGAGTGCAGTTTTCCCATGAAAGCCATGCCACACAGCGCATAGTGACATCGGAGTGAAGTGAGGCAGCCAAATATTGATAATAACCATCTGCCACATGGCAGCCATCAAGATAAAAACTACTAGTTTACTGCGAGTTTTGATTATTCGACTATCTCTGCCCACGTATTATCGCCGATAATCAAGGTTCTACATTATTATCGTAATCCTTCCATAATTGAACCATCATTGAATGGTTAATTCCGGTCAATGCATAAGTGTTCAGTATAGGTTCAGCGTATTTGGAAAACCAAAGACCTGTTGCTGTGCAACATAACCTCAAAAAATTATGTGAAAGTGGATGAGTATTTTCAACAATTAATCGTTCGATTCTCGATTCTTTGATATATATATGTGTGTGTGTGTGTGTTTATATATATACACACACACACGCACACACATGCATACACACAGTGAAACTTCTCAATACAGGACACCTTTCGGGAAAAGAGAAGTGTCCTTTATTGGGAAATAGGTTAATATAAAAATAATTTACAGTAGTGAATTTTCATTTTAAAAAATCATTTTAGAAAGTGTAGCGTTGTGTTCATGTCCATTATGCAAGTAAACATTTTAGAAATATGTATAAAAAGTTATTCATGTCTATGGACCTCTCAGAAAACTTCTTCGTTATTAAAAAAAGTAATCAGTTGTGGTTTGCTTAAGTGAATTTCAACATCGCACATAATTTTCAAACCATCTGCATCCCCCTTATTCAAAAAATAAAGCTTCAACTGCCTTGTTCCTTCAATAACTAGCTTCACATTACTAACAGCTGCCTCCTCTTCTAAGATGTTGGTGTTATCGTCCACATTCTCATTTTCTTCAGTGGTAGAAGTTTCTTGAATGTGGGCAACAAGGTCTTTGATGTGTGTTGATGGATCCTCAGTTTGCACATCATCATCAAAGCTAGTGTAGTCAACCACAGACTCACCAAACTGTTTTAGTAATTCAGCTAATTTCACACTATCTCCTTCAACAGCCTTTTCAAATCCTCTGAAACTCTGAGCATCTGGAACGCCTACTTTTTCAGAAAACAGTTTCGCACTGTTTGTGGTGTGATCTGTTTTACAGATGAGCTGATCCACATAACTGCATCCAACTCAGTAATCTTCCTCGCCAATTCACTTGCTGAAGATGTGTCATTGATTTTAGACAGAAGGTGCCTCAAAATCTTTTTTATGTAAAGCACCTTAAAGTTTTTAATAATGTCCTGATTGAGCGGTTGGCAGGTAGAGGTGGGGGTGGGTGGAAGATACACTACTTTCACATTTTAAAGTTGAAGGCCAGTGCCTGTATGAGAAGCAGCATTGTCCATGAATAAGATGACCCATCTTTTTTGTCGTCCCATTTTTCGGCCAAAGCCTATCAGCCACTCGTTCATGATTTCTCTAGTCATCCATGCCCGCTTATTTGCATGCCAATCAATACCAAGCAAATTAATTCTACTGCCCTTGAGACATCAAGGTTGTTTTGCTTTTCCAATAACAGTGGTTTCTCGAACGCACCTGCCATAATCACACAAACCAAAACTGTCAGTCTTTCTTTTGAAATTTTTCCACCTGTACATTTTTCTGTCTTTATAGTCATCGTTTTATCTGGTAGAGCACGGAAGAAAAGTCCAGTTTCATCACAGTTGAAACATTCTTTCTCAGAATGTCCTTCACAAAGATAATTCATTTTCTCTTTCCACTCTGTCACTACATTCTCATTTATCTCACTTCCCTCCCAACAAATGTTCTTATAGGAAATGTTGTGCCTTGTACGGAATTTATCCCACCAAAACTCTACAAAACCAGTTTCTTTTCCTATCTCCGGTACTTTTTCTCTTTTCAGAGGCATAGATAAGGGAATGTTGTTACTTCTGGCCCTGTAGAACCATTCATAGGTTAACTTGTCAAGCACTGAGCCCTCAGTTTTGAGAATGCCCGTTTACTTGGAACTGTTTGCATTTTCCATCCATGATTTCATTATTTCTTCTTTCCCCAATTTGTGTTCCCCGACATTAAATACACCGGCAAGTTCATAAACACTTAGGTTAAAGTATAAATAGTTTTCATTTTACATTATCTCATACGCCAGTGTGTTATACAGAAAATTGTTTTTAAGGTTATGAAGTACAGATTATGATATGACTGCGACCTAAAAAATGGGATGTAAACTGGACACCTCAATAATAAATAAACAAAGATAAACATTTAAACAACTCAGCAAATGCCGGGAAAAGTTAATGGCACGATAAATGTCTAGCGAACTTGGTCACCGGCAGTAGAGGTTATAAAAACATAATTTGTGTTTCCAAAAAAACATATCTGTGGTTAATAACATGAACTTACCTGTATAAGTTTACTGTAGACACCTGATTTAGTTTTCGGTCATATTCGTTTATATTTTAACTTGTTGACATCTGTTTTAAAATCCCCCCTTTTCAATGTTTTTGTTTAACTTTTGTAGATGCGTGCTAAAAGCTGGTTGAAATACGTTTTTATTTTTATTTATTTTTTTTCGTTATTCATTTGGTGACTGTGTTTACTTTTGGTCACGGGATACATGTTTAAACAAAACCATAACAAAACTGCGAGCTTCGCAATTAAATTGGTAACAAGCTAGCCAAAACAAAACTTTTTTATTCACAAGCTAGTGTGAAAATGTTTGCTTTGAGGTTGCTAACCAAAAATAGCTGTTGTTTTTTGGTACGTTAACGTAAACAAACAGCAGTTTTATTATCTATAGTGCTCAGTAGAGATGTTGTGTCATTTAAGCATGTGCCACAATGAAAACCACACACATTATTTATGTCTATGGCCATTGTCAAGAATGCCTGCTTTTTAGAGTCGTTACATCCGTTATAACCTGTATTACCATGCCCAGGGAATTGAAATATAGTGTAACTTGCAGTAACGGACATTTCCCAATAGCGGCCGGGCTTTCAATTCCCTGGGCATGGTAATACAGGTTATAATGGATGTAACGACTCTAAAAAGCAGGCATTCTTGACAATGGCCATAGACATAAATAATGTGTGTGGTTTTCATTGTGGCACATGCTTAAATATATATATATATATATATATATATACGCCGTCGGGTGAGACATGAGACAAAAGATGACACAAATACTTAGTTGTAATTTGGGCGCCAGCGGTGCTTCCCAAACACCGTACTATAGAGACTCAGGGTTCTCAGGAATGTTGTGGGTCCTGTGTGTCCGTCTCACCAGTGCGTACTTACAAGCATGTTGGCAATACTAAACTTTTAATAAAGTCACTGAAATAAACAATAGATAAAACATATGTGGCTAGGACACTGACTGAATAAAAAATTGAGTTCACTGTAGACTTGTTTTTATTGATATTGTTTATACACATCAACGTGCCAATGAAATGGTTATCTCGGTCATGACTAGCCAATTTCGCTTGGGTGCTCCCCAACCCGTACTTAATCTAGTGCACGCCATAATGGATGATCTCACCAAGGTGCGTGAAAGCACAGCCTTCACAAGGGAAGAGGGCCGACAGCCGCTAGGGCGGGCTGACAGTTTTTCCCTGAAGACAGGACACTGTGAATTACAAATGAATACCATTAATACACATTAACACGAGTGATTACTCTGCATCACTAATGCAAACTCATCGGGGCTCGCCATCCAGCACGTGGTTAGTGTGATGACGGCCTATACACAGAGCCGGCTAGGACGGGAGTAATTTCACCTTACATTAATTACACAATTACATAGACCCTTGAATGAGACATGAAATAAGATGGGACATGAGATGAATATCCACAATAAACACACACGTGTGGAAACAAGCTTAGGTGGCACGGATGCTGCTGGATGAAGTTCGTAGCAGACCATGTGGTGCAGGTGAAATTGCAATATTTCCGCGTGGAAACTACAAACTAAATTCAGATAAAATATTATTCGTGTTTGGCAAATGGTTCTCTTTATGATTAGTGTTGTTACAGGCTTGTAACATGCCTGATGGCGGTGAAATCAAACATTACTATGACCGTGTGGTCAAGTATAAAAAGCATCAATTTACGTGAAAAATACATTAAACCCTGAAATAAATGATTGCACATACTATGTTATATAAATAAGCTCAGTCGGCCACGTGGTTATACGTGATGTTGCCGTAAAATATTCAAACACAAAAATTACCCTTAAATACATATAGAAAAATAAAGCTCTTAAAATTGTGTGTATTAATTATGCAGAAGTTACAATGAAATGCTATAAACATAGGCAGATGGCGCCTGATTCAAAATGTGCAGGTCGCGTGACCTCTCCGATATCTTTCTCCTCGATTAAGTTAAAAATGCCACAAGGGCATAAGAAATTAGTAAAGCAGAAGCATATTGCTGGGGAAAATGTCTGGCAAAAATGTACGCAAGCAAAGATTAACCAGTAAACTACATGGACAATGGATACCTACATCAGTGAACAAAAGTTGTAGTGCGCACGTGACAGTGTCTTACCTTGCCAGTTCTCCTCGACAGACTGTCCAGATACAAGCGTCGCAAGGACCTATCATGGCAGTCTACGGGGTTCACATAAGCAGAAGTGCTATGCACGCCGAGTGGAATATTTTTAAGTGAAAATAAAATGGCACAAATTTAATTAGACATTGTTTTACATTTCTATAATTTTGTTACGAATTTCAATATTACTTTAATATCTCTTTGTGATGGTGTTCATGCCAGAATATTAAGTGTTCTTAATCTCGGCGCCACAGGCACTTTGAATATTCATAACCAAACAATTAATTAGTACAAGCACTTTAAAACATTTTAGGACATATTAAATACTGTAAAGACACATATTACCCTGAAATTAACATTTATAGGAAAGTTCAAAATTGTCGGCCTCTTTGCGCACATGCCTCTTGTCGGCCTCTTTGCGCACGTGAGCACCATTATGCGCTCTAGCGCCGCTGGCTGTTAGCCAAGCATCTATGTTTGTGCGCACGTGTATGTGTGTGTGTGTGTGTGTATAATGTGGTGTGCATGTGCCTATAACACAACAGTGGTGATACAGCCCATGTTCACCTATCCTGCAAGGAAATTAGACATTTTGTATTGTTTTCATTGATTAGAGATGAATTATTGTGATAGTGTGATATATTTTGAGCTAAACAGAACCCTACTTATGCAGATAAAATTACTGCTAGCTAAGATTAATGGAAAACCAGACCACAAAATTGTGCATAAGCAGGTTTCACATGAACGACACAGTGTGATGTGGCATGACAAGCTTCAGCCAATCAGAGCTTTTTACTGGCAACATGCATCGAGAGAGTTGCAGTAGTGATGGGCATTGGTTTTGATGCTCATCGTCAGAGACAGAGAATAAGAAGTATACCATTTTGTCATGTCTTATTATATAAACTCAAAAGTAGCTGAAATAAAAAATATTATATATAGTTACAGCGTGGGGAAAGGAAGTAAAAAAAAGGGGGCGCGATCCACCATCGGATTATTCAAGAAGAACTTGGGCTCTCCGGAAGCCCTAAAAAATATATAAAACAAAACTAGCTGACTTGTTGCTCAGATTCAAAATAACCCTGAATTTACTCAATAGAATAATACCGAGTGAATGATCAACAAAGCCGTATACTTAAAAATAATCCACTTTATATATGCTACTCTATCACAGAGGGGAGAGGCTCCTACTGAATTGACTTCAGTTGGTGCAAATTTAGGGATAATTTACCGAAGTTAAATAATTGAAATACCAGAAGTTTAAATTATCACTGAATATAAGTTTAAATTATCACTGAATATTTATTCAGAATTAAAACAAAGTTAATAACAGTGCCATCAAACGGTTTCAACAAAAAATAATAATAAAATCATTAAGCTCTTATAAGCAATGATAGTCAACATGTTAAATGAAGCTAAGCAAATAGTTAACTCTAACATGCAAGTGTTGCTTAGAGAAAATGATTGTTTTATCAAAGTATTGCTTATTTTAGCATTTCAGCATAATTTTACAACAAACCAGGTATTTTACAGTATAAGGCATTAAAACTGGAAATGCAAGTTACACTTAGCTTACACAGCTCACTGCCGCAAGGAAATTTCCACCAGCACAAATATAAATATTAGTAAACCAGTGTAACAATAGCAAGTAAAGAATTTACAATATGGAGAAAAATACAGTATTAATGTAGCTGTCTTAGTACTACCATCTGTACTGGTCTTACTAACATAAGATAGTTATAACCTTAAAAGTTAAATATTCAATATCTGAGCAGAATCTAGTATTATGTGAAGACAAATTCCATTTATCTATGCCTGGTTGATTTGCTTAACCTCTTAGAGCTATGAGAATTAGTTTTCTCCAGGTAACACAATAATAAACAACTGTAACTGAACTAATAATAAAAGAAATTAATAATAATTGAGGGTAGACTACATTGAAATTAATGCAGAGCCTTCTGAGTTTCACAGTTTCTCATTAAAAACAAGAACAATGATAAGAAATATATATATGTATATGATTTAAATGAATATAGCCGGGC
Organism: Dryococelus australis; assembly: GCA_029891345.1. Classification (NCBI taxonomy): domain Eukaryota; kingdom Metazoa; phylum Arthropoda; class Insecta; order Phasmatodea; family Phasmatidae; genus Dryococelus; species Dryococelus australis. Next base: position 90,627,269 of record CM056994.1, read on the forward strand.
AATCAGACCTAATTCCAAAATGTGTACTAATAAGGATTTACAATAATTTGCCTGTAATTTCTGTTAAAACAGCTGAATATACAGCCACACAGTTTTAAAGGTTAGGGATCTTAGGTTACAATTTCTCAAATAGTTTTTGTGTGCTTATGAGCTCGTATGAAACAACTATGTGATCTCTTTCTCCCGAATACTGTGTGTCATAAGCTACAACAATACTGTGTGTCATAAGCTACAACGTACACTGGGCAACTAGCAGCTTACACAAAATACAGCTCCTTTATTGAACAGGTTAAAATAGGTGTGTTGTTGGTGTTTTTTTTTTCTTTCTTTTTTCTTCAAGTTATAGAAGTTGCATATATTACGAAACAATAAAAATAATAACTTTAGTTGGTGCTAGAATAGGACTTATACCATAGTATATTGTACTTCTAAAATTAAGAGAATGAAATCAAAATGTTTACAAACGGGCTGCATAAAAGGGCAAAAGACTCGTCTAGCCAACCTACCGATGCCCACCTGTTCTTATCTCTTAGGTCATCACCATAAATTCCTTTCATATTTCATGTTTTATTATTTTTCCCTTAAACTACCACTTTAATTTTAACAACAAAAAAATTGGACAATAAAACTTATGCATTGCAAGCTATCTCAGGTCGTAACTGTGTACATGCCTACTGGCCTCCATACCTCTACAGTTCCACTCTTCCTCTCTGTGGTCTTAAGCCTATGGACTCTCCCACTGTACTACTTCTCTCTACTCTACTAAAACAAGTATTTAAAACTTCTAGGCCGGAACATTTTTCCTGCCAGGCAGAGAAAAATGTTCTGACCCAGCAGAATTACCTACAGTTTACTTAGCTGCTTATCCCATGGTGCGGGAATCTCCCGGTTTCCTCCGGACCAACGTTCAATGCGTGTCTACTCTCGACGGCAGCTGGGCTACAAAAACTCTCCGCACACCTGCCTACTTTTGACGTCACCTTGACCATGCCACTGAATCGGCCAATCAGCATGGGTTGTGTTGGCTGTTCCCGCTAACGTTCCCCCTCTTCCCTGCAGATACCTACTTTTCGTCAAGCTTAGCAACTCATTTCCACTCCCTGTCCCCTGAAAGAGCCTACAAGCTGAGAGTTTACCGCACCCACTCCAAGAAGTACTGGACCCATGTGCGCTGCACTACAGAAGAAAAAAAATGCTGATTTTGGCCTAACCTAGCAGCGCCACAGGGCAAACACGAACATCTGTGCCTGGCCGGTGCAGGAAGAACTGCTGAGTTTAGGATGGGCTAAACTGCGAAAACACTGCCCGTTTCGGCAGATGCAAGCCGTCAAAGAAGTAAAATAACGGGCATGTCTGTAACTGGTAAAGAAGTGAATGAACTTAGTTAAAGTAAGAAGAATTTGAAGTTTCCCTCGACTGAAAAATTTTGAAGTGTACAAAACCAAACTCCCGGAAGCAATAAGAACTACCGTACCACCGAAAAGTAAATAAGAAAAATAATAAAAACGTAGCCAAGTGTAGATGTTAAAAGAAATTCAAAAAGAATGAAATAAAAATAAAACAATCCAAGCAAACTCTCTAACCTGTATACATGCTTTCATAATTAGACAACATACTAACCGTAGCAAAATTCAGTCGTCTGAGTAAAATAGATCTTCCAACAATGATTTATGGTGAACTGTATGTAACACACAAAAAAATATATATATATGTCTTTCACATTTCTAGACATCCTACTTTAGTCAACTACAGCAACAAGAGGCATCCAGTTTAAACCTCCACTGAATAACGGGACTGTCTGTGCTGACTAGCATTAAGTTTAAATGAGCATCCTAACAAAGAAAAGACATCAACAATATTACAAAAATAAGAGGTTAAAAAAATGCTTAACATTTGCTCCCAAAAACAAAAATTATGGGCTCTTTTCAACAGCAAAAATATGTAGAGTTAACAGGGGAGGAGGAGAATCAACTTTATGTCTATATCTCAACAAAAAAGGATGGAGTACCTAGTGATAAAGAGAAAAAAGCAAAAATCTTCAGAAAGAAATTTTAATGTAATTTTCCAGGGTCGTCACGATATTCATAATAAACTATTCGCAGAGCTACCAACAAAAGTCTAGATTTGTATAATTGTTGTTTGTCAAATAATTCATGTTTTGAATGATCACTTATAATTTTTGTATATGTTTTTTTGAAGCAAGAAAGATATTCTAAAAAAAATTAACCGTGTTTTTGAGTAAAATTATTTCAAAATATATTCTCTTTCATTTACTTTCTGTATCTCAGTATGAACTCCCTTACAAGATATACTCTTTTTTCATTTATGAAGGCAGTTTTTAATTATTCTAAGAAAGTAGTGCTATTGTTGTTTTTCTAATGTATCCCTTTGTCTCTGCTGTTTTTACACGTGGGAGTCATGCTGTTTGTTATGTTAGAATTATGAGGGACTGCGATGTTGTGTGTACAGCCAACTTTGCTTCAGAAAATATGATATTTTCTGATGCAGCAAAAACTGCATAATCCAAAATGTGCATTTGCGGGAACTTGTAGCATTGCAATATATTATAATTTATATTTTCAGGAATATTTTTAATTTGCTATATTTTTCTGTTAAGGACAGTAGTTCATATAATATTTAGAAGATTGTGACAATGATAATTTGTTTGTATTTTGTGCTTGTTTGTTTTTCCAAATTTATTATTTTATTTGAGTCATTGCATCAGTAGGAAAATCATCATAGGATGACAGTGCAGTTTTTCACCAGGTTAGTAAACTAGACACCTAGCCGCGGGGTTGCACCACATGACGAAACTAGTGTGTTGAGATCACAGTTGGCCGATGTGACAGCTCGTACGTATGTAATACTTTGATTTTGAGACCCACGTCAGAATTCATGGGCTATTTTTTGACATCACACAGAGTGACGCCATGATCTAGAAACATGTTTACTTGATGCAGTATTCAAGCAGTATAAATCGGGTAAGCGCAACGTTGTTGTAGTCACAAGTTTCATAGTTTCTTCATCGTCATTCATCAGTTGTCAGCCAAATAGTCTTCGTCAAGTGACCATTTCACTCGCACCAACTAGCGCCCATGACTTTAAACTTCTGTCTTCATTTTGGAAATTTTTCAATTCTATTACATTTGTTTTTCGTCGGTACGAGGAGTCGTTAGGGCGCCAGGGGATAAAAGTAATGATTCTCTCCTGTCTTCGTAATTATGAGTCTTGAAGTGAGAAGTTTTTTTTTTGTGAGGGCAGCCATTCTCTCTCTTCAGTTTATCTGCTGAAAATGTTAATTGTTTTTATTTCCAATAATTTTAAAGAGACTGCAATAAACTTTCAGTGAACAGTATAATTTTTTCTCTTCTTCTTCCTGCTTTGAGTCAAAAACTTTACAATTTTTATTAATTCAGAATCTTAAAACTTCACTGAACTTATTTCAAGGTTGTGTTTGCTGCAGACTCAATGAGTATTCATACAGCAAACGCTACAATCTATTTTCTTATTTTTATTTTAAATTTAAATGTTTCAAAGCAAAATGTATCTAGAGCAGTGTTTTACTCATGTGCTAAATAATTTTGCTTAATATTTTTGAATGACAATAATTTGTCACGTACACATTGGTTTCAAGGTATACAGCATGGATATCTTTCATTTTTTCTGTCACAGACTGATTGCAGAGAGTGTGTGTATGTTACTTAAGTCAGTATTTAATTTAATGAGGTATTTTATAGGATTCACACGCACAGAAAAGTTAATATATATTTTTCTTTTGTGGGTAAGCATGTATAGAAGTGGAAAGTGGCTGGAAACTGGGTTGGAGGTGAGTTTATTCATTGTTATTTATTTTGTCTTCATATATTTCATACATATCATGCTTCCCTAGTATAAGCTATTCATGGTAAAGTGATCACTTTTTAAGACCCCTGCAACAGGCATTAACCACTAAGAAATATATTTTGTTGCAGCCTCAGATGCTAACTTTCAGAGTGGTGAAATGTATACGCTGTGTTTATTGGTGAAATGTATACACTGTGTTAATTATGCACAATAGAGAGTGCACTCGTGGACATAACGATTCATCACTCTCTACTCCGCCTTCTGGTTGCCTAGGGTTCCCGCCTGCTCCTTGTTCCTTCCCTCCACTTTGATATCCCCTCCATTCCACGCATGTGCTACAATGTACATTTCTGATTGGCTAGTATTATGTTCCGGGCTTTGGACCTTCTGCTAAATGCTCGGCTTTGTCACTTCTACTCCGGCCAGCGTGACAAACTTCACGTTTAAGATTCTGCTCCTGGCCTACTATGGGACTTAATTTAATTAGGCATTGCTGCGTATACCTGCTTAGTAGCTGACAGCATATCGGAGATTTGACATGGTCGAAGAGCAAATGCACAGGTGGGCTCGCTGTTCAATGTAACATTGTTTGTTGATAGTTTCCAGGTTTGGGCTAGTTAAGGAAATCTAGGGGTGCTCATGTAGCTGCAGTATTCAAAATTTGATTTTGAAGCCCGTTGCTTAAATCCATAGTTTTGTTTTAACTTACTCAGTTTGTGTGTGGATCCCATAGATGCATTTGTGTGGCATCACTAGTCTATTTGTTTGCTGTAATATTTCTGTTGGGATTGCAAACGGCCTGGAAATCTGATGACATGTTTAAATGAGACCACACTGGCTTGTGCGTTATTTCAGTTTGTAATATGGTAACCCACCTGTGCAAAGAAATTGTTAAGTTTGGAACAAAGTTGATGGTTCATTGGTTTTTAATTTAATATTTTAACAGCGATTGTCTAAGGTAGTTTTATTCCACTAGGTTTTGGGAGACCCTTCAGGTGCCCTAGTGACAATTTAGATTTTACGTACATTAATTGCTTGTTCTACAACAATCTGTGATAGTAAATGTTCGAAGCTTATCAATTTTACAAGCTTTAATATTTGGCCGTGAAAGGCATTTGTTGGCCTATTTGAATTTATGTCGTGTCATAAATTTTAATATGTTTTTTTGTAACATGGCTTCGGTTGGCCTTTTAATATTTAGTACCCACGTCACTATTTTAATGGTTTTTTTAATCCAGGTTTTTTAATATCCATGTTGTTTCAAGAATTGAATGAGAATTGTAATTATCTTGAGTCCAAAAATAAAGTGCTTAAAATTGAATTGTTTGTGTACAACTTGTGTCTTGACGTCACAATTAGTTACATGGCAATGTTTAGATTAAAAAGTGGCAGAAAGATTAAAATTGGCTAATTCAAAAAATTTTGCAGGACCATAAAAAGTGCTCACATTACTGTTAATAGCCTATAACTGCAAATTTTAGGTTACAAGTTTATCCACATCATCCACAAAATGTGTTTTGTATCCTAACAGAAGGAAATATTTGTACCCTACCTGTGTTATTCTGCGACACATATTTACTGTTGCTGCGGCATAATTAAAAACGCAACAACGCATAAGTTTGGCCTCTGATAGAAATTGTGCCAAAAATTTGTAGCTAATTTTTATTATGTTTGACTTAATAATCATTAAAAATATGTGCACTTGGCTGAAGTAAAATAATTACTCTAGCTAGACTCATGTCTGAATACACCTTGCATTTTTTACAAATAGTTTTGCACATGGGAAAGTAACATAACTTTACTAGTACAGAGTGATTACAGATAACTTATTTACGCTATACAATCACACTGACATATGTTTAGGCTACAGGAACACTTCGTAATTGTACCTTAAATAATAAAATCTAAAAAAAATTGTGACATAAGTGTGCATAAATAAATATTTTGTTATGTTGCTAAGCTTACAGTATTACTTCAGCCACATATAATTACACACAGTGAATACAATTCAGAAATAAGTAATTATGGTAGCACATCTTACCTTAGACTACTGAAATTCAAATTCTTACTATTTATTGTCTTTAAAATGTGATATTGGTCTAAAATACGCCTAAAACTTTCACTGCAGAAACAAGTATAAAACTTTTCGGTTTGTAAATAAATGTGTGTGTACACATTCAGTAGGTGATTCATACAGGAAACTTTAATCACATCATCACAAATATACATCGCTGCACATGAACGAAATATACACACACTGCCATTGTGAGAAAATAATGAAATATTAACAATGCACCGAAAAAAGCATTTCACTGGAAATAGTAAAGTAATTTGTTTCAATAAGTCACGGTATAAAAAGGTTTAAAGGAATAACATGGGAAATGTATACATTCTCTCTTGAAAACGTAATAACCATGTAGTAACCGACATGGTGTCGGTCATGCGCGGAGTCTGCTGAAATCTTTCTCACAACAGGGTGTGACAGGTTACTGTCCTGTTCTCTCGTAGTTCCCAGTAAGCACCAACGAACTAGCTCAGCGTGAGTTGGAAACTTTGACTACATAATAATGAAAGTTTGTTGATACCAGAATTGCCAATAAATAAATGAAGTTAATGTCTGGAGATTTATCGTCATCTCGGCAAAACAAACAATTGACACTCGCAGCTGACAAACAAAAAGACCAATACAGAATGACAGCCTTTATAAAACAAAACTTCTCACTTTGAGAGTTACGGAGACAAGAGAGAATCGTTACTTTTCTCTCCCGGCACCTTATTGACTCCTCGCACTGACAGAAATTAAATTTAATAGATATTTGAATTGAAATGTCCGAAATACAAAAGAAGGTTAAAGTCGCGGACGCTGGTCGGTGCGAGTCACGTGATCACACCTTGCAGGCTGTCCGACTGACAGCTGACAAACGATCGTGCTGCGACGAACTGTTGTGATACCCGAGAAAGGTCGTGCTTCCTTATATATTGGTAGAAAGTTTCCTCATTGAAAACATATTGTTTTCGAGCAGTAGGTCACGTCGGCTAAAGGTGACCTCTGTTATTTTCCTCGTTTCACCATGTTGTGCCTTGTGGTGGCTATGTTTTTTGTTTACTAACCCAGTGAAAAGGAAAAGATGCACTATTGTCCTATGACATCTTTTTGTTGGACGACGTCTGTTACTACTGAAGAAATGAAGAAAGAAAAATAACAAATTTGGAAAAATGAAAATATATGAAATAAAAAACAAGTTCTCATTGCCACGACCTTTCATATATTACATGAATTACTATCCTTTACTGAAATATAGACAGTTGAAATACTTCCCGAATATACCAATTATTTATATATATAGATAGAGAAAGAGAGAGAGAGCTGCAATGCTACAAGGGTAAGGGGGACTAGAGCACTGCCGTCTCATTAAAAATTCATGAGAGTTGAAACCGTTAAAAGCATAAAGTAGTAAAGCCAGAATATTTTAAAAACAGATTATGGTACTGGAAAAACAATATTTTTGTCAACTTTTGACAAATCTTAAATTTGCTGATATGCACTATTTTTAGCAAATGCTGCCAATGTGAGCACATACATAAACATGTTATGAACTAGCTGATGGCAGGCACTGTGAATGGAGTAATTTGTTGTGACACCGTTGCAAAATTGGTGGTTCTGTCTGTCAAAAAACTGCCTTCGTAAATGAAACACAGTATGACAGAGGGCAGCATGATCTGTGTTGCTGGTCGCACGGGACTATCCATCGCTGTATTGTGATGACGCATGCCCAAAGAGACCGATAATTGTAACAAAAATTATTTATAGTGTCTAGAAGTGTCAAAGAGTGATCTAAGACCTTCGGGGTTAAAAGTTAATGTGACCTTTGTCTCGCAAAGTTTAAAAGAGACAGTTGAGGTCTTAGTCATCTTAACAGTTTTATTACGTGACGCCAGAATCACAAAGTTGAGGCCTTAATGGTGGACTTGCAGATAGTCTGTTTAGAGTTCAGGTCGTATGGCCTGTCTCAGGGGTACAAAATTCAAAACTACTGTGACGGCCCTACAAGTAGGCTGACCATTGGTTACACATTTACTTGGAAGTTGGTGGTTCTTTTGTAATGTTGCTGCTGCCGGCTGGAGATGCTTATTACCCTGTCATGGGTTGTGCTGGTGGTCGCCTTGATGACTCTCTGGCTCCGATATTCTCTAGTTCTGTGGTGTACTGCAGGCAACTATTGATGGGGTTTGGGGTTGCACAACCAGGAGATGGCTATACCAATGGGAGGCTCTTCACCTATTGGAAAGGGTTCTAAGATGGGATGCGGTGGGCCTTCAGTTTAATTAAAGGTGAGAATAATTGTGTTTGCAGTAATGAGTGAGGTTCCTTTGTGGAAGTACAAAGTTCAACTTTGTACTGAGGCTCGCAAAGCAGTCTAATTTCAAGGGCAGCAGCTGCTCGTTTCAAACTTCTCTGGCTATCTCCCTTCTCGTTGTAAGACATGGGAAGTTGAGGGTACAACTGAGACGGCACGAAAGTAGAGCCGGTGCTTGTGATTCCCTAGTGTGTACTTCTGAATACCCAGTCTTTTGAAGAGAGATGGCACTCTGGGTTACTTTCGTCCAGTCCTGCAGGAGAGCGGTGGACAGAACATCTGATATCTCAAGTTACTTCTTGACCGGAGTACTCAGGTTTGGTATCCGCAGGTCAGTTAGTTAAAGGTGGTTCCAGCCCCTTTCTGAGCCTGCTGGAGAGCATTGGTAGAGTATGGAATACCCTGCGTCACTGATTCGCCTGGTGGAGGAGTTGGTAGAGCTCGGGTGACCTCTTAATATGTGGATATCTGGCTTGTTGCCTGGTTACGTTGCCAGCTTCACTTTTGAGGTCTGAACTATGTAGGAAAACTATGACGTTGTACACAAAGAAATTCAGTAACCAGAGAATAGGATAGTTTCATGTATTTTATTATGCAAGTAATAAAACAGAGTGGCACTGTGCTACCTCCTATGCTAGAATACATACTTTGTTACGGAAGTTAGGCATTCCACGTGAAGGCCACCAGGTGATCAATCTATTTGGGGAAGGCGTTAGAGAAAATTAGTATTTAATAACTATTTCCTGACTAACTGGTGTTTGTTCTAAAGAAACGAACTGAGGAGTACGACTACTAGAAGAGTACCGTCAACCTGTTGCCATCACCATTGGGTGGGCAGGGTGGAGGTCCTGAATTGACGTGCTTGACGTACCTGTTACCAAAGGATTCTGGATTTAACACCAGGGGGTGGTAAAGAAGATGGAGCAACGTCTTCGGGATCTTCTGGAGGGTCCAGTCTTCCAGAAGCAATGGTTCTGCAGTGGCTACAGCGGTGGAATTTGCAGACGTACCAGTGGTCGCGCACCTCCAGCCCTGTACGAAGGCAGTGGAGGAGCAGAGAATGAATTTTTCTGGTCATGCCAGACCTTTCATACTTACCTCATATAGGCGCTTGACGGCGGGGGGGGGGGGGGGTGATAGCCTTGGCCCCAGGGGTTGAAAATTGAAAGCTTCTGATGCGGCGCTATCATCCCTTATCTTCTGGTGCTGCTGGAAGTAGACTAGGTGCTACCCTCCCTTGCTGCACTCTGGGACTAGCTTGGCCTGGTTGGAGGGAGCGGCAACTCAGCAGATAGTTCAATCTTGTGGAGGTGATGTTGATGAGATGGATTCGTGCAGTTTTCGGGTGAACATTACAAGCTAGGATCACATGTCTGTAGTCGCTTCTGCCATTGCGCCAATTAGTCCCCTGTAGACATGTGTCCCATCTCTTCATTATTCATGTGTTTAATGGCCTGCCAATAGGGTTGAGCATTGCTCCCAAGATGGAGCGAAGTCGATTTGTAGAATGTGTACCAAAGATGGGGAATGCATCATGCATCAGTGAAAATAAAGAAATTTATCACTGGTTTTCCCACGAGGAAATAAGGTATGTTATATTGTTCTCATTAATTACATATGAACATATATTAATTTAATAAGGTTATGTATTATGAGCGATACAAAACTCCAGTTATGCAGAAAAGACTACTGAATGAGGAAAAAATTGTCGAAAAATACTGCAGCCCCATGGGTACGCCTAACAAAAGTTGCGTTACGGACTGTGTTTACATTTCCCATAATATTTTAACTCATAGTTCATACATCTTCACTTCAAAACTGTGTACATACCTGATCAGGGTGGCGACCGACCTGGAAAACAGGGACAAGTCAGGGAATTTTGGGAATTGTCATTTGAATTTTCGTGAAAGCAAATCATAAATAGTTTAGGATATTTATTTATTACACTTCAGCAACAATTGTATTGCTGATCCAAATTTTTTCTACTTTGCAAAATAAACACAAACCTAATATAATGCAATGTCATCATGCGACTACGAGAAAGGAGCCTTATTTTGGCGTTAGAATTAGTATTAAAATGTTCATTATCATAATCGCTCAATTCACAACAAAATGTTTACTTCACCCTGTGGTGGTTCAGCTCATCAAAACTTCCTGTTGCCAAACTGTGTTATGTCCATATAACTAAGGTTGCCAAACGCAAACACCTGTAAACTGTGTGTCGTGCATTCACAATAACTTAGTGCCAAACCATCTCGTGGCTACCAAGTCATTTAAAACTTGAAAATACATCAGTGCTAAGTTTGTTTTGGTTTCAAATTTTTATAATTAATATTTTGCATTTTGTAAGTTTGCTGGCTGTTGGAACATCGAGACATTCAACTGTTAAGCTGCCTGACTACAGAGGACTATCAAATCATAGTTTTAATACTAAAATCTCAGAACTCTTAAAATAAATCACACTGTAAAGTTAAGTGCCTCTTTTCAGAGGTAAAATAGTATTACGAAACATTTGTAATAAAAAACTTGTTAAACAATGAGTATATAATGAATAACATATACCTTTAATGAATATTTTGATAACGTTCATTTAATAAGTGTGATGATCATTTGTTTATGGCAAATAACCTCTACAGTGTGCATATTAACCTTGTAAGTCTGCAATTTGGTAATTGTAAGCTTTGTTGTAGAGATAAGGTCAAAATGCAAATTATAAAAATACTTGTAGATGAAATTGGGTCACGTGACCAATTTGTTAAGGTTCTGTTTGGAAAACTGCCTGTTTTGAAAATGCAGGGAGTGTGATAAATATTTTTTGTGTAGATCGAACAATGTGTGTTAAATTGGTAATATGTAAAATCTTCACGCTTTTTCACATGGAAAGTGTGTAAACATTCTAAGTGACGTGCTATTTTAGTACTAACTCAATATGTGTTGTTACCTTATATTGTACACTTGCTACAAAGATGCTTATGGCAGTAAAACTTAACCTTGTCCGATCACTAGACAACTGAAAGTATCTTTTAATTAATTAAATGATTTTCTTAATAACAGTTTAGATATTTCATAACAGGGAGCATCTTGATTCTTATGCTGTATTTTATACGTAATTGAAATTACAAATATTCTACAAAAGGGAAACAACCTTAAATATATGCTTCACAAAATGTTATATTGTATTTTACAAATTCATGTTGCATAAGCATTAACTGTCAAGTGCTCTTCTGGACATGGTCTTAACAAAACTCTTTCATGTAGCTTCTAGACCATGACTTCAAAACATATTACTATGGACTTTAAATGTCACAAAGCAAGACATCCTGTTCTTGCCCAAACAGATTACTTCGGAAATTGCAATTTTGGGAAGTCACTAATTTGGTCAGTTGCCTACATTTGAACATTGAATCAAAATGCTTTGTAGAATTTGCATGTATACAGATTTTTCCTTTTTTGCTAATGACCAGTCAATACATTTAGCAAATAAGCATTCTTTTGTAAATGTGATGCAATGAAAAAGTCAAATTGGGATAGATTTTTTTTGGATGGAAAAAAAAGGGGGGGGGGGAGGGGATCAAAATATTTAGTTCTTAATCATAGTTAACGTGAAACAATACACACATATTGAGTTTGGTCAGAGAAGAAAAAATTTTGGTCTGGAAAACAGGGAAAAGTCTGGGAACTTTTTTTCCCACAATGTGGTACCGTGCTGACAGATGCAAAATTATTTTAAAAGAAAAACCAATTCTGTTACAATCTTGAATAAAATATGTAACGTTGCAGGTATATATATTTTTTAACAGTTTTTTATAATAATTTAAAATCTGACTGTTGGTTAAATTCCCTTCATCTTTTACAAGTGAGTGTAATTTTTTTTTCCTTGATTGCCACGTGGAGTAGGAAAGTTTTATTAGTAGTTGAAGTTTGTGGCTATATTCTAGTGTTTATTAGTAGTGTATTTACTTTTCGAGTTTTGGAGTTGTGGTTGAGGTTGCGCAACATAAGTTTTTTCGACTTTGTTTGCCGTTTTCCTATCATAAGCAGTTTTTGTTATAAAGTTTGATAGTTTCGAAGTAACTCAGTTGGATCTAGCCAATGGTAGGAGTTCGTGCAAAGGATTTCCATATTTGGTGTGAGGAGTGGGGATGGACACAGAGCATAGAGGGAATTTGAGCCCCAGCCAAATTCTATTTTGGTAAAGTAGCTCGAGGAGAAGTAGGAAAAGGGATAGACACATGCTTAGCTGCGCTCCGAGGGCCAGGGGCTCTGTAGCAAAATGAAACTAGCTATGAAGAATGCACTACAGTGGGTGCCGTGCTTCGTGATTATCTTGCGACGCAAATGTTTGGAGTGACCTGATTCGTTGACTGCTATGAGGCTGTTAGTCATTTTGTCTGGGAAAAACTGGACAAACTGACTTCGTATATCTACATTAATTGAAGAGTGTGAAACTGTGTTTGGGCGATTTTAAATAAAACTAAGTAAATATTCTGAGACTGAATTAAATTTTTTTATTTCATCATGGCACCTTTGTCTCATACTCTACCGCTAAAGTGAACTCTTGTCTTTGATGTACAGTTGTAATCTTTTGATAACTGCCACCCTAAAATCATGGCGAGAGCCGCAAGGCTATTAATTAGCCTTTGCTACGTTACAAACTTCAAGTGGGAAGCAAATTACGTTTTGATACATAATTATAGAAAAATACAAGTTCCATGTATCAAAAGTAAAAGTTATTTTAATTGGTAAACATGTTTTGAATAACATGTGATGAACTTCGCCTCACTCAGAACAATATTTCCATGTAAAAAAATGTGACCAATTGTTAGTACTGAAAAACACAATAGCAGTAGAGACATTACAGCATGTAAACAATAAATTGAATAGAACACATTACCACTTACTATTAAATAGTTTTTTTTTTTTTGTCCTTACAATTTGGCATTAATAATGTTTAGTAAAGGAGAAGTATATTGTATTGCGGTGGGAAAATACGGCACATTATTGGAGCATGCAGTTTTCTTCAGTATTTGGTTAACACGTGGCAGCTGCGGCATTATGTAGACGTGTTTGGCTGCTTGCGAAGGACGTGATATGCCAGATTCATATACAGACCTTCTATCATGGTGATGGATGTGGATAAAGTTGGTGATGTTCCCAGGTGCCAGCTTTTATATGTCTCGGAAAAGCATGAGGTTATTAATTTCTCAAGAGTTGTTACAGGTTGACAGCCTGTGGTGGCATCCCCCCGCAGTGCACATCTAATTACGGATTGAGAAAGTCATGGCTATACACATTACATGCATGGTGGTTTACCTTGTGGCAGCAATTTCTGGAGAGGGCCAGTTTCCGTTGTAAATTAAAATTAAATAAGTAAATAATGAACGACGCAGGTTTCAAAGAAGGTAGTTGTATTACCGAAAAGGTACATGGGTAACACACACAAGTCCTCACGTCTGAAGGGGTCTGACACACTAGGCCTGGCAGGGGACTATGCGGACAAAGGGCGCTATGGAAATTATGTTGTTAAACTCTCCGGAATTGCAAGTCTACGGAGAGGAGGGCTAGCACTTGGGAAGAGCAAAGCAAAAAGGTTCCGGTAACATAAATTGAACTATTAAATACTAACATGATTTACCACAATTGATGAAGCTCCTGTGGTATGCGGCATGGTACGCATCTACCCTCGATGACCCACTTTTAGTGCGGAGAAGCCATTAGCAATGGTCATCTTCCTGCCAGCATCGTGTGGGAAATTAATAAAAATACATACACTGAACAGTATACATAAGAAAGTAAATATAAGACATAAAAACACTCAGATTAATTCATTAAGTATTTCTGAATAATTAGAACTCTTCTGAAAAGTAGTTATTGCCAAGCGTCTTTCAAAAAGTGAAAATTACTGCAAATGTCGAGACAGGCTTGCGGAACATATAAAATACCATTAGAATTTATACAGTGATATTAAGTTATTCTAAATTTAATACAAAAACTTTTTAAATTTTATGTGACGAGATTGGCAAGATGGCTGCCGGAACTGCAAGCATCTTTGACTGCAAATTTATTAAAAGGTTTAAATATGAATTACACCTTTAGAAACAAAATTGTACATGACAAATCACAGCAAACATTAAATAAGGAATTATGAGCGGTCCAGTTCATTCTTATGTGAGCTCACGTTAGCCACGTGGGCAGACACTCAATAATTTAAAGCAATTTACTACGGGGATGTAAAGCGGAGATAACATTTCCTCGTGCATGCATTAGACTCTGCTTTTGGGGGATCACAACACTTCACTGAACTACACATACTACTCTGTTTACTCGTGGGCGGCGTGTCTTTTGGAATGATACGCTACTCTCAAGCGCACTAGTGCAGGTGATGCGGTCGATGCAACCAACATTGGTCTTCTTTCCCCCCCCCCCCCCCCCTCCCTGAGTAAAGCAGAGAGTGAGGGTGACATCAAATATCCCCCCCCCCCCCCCCAACCCAGAGAGACAGATGCGGTGACTCTGCAGCATCTACGCTGAAGCTGAAGTGCAGCAAGTGGTGGGGCAGCGCAATGTGTGCAGTCTCAGCCTGTTGGTGGGGAATAGCCAATACCTTACCTGTGGTGACATCTCTGGCAATTGCCAATGGCGTCTGGAATGCTGGACATCCAACCTGGTTGCAGGGGCCCCTGTCACAAAGTCCAGTGGAGCACATGCCGGCAGTATGATGTGGAATGCCTGCGTCTTGTCGGGCATGTTTTCGATGCCTGAGCCGGGGCGTAGCCGGAGGTGTTGTTGGCATGAGCATGTCGACTGATGGTACACCGACAAACGGGTAGAGCTGGCGGAAGAGTGTCTCCCGTCGTGCTGCTGTTGCTGTTCCTGCTCGCTGTTAGATGTGGGGGTGGGTATCTCCCCCCACATAGCGTCTAGGAGCGCCGGCGCTGCCCACTGGTCCTCAGCAGGATCAGGTGGCTGCTTAATGGCTGGGAAGTCACAATATCCGTGGGGTTATGTCTCGCTTCCCCACACGTCACTTATTTCTCCTACTGCAGGCTCCTGACTTGTTTTTGTGACAGCCGGTGCAGTACAAGGTTAGTAAAGGGAGGTTGCCTCAGACGGGCGTGCATCTTTCTGTGCAGGTAACGTGGTGACGTCATGTGAAGTCCACTGCCTCTACCTTTCTCTTAGTCAAGACGCACACTCTTTTACAGATTTATCTTTCTCTTGCGGATGAAATTGGTCACGGCTTGGCAGTCTCGTTGCAAGCGTTCTTCTTAACAGAAGAATTAGTGGATTTATCATGTCAAATTTGTACAGTTTATGGCTGTCGTAATTATATGTGAAAACTAAAGGAAGTGCAATTAATGGGCCTGCCTACCAAAACGGCAATCGCGAACTTCAAATGGGGAATCAATGTCAAATGAAATTCCTTCTCATTGCGTCAATTTTAAAGATAACTATTTCATACAAAAACACGACACAATTTTCTCCGAGAATATTGCTACATGAAACGGTTTTTGGAAAAAAATTATTTATCCATCTTTGTAAAAAGTGGGTGATAGGCTGCAAATGAAAAGATAACAGTGTTGATAATGGTAAGATGATAACTTTTTATTTCTTTTTTATGTATTGTTCCTGATGGTATTGTAAATAATTTTTATGCCTTAGTACTAACCTTTTTAGCAAGAAGAATATAAAAAAGCTTCTCCTAGTCAAAAGTTATACTTTGCATAAGTTACTAGACGCTGATCCTTTGGCAATTGAGTGGTTTGTTATTGAATTTTGAATGTAGACGATAGATTCGGAGCTGCAATGCCAAACTGTATCCCTCGATTTTATCATCTGATTTTTTGGATTACCTCACACTATGGTCGCAAATTTAAAGACATATTCACGTTAAAATATTATCATTGAGCATGCATCCACTGTATACATGCAGAGCTTATTTATATTTTCCAACATGACTGGTTCAAAAAAATTTAATATGTTCAACTCCATATGGAAATACAAAGCTGAATGTTAACAACTTCACAAAAAAATGCACTATAGAGATCATAATAGTTTATTCACATTCATATTAATGATAAATATAAAAATTAAGTGTAACAGCTGAAAAAAATTGAAAACTTTTCACACAAGTTCCTTTGTTAAAAAACAAATTCCATAATACTGTATAAGCCAACTTTTTCCTCTGAAGTTGTATTTTTGAAGTTATTTCTGAATCTGGAAACGTTAACTGAAATAGTGGTACACTCGATGCACCTCTGCTTATAGACTGGTGTTGCATGATAGTATGAATGCACCAAATAATTTTAGATTTTGTCTCATTCTCCTTCACCACAAACACTTGAATGCAATTTCTAATTAATAAAGACTGGCCATCACTTTCAGTGGGGGGTGTTAGTTATTGGCATGTCTCTGAACTTACCTTTGTCTCACTTTCTACTTGTAAAGATAACCCTACCAAATCTTGAAGCTGCGGTATTTTAGCAGCAGCAATGGTCTTAAAAAATGCCCTTAAACTAACTGATGTGGCACTATTACTCATAGGTTCTGTGTGTTTTCCCCCCATCAGATATTCCCTGTTACTAAGCGAAAAAGATGTTCTGCAAACGACACAACATGCAGATTAATCATAATTTGCCCGATGCAACCACACACAGAATTTGCTGTCTAGCAACCACCATTCATTGAACACGGTTTTCTTACTTTTTGAACAAGACATTATTTGCACAAAATTTTCACTTCTAAGAAGCTAATAATGGTTACTGTTGCAAACCATATTCTTCCAGTGGGTTTAGACCGCCTGGGTTGTTAAATCGCTAATATTAATCAGTTTGCAGCTGAAGGGGTTGAAATTCTTGAACACGTGTCACCAAAACACTAACCAGTAAAAAGTGTTAACAATGTACACAAGCTTATATCACAATCATATGACCATTTAAAATTAGTGCTATTATTTTATTTCGCAAAAGTTTTTATAACATTGAAGCGTAGCATCAACTTGCTACACCTCAAACAAGTTATTCACTGCATTCAAAATAAAAAGTTGGGGTCCGGCTAGCGTTGGTCAGCATTGGCTAGCATTGTAGTGAAGATAAAAAGATGAAGAATTCATGTTGAATTAGAACCTTGTTTATTCTAGATGGTCGAGTACACTACATGCACATCAGTATGATGGAATTGTCACATCACTCTTCTCCTCTGCATCCACACAGGTGCAAAGTCACAGCAGCAGTCGCATTGAGTTTGAAAGTATATCTCGTCTAGCGAGGAAAAATTGCAAATACGTGGGGGGGGGGGGGGTACCTTCCCCCTTGGTGCCTAATGACCTCCTGCACCCACAGATTGTTGAAGTTCAAAAGTAGTTATTAACGAAGAAAGATTTAAGTTGAAAGAAAAGGTTGCAAGCGAAGTTTGATCCACTCGTTACCTCTCGATGGTTGTTGTAATAATGCGGAAGAGTACAGGGCCAGCCACGCGCACCTCATCACCCGCAGCTAATCCCTATCTGTGACAAAGCTAAAAATACATACTTGGCCGGGGCTCGCGGCCTGCTATTGGCTGCTCATGACCGCATGCTACTGCGTGGAAACTGCGTAATTGCTGATGACATGGGAATTAAGGAAAAAGTTTAATCTCAAATGTTTCGTCATCTCGCTCTAAAGCCTTAGAACCAAAAGTGCCTCACAGTACAGATAATATTTGTATTACAGCCTCACATTAAAACTGATAAAGTTGTTACTTCTAAACCGTGGTATGAAAGGAAAAATTTGGATAAAATACACTCAGTGACAAAAAAAACTGTGAAATTTAACCAAAAGTGAAACTAAAAACAATTATAAAAGCAATAAAACCCTGTATAAACGCAATGCTACAACATGCATAAACGTAAAACACCACAAAGGCCAGCTAAAAAAAAATTTCAATGGGTTTTATCGCCCGCCATTTTAAGTAATGTACATTTAGTAAGCCAATATAAAAAGTGCAGCAGCGTTTAAGTAAAACCTACTCACTTCACATTTTATTTATATAAACTTCGGCTTATTGATGTTTCAATAGATATTTTCCGACCAAAATAACCAACAAAACTATAATACAATAATGTTTGCATATCATAAGAACTTCCAACAAGCTACTGATGGATCACTGGTTAAGTTAGAACACAAAACAAATTTTGCTACGTCTCTGACTAACTTTAACACTTTCTACTATGGAATCACAAAAAAAATGTGTGCTGGTTAGCTCTTGCTACGTCATGCTCATTGTACAATAAATAGTAGTTTTCAAGTAAAATAAAAATTATGTTAATTTACCTTTGTTAAAACAAAGAACATCGAAATTTTAAAATATGTTTTAACTTATGCAAACAGATTAGACCAAGAATGCACGTTACAAAACTGGAATCGACTGATTGATGATTCAACAGGTATCTCTATATATACCAACTCAAATCTTATCTATATATCAATATCATAGCGGCCAACTTTTACGAATTGTGTAAATTTTCTTACGAATTTCAATTTTTTCCGTTTCTTGTTCACTTTGTTTGAATTGCAGTACTGCCAAGTATTATTGATTTTCCTTAATTATTAGTGATTTTAACGTCCAGTTACGGAATTACGGATGCTTGCATGTTTATTACAGAAATTGATATCCTTGACAATGCGTTTGAAATCTTTCGTAATGTTTTTAGTTTGTAAATATTTACGGTACAATGTATTGTCTGCCGTACTGTAAATATTGTACTCCTACCAGAAGCATGCATGCGAGTCGACAATTTCTTTATTCTCTGCGAACAGCATGATAAATTCTGTATCACGAGCAGTAAAGATTGTGGCAACTGCAACACTCGGGCAAAATGGGGGACACACAATGTTGCCAGCCTGGTTAACGCAGTTGTGAGAGTGCCTTTTTCTCATTGTGTTTATACGAGTATATTGTTGGTGTTGTCTGAATATTTGATCAGTAGTTCTGTTTACTTTCTTTAAGCATAGTTTGTTGTAGGTACCGTTATAGTGTGTTGTCTTGAATTAAATGTAATATTAGTCGGTACATGTCTACCATTTCATAAAATTGCTCCTTCTGCCATTTTCATTAATCATCATCCGCAATGAAGTGACACAAATATAATTTACATAATTAAGTTTAAGTTTGTTGGTTTCAAGAAACATGTGCAGTGTTTATTTTACTGAATGATTCTGCAAATTAACTATTTAATGCTAGTGATGAACAAACGTGATTTTAGTGAAGTAAACTTGCAAGAATTTCCATAGAAAAACACGGGTTCAGAACTTTATGAATTTTTTCAAATAGTTAAGTTTGCGTGTTTTGTAAATAATGTACTTGAAAAACGTTACTTTAGGCACTATGAAAATTAACCTGGTAAAGGTAACTGGGTTAACTTGGTCACATGACCAGGTTTACCCGACAAATTGTGGATAACCAGGTTGCTTTGAACACTAGTGACTCTGATGTTTTGAGATATCGAGAACTCAAAGTAAAATTTTACTGAAAACTGAAAACACTGTTGAAAGGTTATTTTACAGGGTCTGTTAGGCAGTGAACTACATCAGTAACAAAAGCATAAAATAATTATTACATGCCTCTGTCAATTAGGCTAGGCTACAGTTAAAAAAACATATTTTTATTGAATATTATTATTATTAAAAATTTCATTGTTTCAATGAGAAAGCTAGGGGGTAAATATTTACGTACCATATAAAATAAGTAATACATTAAGCAAAATTTAAGTTCAGTGTGAAGATTGTGGCTGTTCAGCTGCATCCACCGACGACAGTATGTCCACATCCACCTGTGTTGTAGACAGCTTCAGAATATGATGCAGTGAAAGTATCAGTGAGGCTACTTCTGTTTTTATTTTTAATGAACTTCATTGTAGAAAACACAGTTTCACATATGTAAGTGCTACCAAACATTGATATAATTTTTAGTCCAAAATCTCGTAAATTATGAAATCTATCTTCATACAACAATTTGAAAAAATTAGGTCCCTTTTCCTGTCTGGTCTGAAAGAAGGGCTCTGCTTGAATATCACATAGTTCAAGTTTCACATGAGGTTCTTGCTCTTAAATTTTAACACAGAGAGGTTTGCTAAAAAGTAGAATAATTTTTTCCAAATCTTCAACTTTAATCAACCTACTATCAAATTCTTCAATTACTTCTTGAATTTAAAAAGAGCAGCATACAACGTTTTCCTGCTCCGTGAAGTCTTTCAGTATTTCTTCCCAGCTGGGAAAATGTGTCAATTCGTTCTTTTCTAAAGAGTGTTTCATAATTCTTAGCTTATTTCGGAATCCTTTACGACTCCCACCATGTCTGATACTAACTTGTTTCTTCCTTGAAGAGACAGATTGAATTTGTTGAGGAGGTTGGTCAAGTCTGTCAAGATAGCTAACTGCCTTAAAAATTCTGGGTTTTTTAATTTTTTTTGTAAGTGTGTGGTGTCAAACTTGACATATGTATGTACGAATGTAGAAATCTCCTTTCTAAGTGCAAAAAACCTCTTAAGGCACTTTCCTGCACTTAGCCATCTTACATGGTTGAACATCAGCAAGTCTCCATGTTCTGAATCTATGTCCTCCAAAAACTCCTTAAGTTGGCTTCCGAAAAGGGCATTCTGTACTTCTCTCATCTTATGTAACAACAAATTTGAAAACTCGATCTTGCATCTCGGAAGTTCCACATAAAGCTTCCTGATGAATTAGGCAGTGAATCATTAGGCGATTTACTCCATCTTTATTAAGTAACCCCTTTAATCCTGTGTTTGCTACGCCCTTGCCCCCACAAAGGCGTGGCAAAGTGGACTTCAACACGTCCGCAGTAAAAACTCTTTTAACACACAGAGGAAACCCTCGTTGAGCAGAGAAACTTCATAATCAGAGCAAAATTTAAAACCATAGCATAAATAAGAACACAGAAAATCCATGAAATACTGTAAAGAATCTTTTATTTTGTTCTGTTCGTTTCCATTCGTTTTAATCAATAGAT
Organism: Dryococelus australis; assembly: GCA_029891345.1. Classification (NCBI taxonomy): domain Eukaryota; kingdom Metazoa; phylum Arthropoda; class Insecta; order Phasmatodea; family Phasmatidae; genus Dryococelus; species Dryococelus australis. The sequence continues at coordinate 90,648,475 of CM056994.1, forward strand.
TAGCTCCAAACATGATGAGCAATAATGTTTTAAGTAATGTGGAATTTGTTGTATATGTTTCAAAAGACTGCAAAATATGTAAAATACAATATCTTCCATGACTAGACTTAAAACTATATCACAATATGCAAATTACATTAGTTTATTAAATTTTTTATATTTGGCCTACAAATTCCCCAGATAAAAAACTAGGATTTTACAAAAGGGTGAAAATCTTGCACACAGTAATTCTACTGACATTCTGACAGTTACGAAAAACATAATAAATGTGTGTTAACATGAATATTTTGGCAAAAACTTTTATACTGGAATGAGAGTAGTTCTGCTATATACTAAATGGCAGTATTTCCCAACTTCCATTATATTTTAATTCTTTGAGCAGACATTGGGTTTTACAAGGAACTTTTGCCCAAATATAAAACTATCATGACAATCCAAACATTTTGAGGCAGTTGCCCAAAATGATCAAAATGTATTTGTAGACTATTCTTTTACCTCTACATGAGGTCTCAAAATCTATCAATAAATTACTCCAAATGTTGTGCCGGGCTAAACCATAGGTCAGGTGGCCAACCAAAATGTTAAAAGGTGACATGAAACTATTCATGCATATTTGCATTTACAAAGCATATTAAAATGCCTAGCCTGAAAATGTGCACCTTAGCATTATATATTTTGAAAACTTTATAACATTTCAAGTAAGTTGATCTTTCATTAATACTTCATAAATAAACTATGAGGTTTTTTTTTTCCTAGCAAGCTCAAAGAAGAAGAAAAATTAAATTTTCTCGCCAACATGGTGCTTACAGCTCCTATCACAAAATGTGATTTGCCTAATTTTCACCATACTGGCTTACCGAGTTAAATTTCGTTACAAAGTCTCACTTATCTAGAGGTTGTTGCGGCTGCCCTCGAAGGTGGTGAATTGACCTTGAGCTAAAAGTGAAGACCTTATTTGTACAGCAAAGCAAGCAATATCCCCTATCGGGGATTAATTATGTGTCCAGTTAAGGAAGCGGGCAGGAATGTGTGTTATAGGTGTAGCTTGAATTCACTGACGAATCAGGAAACTTTTGTCCAAACAAGGCAGCACACAGGAAATTTTATAGGCATGCTGACCTAGTGCTGGACGTGATGCACCAATGGCGTGTGCACAGGGCACGCGGAGATGGCTATCACTGGTTATAGTACAAAGGGTGGCCGCAACACGCACCACCGAAGCCGGCCTGCCGCGCGTAGGAGGCAGGGCCAGCCGGCCGCTCACTACGTGAGAAAAAGTGCGTGATGTGGAATCGCTGTTGCTCATGACTCGCGTCCAAGGACGTTGCCAGCTGCTGCACGCTTGCCGTCAACCAGGCCACTCTCACAGCCAGCAGGTGCGTGGAACAGCAGTATTTTTTCTAGTTCGGGTAGGTAGGCGTATTTTAAAGTTGAAAACCAGGAAATTCGTGACAACTGTCACATGTTATTCCCTGTCATTGCTGGCGTTCCATCTGTTATGATTACCGAACATTTACTGAGACCTTCAATTCTATCAACAGATTTCTTCACAGCATCATATGTGTCTTTTCCTTTAGTGGTGCCATGTAGAGAACACACAGCAAATGCTCCTCTTTAATGGAAAAATCTTTGGAAGTGGTACATACATATATTAATAGCTGAGCTATATTTGATTGGTCGGTGCTGTCATTGAGACAAGACTGAGCATCAATTTTTCTACTTGTTCCCCCATGTCAATAATTCTTCTTTGTATAGTTTTGGGGGAAAGGGCTACAGACTCTAATTTTCCAGCTAGTTTAGCATCTACAAAAACTTTTGCCACTTCAATAGCACACGTTTTAACTAAACTACCATAAGTGAAGGGTTTTTTCGCCTTTGCAATCTCAAGAGAAACTGCATCAGATGCATACAGAGAATGCGTTTGAACATACGACATATTAGTTTGTTGTTTCATCTTTTTCTTAAAGTCCCCAACTAAAACACTTGTTGCTTCTCTCTTATAATTCGCAAATTTGCTCTCGTGCATTGTCGAATAATGTCTTTTTACATTATATTCCTTAGGCACTGAAACAACTTGCATACAAACCAAACATTGCAACTTCCCATTATTGTTTGCAATTAAATAATCACTTTCCCAACTTTCCTTGTAAATTCTGTTTTCACTATCAATCTTACATTTCACTGACTTTCCACTCATCTTAACAAAATAATCGAAAGAAACTGTACAATCTACACTCTACAAATAAACACCACAACTCACAAAAAGACACAGACATGGTATTGTATCAGGTAACACAGTTGTGTGACTGATTCACTTGACACTTGGCAGTGGGAGGGGAGTTGAGTGACCAGTGGGAGGGGAAGATGCGTAGTCAGTCAAGTCTATGTTGAGTGAGTGAAGGGGTGGACGGATGCTTGCTAACGTTCGCTTTGATGACGTGTAGTGTAAATTTATTAGGTTGGTAGCACTGCGCCATTCATGATGGCTCTCCCCACTCCCAGCTGAACTCGTGTTAGTCAGTGCAGCTTCTGCGGGACAAGGCATTCTCAAACAGAGCATACATTAGATTGATAATCAACATTGTTTTTTTTTTCTCACCTCTAGCTGTGTAGCTTTTTCTTGCAAAATTAATGTTTATATGTTTATTAAGTTTGTAAAGCTATCGCGGACCGTACAAAATGGCCTGCGGGCCGCATGTGGCTAATGGGCTGCCAGTTGGACAGCCCTGGTCTACAGCAATAAGTTCATCTTCTGCCATTGCTGTTTGAAACACACCACTTGTTAATTATAATAGCTTGTTGTTTACTTGTTTGTTTTTGTTGCTGCAATGTTTACATATCTACATGCCATTTTACGTGTCATCTGCTAGAGCCAAGTTACCCTACTGTGTAGCAGGGTTAGCCCAGAGTTAAGCGAGTCAAGGATCAAGTTCACCCGGGCAGGGTTGGGTCATTACACGTAGAATATTATTTTTCTACGTACACGTAGAAAATAATGTAGAACATGTAGAAATTTAGTATGTAGAAAATTGCGTGTATCAATGTAAAAAAAAAAATGTGTATTTTAAGTGAAATAATGTAACATACTGTTTGTAAAAATAAGCACCTGAATAAAGTGGATTAATTTTTGTTTACAAAATTGCACATCATGACCACAGACTACCGTATGCAGGCCATTCAAGGCATAGGACAGGACACTTCAGTTGTTGTTTCAAAATGGTTGGCAGGCCAAAGCATTCTTTGTAGAATGACATGGGCTTTAATTTAGTTAAAGAAAATAACAAGTGTGCAGCATTTTGTACTGTGTGTTAGAAAACTTTAAAGAATACTGCCGCAAAACAACTAGAATCACACAGGTAAGTAAATAATTTTATCCATCTTTAGTTTACTTAATATAATATTCATAACCTAAAAAGTAAATACTAAACAAGTTACACTTACAGCATACTGTTAATATAATAAATAATATTATCAAACTTGATTATCATATTAAAAACATATTATTTGTATTTGTTTAATATTTACGTATCATTTTGATAACAGATAGCCTACAAATATGTTGCAGATTAATTTTGATTTATTCTAACATGTATTCATACATTTATTATGGAAGATAGAATTAATAGAGCCTATGGTCATTCATGAGCTTGCTTACAATTACAAAACATATGCTTAGGTCTTAATCAATTAAAAAATTTATGTTGGTGGACCAGGGAGTGTCTTAAATGTCCCTTCCTGTTCATATTTTACGTGATAAGAACATTGTACGATGCATTTGTAAAATTACTTCCAAAGCCTACAAACCTGACTTCCTTTTCAGGAATGTACATCCCAACGTAACCTCAACAGTTGTTTCATCTGCATCACGAACTGTTCAACCACACACACTTAAAAGAAGACACAAAGTTAGTGATACTTACAGTGACGAAGACGACCCTGTATTTGGCCTTTCCACTGCTAATGAATCAATGGGTCCCATTGTTGCAACTACAAGCCAAGGGTCTTTATCTACAGGTGACTCAGTGCAAATCTCAAAGTATTGGACATAATTCACTATCCAAAGTTTCAGATATTCCTACTGTTGCAACTGCAAGCCAACGGTCTTTCACTGCAGGTGACTCAGAGTGAATTTCACAGTATTGAACAGAATGCGATACCTGAAGTTTTAGAAAGTGTATATAAATGTATTTAGCCCCTAAAGCTAATGGAAACACACACAAACACGACACATGAAAATTTGAATTATAGGAACAAGACTTTTTTTGATGACATGTCAAAAGCCGAGAATGAAGTTGCCAACCTTGCACTAGGGGAGTTTATATTCGGTTGTAACATTTCTCTTAGTGTTGTGGACTCTTTAACTATTTTTAAAAAAATTCTTAAGGCATTGAAACAGTTCAAAAAACACTTGCAACAACCATTCTTGATGCAGAATATAAAGAGTGCAGGACTTCTTTAAACTTTGATGAACATTCTCTTCTGCTCATCGATGGATGGAAGAATGAGGCAGCCAACACAAAAAATATAGCTGCTATAATACATAATGCAGCAGATTACATTGGATTTCTTGATGCTTGGGATGTCGGGAGAGAGTGAAACAGGAAATGCTCGTAAGGATATTGTTTCACAAGCAATTGTATCTGCATGATGTGTACAATATGGAATTATATGCTGTGTGTTCTGACAATGCTGCCAATATGATGAAAATGGCAAAATAATATATTTGTGGCACATTACATACAATTCACGTACTGGCAATCTTCTTGCGAAAGAGCTTGTTCCACCTCATCTGGCATCAAGAGTACATACATTGTTGAAAGCTTTCACTTAAGCTGATCAAGAAATACATCTCCTTGCAATTGGTGACCACTGGATAACACTGGCATGTGAAACACGGTAGCGCAGCAATAGAGATGCATTCCTTGTCTGAAGGAAAATCTACCAGCAATAAAAAAGATGGTTGGACAGGGTGTGTCTATTGACCCTGATGCTCTTCAGCTGATGTTTGATCACAACTTCATGAAGCATGTTTGACGGCATCCAATTTTTTAACCCTGTTTGTACTTTAATCAAAGAGTGTCAGCAAAGCAAATTCAGTATTGCTGATGCTGCAGAAGAGTGGATGCAATTAGGTTGCCATATGGATATACCAAACTCAAAAAATAATTTGAAAGAGTCGAGAACAAGCACTTACCACCTACGGCTTAGCAGGAAACTTCTTGCACCCAGTCTACGTAGGAAGGAGGTTATCGGCAGAACAGCATGATGAGGTATGTACCCAGAAAAGGAATAGATTTAAGGAGGGCAGAGGCGAACGAGTATATAATCATTAATCACACCCCACCCCCATTTATAATTGTGTTGGTCCTTTCACAAAAGAAATTAAATATGCGGAAGCCCTCCATGCCATGCCATGCCATGTAGTATTTACCAGCAACATAATAATATATGAATAGTTTATTTCCATAAATCATTAATATTTAAATTATCAGTTCAAATCTTTGACATATCATGATTTAGACCTATCTAAGCATTGTTGGCATTAATAATCTTCACTAAACACATTTAATATTAAAGTAGAAACAAAAATAAAGAAGGAAAAACTCAAATTGACCCAAAGGTGTTGCACATTATGTTGGGATCACAGCAGTGTAGCTGCTGCAGCAGTACTCGCCTCACATCAAAGAGGCTAAGTTAGAAACTGAAAATTTTATATTTGAATTAAACACTGTCCAATACAACTATTCATACAAATAAACCCACAACTAAAGTAACATTCAAAATCTTAACTGTTCCTGAAGTTAGCCATACAAATTAATTTGTTGCAGGTGGAGGAGTTCATGCCTCAAGAACTTGATGGAGAAGGACTGGATGATCTAGCCAAATTCAACAGTTCTACAGAGCACAGTATCTTTCAGATACTTAAGAGATAAAGGTGTTGGTAATCCATCATCTTTCTGGCGGCTTGCTAAATGAAAACATTTAGCAATAAGCAAGCTAGCAATTAAGGTGTTATATATCCCATCCTCATTTGCACAACTGGAGAGGGCATTTAGTAATTGGTTGTATGTCCACTGCCCCTTACGAAGCAGACTTACATTTCAGAGGTCGAAAAAGTTGCTGCATGTGTACCATACGCTGAAACTTCAAGATGTCCCATCTGATGAATATTAAATGAATTGTTTACTTCCAACTTTTAAGAAGACTTTTTTTAATAGCCTACATCCTGTTCAATTAACAGGCTTACTTTACAACAAATGATCTGCTTTACTTTCAAGTTATTGTGTGTAGTACTGTAATTTACTAATTTGACAAACTTTAAAATTAAAACCAATCCTCCTCTTTAATTTTATTGTTGCCAAAGAATATTACAAATGTAATTTAATACATGCATGTTCTAGTTATATAGTTTCCAAAATTCAGGTAAATATATAGTCTGTATGCTGTTAATAAACATTGTTTCCTATGTACAGAATATGTAATAAAATGCAATATTCTACACAACATACTCTACAGTGGAATATACACGTAGATTACTTATTTTTTACACGTAATATTCTACTGGCCCAACCCTGAACCTGGGTGACTTTCCTAACGTGATTTAACTTTAGCTCAATCACTTTTCAAATGCGCCGAGTAAAAGTTTTAACCTGATAAGTTAAGCAGGTGACTTTTCGTAAGTGCCTTTTGTTATTAAAAGCTTGCTGCCTGAAAAAGCGGCACTTTCAACACTTGTAGTGTGTAAATATAATTTGTTTATTTGAGTTTGGTTTTTTCATTGAAGTTAAGATTTTCAAAGTTACAATAATTTGAATTGTATTTCCGTACGAGCAAAAAAATTTACACATCTCCTTCAAAACAAAATGCAGCCGAAAATGCCACACACTCTTAAGAACATCAAAATAATGCCGTCTCATGAAAGACGTTGAAACTAGTTTCTCCCCCCCCCCCCCCCCCCTTTTTTTTTTTTTTTTTTTTTTTTTTTCCCCCAATAAAATTAATAGAACACCAAAAAACTTACCTTGGCAATTACAAAAATAAAACATGTTGGAATGCTATGCTAACTTGCTATAATATCCTACATTGATTACTGGACAGAAGTTAGCCAACGTCAGCCTTTCAGTGACTGCTATGACAGGAAACACAAGGAAAGCGGAAAATACAAGTGTGCATTGGACTCAAACATTTGTTTTCAAACACCTTTTTCTTCAGTGATAAAACAGCTGTGGTGGAAGGATACATTGTGGCCGCACTACTTTTCTAGAACTGTCCAAACTTACCCTACTTGCACGAAATGGACAATAGCTTTTTGTGTAAAAACTAGGGGTGGTGTAACGTGTAGTTGCATACATAAGTGGAATGTATTGCAAGTTTGAATAACGTAAAACTCTTAAAAGAACTCAAATAATTACAATAAAACCACTACAATTTTAAAAACACGTTGCTGTAAGTTTCCTAGCGAGTGATAAGTTAGAAGGTATAGTTGTATCTTATTCATGTTTTAATATATCCTGGTGATTATTATATTGTTGAAATCAGTTTTCTTGTTTACCCCTGTGCACATGTGTTATGTATATGCCTATTCAATTTTGTGATTATAACTGTATTTCGGAGAGAAATTTTACTGCTCATGATTTATGCGTTTTTTTTTTTTTTTTTGCATATAACTGTGATTACTGATGGGTGTGGTAGGGAGGTTGCTGCTTTGTGTTTACTTTCTAATTTAGTGTCAAAATGGTTAATTAACATTTTAGAAAGTAGGCCTGCGTGGAAGAAATTTTCTTTAAAGTACTGTAGGTGATTGAAAAAATGACATATCTAGTTTACGTTAAAATCGACATTTTCAAAATGTTGTACTAATTTCGGGATTTGAAAAGTTGGCAGGTATGCAATATACACTCTGAAGAATGTTTTTAACTGCCTAGCCGATCCAACATTATAAGAAACAAAATAATATCATCATGAATTCCGGAAAAGATGTTACTCGTAAGCAAAAAAATAATAATAAAACTGCATACAAAACTACTACTGCCTCAAAAATTCCCTCTATTTTTGGGAAATTCCCTGACTTTTCCCTGATCAAGAAAATTTCCTGATTTTTCCCAGTTTTCCCTAAGCGTGGCCACTTTGTCTCAGTATTTGGGATTTATCCCTGTTCCTCTGGGAAATATGTGCAAGTGTTTGTTTTTTGTCTTTACATTTTGATCCTCAATAGCCGGATAATTAATTGCTACATATGAAGTGATGCTATGCACATTTTGTTCAGTTCTTTGCCATGACTGAAGACTTGTTTGGATTCGCTACAAAATGGTGACCAGTTATGTAATGTATTTGCGTAGTTTTCCGCGTTATGTGGTGTTTTGGTTTATGTATTAGTTACCATTGACTATTGTTCAGAATCGCAAACAGTGTGTACAGGTTATGTGGTATCTTAAATGGTACGTGGCGAGTCATTAATAATTGTTTCTGTTGTCTCCCACATATTTGGTTCTCTGTTTGTTTGCCTAGTGTTGAAAGGTAATTTATCAGAATGAGTTTCAAAAGGTTGCTATTGCAACTAAAGCTTCAAGAAAATTAAGTTAAGTAGATTCAGGCAAGCCTGTCGTCACTCATGACGGCTGAAGGCACAACATCCTTCAGTCCACAAGAAGCTAAGGAATATGTACAGGATTTCCAAAGCATTGAGGCAAGTATCGATTCTTGTTGTGACAATTTTCTCACCTTGGAAACCGTTCCTAAGTTTATAATGAGGCTGCCTTGATGGAATGCCACTAAAATTTGTCTGTATTGATTTTGGATATTTGTCAGGGAAGGTTTCACAACTGCCATGCAATTCTGAATAGTGCTCTCCAGGGTCCACGGTGCTGACCAGGTATCCGGACTGTCTCAATGTCACGTTAAGATTAGGGGAATGGTGACTATTAAAATCATGGCCACTGCAGAAGGAGCATCTAAGTTCAGTCAGTCCTTACTGATTGTGTTAAGGATAACCAATCAGTTACCGCTTACACAGGTGGATGCTAATGTCAGGGAGAAATTCAGCTCTCTTCCTTTAGCTGACCCTTCATTTGATACTCCTGGTGGTGTAGAAGTCATTTTGGGTGCGGAGGTGTTTTCTCAAGTTCTGGTAGGAGGCAAATTGAGCCTGGGATAGGGGATGCCTGTTGCCTTCGAAACCAGCCTTGGTTAGTTTTTGATGGGAAAATGCCCTACAACCCTTGTACAGACCAGTGAGTAACCAGCACAGTCAATTGCATTGTAGTACACCAACACACTCAAAACTGTTCCCAAGAGATTCTGGGAACTAGAAGAACCCACCCCCCTTCTGTTAAGCAGTTGTCTCCAGACAAAATTGTTTGTGAGCAGAATTATAAGGAAACGCACTATTGGCTTCCTTCAGGTAGGTATGGTGTTTGTCTCTCATTCCCTCCCAACATGGAACTTGACCAATATCGGGTGACTTCTCGTAGACACTTCATGTCATTAGTGCTCAGGCTACTCACCCAACCTGATATTAAATCTCTATACGTTTATTTCATGGCATGTTATGAAGCCTTAAAGCATATGGAACCCTCTATGTACACTGTTCCAGAGCTCAGTTCGCAATATTAACATCATTCCTCACCACAGAGTTATAAAGCCTTCTAGTTCCACAATTAAACTTAGAGTTGTATTTGATACCAGTGCCAAAATGTCAAACAAAAATTCTTTTGATGACTATTCAGGTCCCCAATTGCAAGCTGACATTATGAATCTTATTTATAAGTTTAGAACCCAGCCATTTGTCTTTTGTTGTGACATCAAACAAATAAATGTATAGACAAACTGTCATGCACCCTGTTGACAGAAACCATCGGCTTATTTTATGGCATCCAGACCCAGCAAAGGTGCTCAACTGCTACGAGTTGATCACAGGCATCTATGGTGTGACAAGTTCTCCGTTCTTAGCTATCCAAACTCTGTAGCAGCTTAGTATTGATGAGGGTCATGCATTTCCTCTGGCAGCAGCTGTGCTGCATACGTGAAAATTTGTTGACAATATTATTACTGGTGCTCCATCACTCGAAGCTCTTGCTGTGCGGGACGAGCTCATACAACTAATGCAGAAGGGATGCTTTGAGTTGCAGAAATGAGTTGCCAATCACTTCCAGCTTTTGGATGGTCTTCCAGTGCAAACTGTGAAACGCTTATGTTCACAAGGTGACAATGGAATCTCAAAGGAGATGCTTTTTTTCTTATGACATGGAAGGGAAGGTGCAGTTTTTCACCAAGCAAGTGGTGTTGTCATATGTCGCTAGAATTTATGATCCTCTAGAATGGTCGGCTCCTGTTGTGATATGGGCAAAAATCTTCCTACAATCACTGTGGCTACATGGACTTGGTTGGGATGACCTTCTAACCCCAACACTTTTGCATCCCTGGCAGAACTTTATTCACTAAATTGTAAACGTGAACTATCTGTCAATTCCCCATCCATATGCGCTCACTACTCTTCTAATAATTCAACTCCATGGTTTCTCAAATTCATCAGAAAATGGTTACTGAACTGTTGTCTATATCTGTGAAATGTATTCAGGTAATTCCACTTCAGTCAGATTAGTTATGGCGACGACTAAAGTGGCGCCACTAAAATGTGTCTCCCTACCCCATCTTGAGCTTTGTGGAGTACATGTGGCCAAACTCCTACGTCATCAGGAACTTCACCTTCCAGACTATCCTGACATGTCAGTATATGCATGGTCAGGTTCAATGGTGACACTCGCATGGATCAGGAGTGCTCCCCACCTATTACAGATGTATGTAGCCAATAGTGTCTCAAATTCAAGAATGGACTCCCCCTAGTAGTTGGCAACATGCGAGTTAGCTGACAATCCTGCTGACTGTGTGTCACGCGGGTTGATGCCTGACCAGTTGCCCCCTGATCACATCTGGCTGGCAAATCCTCAGTGGCTATTGAAGCCCTGTTCTACATGGCCCAAACATCCTTGCATTAACACCCAGCTAAACCCTCCCAGATCTCAAATCTAGTTGCACGGCTGTCTTGGTTGTTGCTCAAGATGAACCTGGGGTAAATTATGTTTCAGCGATTCTCAACGTGGATGCAGAGTGTGCATGTACTGAGGTTTATTCGTAAAGCTAAGAGGGAACATCAGCTTAAGGGATCTCTCTGTTTTGGTGAATTGAACTTGGCCACAAAAAAATCTGCTACATGGTTCAACAGACAGCCGTTTTCCACAAAATCAAATCATTAAAAGGCAGTAAACCATAGACACCTCATATACAGCATCTTGCTCCATTCCTTGATTCAGATGAAGTGCTTAGGGTGGCTGAGTACCTTGAAAACGCTAATCTTCCTGTTTATGCTAAGCATCCCGTTATCCTGCCAAAAGACCATCATGTTGTTCAACTACTACTGAATCATTACCATGTAATGTATCTGCATGCTGGTCCACAATTGCTGCAAGCTACGTTGGTCAGCAGGTTTCGAATTTTGTGCAGTCGCAAGATTAGATCATGCATATTGAAATGTGTACGATGCTTCTGCTGTTTTCCAAAAACCACACCCTAGCAAAGCTTTGTCTCAGAAAGCATATGTCTGTCTTTTCATCTGCTTGTCAACCAAATGCAAGGTGAATAGATCATGCAAATCAAAATGTGTACGATGTTTTCGCTGTTTTCCAAAAACCACACCCCAGCTGATGGGTTAGCTTCCAGAACCTCGTGTTAACCCCCCACCCCAGACTGTGTTTCTCCATTCTGGAGTGGATTTTACTGGTTTATTTTCAATTATGGTCAGCAAGCAATTTATCTTTTGATGCTTACTTTGCTGCTCTATCTCTTGATTCATGTTACGCAGGGGTCTTTGTTGCTCATATCTATATGGTTTGTGGAACCAACTTTGTTGGGGCAGCTGCTCAGTTTCAGTGAACAATCTTCAACTTGTTACAGGCATGCTCCGCCAAAACTCCATTACAAACTTTTCCCTGGCCAACATTTAATATATCTTTTTTTTTAATATATCACTTTTCATTTCAACCCACCAGCTGCTCAAGGTGGCCTTTGGGAAACAGCTATCAAAGGTGCCAAGACCATTCTAAGGAGAGTAATCAGACTGCAAATATTAACTTTCGAAGAGTTCACAACAGTTACAGCTCAATTTGGAGTTCTGAACTCTCAACCCCTCACTCCAATGTCATTAGACCCATCTGACCTCAGTGCATTGACTCCTGGCCATTTCTTAATCGGCAGACCTCTTCTAAGCTATCTGGAAGACAATCTTACTCACGAGAAGCTAGATGGTCTCACTCGATGGAAGTTAGTTCAAGCTGTTAGCCAGCATTTCTGGACCCGATGGCAAAGGGAATATCTCCATACTCTCCAGTACCATACAGAGTGGGCTGCCTCCCGGAAAAATTTGGCTATGGGTGACCTGGTTCTGGTGCAACAAGACAATCTGATGCCCTTAGTGGAAGTATACCCTGGTCAAGACAACTTAGTGATAGTAGCCAAAGTGAGAACCTCAACGGGTGAACTGAAATGCCCCACTACCAAGTTGTATCCACTACCATTGGAGACTTTTTAATAACACTAACAATATCTCTAGTAGCATAGTTTTTTTGTTAATGTAAAATAGTTATTTTAGGTGGGGGGAATGTTTAGTCTTCAGTATACAGATACTCTGTGTAAAAAATATTGTGATATGGTGCAGTGGAAGACGTCCACAAATCACGTGCCCGCATGAACTTCATCAGCGAACTTTTTGGTCAGTCAACAAAGATGGCCGACCGGTTAATGTCTCAATATATGGGATTTATCACTGGTCCTCCAGGAAATATGTGCGGGGGTGGTTTTTTTTTTTTTTTTTTTTTTTTTTTTTTTTTTTAGTGAAATTGAAATTATTAGAAAAATAAACATTCACAAATCTGCCAACTTTAACACTTCAGCGCATTAAAAAAAAAAAACACAAAGGGAGATAAATAGTTTAAATCATCACAAATGGTTACCTGACACTTTTAATTCTATGTTACACTATTTTCCATCCTTCGTTACCAACTTTACTGGATGCATGTCGCTCAGTGCATCCGTTAAAGTGTGTGTGTAGAGGTAAGGGCAGTGATTTTTTTCTAGGGCTGATTTAAGATATGCTCACTTTATCGTGAACAAGCTTTAGGTAATTTTTAGTCTGTAATGACCAATGATCTTTGTCTGGTAGGAGTCTATATGTCTCGCCATTACATTTTTCACTGATGTAATGCACTGTTTCTGCCTCCCTCGTATTTTGTATACCCTACATTGAATGCCTCCTTTAATGATTGTTTCGCCCTTGTTCAGCTCCAACAGTTCGTTGGTGCTGCATGGTAGGGTTAAGTCTGGCCTCATGTTGTACACTGCGCAGGTTTCACCATCGCACCAGATTCTAGCCATTAAATATACTTTTGACTTGCCTTCAGCGTTCGTGATGCTCTTGTTATATGCAGATGCCAGGGTGTAGTAGAGGTGGACGTGATTCACACCATCGCAGGCTTCTATGTTTTTCACAGCATCCTCATACTGTAGGTCGCCCAGCCAGTACTCCACTTGCCGGAACTGAGGATGGCATTGTGATAACACTTCACCATATCTGCCCCAAAGGAACTGGTGTACATCACCTCGTGCATCGAAGATCATAGTGGCGGTGCAATGGGGGTAGCTGTGGCAGGCGTCAACCAACTGCTGCTGGGGTCGATAGTGGTCTGCATGGATGGAGTCTTCATGTGCTGGAAGCCATTCATTGTACGTCATCAAGGTGAAGATGATGCTGGTGCTGGGTCGGAGATGCAATGAGATCAGCTGCATTTGATCTGCTGTCGCCTAGTCTACAGTCATTCATGTTTTTCGCCTTGCAAACCCATCTATGATGGAGGTGGTATTGGTGGTGGCTGCTGCTTTGCAACATCACACCTTGCACCAGGCATGGGAATACAGTGTGTCGAACAGAAGTGTTGCAGCCCTCAAAGCAGTCGTGAATATCTTCGTCCTGCTGCAGGTAGGCTGGAAGTCTCTTGTACACGTACTGAACTTCATGGTGCGCATACGTCAGCAGGAACTGTCTTGGCAGAAATATCTGTTCTTTTTCCATAACGAGGGCTGTGAGTGAGTGTGGCCTCCCATAGGCGAGTGTCGCCTTCTGCCCACTTGGACAGCATGCAAATATATGCTGATTTGTGATTTTAAAAATCTGCATAAGTATTAAACTGTTTACGTTAAGGCTTGGCTCACGCCTTGTGCATAAATTCTTTGTTTTTGTGTCATAATTTCAGTTTCAGAGGTATTATTGGAAATGTTTGATAATAAAAAATTTACAATTTACTAGTGTTTTAATACTTATCTAATTTGCACTTTGTGTTATTTCCTGCCGGCAAAAAAGCAAGATCTTATTGATTAAATATAAATATGTCCTCAACTTTTTACAACTAGCAGACAACATACAGTTAAAATTTAGCACAAAAATATTTAAAAACTTGTAAAATATAGATTTTCTATATCATACGTTATCAGTTATTACTATGAATCCAAAATTATGATGCAAAAATGAAGAATTTCTGCACAAGGGGTGAGGCCGTGCCTTAAGGTTGACGCGCGCCCTACCTCAGTGGGTAGGTGGTTAAGGCGCTGACTGCCCTCTCTAGATCAAGTAAGCCTACCGCGGTGTGATTGGTTAATGATATTGGCCCAGTGGGTCGCGGTGGTTTTAGATTCCTTGGGTTGCAGCTTAATGGAAGGGTACAGTCGGAAACGAGGGGAATCGAACCCAGAGTGAGGCGGAATGAGATATTTTCCCACCCAGGGAGTTCTATCTTCCTCACTACTATGGTTGCCAATAGGCGGGGCGGGACGCCAGTTGTCCCGGAGTGTTTGAGGTGTGATTGCGAATTAAGCAATGGTGGGGGTGGCTGATCTGGCTGGAGATATTTAAGGGCTATTCGTATGGGCCGAGTGGGTCGGCGTGTAGGCAAGTAATTTGTGTGAGATGATACTACACTGGGTTTGGGGACTACCTTTGGTGGGAGTCAAACCTGGGCCATTTTCCCCGAAGCAAGTTTAATGAGGTGCGTTTTAGGTTCGTCCTTCGGAGGATCTATCTTGGTTGCAGTAAAAATGGCTACCGGGGGTGAAGGTTCCGGTTCAGGAGTGTGATCTTCCTCTGGGTCATACTCTGGCCAACAGGCACCTAAATATTTGTACAACTGTGTCCAGTGATCTATATCCAGGAGAATGAAAGGTCGTATCGGCCTAGGTGCTACTTCATTTTCCGAAGGCAGGGGTTCGACCTTGCTTGTGTCCTAGTTAGTGGGCACTGCATTCCTTACGTCGTCGACACTGAACTCCATCCTTCCTACTATGCATTTGTTCTGTCCCTCGACCTTCCCGCAAACGTGCAGTCTTGGGGGTAGGGCTTGTGCAGTCCAGTATTGGGACGTCACTGAAGGTAGGCGCAGTTACATGGGAAACCCAGGAACTGCGGTGTGTCTTGCGCAGACTAAGTCTTTCTGCAAGTTCCGTCTCCTATAGAGTTCGGTGCACCACATACTGCTACTATCCAGCGGGAATTAACTACTGAACCTGGTACGGGATTTACCAACACACTTGAAACGGGAATTACGAAAGACACGAACTACAGTAAAATTATTGTAAACTGATGTTAAATTCCACGTAAATTTTATTACCTTACTTATGAAAGTGAAAAGTCCAGGCTAATCAATTACAAGAAATAACTAACTAGCTAAAAATGTATTTTTAATATTTTACGCACTGAAACAGGTGAAGATGAGCCTGGTAAAAATTATTAATAAATGCTAATTTACAGGGATTTGTCCAGAGGGTAAACTAAGGCGCAACGACCTGCTACCGCAGAGTCGCGGAAGTTGACTGGGGTGCAGGGTGCAGGAGCGGGATTACCTCTGGAGGTGTTGCTGCCCTCACGGTGAGTTGGTGCAGTGGTAGACGAGCCTTATCCAAGCTGCAGGGATGGTGCAGTCTTCGCAGTCTGCAGAGATAGAGTGAAGTCTTCTTGCAGGCATCTGGATGCTGAGCCTTGTTGCAGGGAGAGGAGAGAGGTCTTGCACAGACCTGGAAGTGCGCACTGACTTACGCAGCCGGTGAGCCTGGTTTCTCTGCTGTAGCGTGGTTCTGGACTTCCTTATATATGAAAAAATCCAGTGATCAGCAATCTTCTGAGAGTGCGGGGTAGAGTAGCCTTTCAAGGCAGGGGTAGGTTTATCAGGGGTTGCGGCACCGCCACTCATTTCTCATCTCCCAGCTTGGAGGCGACTGCAAATTAAAACACCTCTTTCTGAGGCTGGAGAGTTACGACATCACAAGGTCACAGGGGTGCTGCCATTTCGTGGGTTTGCTGGATCTTCTTCCTCAGCTAAATAATAGGGAATTGGTTCGTCAAAAATATTTTATTGTGGGGTGGCGCTTGCAGGCTGTACATCAATTACTTTTACATATGTGGCTGTCCACGCGTGGAGTCTCCTTGCTCGATACGTGAAATTACTTTGCCATTTTTATGCTGGTATATGCATTCAATGGAAGGGGTAGGAGCAGGCAACTGATTGGCTCCGACAAACTGGCTAATGGGAAAATATGTACTTGCTGGGAAGGGTTTGGCGCGGGGAGGGGAACAGGTCCAGCAGAGCCCCGGTGGGAGGAGGGGTGGATGGCTAGCAAGCACAAGAAAAGTCACTAAAAAAATTAATGTTTTTATGAATAAAGTAAAAGGGTAATAAAAAGTTAAAATAAAATAGTTTTATTTCTAAATCACATCTTTTTATAATTTATTTAGGAAAAATTATTTCAAGAAATTTACAAAAAGTATTGTTATACTTTCTTATTCTGGAATAATTGTGAGAACTACATCACAACAAATCTTTTATTTCTTTTAAACCCAGAGCTTCCTCTAGGCCCAAAATTTTTTGAGTAAATGTGACTCGCTGGTTTGAAAATTGAGTTAAGTCAAAAAAATAGTGAGTCAGAAAGATCTTACTAAATTTTATTAGAAAATAATTTAATCATTTTATCCTTTTCTTCTAGTTGAATATTAAATAAAATACATTTTAATATGTATTATTAAAGTGTGAATACAGCACAATGACCAGAGGAAACATTTGACACGTTTGTGGTAACTACAAGACTATTTGTATACTTTTGAATTATAATAATTTAAATATTATTTCCATATGAACAAAAATTTTCCACTGCATCATCAAAACAATGAGCAGTTTTAATTGCGGCTTTCTCATAAGAAGAGGCGCAAAACAACCTTGTTTCACTAAAGACGATAAATGTGATAAACTGAAGTTTCCCGCCCCACCAATATAATAAATAGAATCGTAACTAATATATTACTTGAGCAAAACAAAAATAAAACGTGCCAGATAACATGCAATTCTCGCATAACCTGGATAACTTCAAAAACATGTTTACATAAAACCGTAACAAAAAAAATAAAACATTTGGTAATACCTTAGATGTACGAATCTATGAAGCATACTGTGTGCCTTTCACATAAACGTGCAACCAGCACCTAGTGGCAACGGAAAATTTTGTTACATTTTTTAGATAAGTGTTTGGTAATTTTTCTAGTAATCACATTTGTATATTGCCAACGAGGTTAGATTAATTATGCGGCGAAAAGTGAAAAAGGACTAAATGTAAACATAATTATTTTATTAAGTCACCGAGATCAGTTTTTTCCCCAAACACAGCAATATCCTGTAGGAGTAGATGCTTGTTGGCAATATCGCTTCAGCAGTGTATATTCAATACATTGATTGTGTTGACTTTTCGATCCCGACTACACATTGAATAATTTATCGAATTAGCGCCGTTAACATGAATCGCAATATATATATATTTATTTATTTAATTAAGCTATGTAATTTTTCCCAAGAAACTGTGTATTTCATGTTTATTTCTCGATTTCGCAGCCCCGAAAAACAGGTGTGTGTACTCATATGTGATTTGCTTCAGTTAATGACCATCAGCGTTAAACAAAAGAATAGAGAGTAAAATTTGACTCAGGTTTTGATAATGCGAGTCTGACTGGCCTGAAAATGCTTAGTTACGCGTAAATTGCGAGTAAGCGGAAGCTCTGAAACCCTTGTCCCAATCTCAAGTCAGCTAGGGGGTCAACCATGCTCTTGACCCAAGGTTCGATTCGGCCCTCCTACATGCAATATTTTGAGCTCTGCAAATTGAATAAAAAAAGCAGTGCCGCTGGTGGTCAACTCCTGAATCAAAGATGGGCAGGATGAACGAATGTAATTAGATGCCCCTAGCTGGCAGTTGTTGAACGAAGGTCTTGGGAATGACATCTAAGATGGCAGAGGATAGCAATAAACATAATTAGCGGCATTAGTGGCACACTTAGTGGGCGATGAGAGAACCACAGTAGACAACATCTAAGATGGTAGGGTCGAATGAAGGTGAATAATTGGGACACAAGGTGGCTACCAGAAAGAAGATGGCTAAAAGGGGTAAATGTCAAGGAATGGCAGAATCCAAGATAGCGGACGAATCCTCCAATCCTCAGCCCCAAGCGCCCTATCCTCAGTCCTACATTACCTATCTACTTGCAAGTTTCATGAAAATCTGTCGTATGAATTTTGTTTTTACTGGGTTTAACGACATTAAATTTTGTCCTTGCCTTTCTAATGACAAAATTACTTTTATCGTACAAAATTAGAATGACTACGGCGATGTGAACATAATTTCACCAGAATACTGAAATAAAACGTAACTGATGACAATGTATTTCATGAAATTGCATTAACACATTTAATGCAGAATACAATTTTCACTACACGAATGGAGGTTTTTCAGGGCAGCTCGTAATGCTCAGTGTTTGTTGACCTGGGCACATTGAAATATTCAACAAAATATCTAACTATGTCAACATATTAAAAAGCACAGGAGGAATTTACCACGGGTAATATGAAGCAATTTCATACCATTATTTGTTAATAACTAAATACATCAATAATTAGGTATCAACTCGTATTCTCAGACAGTCACGTAAATATAACACACATCCATTGAAACTCGAAAATTGCTGAACATTACTGCAAATATAATTCAGTGCACTTTACCGAAGTTTCTTCCAAGTTTTTGTTAGTATTATAACCTTCAACTACATGTACACATACTGGCAAGGTCGGCATGTTAATGTGAATTGTTATAGACTTGCAACCAGAAACATCAAAATAAAATTGGAATTTATAAAATGTACCATCGTATTGACAACAAATATAGTGGCCTAAATGTTCTATTTATTAAGTAAAATAGTACTTTATATTTTGTTTTTGCAAACTGCCACACAAATCACATTGTTGAAGGTATGTAACTATTACTAACCAAGGAACGGAACAGACACTGAAACGTAAATGCACGGAATTCTGAGCAATTGAACACTGGAATGGAACGAGGTAAAAAATATATAAACAAAACAACAGACCCAATAACTTGAAATATTGCTTCAGCCAAATTATGTTATGAATTTGTTAGAACTACAAATGTGTTATTTTTGCATCACTTTTCTTCTTATCTGCATAAAATAAGAGAAAGTGATGACTTCCAGGGGCCGTTAATATATAATATTCTCCACTAAGGCGTAAAATCTGGAACTACATATTTTAGCATATGTATGCCATGTAAATATATAGGCCACACCAGAAACTTTTGATGAAAAATTATGGATAATTAATATTTCAATTATAGGCCGCACTGAATTTGTGTATTCCTGTAAATTTGCCGGACCTCATCATGCTAGTGCGGATGTCAACCGGCACCGCATCGGCATCATCACACACACAACTACTGCTGGCTGTCTCATCTAGTCAAAGAGAGAGAGGTATTGTGAGGAACAAAAAAGAGGATGAAGGGGGCATTCTAAATTACCAGTAGACCATCTAGCCTTCATAGCGCTTTCCCTCCTTCGCATTTCTCCTCCAACCACCGCTAAGCAGCTCTGTGGAGCAACGATGAGAGTGAAGAGGGGAAAGAATCATGGTGGGTGAGCTGAAAGGAGTGACAAAGAACCCGGTCATGGAGGAAGTGGTGAGGGAGTGGAAGGGAGGGATGCCGAGCGAGGGGGGGACTGGGTCCATAAGTGTTTAAACACAAGTGATAAGGTTTTTTTTCCCCCCCTTCTGCTTATACGCACCAAAATACGGTACTTCTCCTAATTTCCTGCCTACTTTACTGAGAGTGTTGAACTCAATACTTGTTATGAGATGGTTTTCTCTTCCCCCCCCCCTCCCCCTACAGCCTGCAATGGCTCCAGCCTCTCTAGCAGCTTGCAGAAGACTGCACATCGCTCCAGAGGTAACTCAACGTCCCCTACTCTGCAACCCCTTTACCTCAATCAAATTCCTTGACTCCAAGGTAGCAGGTCATCGCGAGATAAATTCCCCCGGAGAGGTTACTCTGTAAAGAACGTAGTTGTAACATACATTTGCAACCAGAATAATTTTTGCTTTATTCTTTTGCCAGGCTCTCCTTTCCTGAATTTAATTAACGTAATTTAATAAATTCTTAGTTAGCCTGTTTAATTTAACTGGGACTTCCCACTTTCATAATTCGTAATAATAAATATTACATTAATTTGAAATTGTTGTCTACCTTCCTTTTAACTGTAGTTCCTGGTTCACTTGAGTTAATATAATTCTGACAGTAAAAGTCGTTGCATCAAAACCCCACTGAGAATCAGTCGTGAGGCATGCCGAACTCCACAGGAGATGGGGCTTGAACAAGGCTTTGAGTCCAAAAAGATCTACCATGGCGCATGGGTTTCCGGTGCTTCCTCGCCTAACCTTGGTGGTGTCCTATTATCAGGCTGCATATCTATACGTCAGGGCCTTGGGTGTGTTTGAATAAGACATATCCCCAGGACTGCACTCCTTCGAAAAGGTCAGAAGGCTGGTCTAGATGCAGAATAAGAAGGGTGGTCTCCAGAGCTGTAACCGGCGCAAAGAGCGATGAGCATTACAGAGATTAAATAATGCTCAGATGGACACACAAATTGATTGTGAGGACGTTTCCGCATCCGTGGTGCCAGAGTTTAGACCTCGGCCCATTTCAAAGTTTATACCTCTTGCCCACGAGTCAGAGCTCAACCCCTATTTAGATGCTTGTTGGCCGTGGCTAGAACAGTAACCCGTTGGTCACCTCCAGCCGGAGACTCCTTCGTCCGCAGTAGCTGTAACCCCACCTAAGGGTGACCATTGGAACGACGTACAGAATACATGCACTTATCCACTTGGCTTCCGGGAAGATTATCAGTGTTCAACTACCATCAAAAGTTACCCCAAAACCTTGATTAGGACCTTCTCCCGTGAACTGTATCCCCACACGTCGGCCTACTCGGTCACTGCGGATAGCACTCATCCCTTCAGCAGGATCATCCACCCCCATCATCATTATTGATTAATCCACCTCATGACTCATACCCCGGTATAGCTGGCATCCCACATCTTGGCAGCTCTAGCAGTAAGGAAAATTGTTCGCCCCGGACGGAAACAACCACGGTTCAACTCGCTCTGGGGTTTGACTCCCCTCCCCTCAACTGGTCACCTCCCACTAAGCGGCCCCCCACAGAACCTATCACGACCCACCAGGCTAAAGTAGCAACCAAAATGTAGCGGTAGGATCACCTGCTGATCATTGGGAGGGCAGTCAGTGCTCTAACCACTTACCCAAGTGTAAGGACGTGCGTCAAGGTATATGCTAATGGTTGTTTTCTTGTTGACTTATTAGTGTATTTTGTTATTTTTGTGTTTCCAATTTTTCAGTAGAGTATTTGGTTGTAAGTGAGAATGTTATTGATTAGTGTGTAGTACTTCTATAGTTGTATGTTCCTTCATATTTGTCTCTGTTCTTTTACCCTCTGGTAATGCATTTTGATGCTGTGCATTAGTTGCATGTAAGGGTGTTCTATTTTGTGGATATTTGTGGTATCCTCGTAACATATTTCTGGGAGGGCTTAGTTTTGGTATTGGGGTAAGTTTATAGTTATAGTATTGTATCATATTAGAGCGTATTTGCAATGAATTCAAACTTTGCATGCTTTAACAGTTAAATAATTGTAGTTAAACACCTATTACGAAAGTAAAAAATAAAGCTTTTACATTACAAGCATAATTATTTTATTTTACATTGGTGATTGTTGTATGCAGGTGTTTCACTACAATTGTTTTATTTGTAAAATTCATAGGCTTTTTTTTCTGCAGTATACCCACCCCAGTATGTGAATGTAGGTCTGCTAATGAACTCCTAAGCCAGCATTTGGTATCACAAGTGTTCAGTATTTTCCACAAGTTCTTATGCAAGCCATTGTTGGTTTTATAATGGTTTAGGTATAGTCAATGAGTGGTTTACTCCACTATTGGTGTACCTTTATTGATTACTGCCAAAATACTTTCTTTAAGTCATTGGGATGGTGGTGTGTGTGCGTGTGTTATTAAAATCCCATTCCTTAGCAGGACTCAATGACCTGCTCTCTATATATATATATATATATATATATATATATATATATATATATATATATATATATATATATAAATAATACATACATACAATACACACACACACACACACACACCCCACCAAAAATGCAGAGAGTAAAGCAGCATATATCAAATAAAATTTCATATAGTTTAGAATAATTATAAACAAATTAAATTGTTCATTTGAATTGTAAATTTACATTGATAATGCCTAAGGATACTTTTTGGGTTTGTGACTAGTGCTTTTTTTTATGGATATCAGTGCATAAAAATTATTGTATTGCATTATTACAATAAAAATTCATGTTGATTATAGCGGTTTCAAGATGGCAAAGCACAAAATATGAAAGTTTGTAAGTGGCTATGAGTGTTTGCAGTGAAAATATTTTTGCAAGTGTATATAGGTAGTGTTTTTATTGATTTATGCTTACTGCATGCATAACTATGAGAATATTTTCTAGTTGTGTGCTTACTATGGAGAAATTTGTTTTGTTATGTGAGACGAAAGTGGCCATGCAGAGTTAGATTGTTTTCTGGTAGTGATATGTTTGTACATTTTTTTATGTCTAGCAAGGAGTGATCTATTTGCAAGAAGTGCCTGTACTATATATGTAAACATTTTTTGTTGTTGCCAGCAGATATCAGAATAGAAAAGGTCAAGCATTAGAAACTTAAATATGAAAGCAAGATGTGTTGTTAATGTCCAAGAAATTCAAGAATAAAATCAACGTTCCATGTTTATAAAATGTTATCATTCATGTCTGGCTGTGTATACACCAGCATATTGGAATTGTTTTGTACAATATTCGCAACCCATTGTTGACTGACAAGCATTGAAGTGCTTCAACCAATTTTGAAAAGATAAAATGAAAGACATGTAGCACAATATAATTAGTGAACAAATCATTAATAATGACTCCTAGAAAATATTTTTCTTGTCCAAAAACATAAGATATGCCTTCTTACTTGTACATTCTTTTCGTGGTTCGCAAGGAGCATTGTAGGAGAAAGAGTTTGCATTTCCCTGTTAGACTTTGAGTCTTATTTACTGGTCAGATTTGGGGCCATAAATGATTGTTTGCTACCAACCGCACAGCATAAACTCTGTTTCTTCATAGTTTAACAAGATTTTATAACGTGTAGAATTAAAGAAAACATTTTGTAAATAAACATTATGGGCTCATTCAATTGTATTACATTAACAGTTAAGAGATTTTTTTCTCCCCAAAATTTATAAAAGGAAATCATTTTTGTCCCTCAGCATGTTTTGTTTGCTGCATACTTATAAAATAATAAAATTATTCATGTATTGTAAACAATAAGAAACAACTGCAATGTTTGTGTATGAAATGTAAATAATTAATTAAGAAACTGGAAATTTGCAACGGTATGTGCGGGGGGTAGAAAAAAGTTTGCTGTTATTTTGCGGTTAAGATTTTTGTTACAAAGCACTCATTATCTTATTACACTCATACTTTCATACATACAAATGTATATACAACTTAAATAAAAATTTATTCGTTGCACAGTAAACATACTAAAATACAGTTATTAAATCTTCTGCGACAACTTTGGAAAGTACGAAATTGTATAACTACCGGTAAGATAATTTCATGTGTGTATAACAAACCTAAAATTTTAAATCCCTTCTTACACTTCTCAAGTGTAATTCACTATATTGTCTTTAATATTATATAAGTGGTGGTACCATAAGACATTAAAAAAATAACATGACATTTCAAATTGCAATACAGCAGAAGATACACAGAAGGCTGTACAAGTGTCTAGGCCTAATCTTTGCACATCAAGATCTGAATAATACTTTACACATGTTTTAGTGAAACATAACCTTCTTTCTGCAGAAGCTCATGAAAATCCTTTATTTAAAGTTATATTTTCTAACTTAATCTTTCTGGAAGTAAGCTTATTGTCAAATCAAAAACTGTGCAAAACTGCAATGTATTTTTGAGAAAAGTATACTTTTTCGACATTGTCAAATACCTTAAGAGTGCACACTTTTTGTTGTTGACAGATGGAAGTTAACGGATGGAAGTAACAATCAAAATGACTTTAAAACTATACCCTTGTTTGTGACTTTTTAAGCTAAAAAAACTGATTGCAATCTGTTTCTTTGAGTCGTTTCATTGATAATAAAATGGGGTGTTGAAGTTTTTGGACTCGGGATATTGGTATAAAAGAAAAACATGTTGAATGTGTGGATATTACTTACTTGCATGTGGTGATGTACGGTGGAGAAATTTAGGAATGTTGCCTTTTAATTACATGAAGTGAAATATTGAAGCATCTGCGAGCCTTTAGTGTGATTGAAAATTCCAATCATTGTTCATTTTCATTCTTAAGTATATAGGAGTTCTTCATTATTACGTATAATTTGTTGGTACACACAATTTAAATTGCAGCAATCCTCACCTCAATCTTTATTGTACACACTTGTGGAAAGCACTCAAGAGAGGTAGTGTGTGAGTAAATAATGATTCGTTCTCAGCATTTTTTTGTAGTTTTAAGTGTACTCAAATAATAATTTAGAGATGAAACAATTTAAAAAATTGGGGGAAAAAATGTGTAAATACAGAGAAACATGTAACATACCAGTACCAAAATGAAATAGAAGACAAAATAAATTATATTGTAAGATCAACAAAAAAGTAGATTACCCGAGAAATGTTTATCAACAATGGTAGAGTGCACATGGATATAAAGTGGTTTCATAAATCACTGTGTGCTGGATGTTTATTGTACTGGTAAAATATGTATAAATATTATGTGCAATAATAATTGTATTTACATCCTAGATT
This sequence comes from Dryococelus australis, assembly GCA_029891345.1. Classification (NCBI taxonomy): domain Eukaryota; kingdom Metazoa; phylum Arthropoda; class Insecta; order Phasmatodea; family Phasmatidae; genus Dryococelus; species Dryococelus australis. Next base: position 90,673,841 of record CM056994.1, read on the forward strand.
TATCTGGTTTAATTTAGTTGCTGTTTAAGTAAAGTGTCTCTAATTTGATTTTTAGTGACAAATTGTTATATTTTTTGCTGTGATCACATGCCATCAAAATAAATTTATAAATCTTGCCTCATGGCACGTTTGTATGCAAGTATGTGCATGTTTTATGTGTTGGGTGAAGGGGGAAGTGCTGTACAATTTATTATTATTATTATTATTTATACTGTAGCATTTACAAAAACAGAACTGTTTTCTAATTGAACCTCAACGTAATGGGAAATGCAGGAGTTTCACAAGTTAGTTACATGTGACAAGTTTTAAATGATAATACTAGTGTTCAAGGGCTGTATGTGAGAATTGTTTCCTTTATCAAACAAGTTTACAAAACAGCCTCAATATTTTTTTCCTGTCACTAACAAAACATAGGTATATTTTATTCTTATAAACAGAAGTTACCATTACAAAACTTTGAATATTTTCGGAAGTCAAAACCCCAATATTTTACAGAGAAGACAAGCAGTATGATGCAAACACTCATTACTTAGCCACTTGAAGTTTTTTTGTCTAATTAAAAGTCTCGTATTGTATAACAAGTAGCATTAAAGAGTTTTTAGTTGTTTACAAATAGCTCGAAAACTGGCCCCCAAATAGCTGTTATTAAGACTTGACAAATGTACTTATAAAATTGTTGCTGAAATTTTGGGCAGAAAAATTTAAGAAGCATTGAGGGGATCATTAAATCCTGACTATATAACTGTTGCATTGCTAGAAACTTACAGATGGATGGAATCCTTTAGGAAATTTTGATATTTGATGCATAAAAAAAGCCATTAGTCTGCAAATCTTAAACAGACTACAATTAACTGAAGTATGAAGACCATTACTGTGTTGATTTTATAAAATATAAAGTGTAAAAAATTATCATAACAGCTTTCTATTTTTGGAAGTACTGGTAGGAGACTGATTTAGTATAACACACATTATCTGAAGAGGCTTCTAGATTTGTTTTAAAAAAAAAAAAAAAAAGGAAGATTACTTGCAATTATAATATCAGTATGATTTAGGAAAAAATAATTTTGAGAAATGATTTTTGCTTTATTATGAAGTGTAAAAGTCCTGATTGTCCATTTTTATGATACTAGTACATAAATAAAACTGGTAACAAATTTAGCAGAAGATTAGTTTTTTTATATTTTGTTTACGGTACCTGTCATTGGCAGCTGTTCCTTGAGCAATCACATTGTCTCCTTAGGTGAAATGAATTTTTGATTATTTATAATATGTTTATCTAAAGTGCATTACATTAAGTTCTAGTTAGTAAATTCACAATCAATTTTTCGCCAAAAACAAATTTCAATGATGCAGTGTTTTTAATAAATGAATCTGCTTTAAGTGTCTTTTAATGTTTTGTACATGTTGTCAGTTTACAATTGCTTGTTAGGGTAGTACCTGAAATCAACCAATAGACTTGCACAAGAATCTTTTCAGGTGGAAAATATGTGTGAAATTGAGCCTCGTGATGGTAACGGTGACTTTTTGTTGGAGTATGAATACGCTGAGGTACGTTGCTTTACCTAAATTTGAGAAATTGCAAATTTTTTATATTTTTGTTTTGCATAGTCTTTATTTGCAGTTTATGTGAATAATGCAATTTATAGATTTTTATATGTATACAAGCTGTAAGTATTGAGATTAATTACATTTAAAAAATGAGACGAAAAACATATTACTCACAGGATGATACTCAAGGATACACACACACTCACACACAAAAGTTGGTCAAATATATTTTTATCCCGCAGATGGATGATTACAACATTTCGCTGGCTGGTCCAGCTTCTTCAGGTAGCAAGTGTTGGCACATTACAGTCTGTTCAGCAGTGATTGGTAAACTGTTAACCTAGTGTCTTAAGAGGTAAACTAGAATATCCCTCTGGTTGTCCGTTTCCACAAGGGCCTAGACAAACTCGGAACCATACTGAACTGTGGACACAAAATTCTGGTCTCATCACCACTCACCCAAAACTTGTACTCCAAACCACCCATATTGATCTCCAAACAACACCCTAAACTCCTAAATTAATTTGGTGCACTCAAAATTGACACACAGTGCCGCAGTCAGTAATATCTCTACCTCCAGTGGGTCTTCATCATTGTGATAGCCCAAGTTGTAGCTCTTGTGTTATGCACCGATCAGACTTTCCATCCAAGGCAGCTACAACTGTGCGTCTGAAAACCTCATCTACTAGTTACGTGTTCATTGCAATTGCAAAGTATATTGGCCTTACCACCAACACACACTAGACAGAGAGTGGAATGGCCACAGAGTGGATATCAAACCAACCACAGATGGGGGGAAATGTGATTTTACGAGAGAAAGCAGTTGTAGAACATGCAGCTCTTACAACCAGAACTTTTACTCATATAACAAAACCAGTGAGGGCCTTACTACCTTCTATTGGTAGTACAGAATTGCAATGTTCAAAACTGGCCCACTAATACATCACTGAATCCAGACAGCCACCTGGCTTAAACATAAGATAAACCCCTCTGCCACATTTCAGATTTCCCGCCTTACCCTATTTCCCCTTCTGGCTACTGGGTTTGCAGTTTGCCAACCACCACTGAACAGACTGCTGTGTGCTAATACTCGCCAGAAGAAGCTGGCCTTGCCAGTAAAACATTGCAATTGTGCATCTGTGAAGAAAATATGTTCGTCGGACTGTGCGTGCATGTGTGTATATAACTGCCACGAGTGCTGCTCTGTGATTTTTTTTTTTTTTTTTTTTTTCTGTCTCCTTTTAAAAATGTAGTTAGTGGCATAGCAGCCTATTCCTGCCATATCTTTGTATTGAAATTAGTTTTAGTTTTTGGGGAATGTGCTTAAATAGTTCATTCTAGAATGAATGTTACATGTGATAAAAAAATGTGGCATTCATATTTTTAATGGAAACTTCAGAAAATCAATAATTTTATAATAATGTAGAAGCATTGCATTCCAAAACATTCCAAGTCAAATCAACCATTGAAAGAGAGAAAGTATGCTCAATTATCATTGATTTGGTTGCACGTGTTTTTCAAACTATTTTTACAGGCAATTTGAAAGAATTGTGTCAGTTACTAATTTTTCATTTATTTTCGTTACAATTGCCGATACCACTAGAAAGTTACAATTTCAGAAAAATATTAAAAAAATTTAAGCATTGGAGAAATTTTTCACTGGACCTTCCTTTGTAACGCTATTTGAATTTGGAGACAAAGTAATGTTGTATGTTACATTTGGCAATGCCTGGTGTCTGTCACAGTTTTGGCCTTTCTTTTATGATTTCACTTGCATCATTAGTACGTAGATCTTTACAGTCCGTGAGGATTGCGTAGTACTAGGAGTTTTGGTGCACAATCAGTTTGTGTAAAAATTTGTTGGAAATCTCTAGAGTAATTTGTGAAATATTATATGTAAGGTACAGTGGAAGCCTGGAATACAGAAGCCTGTTATACTGTAGATTCGGTTATACCGCTGGCAATTTGTTCCCAAGCCTGAATAAAATTAATAAGTGGAAAGCTTGCGTTTAGGTAGGCGTGTGGCTTGTCGCGGGTGGTCGTGGGTTGGGGATGTTGACAACAGTTTGGAGGGGGGGCAGCGGGCGCGTGTTCTCCCACCTTTCAGCGCCGAGATCTATTTTACTGATTCATTGCAGCCAATATTATATTTTTTTCTGTATTGTTTCCTTGGTGTGGTGTGATGTCTTTGATGGAAGAATTACTAGTGGTCTGTTTTTCATGTAACCCTGTTATACCTGTTGTGCTGTTTGGTTGTAAATAGCCCAAAAGAAATGTTACTGTAGCAACCTTTCCATCATATCTGGGTGTTGGATCAGTATGGGGGATGGCACTGCCACATTCCAAGCCGTATATCATACTTGCAAGTGTCCTGCTGTCGAGCATTTACTGGCACTGACAAGTTAACATGAAATGTGCGTGCGTTGTATAGCATAGCACATTTAAGCAATTACAATTATTCACTGCCAAAATGTTTAACTAAAGTAAGTTAAAATATGCTGGAATACTGTCGTAGAATGGGATGCTGACTTCTGTGGTGCATTCTGATTGAAACTGACTTGCAATGCGAGGGGCTCTGGGTAAGGTAGGGACTAAGCCTTTTACAAGCCTATAATTAATCTCCTATGTGAAATAGATATGCGTATAATTAATCTCCTATGGGATATAGCGTTACATAGTCATTATAATTACGATGTGACACTTTAATTTTAATGTGTATTCAGCAGCTATTTGGTATGTCTTCCCATTTTCGGAGAAAATATTCTGAAATTTGAGGTGGACCTCAAAATTTGTGCTTCTGTCATTTCCAGGCTTATAATTAATCTCATGGGGTATAGCTGTACATAATTGTTATAATTATGATGTACACACTTTGATTATTGTGTGTATATATCTGCTATTCAGTAATGTCGTCCTGTTTTTTTTTGGGGTTGGGGGGAGAACAAATAATTCAGAAATTTGAGGCGCACAGTTTTATTGTCCTGAAGACACGCACGTTAGGACATGTCGCAGACTGCACACAAGCTATTGTGGACAAGGCTTAATGCATAAAAGCGGCCTTTCTTTAATTCCGCAAATAATTTGCTTTTGTTTGTTTTAGTTTTCTATTGTAAAATGCAAATCAGATAAGCAAGCGACACGTGTATTCGACCATTGTTTAGTTTTATTTGGATGTGAGCTTCGTTTCTCATTCGCAGTCCCACCTAACCAAGTCTGCCAGGGGGTGGGGTGAACACCTCCCTTAGTGGAATAAGTACTTCTTTTGCCTGGAAAATTCTGTATTTTTTAGCTGTTCTTGCTTGTATGCATGTAATCCTCTTTATCACACCACATTTCTCTTCTTCTGTTTCCCTCCCTTGGGCGCTGTCAAGTCCAGTGATGCGGATCAAAAAATATAATTCTGATAGGAAGGGACTAAAGGTTGTAACAGGTTACTGTCCTGTTCTCTCGTCTCAGTAAACACCAACGGACTAACTCAGCATGAGTTGGAGACTTCAACTACGTAATAATGAAAGTTTGTTGATACCAGGATTGCCAATAAATAAAATAAATTAATGTCTGGAGATTTATTGTTGTCTCGGTAAAACAATTGATACTCGCAGCTGACAAACAACTAAAAAAGACAGAATTGCAACCTTTACAAAACAGAACTTATCACTTTGAGAGTTACGAAGACGTGAGAGAATCATTACTTTTCTCTCACAGCACCTTATTGACTCCTCTCGCACAAACGGAAAATAAATTTAATAGATATTTGAAATGTTAGAAATACAAAAGAAAGTTAAAGTCGCAGCAGCTGGTCGGTGCAAGTAATATGATCACACATTGCAGGCTATCTGACTGACAGCTGACAAACGATCATGCTGCAACGAACTGTTGTGATGTGATGCGCTCGTCGACTGTTGTGATACCCAAGAAAGGTCCTTATATATTGGTAGAAAGTTTCCTCATTGAAAACATATTGTTTTCGAGCAGTCGGTCACATCAGCCAAAGGTGACCTCTGTTATTTTCCTCGTTTCACCAGTTTCATCATGTTGTGCATTGCGGTGGCGATGCTTTTAGTTTACTAACCTAGTGAAAAGGAAAAGAGATGTTTTCGCCTACATCTGTTGTTGACGTCTTTATTACTGATGAAATGAGGAAAGAAAAATAACAAATTTGGAAATACAAATAAGTTGTCATTGCCATGACCTTTCGCATATTACATGAATTACTATCCTTGACTGAAATATAGACAATTTAAATATTTCCCGAATATACAAATCATATATATCTAGCTGCAAAGCTACAAGGTTTCACGATTTACAGCGGTAAATAACAGCACTTGCACCGGTTTGACAGATAGGTGCCACGCCCCATTAGAACACTGGCTTTTTTTTTTTTCTTCTTCTACTGTACTCGGTCACTCCCGGAATAGCATGGAAAGCTCTAACATGGATCTGAGTTATGTCCCCCAACAGCCTCATTATATAGGGCAATTCACCATATTTGGAATTATTTAGATGGCTCTCTCATAAGTGGCAGATGATGGAAGTTGTTTCTTGGTGAATTCAGGTTGCAAAAATGTTTGGTTTATGACAGCGTAATGGTTCCAGAAGTAGGATGCGTAATTTAAGGGGGCTGCCTACCTGGTGCTTGAATTGTGTTGCGGTGTTTATTATTATTATTATTATTATTATTATTATGAAACCCTAAAATGTGTCCCCATTATACCAAATCGGCTCAAGATCTCAATGTTAAGAATTGCCCAAATCTCTTCACGCTCATTCATCATCCCATTATACCAATGTACAAAAAGAACACAGACTTCAGACAAGGTTCAGTTAGTACTCTCAATAAATCATGCCCGTTATAAATGTTATTCCTAAACCCTCCAGCATAGCTAAAAACATCTTTTTCACACTGCTTTAACTCATAATATACTGATTGGCATGCAGCACGACAGAAACACTGCATGTCAATTTATGCCTTGCACGTAGGAGTGGTGGCCACTAAGTGCGCATCACTGTTGCCCTATCGCTCCCATGCTTTCCTATCTCAAACCCCTAAAAAGCTCTATGTAGGAGTGCCCTTAAGTACATAAACCCAGGAAACTCGCACTTCAGTTTTTCAGTTGGTGGAGGTCAATCTATCATTTTGGTTCGGTCTTCTCACTGTTTTTTTCAATCCCATGGGCCAACAATAAAGGAGTATCAAAGCTGCCATTTTGAAAACAAGTCTTGATTCATTTTAAATTCTTATAGTAGACTGCTAAATTTGTTAAGTGTCATTTTGACAGTTTCTGAGATAGAATAAACGCTTTATTTGTTCTGGTGACTTTGAGTTGAAAATTACCAATGAAAGAGGCCAAGAGTTAACATGTTTAATGATTTCATTAGGTGCTGCAAGCATTAACATGTTTTAATGATTCCATTATGTGCTGCAAGTATTCAAAGTCTGGAATTTTAAATATACTCGTTGCCATGAAAAATTTGTTCATCTGGTAAAAATCATTTGTGCAGTAGTGCATGCATAATCGTCGTATGACGGTGCTGCTTCGCTTTGTAAGGTCCTCTGGCAGTCCTCAGAACAACATATATTTGATACGACGTGTACTGTGCTTGCCAGGCATGATAACTGAGCAATAGGCATGCCTAGATGATGGCGCAGGACAGCTGTACAAATAACTGATGAAGTTAGAGAGGTGTCAGATGATATGACTATGAGAAGAATTGTGGATGTCACACAGATTTGCCCATCATTTGAAGCATTCATACTTCATGGTTAGATTGAATTGTGAGCAGTGAATACATAAAGGTATACATTTACAACATACCACCACAGTTAAGTTTATTGTTAGACACAAATAGAACCAGCAGCTTACTTGTCCGCTTTTGACACATGGCAGCATCACTAGAGCACCATGTATCTATAACAGAACCATTTCCAGATGACTACCACAGTGAAGTGCAGCAAACTAGCAGTGTATTGTCTTCACTGTTTTTTTTTTAATATGGCTACCATACATAGTTAAGAGGGCTGCAGGTGAGCATGACAAATCCTGTTCTCACTTTACTCATTTTACAGCAGCTTACAATCCCATTTTCTGATGTGATGGTTTGGAAAGCCATATAAATGAGTTGTTAAACACTGATATTGTTTGGAGGTCATTAAATGCTCAGTGGTACATTGAAGATGTGTCTCTTCATGAATAAATTTTTCTGGCCAAGTACCCAGCTCTAATTTAGTTGGATGTTGTCATTTTTTTAATAATGCCAATGTTTGTATGGTCACCTGATGTGTTGACCGTCAAACCATTTGTAGGACCAGCTATAGGCAAATCTGGCACAGGATTACATGTAGTCTTATGGTGTATATGCATATGAATAGGCATGAAGCAATACAACATACTACATGCTTTTTTTTCCGGTGGCTAGAATATTGCTGTGATGAAATTATATGAGAACGTCGTCTTTGCTTTGTCTGCAACACTGTACATACAAGATTTTGTTTGAAACTAACAGTTCCTTCTTGTTGCTGTGTACATTTTTGTGGCAGTGAGTGTATTTATTAAACAGCCATTTTGAAAATGTTTTATGTATTGTCTTCTCTTCATATGTTTAGGTGGTGTACTGTAGCACCACTTTTATACTGTTTTTGGCAGAAAATAATTTGAGTATGACATTTTGATGAAGCGTGCTTTTAGGAGTTCAAATGTTTGTAGAGGAGGGACACATATTGACACATGTACACTCGCACAGAGGTGATCTTTTGTGTCTGTCCTGCCATAAGCATTACTTTTAAGAAATAAATTGGATAGTCATGTTCAAAATTCATTCAATTAGTATTTATTAAGATCTACATTCTTGGATGATTTGACATGGAATATATATATATATATATTTTTAGTGGTTCCATGGCAACAGTTTTTCGTGTGTGTGTACATGTGTATTTGAGATTGATTGTAAAATTCTTATACCAGTGACAAAAGAATTTAGGAAATATGTACCTTGTAAATTTATGCAAATGTTATGTGCAATATGACAATGAGTTTTGTATGAGTATTTATAAGCACAATATCATTATTTGACAGCTGTGTCATCATTGCCAGTGATAGCACCAATGGAGAGGGATACACACACACTCAGTCATAGGGATTTATGCTATTTGGCACTTAACCATGCAGCTTTTTCATTGTTGCATACATTTCACTTTGCACATTAGTGTAAACCTGTTAGGTAGAAAATTTTCATTTTTTTTTTGTACCTTAAATTAAGTTGGTTTTTAAATGTGCCATAAGCATACCATTTATTGCCATCTTTTAAGCAGTTATAACCTTGTGGTAGTTACAGATTTGTAAACATTTAAAGTAAAGTTCAGTCATAATTTCGGGCACATGAATTATTAGGATGTTTAAAAAACCATGAAACTATAGAAACAGAACAGTTCATAAAAAGTGTTATCTTAGAAGCTACAGAATGGGGCAATGGCAGTGTAGCAGCTAAGCTGCTCTCAAAAACCAGGAAATGTCTGTGAAACTGGTGACATCCTAGGAAATTAAATTTGTAATACACTTTAAGGTAACAGATTTTCTGCGCAGCCAAAACATGCTTATTAGTAGCACAATAAATTTGTTAAAAACTGTTGGGTATATGCCATTCACAGTAAAGTGAGCACTTTCAAAAGCCCAGAAGTTTGGAATAATAGTCAATAAACATATTTAATTTTAGCCTTAGACGTTAATTTCAGAGTGCAGTGAAATATACACATTGTGTTTATTACTTTCATGGCAATATTTCAATTTAAAAAGTGGTTAAAGGATAAAAAATGGCTGAAAGGAAAAAGTAACTAGGGCCTCAAAAGTGCTCACTTTACCGTGAACAGCCTATACAAACAAATTGCCTTGTAATTAAAGAATTGTACTGCTTTAGCTGTATTTTCAGGAAACTAAGTTCTTTCTTTTTCATTATAATTACAATTTTTAAAAAAGCCGTGTTCTTTTCATTTAAAAAAAAAAAAAAAAAGGCTGGAATTTTCTCTTTTTTAGCGTGGAAAACCTAAAAGTTAGTGAAATTAAATGTTGATATTCTGAGCAGTCCTAGTTGCAAGAATTTTAAATATAGTGTGAAAGAAGTGGGTAGATGTTTAGGTTTGAGAAAATCAATAAATTTTGAAAGTGATGATGTCCCTCCTGAATTTATCTGGTTTGTGTGGAAGGTAGTTAAAGTGGAGATACCACTTTTGAATTTGTGAAGATTTCTGAGTATAGTTTTGTAATGTATGCAGTAGTATAGTGTATCACTAACTCTGGTACCGAAGCTTAATCAGCCTTGTTCAGCATCTAGGATCATTGCTGCTTCGCATGTGTTGCATTAGTCACTTTAAAGTGGTGACCACAATGTTGAATGACTATCTTCGGCTGGCTTCTTTGGTAACTGCTACGTAGCACTTAACATACTAAACATGATTTTTTTTATTATTAAAAAAAAGTGTGTGTCCAAATATGTTGATATAGTCTATTCACAATAAAGTGAGCACTTTTTAAAGCCATCTCATTTAGAATAATAATCAGTAAATTTATTTTATTTTAGCCTTGGGTGTTAACTTTCGAGTGCAGTGGAATATACTCACTGTTATCACTTACATGGCAATATTTATTTATATAGGTTGTTAAAGGATAAAAAAATGCTGAAAGGAAAAAGTTACTAGGGCCTCAAAAGTTGCTCACTTTACCATGAACAGCCTATAACACACTATACCAATAATGCTGTAATATTAAGGGCTGTTGAGTGGTATGTGATGGTAATAGATGACCTGCCTGTTTCATGTGGAATTGTAAATTTTCTGGAATGAACTTAGGTGGCAGTTAACTCCTCCCATCTAATGGTCACTGTAGAAGACTAGGTAATATGTAATAACCTGCAACCTACCCACCACCTTCCAAGCTATTTAATTAATTGTTATACTGTGAAATATATCCTGTATACTGGGAATCACATGAATGCCTTGAGTTAGTCTCCAATCCTCTTAAAGAACACAACATTAATGGAGAACACACATTGTGCTTAAACAATCTGCAGTTTTCATATTAGTAGATACTCGGTCTGAAATAAGTGGCTATTATTTCAGTGCTTGCAGTAATTGTTTCTTAATTTTCCATTTGACTAGCTATCTCAAGAAAGCACTTTGCATCTTTGACCAGTAGTTACTAAACATTTAACTTCTAGCATTCCCTTGGTCTTTGGCAGAGTGACTCTTGCAGGCAACAGCACAAGTTGCTTGTGGGTCATTGAAAAATTGCAGGTGGCTACACACCAGCCATAATGGCGGTTCAATGGCTTGATGAAAAAGTACGAGAAATTGCTGCTTGTGGTAGTGTTGATTGGTTTGTCTTTACTTGTAATTATCTGATTTATAATATAAAAGTTATTCTCTTCATGCTTTTATATTATATTAATAGTACTTGGTGACATGACAAAGCCTGTTAAAGCCCACAAACAACCTGCCTCTCCATCAGCACTGTTCATCCTGCCAAAGCCCTTAGAATGTTTCCATCTTCTCAGCGTCCAAGACCCCGATGCTGTCAGCCACATTTGATGCGCACATTCTCTTTATATAGTTCATACTGATAGAAGTCTGAAATAACTTGCATAACATGGAATTTTCTGCCAAAAAGTTGATTTGTTTCTAAAGAGGTTTTTTCAAGCTCCATTCATTATGAATAGTATTTTGTGCAATTCTCCCCTTGTATCACAGGAATGGTTTCCTTAGCCCCCTTCAACCAAACACTTGATACCACGTTTCGTGAATTAGCAGCAGACAATATTATCAACTTTCTTTTGAACCACTAATGTTATAAATTATTTATTTAATTATATCTTGCATTGTTAGCAAAGACTATGTACTCCAGTTGCCAATATTAGACACAGTTTTCAAAAGAGTTATCATGGGAAAAACACATTTAACATACCTACTCAGAGCCAGAAAATGTGATGACTTTGTTTGTTGACCTTTTTTGAGAGTAACAATTTGAGAACTCCTTGGAACTAAATCACCTTTGTAGAAATGGGAAGAAGAAATTACTGGAACCCAACAACCCTTGCAGCATAGGATGAAAACTGTAAATTTAAAAAAAGCTGTTAGGTGTTGGAAACACATGAAACTGCAATAAAACGGGCTGTATTCCTTTGCCTTTAAATTCTTAATCGATAACTTGGTGAGAGTGGTACATATAACTATGTATGAGATCATCAGTTGAAAAAGGAATCCAAGACGAAATTACATTATACAATATTCAAGAGGGATACATTTTGTACCCCATCATTATATCCATAATTTGGGAGGTAACAACCACCAATGTGTTTTTCTTTGATAGCTCTGCAAATACTGAACACATCAACATTTCTGAATAAATGTGCTCAGTGTCAGCCTATCGGCAAGCAGTACCAAGCCCTTTTGCCACATCTATCAAGTGCTCATTCCGTTATATGTGTGTCATGAAATCTCATCTGTAGTAATAAAAATTATAATTCTTTGCATAAAGAGGAACATTTGAATATAGTAGAAACAAAACACATACATAATATATTTGGAAATTTATATCTATTAAGAAACTAACCGGGCAGACGAACTGCTAAATTTTACGCTCATAGTAAAAACATCCTGACACTTAAATTTAAATATTAATAATGTATATCAAATGTATATGTAATAATTTTCGTATACTTACAGTTGTATGTGGAAAAAAAAAAAATTATTCATCTTTATGTTGTAGCTTGCAATTGCAGCACAAATTCCTCTCCCCTGTCCAAACAGTTGTAATGTTACTATTTTCCATTACAAACTTATGCCTATCATCATTCGATTTCTTATAAGAATAGACACTTTGAAAAAGTCTTGTCGTAAAATTTTCTGAAAACATGTACATAACCTATTTTCTCACGCATAGCTGCCATAAATTTTTGTCTGAGTGTTTTCCCCTTATCATCAAATTCTAATGCCACTCTCTGAAGACAGTCTTCGTTAAAATCATTAAAATCTTTACCTTGTTTCCTGATTTTTTTTTTTTTAGTGGCACTAATATTGCTTTTGATGTTGATGCATGTCAGTCACATTGTGCATTCACTAGCATTGCATGCTCTTGCTGTCAAAATGTTAATTTGTTTAAAATTTATACTTCATCTAAATTTTTTTTTTGATAGCAGATAAAGACTGCACTCTAAAGATTATAGGTTGATTTTGTTTGTTAACCACTTTCCTTTTACAACTAGCACTTAATCTAGCTCAAGGTTTACGTAGTGCCATAATTTCAATGACAACTTTACACGCAAACAAATGAAAAACAGCGAAGATCATTCAAAGTCCATTGTGGTACTGGCTACTTGGGCTACAGACTAGAGCAAACACCAGAGGCAGCTTTTGAGCTACACATTATCTGTATCAATTAAGCATGAGTGAAGACTTTATCATGTACTTATGAAGCAAGATGGGAACAATTAGACCCACACACAAAATACGGTTTCCTCTCAGAGAAGAATGATTAATATTCTTTATTCAAAAAATAACCATAAGTTTATGCACATTCTGTAACAGTGTAAAACACAAATGGATAAAGATACAAACTTTGGATTTTCACATACTTGTTCAGCAAAATCAACCTCTTGCAAAAAACAACTGAATTTGGACAATTCTTTTAGCACATCTCAGAAACATTTCACTTGACTCGCTGTGGCCACTGTAACACTGCGAACTAGGCTACTGGCACCAGCTAGTGGGATAAGCACCGTTGATCCACTGTTCTTGAGCGGCCAAGAAGTTCTTTTCCAGGTGTAACCATCTGCTAAGGAATATTGTTAATATATTTCACTCTCTTGTTCTGTATATATTGTTCACAGCATTTACTGCCACCTTAATAAATCAAAGATCCTGAAAATATGTCAGAAACTGGGTATTGAAGCTGTGAAGCTGTATGAAAATGAATCTGTAGTATAGGTCCATAACATTCCCACGACTATAGTGTTTCATGGAGAAAATAGGCTTCATAAAAGCTCTTGCGTGTCTTTACCTTCAAACATATAACTTGTAAATGTTTGGAATTGAAATCCATCTTGCAACAAAAGCTGTTTTAAGTCGTGTAATTATGCATAGAAAGCTGAAGATGACTATCATAATTATAGTGGTTTCCTTGGGTACAGACATGATCATAAATTGTGTCATTCTTGATGTAGGTAGGCCACAAACCATCTCTAGTCCAGCTTCACCACTCGAGTATGGCACCTTAGCAAACTTGGTTTAAGTCTCCAGCAGGAGGGAGGGCTCTGGTGATGTCATCCATACACGCATTGGTGAACAAAGCTTAGTAATAGCCGGGGAGGTGGCTTGTTAAAATATCAACATCATTAAGGTAAAGATTCTGAGAGATGGGGCTGAGGAAATTCATAACATGCTGTGCTGAGCTGGTAGATTTTGAAAGGCTTGACAGGGTGTCGACAAATCTGGAACTCGGGTAAAACAGGGAATTTTTCATTTCTGAAAAACTCTGGGAATATAAACTATACCACCCAAAAGTCAGGGGAAATCTCCAAACACTAGGAATTGTTTAGATAACCAAAACATACCTCTGCCACCTGTGCGTCAGCATTCTTTTTTTGTGTGTGTGTTCCATGGTCAGACATCTGCCAAAAATAGTAAGCACATTAAATATTACGTAGTACGTGAGTTGCCACCATGGTGTGCTAGTGATCAATGTTTATTTAGTGTCATGCTGCTCATGCGAGAGAGTATCAGTTACTGCTGTAAACATTTTTTTTTTTTTTTTCGATTGATCAATCCATATTTGAACTGTGTGTTATTGTAAAGTATTGTGAAGCACAGAGAGTAATTTACTCCCTACTTCCATTGTGTTCTTTCTGATGCATGTGTTGGTGAGTATATTTTGTAAACAAAGAAACAGCACAATAATTTCACATCGCTGGACACTCGGGCAGTGAAGGCGAGAAAGAGCTCTTAATTCTACATATGTAGCAATTAGTTTTGCTTTTTGTGCAATGCAGTGCTTTATGAAGCTTCTACAATTGGAGGTGTGTTCTAAAATTATTGGTATTTGTAATGTTTTTATGTTTGATTGAGGCCATGTTCGGATTGATGTTTTGATAATCTTAGTAATTTGAGGTTTAGTTAGTATATTCAAATTTGGAAGCCATCAATTTTCGCTTGTTTAGCATTGGTTGCCATAGGTACAAAATTGGTTAACGTAATATCTTTGTTAATGAAAGCTGCCGATTCAGACATGGCCTATATGTAATATGACAGAACCTAGGCTGTGTCCGAATTTGCCTTAAGTACATACTTGTGCAGTGCATACCTGTCCCTGGAAGTGACTATCATAAGTGCTGTCAGCATTGCAAGTGAAGTATGCAAGTAAACAAAGAAACAAAGGTGTGTACTTGCGAATGTTGTGCCATTTTGGGAAGCAATTTGTTGTTTACAAATGATATTGACATAGTTTTATTTAAAGATTAATATGGCAATAGTACTATTTTGTAGGCACAAAATTTTTTACTGAGTAAGTATCGCAAGGTGCACCTTATAATCTAAACAATAGTCATATTAGGCCGATGTTCATAACCTACAAAAGCTAAGGTAAAACAAACATTTAATTTGGAAACTCATGTTCAGTCAACAAGAAAAGAAATATTATGTAAATCAAATTGAAATATTATATAAGCTTTGATTTAACCGTATTACTTTGGGCGTATATAAAGTTTTTCTTCAGAAAATACGTTCATTGAAATTTATTTGCTGGCTAATAACTTTTACAGAAGCCAACTAGTCTGACTGCCTGAATTCAACAAGTTTGGTGCCAAGGGTAAGTAAAGTATGGAAGGATGCAAGTACACAAGTATATAACTGAATTCAGACACTGCCTTAGAAAAACTACCAGCAATTTGCTAGTTATCAATTTTTGGGCATTATTTGGTGCACATATTATGATTACAAAATTAATCTGCCATTTAACACACTGTGTAAATTTGTTTCCATTAAGCGTAAACAGTAAACACCATTATGGTATTCGGACCCACTTGCCACACAGTGATAGTTCTAGAGACCCATTAAGGACTAAGGAGAGGACTTTTTAGTGGTGGGACATTGTGCGTTAGGTTCAAACCATTTGGTTTTCAATAATTATAAAGTTTTAATGCTAAAAATAAATTCCAGTACTTAGTAAATAGACATCTGAATACAACTACCTGCCAATATAATTGCATTGTGAATACTGTGGTATTAAACATGTACTTTTCTCAAGAATAATTTTATTTTCATCCATTGTGATAAGTGCTAAGGGAGGGCTCGAGCCATCTTAGCCTTCTTGGATCCGCCCCTGCTGCAGTGCGACTTGTCGTGCACTGGTGCTAAGTTACTTGCAAATGGTCTATGTATTTTTATGAATCACAATTCATTACTATTTTAATTGGAAAAAGGTTCTGTCCAAGCTCTGTACAAATGTTATAGAGGAAAGGTTTCAAGAATAAAAATACACATGTATAAGGGATGTGTTTTTTTTTTGTAGGAAGTGTGTGGGGACACTGAATATGCTAATGGTGTAAAAAAGAAATACATGATGCCTCTTTCTTTTGGAATGTTACTTGAGCACAATACATCCGCCACTGGAAAATTAAAGAGAATTATTGTGCAGTTTACAAAAAAGGTCAGGGAAAAGTTACAACTTTTGGTCGAATTTTGTGCAGCTGGTTTTGTAGAAACCCTGCTGGTCCTTAAATTCTCTATAATTGATGGATCATTTGCATCTGTGTTAATGCAACATAAAGCCATTTTTTTCATCTCATGTATTAATATAAGCATAATGAAATGCTGCTACAGTATTTTCATATTTAATAAGCCTGATTTTTCCTTTGCATGTTTGGGAGGTATCTTCAGATCAGGTGAGTATCACACACACTATAAAAAAAAAACAAAGGTGCTTGTTTTCATACTGTCCTGAAGTTTTGCAGCTGGTTACTTGTCTGTATTGGATGTGCATGTTGCTGGAAACATTTAGCTAAACATATGTACTTTGTATTTCTATCTTTTGTAGTTACATCTTTCTGTCTCTTGTAGTTACATATTTATGGTGCATTTGTAATGCTGTGTATATAGATGGTTTTGTCACGTACACTTGTTCATACCCTGACAATTTATGGTGATGATTGATTTTATGCAAATGGCACTTGCCCTTAAGAATATCATTAAATTCAGTTAAGGATTTCATTACCCAGTAATTAGTCATTTTTATTAAATTGAAAGTTATTGTTAAGTGTGTTTTATAAACTTAGTTGTGCTGTTAATTGTAAATGAACTAACATTTTAAAATCATATTGAATCCATTAGTACAAATGAAGATATAAAGTTAGTGTTACCAACAATTCTTATACATTTGTGCTTCCACCATCATGTGGTGTACTATAGGGTCTTATTAATCTGAGAAGTTTGTCTGGAAATCCCAATGGTTTGCCACTGATAAAGATGGGAGATGAATGGCTAGTTAGTGCCTAAGTCATCAGACTTCAATAGTGGCACAATTAGGCTAGCAAGGTGGTCACAAATCCAGAAATGGCGTTGAACTTCAGGCCTTACCAACACCTGCAGTATTAGCGAGACAAGGCTAGTTATGACAGTGTGTGAACGTGTGTATCTTGGGTGACAATAATTAAAAATTTGTTAGCTACATTACAGGAGGTATAATTGATAAATTTAGAGAGATGGTTGTGTGAAGTTTCTGAGAAAGGGCTTTTATGTTCTTCTGAGTGGGAATTGATAATGGCAGGATAAATGAAACAGGTAAGGTAAGTTGGTTGATGGAGACTGAAGGTATAATAAAACTGTGAATCATTCAGTTGATACATTTGAAGCATTTGTATTAATTGTGCTAATTGCTGTTATCTCCCATGTACCAAAACTGTGTTAGTGTTTAAAATCTGTCAAATGTTAAATTGTATCATTTACATGCTATTTGGGGGTGGCAATATTTTGTGAACATAGCCACTGGATCAAGAGTTTTAAAAATAGAAACATCTTTTAATTGAAGTGTGTGAGGAAAAGGCCCAAATTTTGTCTATAGCTTTGGTAGCATGTACATATTTTTTAAATAATTTGTTTTATTGTTTATTATTATTATTGTTTTAAAAAAACTGCTTGTATTTATTTATTAGTAAGTTTTTATTCAGCGTTTTGACTCCATTTGCTACAAACATTTGAAGTGCTATGTAAACGTTATATATAATGTGAAAACATTCTCAAACATAAGATTTGGGAACCATTTTTTCATTCCTTTGAGTGTAAATGGTGATACATTATGAGAATGTTGTGTGCTTGTAGTTATGCTCATCCTCTCTTTTCTCCGCTACGTACAAGTAGTGAGGGTTAGAACAGCGGACAGAGCTGGTAATGATGAGAATTCATTGTTGTGCAGGATGTCAGTCCACAATCAGACAGCTCAGACCCAGGCCTTGCCCTCGTGTTGGAAACGTCAGGCAGAAGTAGTAGCAGCCGCAGCAGCAGCAGCAGCAGTGCGAACCTGTTGGACGACTCCGATGACTGAAAGTACGCTGCAAAGCTCGCCCAGAGCTTTCTAGAGAAACTTTCGCTCTGATCCAACATGCAGAACAAAGTTCTTGTCACCGATAGTTTGTGGCTAGTCCAAGTTTGTTTGCTGTTGATTATGCTGAATTGGTTATGTGATTCAGAAATGTTTTGTGGGTGACCCTGCACTTGTAGATTGCGTTTATGATGTTGTTTGACTCACCAATGTGTTCATTTGATACACTAGTATTTTACTCAGTAATATATTAAACTACATAATATTGGCGAAGTCAATTCAAAGAATTGTTACTTTGCTTGTAAATTGTTTTTTATTTAGTGTACAGGTGTAATGAAAAATAAGTTCTATTGGTTTTCTTTTTGCCAATCGATTTTAATGGCATTCTGATACATAATGTTATCATTACAGGTTTTTTTTTTTTTAATTGAAAGTATTTTAAAGAGGAATATCCATGTCATGTATATGTGAAATGTGAGACTGAGAAAAACAAATCGACTCTTTTTGAAATATCTTATGAATGTTTGGCAGGTCTGTGTAGCAGTACTAACATAACTGATACTGTTTTTCATTTTAGGAATAACAATTTTGACAGTGTTTTGGCAAATGCTGCCTGTAGTTTGGAATTTATAGTGCTTGGTTACCGTTAACATATTGAACAGATCTACTGTCATATACAAAATATTACAAGATTTTGCATTGGTTGAATTGTGACAGAAATCTTGCTGATTGATATTCAAGAAGCAGTGTTCGTGGCACAGACTTTTGTGCTGGAATGGTATAACTCCTACCAAGAAAGATCAACTTAGTGAATGTGGACATGAGAATGTGGACTGTGTAGACATTGTGGTTAGACTCCGTGGTAATGGATTAGGGGTAGTGACCATGTGATAGAAGTGTTCTAAAATGACAGAATTATTATATGAGCCTGTACATATTGTGTCCAGTAATAGACGCTTTTCCAGCCATAAAATAAATGACAAATATATATATATATATGACAAATCTCTTTGTACATGCGTGTGTGCTTGTGTATTGTGTGTATGCATTTGAGGTGTCATGTGTACTTGTGTGAAAGCTAATACGTGTGGATTTTTTTTAGTATTGGCTGAATAGTTTTGTATATGTGTAAGTCGTGTAGCTGTAAAATTTTGATTAAAAATTCCAATTTTTTTTTTTGTGTATTTTTGATAGTTTTACCTGTACTGAAACTGCAGTTTGATTTAGATCTTTGTGTTATGTAGGTGTGGAATCAAAATAATATTTATTAATTCTGAAACATTATAAATTGTAGATAACAAGCAAGAAGAAATTTAATTTTTTTGAATTGTTTAGTGGTTAGAAAATTTTATGTACTTTATATGTATTTGTGACAAGCATTGCAGCTAGGGCTGAGGGAATCACGTTTCAGCATTTATAGAAATCTTAAGTTGCTTCATTTGTATAAAAATTGTTCTGTTCAGTAAGAAATTATATGGAAATTTTGAATGTTTGACAGAATCACATTTCGTCACACTAATATGTGTGCATGAAGCATGTCAAGATTTTGAGTTCAAGATTTTTTGAACTTAAATTTTTTGCTCAAATAATAAGGACAAAGGAGTGTGCATTGTTAGCAATGTGTGTTTTGTTTTGACTATTTATTAATGACTCACTTGGACTTGCGAACAGCATTATATAAACCGATATTGCATTAAAATGTATTCCTTTCATGTACTTCAGAATTACATTTTTAAATTCATATTTATGGCAACTTACAAGTCTAGTGTAATCATGATATTGATTGCAGTAGAGATAAAAGTAATTTTTCATCTTTGCATTTAGAAATTGTAAGTGCATATAAAATTGTTTTGCCACTACATAATCATGAACATTCTCGCACATGTGCACACGCAGATAGTAGAGGAGTTGTAAAATGAACAACCAACATGCAAGATTAATACATTTGTCAGAGTTTACAAAAACAATTTTTGATAAACACATGAAAATAACTGTGTGTCATTTATTGCATAAAATTTATTTTTATTAAGTTATTTTTCAGTTAAAAATTGTATTTTACACTGTTGTTATCATGTGATTGCAAAATGCTTTCTTGTTGGTGTGACATCGCAAATTATAGTCAGCCTTGGCTCACAGAAAAGTGTTCTTAGTGCAGATTTATCACCTGAAAGACTGAAATGACAGACCATTTCGTAAAAGTGCAACATGAGAATTTGCCATGGTTTGATACTGTTGTTATACTTCATTATTTTAGGTAATTCCAGTAATTATATCTGAGAATAAATCAAAAGATCAGCTCCAAATTAGTTTGTACCATGATTTTTAAAATGAAGCCATTCATTGCTTGTCTATGAGTAGTTGCATAAAGTGCTGCAATTCCACATTAAGACTAATGGGTAGAAGATAAGTTTTCATGGTGGTTATACTATCATCGTAGAGCACTAAGACATCTAATATGCTTTAACGTAATGTCGTTTCAAGTATTTTAAATTGTTAGTTTGACACATGGCACCCTATTGAGCAGCAAGCATGCACACACTACTTTTCGACTTCGCCCCATCAAGTGTTGATAGAAATACTAGGCAAGTCACACATCAGCGGACAATTAATCCAGTGGCTACAGAGTTATCTAACCAATTTCGGACAACTACATACACGTGGATAATCAATCAGATTGTACGGTCCACCTATAAATTGACATGTGGTCGCCACCCTCGAAGGCAAAGATTATTTTACCCACCGACATGGCAGATAGATAGAAGTTATCAGGGTTGCAGTAAGAGAGTAGCACCCCTGCTGCCAATGACGTCACTGCTGCCGAGCCTTGTGGAGAGGTGGTAAATATGTCGACTGCCTCCAGGCAGGGAGATAAGAATTGCATGGCGCAGCCCACTGCACTGTAATAACCAATCCCTTCGTTTGGAGGCTAGCAAACCCAGCACCCCTGTGGCTACCAAGCTGCAATTTGGAGTATATAAGGAGAAGCGACACCGCTCTCGCCAGTCTACGTCGGCCCGCCGACCTGTATAAGGTCGGAGGGCTCTCCAGGCTCTGCAGAAGACTCTCCAGTCTGAAGAAGGCTCTTCCTCTCCAGCAGCCTGCAAAGGCTCTTCAGCAACCGAAGAAGGTTCCTTGTCTTCTACCAGTTTCCACTCCGCAGCCAGCGGAGTAAACCCCGGTGAAACTCCAAAGGTATCAAAACGTCCCAACCCCTGCACCCCTACCCGAGTCAATCCTTGCACTCCGCGGTAGCAGGCCGTAAATGTCGTCCCTTCTGGACAAACCACCTCCTTTACTAATTGCTGTAAATTGCGTCTTAGAAGTTTGCTGGAGTTATTTGGTTTTAATATTTTTCTCTAATTTTAACTTACACAGGTTTGCCTCCACCTCCCATACGTGACTCAAGAATAATTTACTAATTACAGTAGAATCCCGTGGTAGCGAGCACGGGAACTGCGAGAACACAGAAATAACGAGGTATTTTCAAGGAACCGTCAAAAAATCGCAAAATATTCCATGAAGAAGTGCATGTTCACAAGTTGAAACATGTGCGGCAAGATCATGTGAAGCAGGCTTGCGGCAGGACTCGTGACTGTATGAAGTGCACTTTTATCTGTCTGCCGTAACTTTACTCCCTCACCCCACCTCCGTTTTCCCCTAATCACTTTGTGCCCCTCTCATTCCTGGTGAGGTAGTCTTTTCACTTCCCCTTCATATCTTTTTATGTGAATTTGAGCTAGTGTAAATTTAGTAATTGTAATTGGTGG
Organism: Dryococelus australis; assembly: GCA_029891345.1. Classification (NCBI taxonomy): domain Eukaryota; kingdom Metazoa; phylum Arthropoda; class Insecta; order Phasmatodea; family Phasmatidae; genus Dryococelus; species Dryococelus australis. Next base: position 90,695,730 of record CM056994.1, read on the forward strand.
CTCATTTTGCAAACCAGCGACATCTATGGACCAGTCATGAGTGGGCCGAACCCCTTGGGTTTCTTGGAGTCTGAATAAGAACAAGACTCCCGAGGCCTGCCCGGTATACCCGAGCCGGCCCGAAGAAATGCTCCCATCTAGTCTGCCCTTGTCACGCTCATTTCCTTAGTGTGTCTACATAAGACTATGCCAGAAGGGTTTGAGCGATGCTACTAGATTGTGAGTACGCCATCATAATAATTTTGTTACAAGCCAAACAAGATGATTGTTATTTTAATATTTTGTTCTTTCCCGAATTCGATGCCTAAGAAACGAGGTGGGCGTCAAAGTCATATCAGACGTCTAGCCCGTCGGACACTTCAAAGAGAGGTAACTCGAACCACAATTATGAGGCCCGTCGAGCTCCCCAGGGAACTTACGCCACCCCTATCACAGCTAGCTGAGAGGCCAGATAAACCAGTCGGGGAAATACCTCTGATTAATGAAAACTGCAATTCCTATGTGGATTCGCTGTTTGGGATTTGTTGGCCGTGGCCAGATCTAGATCACGTTAGTTATTTAGTACGTCCAGTGCCCAATCCAATAGCGAAGCCTATACCACAGTTGTGCCCCGTTACCAGAATACCTCCCACTACCTGTCATACGTTTAGCTACAGGGAAGGTTCTAATATAGTTATTCCCCCGAAACCAACACGTAACTACAAGGTAGTAACCACTTCTCTCGATTTTGTCCCATCAGGTAAGCCAACCAGACCAGCCCCATGCAAACGCCCCGGAAGCGTAAGGGAAGCAGATTAGTTATGATCCCGGACATTAAGTGATTCATCCAGTCACATCTCTACATTACCACCACTTCCCTCCCTCCCCCCCCCCCCCCCCCCCCCCCCCCCAGTGACAGCTGGCGTCACAGTTGACGGCCTTCACTGCGAGTAAGAACAAGTTCCCTGGGAGGGAGTCATTCATGATCAAACTCACCCTGGGTTTGACTCCCCTCAGTATAACCCAGCTCTTCCACCAGCCGGTGTTCCACTAAACTCCCCAACGTGGGCAGATCCTCAACCTGCTGAGCAAACTTCTTGTCAGATTCTATTACACTATGGAAGGGCAGTAAACTCGCACTCCGGAGAGGGAATCTCGCTTTCATCTGCCAGACCTAACTCGTCTTCCCCTATTGACCCAGCTGGGAAGAGGAGCTTTAAGGATAGGCGAGCCAGTGGGTAAGAAGGGAAACCTTGCCCATAACTAGATAGACCCAAGGAAAGGGTTGCATCAAGTTTCATTAAAATGTGTACTGCTGAAGGAGGTTATGAGAAATGATTATAAATTATAAGCCATGTATTATTTTTCAGTACACGACAATTTTAAGGAACTCCACGTTATAAACGTTTAACATGTGTTTGACTTTCAGCACTACTGCAACTTTCTTGACATATGATAAGATGAAAGTCTGTTCACAAAACACAAATGTGGAAGTGTAAATTATTTTATTTTGTGTATTAGAATTCTGTTTACATTTATTCAACACATGTTGGCAATAAATTTAATAACCCTCTATTAGGAGTGTTCAACCCTGCAATTTTTTGGTTCAAATCAAACTCAAACTATTAGCAAAGAAGTTCCTCGAACTTGAACTTTTAGGCATTTATACAGCTGCATGTCTATTCTCCTCATATAAAAAAATTGCCTACAAAATTTGTCTACAATTACCATCTTACTTAAACTGAATAGAAGGTTTCAGCAGAAACAAAGAATTAAAATTTCTTATAACCGACGTATGCTGCTTATATGAGATATATTAAATAAGACTGTGACTCATCATAACATGTTACATCTACCAGGAACAGCAACCATACATGGCTACAGGATTGTTCCTATGGAAGGAGTTACAGACACGTGGTATTTTCCTGCTGTACCAGACCCAACTTTCTCTCGCTACTCACGTAGCTTCTACGTACCCCAAGGAACATTCAAACCCAGCACGTTTTTCACGAGAGTGCACAGGATCGCTCCAACCATAGCGAGTGGTCCTAGTATGTAAAACAACCATTGTTCCAAGCGGCCACAGAACACATCAACCTCCCCAAAGCACCTGCTAGACAGTCTGTTGCTGAGCCTTACGAAAATGGCAGAGCGACGCTGAGCGCAAGGGTAGTTTTCCCACCCCGCTTGCTCCGGGCAGACGTCGCCCGGGTGTAATAACATTACAAACCATAGTTTAGGACCACAGATCCCAGTCAGGTGTCTGTACGTCAATAACACACATCACCTTTGACGACCACCCATTCTGTGCACCCAGGTGTACAGAAAGGTAGAGCCCCAACCACTAGGTACACCTCCATCAAGAGCAGGACAACCACCTCAGGTTGTATCACTCACTAGAGCACTAAGGGTGCTGGCAGGGGTATTTTGCCTGGGACTGGAGACCCGGCTGTTGCTGGACCACACACTAACAGTAGCAGGAAGGCGGCCCATATGACCTACCGCTCTATGTTTGTGTGCCATGGTGCAGAACTGTAGGAGCACAAGGTTCACGCCATCAACTGCTGTTGGGCCCTACACTTAGTTAAGGGTCTGTCTAATTGTTTGTGCCGACTGCAAGTATATATGTGTCAATACTGCCTATGTCCTTCATGGAAGACACGGTGCTTGAAGGGAGGAGAAAAAGGAGGAGTTCTGTACTGATAGCGAGTGTGCGCCAACAACCCATCCATGCTTGGTGGAGATACCCTACGGGAATGGGCTCAGACCACCCATCACCTGGAGAGTAAGTCCTCTTCAATCAGCACCCCAGTTTATTTTCCCTGGACCAGATTTAGCATTGAGACACATCCTGCAGTAAGAGCACTAGTCATAGGACGTGACACGGGGTTGGGTATTGGCAACTCATTTTGTGGAAGCAGTGCAGCCGTCACCTGGACTCAGAGATACCTGACCTCTCCATACAGCACCACCCAGACAACTACTGGCCCCAGCCAGCCTACCTCTACACCGGAACCCAGGAGATCTGTGAGTGAGTACCCTGGCAAGTCAGGCCTGCTTCAATGGATTAAGGCAGGGCTGTCACCAGCCCTGAAGCTCAAATCCTGGTTCCTGTATATAAAAATCCTTGGAATTAAAAAAATTGCCAGTTATAGAAAAAAAAGTGGATATGAAAGACGTTTACATATTTAGTGTAGTAGTTTTGGTTTGGAATATGCAAACCATGGTAATTCTTTCTCCACTCACACTTGTACTTTCCTTTGTACAGCGACTGTATAGGCGATAATTTTCATTTCCTCGCCATTGTGATATCAATGCCACATGTAAAACACAGTGACCAAAATCAGATTGCATGCATAAAAAAGACAATTTGCTGCATAAGTTCTTTTTAATGGCCTTGGCTTTTGCATGTGACCGATCATACAGCCAAGAACAGAAATATGTAGATAACTGTATACCCGTGCCAGTGAATAATTAAGCAAAATATTTTGGACAGACACACTTGAAGCAATGGCATATGTCCAAAATATTTCGCAAAATTATTCACCTCTGTTAAAAGAATCCTTCAAAGAAATGCATCAATGAAACTGACACACACATTACTGTGGGGCGCTAGTGTTGCAGGTACACAACAGCCACTTTTGGCAAAGTGCTGCTATAAAAAATACTACTTAATTTTGGTTTTGGATTTTTCTAAGTGTGTTAAAAATCCATTAAAATGGCAGGCCTGGACTAAGGTGGCAGTAAGAAATATTGGGGTACTGCCCACGGCAGACTTCGTACCAAACCGCCAGCCTACCCGACCAGCACGAGTCTCTAGTACAAAGCTGACTCTGTCACAGTAATGGAGTACCCGAGTGTACCTGACCTAGCGCTCACCAAAAGTAACATTGACTATAGTTGATTCACTATAACTACGCCTTTTCTGAAGCCCTGCTAAATGTGTACTTTTGGTTACTAATTACGTATCCTTCCACTACACGTAAAAATAAACACTGCCATGTGTCTTCTATTTTTATACTGTCAAATGCGTTGGTTGCTGTTTACAACTGTTCAAAGAATTATGTCATACTGCAGAAACCATTTCGTACGAATGTTCACAATTTAGGCCTATAACAATATTTAGGTCAGCTTTATAACTATTCATTGCACGCAATATAGCACGTTACTCATAATACACATTAATATTTTGCCACGATGGTGTTTGTTGCAACTGTGGCGGAAACAACAATAGTATTTAATCTGTTGTTATTAATATGTGTTTGGAATAAAAATTTTAATGAAGGGACGACCAGTCCAACAAAACTACACACATCATTTTATTATTTATTTTATTTTATCTAGGCGGGCTTAGTATTTCGTTGGGATTGTTGCAGACATCCAAATCACAGAAACATAAGTTCATTACACAGCTGTTTTCCAAACACCCATCGCAAAGGTACAACATTGTGATAAAACCTTAATGTAAATAATTAATTTCATCGTAACATCATTTCATGGTAAAATTGTATAAACTTTGCATATATTTGAAATCCACACACACCTAGTCGGTGTAACGATTACAACGCAGACACCACGCTCGTTTACACGCTATGCAGCAATCACAACACATTTAAAATCAGTGAAAGAGAGACCAGGTCAGAACGGCCCGAGAGAGACAGTAGCCAGGACCGAATCAACCATACTTTGAGTAGTTGAGAAACACCTCGTGGCATCCAAGTCAATAGGATGTCAAGACAGCGAAGGCAGTCCTACAGAGCCAAAAGCCAACAACATGGTTTATGTGGCCCCAGAGACATGTAGTCGTACCACTTGCCAGGGTACCGGTATTTACCACATAACATGCATTCATTGTCGACTACAATTCCACTACTGGTTTCTGGGATGGGAAGATGAAGCCCGCAATACCGACCGATTAGAGTACATTTGGGAGGCGTGTCGAACTTGACACATATTGTAGGTGGATCTCATGTCCAGGTCATGGCATACGTTTAGTTCAATGTATCATGTGTAACGAGCCATACCACCACACCTGCATAGGTTGGCAGGAGAAGTCATTCGGCCAGGACTAGTATATTGATGCGAGGTATGTAAGAGTCACCAAATACCATCTGTATAACCCAAGACATCGTTCAGGACACACTAGACAACCAGGAACAGCTCCAGACTGTCCTACCCTCAGATACGCGGAGGAAGTGCAAATTCGAGGTTATGCAGGTTGACCTCGTGAGGCACCCATCACTTTCACAAACAAATGTGAAAAAGAATTCAGTTACACCAACCTCCCCACGAAGAATGGGTTCGAATGCCCAAACTCACCTAAGCGGGAAAGCCTAAGAGTGGTGGGAACGCTGTAGAGTTTATATCCGAGTTGGGTCAGTTCTGCAAACGGCTAGCTGCAAATTTTACAGGCAAATAGGTGGTAGCTAGGCTGACTACTGAGTACTATGGTCAAGTGCAGGAGCCCGACGAAGAGGCTCAAATATTTATCAGAAGAAAGGAGCAAATGTTACACCGAATATTCCCCGATGGAAACGAGTCTTAGTGATGTTCGATATATCTGAAGAATGTTACAACCTAGTCTGAGGAACATTTTGCTGATGCAGATACCCGAAAACCTGGATGAATTTGTAGACAGTGCAAATGAAGCAGAACACAACTTCAATGCGCAAGCAGCCCTTAACGAACCACAGTGTACGAAAGCAGCGGAGGCACGTCAACCTCCACCCAAGTAGATGATAAGAAACCCATCTCCTATCCCACAGGCGCCATTAGTACCGAAATGCTGGTTTAATCCAGGGCACCATTGGAACAAAGATTACCCTATAAAGGAACCAAGGCTACAAAGTTCAGGAGGGGAAACTGCCTACAAAGCAGCTACTCCATCCATTACTTATCAGTCAAGACAGTGGGCGGGAAACGCCGAAGCAGGGATATGAAGCTGGCCACCACATCCGGCAAAACAGGGCCCTACATCCAACGCTTGAGTGGCAAAATGACTACACTTATTGCCGCCCACCTAGAAGTGGAGATTAATGGCAGAAGGGTCTTAGCCCTTATAGATTCAGCGGCAGCTGAGAATTTTATTAGAAGCAATTTACTCAGTCCACAACAGCGACAAAATCTCAGGCCGCAGTGGAATGTCGTACATATGGCTCAACCTGACAATACTTAAAAAGTGGGTGGTTGTATTGAACTAACGGTTACCTGACATAGGCATTCTAACCTGCTGAGTTTGTGGTCTCCCCAGGCCTAACCGAGACTGTTATATCTGGCCATCCCTGGCTACAACCTCAGCAATGTGTCATAGACCATGGGAAACTGTGTCTATCTAGGTAATAAATATTGGATCACAGTCAATTGGGAGAGCAGTCGCTTAGCTGTGATACTGATGCCTATTGACTACAAGAAGACAAATCATGAACTCCCGGAATAAAGATTTCAAGAGTTAAAGGAGTGTCCTTGATGAACATGCCGGCATTTTTGGGCAAGAGGACATATTATGCCAGATCAGATCCATACAACATGAGATCTGGATTACCACGGACACCCCAATATATAATCAACCCTGCCAGGTATCCGTACGTAGGCACCACCAGCTAATCATGGAACAAGTCAATGACTGTAAGGAGCAAGCGAAAGTTGAGCCCTCAAATTCACCTTATAACTCACGTCTTTGTGCCAAAAAAAGATGGCAAGCTCAGATTCTGTGCAAACTATAAGGCAATTAACGATGTGACACATCCAATAGCACGCCCTGCTATCAACTTGAACCATACTCCAAAATATTGAAGCGAAAATCTTCAGTACCCTTGACATGGAGTCCGGATACTGGCAGATTTCAGTGTATCCAGACTGCAAGAAGTTCATGGTCTTCACAACACCCGAAGGAGAAACTCTGCAATTCAGAGTAATGCCGTTTGGCCTAAAGAATGCACTTGCCACATTCCAACACCTCACGTCAGCAGAAGTGCTCACTGGATATATCAGCGAATTCTGCTTCGCTTATTTAGGTGACGTCATGATCTATTCGAAGACGTAGGAGGAAAATCTAACCCACATCCAGAGGGTACTGGAGAGGTTCGAATTACATGGGATGACCTGTATATTAACAAATAGTCTTTTCGGGAAGACTTTCAAAAATGAACGCTCTGACTTGTGAGACTCCAAGACAGTGGCATCTCGTTGATTTCTGTCCCTGGAATGCAAGCTTGTTGAAAACCAAAAGTTGAATGTGGAGTATCATATGTTCCTGCAGGATTATCTCAACCAAGGTCATATGGAATTGCTTGGGGAGCTTTCACCAGTAAATGCCAATGATTACTTCATCCCTCACCACTGTGTAACTCGCCCAGGTAGTCTTAAGTACCCAGCTCAGAGTGGTGTTTGATGCTTCAGACTGTGCCAGTAATGGGGAATCTCAAGGATCATTTACTTGTTGGACCGAAGCAATTGTCTGATCTTGTAACTGTTTTACTTCGTTTCAGTCTTCATTTTGTGGCACTTACTGCAGATGTATCAACAAATTTTACATCTTACTGATTGCACCTATCAGAAAATAGTGTGGATATTTTTGTCAGATCAGCCATTGTTTGAATACCAGCTCAACACAGTGACACTTGGACTTTCATCAGTACCTTACCAAACGATAAAGGTTACTCACAAGTTGGCTCTGGATGAAAAGGATAATTTCCCTACTGCGGCTCAAAGAATCATGCAAGATGTTTACATGGATGACATCCTGACTGGTGCAAGCTCCCCTGAGGAAGCCATTGCTCTCCAGAGTGAGATTACAAGCGTATTTGAATCAGGTGGTTTTATTCTTCACACAAGTGGGCTTCTAATGACTCCCATGCTGCGTAGCCCATTGGGAGCTAAAAGGTTTAAGATGCACAGATTTGTATATGCTTCAGAAAGAGGATATGCTGCTGTAATCTATCTTCAGGTAGAAGCGACAATAAGGTCGTAGTGTGTCTGGTCTGTGCCAAATCTAAAGTAGCGCCTCTTAAGGCTTTCACCTTACCAAGGTTTGAACTGTGTGCTGCTCAATTGCTTGCCAAGCTTAAGAAGGTTGTCATTGAAGTCTACGCGATTCTGCCAGGGCTGGAGCGGTTTGCTTGGTCGGATTCCGTGGTGTCCTTAGCTTGGATTAATTTAGAAAGCAAGGAATGGAAGACCTTCGTACGTAATCGAGTTGGTGAGATACAATCTCTTGTGCTAACCATGCACTAGGCGCATGTTCGATCTGAGGAAAACCCAGCAGATTGTGCTTCCAGGGGCTTGTTAACGTCGCATCTTCTCGACCATCCTCTTATGTGGAAAGGCTATCTCAGTGCGCCCTTCCCACTAAAGGTAGTGAAGCCAGCGAACCTCTAATAAATCAATAAGCGTTGGAATCGGAGACAGCAACATGTATTTGTAGTTAGACTAATAAAAATGGATTCTTTTCCTGTCACTAACTACTCTTCTCTAACTGGGTTACAAAGGATTATCGCATATAATTTAAATTTGTGAACAATTGTGGTTCAATTCATCCCAGCCGAGGGCTGCTCACCACTGTCAAACTACAGCATGCTCTTCTTGCTTTGGTCAAGATTGTGCAGGTAACAAGCTTCAGCAAGGAAATTGAGAATTTGCAGATGAGAAAACAACTTGCCAACCAGTTGTGCAGCCTAAATCCATTTATGGATGGAAAAGGATTTTTGTGGGTTGGAGGCCGTCTCCAGCATTCTTCCCAAAGTTTCCAATAAAAGCGTCCATTGTTACTTCCTGCCAAACATAATTTCAGTTTTTGTTCATTGTTTCTGCCCATAAAAAATATCTTCATGCAGGTTCGTCTGCTCATACATTCATTGCTCTGACAGAATTATTGGATACTTAGGGCTCGTCGCGCCATAAGACATAAGCTAAAACAATGCAATCAATGCTTCCGCCATTCGGCACAACCATGTGCTCCTCAAATGGGCGACTTGCTTAGCTGCAGAGTGCAACAAGCTCGAGCCTTTGAGCATGTTGGGATTTATTATGCTGTCCCATTTATGATCACTATGGGAAGATTGAGAGGTGCAAAATCTTACAAGGCATACCTCTGCCTTGTTATGTGCAGGAGTACAAAGGCACTGTACCTGGAACTTGTAACAGGAATATCCTGAGAGCACTTCTAGTAGCACTCAAGAGAATGACAGGCCGTCTGGGAATCTGCGCTCGTGTGTATTCAGACCAAGGCAAAGGCAGCACTAGGAGAGCTGTACAGTTTTGTAACCTTTAAACATATCACCAACAAATGGTGACAAACTTGGAATCTGAAGGTATACAGTGGCACCTGAACCCTCCAGCAGCACCTCATTTCAGAAGATTATGGGAGGGGCAGGAGTGAAATCATGAAAAGGCACTTATCTCATGCTGTTGGCAGCCAAATTTTGACCTATGAAGAACTGAATATCTTTTTTTTTTTTTTTTTTCAGGTTGAGGCAATTTTGAATTATCGTTCTCTCTGTTCTGTTAGAACGATCCCAAGGATCTTACAGCTTTGACTCCTTCACATTTCCTGGTAATGGAACCTTTGACAGCAATTCCAGAACCTGACTTGACAAACGCCCCTCTTTCACTCTTAAATTGTTGGCAACTAATCCAACAAATGCACCAAACTTACTGGAAACTCTGGAGTCAAAGACTATCTGCATATTCTGCAGCAGAGGTCCAAGTGGACAGATTAACAGTTGTCCATCACTGTGGGCACCCTCATGCTGGTTAAGGACGACCAGTTACCTGCTACCAAGTGGAAGTTGGGACAGGTTTCTGAAGTTAACCCAGGACCAAATGGAATTGTTCGAGTAGCTTCCATTAGCACGGAACAAGGTGTTCTCCAACATCCCACCCGAAAGTTGTGTCCCCTTCCTTCCCAGTAATGAAAACTTCTTTTTGGGTGGGGGGGGGGGGGATGGTTGTGTTGTAAACAGTGTTGTTTGGATTGCAAATAGTACTATGTGACTTCATCGTTAAATTATGTGCTGTGACAGTTAGCAAGTCTGACTCAAGAAAGGAAATTCAGAGTATTCGTAAGATGGTGGTGTGTTGATCGTTTTTTCGAGAGAAACTCAAGCATAATGTTTTGTTTTAATGTTCCTGTGGGTTCTTCAGTGGTTAATGAAATAGTCAATTTGTGTTTGCTTTGAAATGTATAATTGGTACTGTTTTTTATCATGATTTTCGGAGCCAATATCGCTGCCCCATTAATAGTAATAATGTGTCAATTCAATTATCCAGGTTTTTTTAAATACAAATTTGCTTGTTCGTGTTTTCTTTGGCCCCAATTAACACGGTTAATCGGGAGTTTATTGTGTTTATAAGGCAGAAGGTACACATTTACCTACGCCTTTTCCCGGAAGTGACGAGCGAAGAAAATTGTGTACGCTCCATAGCTCGAATGCTATTACCGAAGCTGCGTAATTTTCTACAAGCCCCAAACCGTAGTCAATAGAAGAGCTTGTAGAATGTGCCCGTGAAACAGCGCAATTACCAAGAGTAGGCTGTGCTAGACCATAGGCAGTTACACAAGGGGAAGGATGGAAGAACACGGACAGGCCATGCGCCCGCCCATATGCTTCCTGAAACCTCGAACTTGACTTCTTTTCCCCGCTACCAGATGCCTCCAAAGTGTCGGTACTGCGCTGGCTGACATCTTCAAAAAAACTGACCGGCGAAGGAAGAGAGAGAGAACCCACGACTGGAACATAGGGAAGAAACCACTGTCACGCTCCAGCATTTGATGAAAGATATTTATTCTCCTGAAGCGCCTCATGTAGAGGTCCACATAAATAAACGAATTACCGTGGTGATGCTAGATACGGCCGCCACAGGTAATTTTATCAGGACCGACCTGCTCACGCCCCACCAACGAGCCCGACGCTCCCGTTGAAAGGACAGTCATACTAGCGCAACCCAATCTCCTTAAGGTAGAAGGAGAAATGTTACCATTCATGGTTTATCGTAGGACTTCCCGGGTTAACTTCCTGGTTACACTCCATATTGGAGAATCTATGATTCTGGGGCAACCATGGCTACTTCAGCAGCGTTGCATTCTCAACTATGGACAACGCCGCATTCTACTGGGAGGAGATGGAGAAATAATAATTAACTGGGAAGGTAGCCACATCAATGCTACCCCTCTCCATAACCTGATCTGCCTCCAGCAAACACAGGTATAAATGACCCAGCCGCCCCTAATTCTCCATACAAAGACCAGATTCTTGGCCCCTGACCCTCAGACGAGGCTCTACGCCGTCAACGAAAGCTCCCGAAACTGAGCCAAAGCTGGCGAAGAGGCCCAAGGCACAAATACCAGACACTGAAAGGGAGCCAAGCTACTCTCTATTGTGGAGAGTAAACTTGCTGCAACACCGAAGAACATACACAGTCCATTCTATGCCCTCGACGCCTCGCAACTACACACAAAAGGTCGCCACCAGACGTGACCAAGCAACCTCTTGCTGCACCGAAGTGTCTTGGTGAAGTCCCAAGACCGGGAATACAGCCAGACACCCCTCAACACCTCGGATATCCAAGCAAACCGAACCGCCAATGGTGAGAGAAGTAGAAACAACCCAAGGGCCTACCCCTCCACCTAGTACAATTCCCGAGCTAGATGTCAAGGCCATTCCAGCTTCTACGAAGTCTATCTCTGGCTCTGAGGAATCACTATTACCCTCCATTGAGCCATCTGGCAGCGCCGATGCTGCAGACCCAACACCGATTGCCGTACTGGAGGAAGTGAAGTCATCCCAACTACTACGAAATCGACTCCTGTTCTCGATGGCAAACCATGAAGACTGCAGGGGGTGTCTAGTAGTGTCAACAAAAATGCTTCGCCCCAGTCTCCTGCCACTCAAGAAGTTCAATCTGTCGGCGCCATCGAGGATGAGAGTCCCATTCTGCCTCCCGCTAGATTGTCAGCCGATGAACCTGGGACGGCCAGTTCTACTGATTCCGACTACCCACGACCTTCTCTTCTCCGAGCGGATGCAACCCTGTCCGACACAAAGTCGGCTACCCAGACGTCGAGACCATCAATGCCGCCAACTACCCAACTTTTCATAGAGGACCACCAGCTGTCGAGGTCGAGGGCGGTCGTCTGCTACTCCCTTTGCACTGCCACATCAGGCATCGAGACTATCGATGCCTCCCACTACCCTGCCCCTGGTGCACTACCTGCAGTCGAGTTTGAGGACAGTCGTTTGCCACTCCCTTGCACTGCCTCAACGAAGGACCTGGACATCGCGACCATTGATGCTTCAGACTACATGGACCTTCGAAGAGGCGCACTAATAGTCGAGGTCGAGGGTTGTCATCCGCCACTCCCTTGCACTGCCACTTCACAGAAACAGCCTACCCTATAGGTAGGAACCTGTGCAGTTGAGGTTGTGGGACCTGCAGTTCCACTCTCTCGCACTGCCTCATTGTCCCTTGTTCCTGTGCCCTCCCCAACGGTTGCCGCAGAAGCAGATGCCTCAGCACCACGTGCTAAACAGCAACGCCTGATGCCCCCTCATGCCGCCAAAGCAGAGTCGATGCCTGGCCGGTACAATGAGTCACTGTGGAGACCCACATTGAAGTTCATAAGGCCGTATCAGGCCCCTGCCAAGCTCCGACGGAGGGGAAGACCTGCGAAGTTCAAGTCCGCCGAACAATAAATGCAGTGCTCTGTTGTATGAGAGCTAGGTCGGGTTTTTGTAGACCACTACCGATAAGTGTAACAGGACTCATTTCAGACCTGTAAATAGTTACAGTTAAACTAGCCACCCTTTCATAGACAGTGAGGACCAGGAATAGACACTCAACATTAGGCCAATTTAACATAGTGCGACGACCTTAGTTACCCTAACCAGCTGACAGTAGCTAGGAAAGGATAGGAACCTGTGAGGTAAACACGATAGGAATTATTCAGATACTGTTTAAGTAATTGAACTCGTAAAAACCGGTTTTTTTTTTTTTTTCTTCACCAACTAAGAGTCGGCCCAGAACTCTGAGCCACATAGCTCCCATTAACTCACCATAATGAAACCAGGTGCAGGATATATTAATTTCAATTTCATTTTTTAGGTGCAATAATATAATTTTTTTTAGTTTGTAAGTGACCAATGTATGCCAATCATCCGCATGTTAAATTCCTTTTTAAAGCGTACTCATGTAGTTTCGTTAGCCGTTCATCCCAGGTGATGGAGGGCCTGAGGTTGGCAAACTCATAACCTCACACACGTAACTGTTCTGCTTGCTGTGGCACAAGCTATCCCAGAAAATGTGATGGACTTTCTTTCATTAATCATCACAGAAAGCACAGTGATTGTTAAAGACTTTGCCCCAAACTTCAACGAGTAAGGTTTGTACAAAATTTTTATTCCCAATCGTATTTGTTGTGTCGTTTTATGTACTTTTTTTTTTCAGGTTCTTGTAAATATTATTGTAATTACCCACAGCATTATAGTATGTTTTCTCAACGACATGGGTAAATAAAGTAACCTGGTGGGACACCCAATACACTGCCTCATTCCTGACACTAATCCTTCCCACAGGGGGGAACACATTACCAGAGTGACGCTCCAACATGCCTGGCATGGGGCAAAGAGGGAGCCTTCGTAAAGAGTGAGACAGAGCTATGGCCAGTGTACTGTGCACCACGTGTGTCTAGCCGGCCCCAGCGCACAGAGCGAACGTTATTACAGCAGTCAAGCAACCCAATGTTAAAGGTCCTGCCTAGCTGCAAAGATTTTTTCCACCAACTGTACTCCCAGAGAACTTCCTAATGAGGGGGCCTACCTTCTTCACGCCCTACTCCACTGAATTCGCCCGATGAGTATCATCGCAATGGAGGGAGGGTTAATTGGCGCATGCCGCTCCCATGTATTTTAATACAAACAATTAAGATTCATCATACTCTTAGTATTTCTACTACACCCGAGAGAGAGTCGAACACCGCCAACCTAGTAAATGGACGTTTTGGATTGCCACAACCCTGGATGGCGCTTCCAAACACACGGAAAAGAAGGTTGCGCCAGCCAGTGAGCACGTCGCCGTCCCCTCCCCCACTTTGAAAGCATATAAGAAGTCAGCTGCCTCAGGGCAAAGCCAAGCACTACTGAATACGCATGAAGCTGACAGCCACACAGAGGGTTGCTACCCTCACCCCGGCCTCGCCCTAGTGGGACATCATGAGGTAATGTCACACCTCCCACCACAGTCCAGGGCTGCATCTGTCCTTCGAACTATAAAAGTCTGTGCGCGACCGGGCTCGCGAGTTATTCTTCCTGATTCTTGAGCTTACTCCACCACTTCATGTGCTGGGGCCTTCGACGAGTCAACAAGTCTTCAGCAGCCACCAGAGGTTGCTCCAATTGCCACCACCAGAAGCTCTTCTGCAGCCGCAGTTACCATAGGCTTCATTGCCAGTGACAACCACCATCTACCAGAGGCTACATTGCAGACAGCTGTCATCTCCTGGAACTGTAGCCGCCTCTACTTGCTGGTAGGGGCAACTACATTCCCTGTTATTAGAGCAGTGGATCCCCTTTTCTTAACTGTCTCGTTTAGACGTCCGTGAATATAGTTAGCTGCGCTAAGTATTTTTAATAACCGTGTACACCATTTGTTTCTCGATTAGCTTAGAAACAGGTCATCTACACCTGTCCAGCGTAGGATACTTCCATACACGCCACCTGATTGGTTAGGAGATAGCACATGTCACTGTATTTATTATGCATTTAATATATACAGCGTTGTTCCCTTACCAGGCGTATTCTTTCTTGAGGGTTTTTTCACCTCGACCACTAGGAACCATAAATGTTGTGCACTGACAGAGACCAAGTTGTTGAAGATACTTTTACGAACTAGAGTAGGACTGTGGATCCCTATCAGGAATCCACATGTCTAAAAATAAACACCATTCGACAGCCACCCATTCTAGATCTCGTGCTGGCAGACACTGCTGGAAATACACTGAAGTAGGGATCTGTCTCGTGTGCACGGTGCACAGCATCTATTATTCAGTGGCAGTGTAACCTCTATGCCTTTTCGAGAAAGATACGGCTCAAGGAGGGAGGAGCAAAGGTCAGCCTATATCACAGCCAAGCAGCAGTGTGTACTACACCCTCCCACTTTGAGTAGGCAAGCTGAACAGGACAGCACTTCCTGAACCCATTTATTAGAGAGGCCTACTTCTCCTGTGTATTCTCATATTTATTTCCTGCCGCAGTATGTATTCTCAGGGAATACCATCCCATTGTATAAGGCTTAATACAGGATACAGAGGTGAGGTACGGGGTAGCCAACCCCAGGTTTTGGAGTCCGGAGTGAGCTGCCTGGAACCTACGATACAGTGTTGACCAGCACTGTATCAATGTCCTACAGCCTGCACCTCCAGTTCCAGCCAGCCGACAGGATTATCATCTTCAGCCGAAAATAGAGTGAGTAAACCTGTGACACCTCCCGCCAGTCGCTTACCTCAGCAATCAATCCCACAGTGGAAAATAACGCAAGTAAGGTAGTTTCGCTTAAACTAATTATTATACCAACAGTGCATAACTTTATTCCTAATCCCCAACTGACTTGTCCAGTCAGAGCAGCGGGCACTAAGTGTAAATTAAGCCAGTAAACCAGTACCACCGTGTGTTGGGTCTCACGCAAATCAAAGCCATGGTGGCCGTGCCAACTGCCACTTAACCCTGCAGGTAAGTGGTTAGGTCGCTGACTGCCCCCTCGTGATCATTAGGTAAGCCTACCACAGTGTGATTGGTTAATGTTATGTGCCCGATGGGTCATGGTGGTTTTGGATTCAGTAAAAGGCCACTTAATGGAAGGATACCATCTGAAACAAGGGCAGTCAAACCCCAGAGTGAGACGGAATGATATAAGTTTCCCGCACAGGGAGTTCTATCTTCCTCGCTACTACAGTTGCCAATAATCTGGATGCCAGTTGTCCCTGGGTGTATGAGGTGGCGATGCAGTTTAAGCAATCGTGGGGTGGAAGTGTATGCCCTGGCTGGGGGAATATGAGCTACTCGAAAGGGGCCGAGTGGGTTGATGCGCAGGAATGTAATTTGTGTGGAGTGATACCACACATGGTTTGGTAGCTAACTTGGGTGGGAGTCAAACCCGAATCGTTCTCCCAGGTGCTAGTTTTTCAACACTAAGTTGGGCAGATCCACCTCCGGCAGGTGTCGAACCCATATGAGTTTTCCGAATGCCAACTTTATTATACAGGTGTTTGTTAGGTCTATATTTAGAACAACCTTGGGGGCAGTTTCACTTGCTAGTTAGTGAGGGCGTGGTGAATCCGATTGGCTTTGTGATCAGCAAACACCTTATAAGTTAGTAATAGAGGAGTAATCCAGTGGCAAGATCTCAAATTCTGGTGTCGGGGATTCTACCTTACTTGTGGTTTCAATATTAGTTTGTGCTCAGAGCTTCCTTTCTGAAGCATGAAGTTCTCTACGTCGTCGCCATTGGACTCCTCCCTTCTTGCTATGCATCTTGTCTGCCCCGTGATCCTTTCCGCAAACGTGCAGTCCTGGGGGCGTGGCTTATACAGACACACTCGGAGCCCTGATGTGTAGAAGTGAAGTCTGGTATTGGGACGTCACTGGAGGTAGACCTGGATACACCAGAAACCCAGGAGCTGCGACGTGTCGTTTTCAAACTAATCCTTTCTGCAAGTTCCGTTTCCTGTAAAGTTCGGTGTACCTCACGGCTAGTCTCCGGTGGGATTCAATTACTGAGTCCATCACAATATTTATTAATACTCTGAAAACTATAATGCTAATGACATGGGGACTAAAATACGAAAGAATGGTACATAGGCAATTAAAGTTTATGTAACCTTGTATTACAGTGTTAAAGAACGTAGAAAGCCCCGACTAATCAGTTACATGAATTTAATTAACTATCTAAAATTTTAAAATATTACGGTACGTAGATGAAACAGGCGAAGATGAGCCTGGAGAATAATTAATAAAAATAAGAAAATGCAAAATACTAAGGTATGCATTTCACATAACTGGGGCTGTCCAGGGGACATTAGTACCGCGACGACCTGTTACTGCAGGAGTTAAAGGAAGTTGACTGGGGTAAAGGGTTGTTGGAAACGGTGTCAGGTTACCTTCGGAGAGAGTTGCTGCCTTCACAGTCTGCGGTGGAGGGTAGAAGTCTTCTTGCAGGCTTCTCGAGGTGTAGCAGTTTCTTAGGCTGAGAGGAGAGTCTTCTTTAGACCAGGGAGAGTTCACAAATGTACTCACCCGGCATCTCTGCTGGAGCATTGTTCCTGATTTCCTTATATACGAAAAATCTTCTGATCAGTGATCTTGCAGGGGTGCGGGGGATAGCGTAGCCTTCCAACACAGGGGTAGGTTATTGGGGGTTGCAGGAGTGCCGCTCATTTCTTATCTCCTCGCTTAGAGGCGACGGCAAATTAAAACGCCTCTTCCTGAGGCTGGTGGGTTGTTACGTCACATGGGTGCTGCCATCTCTTGGGTTTCCTGGAACTTCTTCCGCAGGTAATAGTAGGGTAGTGGATTGTCAAAAATATTTAATTTATTTATGGGGGTGGTGTTTGCATGTGGGATTTTGGGCAGGCTGTAGATTTTGTAATTAAGCACGTCAATTACGTTTACATATGAAGCCGTCCAGCGCTTGGAGTCTTTGTGCTCGATACATGAAATTACATTTGCCACTGTTACTTACTTGTCCCAAGTTCATGTCTCGTAGATGGGGCGAAGTTGCCTGTAGAGCATGTATCTACGCTGCACAGCAAGTTGGCATGCTTCAACCTGTAAAAGGAATTTCAAGGATACCTTCTTAAGCATGTTGCATATTACTTCAGTTACACCTAATACATTTCAAGGTACTGTAATGTTTGGTCTGCACACACTTAGCAGGAGGAACTTCAGAAACAGCAGTACTTTACATAAAGAACCATCCTCCCCTATTCATAAAATATTTAAGTAACTTAAATCATCTTAACCAGAAAGTACAACACTTATCTTGTCTGTTGGGTGTCATTTGCTACTTTAAAAAATCTCTGGCTATGCACATCAGTATATCTGCTAAAATTTAAAAGGCAAAAGGTGTAATTCACACCACTACAATCGCTAGTGGACGTTGTCCAAATAGTGCAACAGTGTTCACATATAAACGGTGTGCATTAATCTATGGCTCTGATGGCTAAAATGGAACTGGCAGCTTACACAACTGTGAAGGAGGAGGAAAGATGTGAAAGTAGTGAAAATATGAGACAGCTAGTGCCACACTGCTACATTATGGAGGGAGGGTGAATAGGACCTAGAAAAAGAGGTTGCTTGTTGTGGATGATGCTTCTACAGGGGGTGGTGGCGTTGGGAACAAGAGGGCGAGAATGCTGCTGATGAATAAGGTTTTAGCAGGGAAGGGAGAAAGGAGATGGTGAGGAAGGAGCTTGGAGTGTTGTGGGCATGACTAGGACGTGTATTGTTGAAGGGGGCAGAAGGATATGGGCGTGACCTAGCAGCAGGGAGAAAGCAGTGTGTTTACTGTACAAGGGAGGGGGGCGGGCAGAGTGTGGAAGGCTGAAGAGGGGTGTGAGTCTGGCGGAGGTAGGATAGCCTGGTGGCGACTGCTGCCGCCTGTCACCCACTGTAACCCACACAGCACATGTTTCAGAAATGTAAAATCCGAAACATAAAGGTTTACATAAATGTTTCAGAATATAACCAATGTATTTCTGTTACCTGCCAAATATGTAGGGATGTCCTCTCTCAGTTATATTACACAGTCATATATCAGATACACAGCCATGTTATGTAATGGATATGTAACTATGTTATGTATCTGATACATAACATTGTTACGTATCTGATACATAGCATTGTTACATAGCAATGTTATGTAACCAAAATATGACAATATTACGAAATAGATACGTAACAATCAAAACCATGTTATGTAACTGATATACAACTGTCATGTATCCTATGTACAACTGCATCATGTTATACAATATTTAATAGTGACAAATATCCTATACACAAAAGTGTTACGCGACAGATTCTGTGTTATTTTAGATCCAATTTATTCTTTTTGCCTCCTACACCGTAGCACTGTGTTAAATACATAACTGTGTGTATCAGATACAGTGCAGCACTGTTTGTGAAACTTAGAAGTTAGACATATTTTGATAAAACTGTCATTTACCCTCTGGACTCTCACCAAAGTTCATCATTCCATAGCTATCTAATTGAAGTGTCCACTAACTGTGCCCTTATAGTTACAGCTTTATGAATTTTATAGCTCAGTGCACCAGTAAAACACAGCTGATATTTTTAAGTTTTTGTGTTTAATATATCAGTTGTTTTGTGTACATATTAAAGAAGGTCAGAGGTTTTTTTATGGGTGCGGCAATGTGATAAATGTATATAGGATGTGCTGCAACCGATGGCCATGGTCTGCTGGGTTTCAGTGATCTCTACAATTACTTCCAACACAAGTTTGCAGCATTTCACAGGTATTGTCCATTTCATATAATTGGGGTTAAATTTGGACAGTTATAGAACAGTAGCACAGCCATAATGTGTCCTTCCACTGCAACTGTTTTGTCACTGAAGAAAAAGACGTTTGTAAACGAATGTTTTTAGTCCAATGCACACTTGCATTTGCCTCCTTCTTTGTGTTCCCTGTCGTGGCAGACACTGAAAGGCTGATGTCCATTAATTAATGTAGGCTATTATAGCTAGGTCTGCATTCCAGCCTGTTTTAGTTTTTAATCACAGAGTTAAATTTTTTGGGGTTCTGTTTTTATTTCAATGGGTAAAAAGGGAGGGGAGTTTAGATTAAAGTCGTTCATGAGACTGGATTATTTTGATGTTCTTATGAGTATGGCATTCTGAGTTGCATATTGTTTTGATGGAGCAGTGGATAATTTTGCTTCCATGCATGGTAATAGCATTTAAATGTTTTAACTTCAAAAATTACAACTTAAATGAAAACAGAAAGCGTGATACATATATCACTGTCCGTATTCGTACAGATACAGCAATATACACATGCACACACTTATACCGAAGTTAACCTTACACTCAAATTTATGATGTAGGCGAACAAATATTATTCACTCACTACAAAAGTGTGAAAAAGTAGCTTTTTTTTTTTTTTTTTTTTTTTTTCAGACCACGTGCATTTCAATAATTATGTTAACGGTTTACAAATATGTTTACAAAACATGCAAACTTACTGTTTGTAATATTTGCAACATCTTAAACACGTGTTTTTCTATGGCATTCCTTGAGAGTTTATTTCACTAAAATCACGTTTGTTCATTAAATAATTTATTTGCAAAATCATTCAGTCAAATCAACACTGTGGACATTTCCTGGTACAAACAAACTTAAACTTACATGTGTAAATTATATTCATGTCACTTCATTGTGGAAGGTGGTAAGGAAAATGGCGGAACGAGCAGTTTTTATATCGTGCCAATAAATATTACAATTCACTCAAGAAAACGCACTACAACGGTACCTACAACCAACTATGTTTGAAAACAGCAAATAAAAATAATTAACTACTGATTAAATATTCCGACAACAAATAAAATATTCGTATAATAAACACAATGAGAAAAAAAGCACATGCACAACAGCCTTCACCGGGCTGGAAACATAAACATAGCTAGCCATAGGTTTGATGTGGTTACTGTTCATATGTGTCTACATACTCTGTCATAAATGCTAAAAAAAATTTTTTAAGTCCCGTTACTAATAGCCAAGAAAATTTATATATTGCTTTAGAAACATAATTTAAATGATAAATGTTTGTCTGTTGAACACACAGTTCACAAATTCTAAGTAATCTATGAGTTTCACATGTTATGATTGTGGACATACTCATCAGTAGTAGGGGCGACCCACTTCTAGGACAAGGCTAGAATTACATATGGATGGAGCGGATAATTGATTGTTCGATTAATTGATACATCCAATATTCGACTAGTTGTTTAATTGCTAATTAATTAGTGTAATTATGTTAATTAATGTTTTAATTAAAGTTTATTGTAGGATATGAATTTTTTTTTGTTTTTCATTGTTGTTGAAAGGGTCATGTTGACAGAGCTGGTTCGGTGTGTACTCTGTGACTTGTTGGAGTGGGTTGAAATTGTTTATATAGGTGTTAATGTTGGTGTAAGTGTGGTATAAGGATCATTTTTATGGTTTATTTGTGGATGGAGCGAGACCATGTGACCCACTTCTGTGTTCACTAAACGGGCGAGGTGTGGATGGAGCGAGACCATGCGACCCACTCCTGGGACACTTAGCGAGTTAGGAGCCGATAATGGATTGTTTGATTAATCGATTATGAGCAAGGTTACGCATGTCACTTCTGGACCACTATGATTTACGTTCAATTATCCAACTGAAATAAGTAGGAATTGTTAAAAAATTACTTTAATCATGGGGAAGCCACATGCAACAATAAATGGAATTAATATAGACACGAGATATTAAAAATTACTTTAATTGTGCAATTGCCAAACACATCACAAATTCATTAAAACAACTTAAGCAGATTACACCGCACACGACAGAACGGAATACAAATTTATATTAATATCATAATGAAATTCCTAAACAATATTTCTATCACCTGAATAAACAACACGAAACAAAGTTAATCATACCAAACAAATTCCACATGTTCAAAATACAAAAAATTTGTTAACGATTAGATTGAACACAAAAAATCCTACAACAAACTTTTTAAATATTAACACAAGAAAAAGATGTTTTACACTCACCCAGGAACGAAATAACCATTGCACACTAATTTACTCACTTATCTCCCACAAAGCCAGATGTAATAAATTCGCAAATCAATAAAAAAAAAAAACAATTTTCAATCAAAATTACAACTACAATCCCAGACAAGCTAAAAATCTCCCCCTAATTTAATGCCCTCCCACACTGATCCACGCAGCCCAAATATCCAGGTGTCATAAAAAAAATCCCCTCCATTACTGACATAAACATGCACAAAGTCACGCGTAGTTCACCCTCACCAGCTCTCAAAACACATCAAGGAGCATAAACATAAATGATCACCCAAACGTCTGTTTTTAAAAACACGTGAGTATAATCATTTCACAAATGCATCTTTCATTAGCGCATACGTCCATCACAACTGTTCGCCTGTTGTGGAAACCCGATGCACATACTTTGTTATATCACATGTTAATATGCAGTACCGCTGCTCTTACAAAAGTATACGCCGACAGGTCATCTGTCGTTCCGACGATCGCCTAATGCAAAGCCTATTGCACGCATTTCCCATATATTAATAATAAAAACGTTTCAATTAAAAACCTAGTAATCATCCGAACACGAGAGAAAACTGTATGGGATGTGATCAATGCTCCAGGCAGCTGGCCTGCTCAGATAGAATTAACCTCTCCCGATACCAAGCAGAATGCGAGACTCATACTTTACACTCCACAAGTCACCCCACCGACACGGTCTTCTGACAATGTCAAAGATGCCGCTCCAATATTTCACGTCTCAAGACAGCTGGGGGTGTTGGTAGGGGCGAGAAGCAAACTCACCTGTTGAGACAAGCCTGCCTCTGCGAGTAACTTTCAAACACTAGAAATTCCATCACGTCTCCAACAAACTACGTTTATTCCTTTATAAAATATCTTGCAAACAAACCGATTTAAGATAATTACAACTAGCAACATATATATTACATTATTTAAGGTTCAAACTCATCACCTCTCAAGACTTAAACTAAGTATTTGAAAATATGTTTCCAACAACCAGTGTGTTCGATGCTAGCAGTTTAACCCCCTCCTCCACCTGACAGATAACCAACATATTTTTCACAATATTTCTCAAGATTCTCCCATTTCATGTTATAACATTAACATTAGTTTACACCGTGAAACTGTTTCAGAGACTTTTCTCAAAGTTGTTTAGAAACAGTTTACTTTTAAAATAATTTTTTTTTTATTATGTGTAAAAAGTATGTTACAGCATTTCATTGCAATATACAGACTTTGTATATACCATCCATTTCAGCATATAGTTGAATAATATCTCTTCACATCCATAGTAATTTTTTCTTTTGTATGTTAAAATAAAAATCATAAGTTTGTTTTTCCTTGGAAACTTGTTAAAATTAATATTTTTGTTTGTTTCCAGTTAGTCACTCTTTAAACTTGCTCTGCAGGTCTGCAGGGCAAGAGTCCATTTACCTGAAGGTGTCCCGAACAGCTTTCCCTTCCAAAAGCCCTTGCCCCCTCTTCCACCATGGTGTGTTTTTCAAGTTCAGCTAACCTTTCAAACTCCCCCTCATTCCTTTCCTTTCAGAGTTCATTCATTTCCCTCTTCCTTTTAAATTTTCAGACTTGCTAGTGGTGGTGTTCACATTGTGTAAAAACTTTGCAACTTACCCAAAAAATACTCGATCTCCAGTAAATCACAAAATATGTTGTAAAATGTGGCGAAAGGAAATCAAACTACTAATTAACAACTCTCGCAATTTCATTCACCATAATAAGTTTAATTAAATAATTCGGAAAAAAAATCCTTAAAAATACAAATATTTACAAACTATACTATACAACATTAAAACATATCACATGTACTAAAAAAAACGCCTCTTACATGTTCACGATCTTTCAAAGTCTTCTTTCAATTGTTTTTGTTCTTTCTTAAAGACAATCTCCGCTTTTTTGGGATGGGAGGGCGAAAAACGTAAAGGTGCGGGAGTTTAAGAGGAAGAGGGGGTTCGATTGCGAGGAGGAGTGGCAGGGCTGTAAGAAATTTGTGGTGGAGACAATGTGAAAGCAAGGAGGCGGTGAATGAACCACCTTAAAAAAATTTGAAAATTCTTAGTATTCCCCCAGTAAAGAGGGTTCATGAACGGGTATCTCATGCTACTATTACTCATGTCCAATGGTTTACAACAACATTTCCTATGCTTGTCGACATATTCTTCACTTTTTGTCTTCCTCATACGCAAATTGAGTGGTTCTTCATACTTGCTTGTACACGCCAGTGTCACTGGAGCTGGAGGCACCAATGGCAGCAATGTCACTGCAGCTGGAGATGCCATTGGCAGCGATGTCGCTGGAGGCGCTGTCTCGGAGCTGGAGGCGCCATCGCTGGACCTGGAGATGCCAGTGCCACTGGAGCCAACGTCATTGCTCTCACTGCATCCAAAGTCATCGCTCTCACTAGAGGTGCTGGAGATGCCAATAGACTTAGCGCAACAGCATCAAGCTCCGATCAATCAAATTCCAGTAGATAAATCTGCCCCCTCCCCCCTCCATTCTAGACAAGCCCACAAAACTGAGACATTTTGAAAAGATGTATCTTCCACAGACACTATATTAGCTTGTATTGCAAAGTCCACAGCAAGAAAAACATACAATTTTTGTTAGGTCTCAGGTCAAAGTGAAGGGGAAGTGTGGGAACATGTGAAAAGTTTCTGCATGTGTTAGCCGTATACAAGGATTTCCACGCCGTCCTTAACAAAGCCTTGTCGGCGACACTGTGTCGACATAGCAGGAAAGATAGTAGTGGCTTGGAACACTGGTTTTAGCGGACACAAAAAAAATCTTATTTCTCAGCTCAACTTTTGGCTTGAAATACCGCTCTTTGCATGTCGCATAGCTGGATGTTTGAGGCAGTCTACAGGCAAAGAATGTTATTTATCACCCACTGTTCATCCTTTATTCGTCTCTTTCGTACATTGTCTCCTTTCAAGACTTGTTTCAAACATTTCCTTCAGCCTTGCTTCGACGCGAGAACCCCTCCCTCTCAATGCCATACTTTCACGCCTCGACTGGGTCCCCCCCCCTTCCCTGGAGCACACACCAGTTCTAGTCTGTAGACATGTCCAGCTTTGTCATGGTTAAGCGCGTGCTATGGGAAAAGCTCTATCGCGCAGAAGACAATTATCCATTTACACAATCGATTACTGCGTAACGTGGATATCATTTATATCAGTAGTGGCTTCATGATAGAACAAAATATTATGTCAGTCATTAGTCTAAGTGAATGAAAATTATGTATTTTTATCTCAGTAAATTTTTTTTTTGTTGTGTTGATATGCTTGTTCAAAATAAATATGTGAAAAAAAGTTATACCCATGGACAAATTGAGGTTCCTCACACAAATAATGTGTAAAGTTATGACCATTATTTGATAAAGTAATATATTTTACATAAACAATGATTCACTCATTTCTTCAAGATATATAGTCTGGTTTTAAATGAAACAAAGTTTCAATTTGAAATAAAATTTATTATATTCCATTTCCAAACAAACATAACATTTATTTACATATGCAAGCAATCTTTATTCATTTAAGCATTAGAATTTAACATAGTGAAGTTCATATCTGGAGACGATGCTGATATTAACATTTAAGTTAATGATGCAGGGAGACAAACTCGGAATTCTCTCAAATTACGTGAAATGGTTTTATTCACAGAGAATTTTTGATTTGTTGACTTAGATTAGATGATTCACACATTCTTGAGGCAGAAGGAAGCTTGATTCACTCGTTGAAGATGCCTTAGCTGAATTTATTATGAGAATCCCAAGTGTAGCCTGAGCGAGTGAAGAGAATTTGACGACTTGAGAGCTGATGACGGTGAAGTGGAGGGCGATGTGAGGTACCAGTGTTGGATTACATATCTTCTTATAGACACTAAGTTGGATTACCTCCGACCAACTGTAAACAGTCTGTATTGGGAGATGTGTATGTCCATTTTTGTTATTAGTTGTGAAGTCCACCCACTTCCATTAGCACTAAATTCTTCAAGCCTCTATGTTAAGTAAGGAACTATGATAGAGTTATAAATGTCACTAATATTTGTGGAATGTAGAATGGTGAGAGCTTGAGTTTGAAAGTAAAAAGTTTCTGTAGAGGATTGCTCTACTGTAATGGATTTCAGAGATTTACAGGATATATTTACACTAAGTGATATTGGTCGGGGTAATGTAGTTAAATCTAGCAGAGGCTTCCTACTCCTTGAAAAAAATCTTTGAAAGTCTGCAATAGTGCATTGCACTTGGTTGTAACCAGAATTTGTTTATCACCCGGAAGTACATCTGATGATAAGGTCCCAGCAGATAGCAACAGCGTATAGAGATACATAGAGCTGTCGCGAGGTTTCCCATTCGCATGTTAAATGCCGAGAGAGTAGGTTAAAGTAGTAGGTGCGGACTGATCCTGGACTTTTTTGTTTTCTGGGTTTTTTTGTGTCTTACCTTTTGAGGCATGTATCTGTGTTGTATTAATAGTTGAATTCCTTTTTGCATATTTATTTTTTTATATTATTAGCAATATTGATTATGTGTTTTTGCAGATTTCATCCTGACATGAATCGGAGGCAAATTCGTTCATCTGGTTGTTACCTGAGGAAGGTTTATCGTAATATTGTTTCTTTTACTAAGGATGTCAATAAAGATGATAGGTCTTGGATAGCTAAGATCCTTGATATAGAAGAGAGTTATATTGTGTTGTCTTTCTTGTACTGTTTTGGTCTTCAAGGCCTAAAGCTGTTAGTGGTGTGTTGGAAATGTGTTTCTTCAGAAGGTCTCATGTCGAGAAGGAGCTTGCACCATAGGATATTAGTGAGATTGATCCAAACAGGATATTCTGTAGGAAGACTTTTCCAGTTTATGAGGGCAAAGCAGACAATACTGATGTAATTAGTGTATTTGGTAATGCGTCTATGTATTCATGTAAGAAGAATAAGATGGAACTTGGTGATCAGATTTGGTTGTATCGGATATTGTTGGTTTTATAGACATTTGTATGTAATTCTAAGAATTGTAAATTCTAGGTAGCAATTGGAGTGCATTCTTAATTTGAAATGTATGTTTAAGTATTAAATTGCTTTCATACATTGATTGTTAAACACATATAACATTTGGTTGTTAGAATTAGTTCATATGGGGATATTACAATTAATGTCTTTGTAAAGTCAGTAAACCACAAAAAAGTAGTTACAAACAATTTATTTTGCTACAAAGTACATATTGAAAACATTAAATGTTTGCAAAAACACACACACATTTACATAATTCCTTCTCTTTGACAATATTTGTAGTATTATACATTCTGGTAAAAGTGCGAATACATTTTTAAATCATTACTATTTTTCTGATTTTAATGGTTTTTTTTTAATGAAACAAACAGTAGTGTCCAGAGATGCAAATTTCAGTTGAGTGTGAAAAGACTTGTTTACAAAAATAGCATAACTGTTACCTTCAAAAACACTTTCTAAAAGGTTTACTCCAACATGAAATTAACCCGGTAATATTCAGTTTACACTTTGATTTTTGTATGTATGAGCACGTGACCTCATTTTCATCATCATCCATCGTTACAAAGTATTGGCTTTCGCAGACCATGTACTTTCATATACTAAATTCCACTCATCCCAGATAATACAATATTACTTGTATAATATCCACTGGTGACTAGGGGGTGAATCATCATAGTCTGTTTCACCTCAGTCATCAATGGCCATTTTAGCATAAATTTTGAGATTTCCTTTGGAGAGAGAAATGTTTAATTAGATCTGTATGTTTTACGTAATTGTTTGAATGATGGGCAATTGCATTCTTTTTTGTATCAGTTACTTTCCCATTCCACACATTGCAAAATATGTTTTTGCTCAACTCCACCTACATATATTTCACAATTATTTAAGTATTGCTTGCAAATATCTTCAATATTATCATACCCCATACACCCACTTTCCCAGGTTAAACCATGGTGGTGTTTGGTCACTCATCTATTTGTTTTCTTGTATTTAGGACTTGAGATATTTCCAGTGGAATGTGGTTTGAAGCTGAATACCATTGTGTGTTCTTCCATCTTAGTAATAGCCAATTCTTTAAGTATAAATTTTTTCTGGGTATTGTAATCCTTGCACATTGCAAATCATGTTAGTACCATGTCTCGTCATCTACTGATTCAAGTCATTATCTTCAACTTATCTCTTACATTGTAACTCACCAATCTATCATGAATTATCAACGCATAAACATGCGTATTTGCCGAAATTGGTGTATTTGTAATAATTTCAATTCGTCAATCAATTACACTATTGGTAATCGTGTCGTCTTGTTTGCTTACATCAAATACAAATTACATTCCTCTGGTTTTAAATTTTCAGTTTCTAGGATCGGTCAGCTGATTTTGTTATAATATATTTCCTGGAACTTTGAGTACATATCGTAGCAAATAAGGAATTCTCCATTTTCAAAGTTTGCATTTAAATTGGTGTAGGGATAAGCTTGGCTGTTTAGATACAGTTTGATATTTTTCATATCACAATTATCGAATACTGATCTATCAGATTTCAGATTGTTTTGTCGATTTGTTTGAAAATAAATAATGACAACTCGTTTCTCAGATTAAAAACTTGATTTCACATTCCAAATTACTTTTTGTGATGTTAGTAGAGCTGGAAATGTGTCCAAAGCCCACAACCTGAATGCAATAGCTAGATTATTCCCTTTTTCAATATATTTTAAAAACTTTACACGTTCATGAGTGTTAATTTCAATATGTGGCAATAGCCATTCAACAATGTTTAGTTCAAAAGTTACACCTTCCTTGTTATTAACAGTGTCTTACATAGCATTAAAATGTGTGTTACCTGTAGAATAACTAATTCTTGTTTGGCATTTAATATTACATGTTTATTGTCCTCAGCAAATCCCAAAACCATACTTAACTGTATAACAACTTTGTATTTACTGCCTGGGTTTATTTGTTGTGAGCAATTATTAGCATTGCTCCACCCAGCCATAAACTCTGTATAAAGATTGTTTACAGTTTCCGAGAGTTATTGCTTTATCTTGGAAGTAATTCCAACATCCTGTGGTTGGTCGATTTCAACGCCATTGAGCAGATATGCTATTCTATCGATTAAATGAAGTAATCTGTTTTCACTATGCCTGTAGTTGCTGGATTAGTTGCGGTGGCTGTCTTTTTAATTGTTCCTCTAAACCTTAAACTTGATTTAGATGGTGATGTGTAAATATCGTGATTTTGTATAGCAATCCTTATTTCTGATGGAAAAGTGTGTGGTCCTGCGTGGAACGCTTCTTATACATGTATTTCCATATTGGTGATTGCATCAACATAACTTGTTGGTTCTTCAACATTAAGTATGTCTTCCATTCTATTTACAGTATATCCTAATCCTGTAAAAACAATTTGTTGCCCTGTGTTGAGTTTAGGTATCTTGTTTGAAATTATTGTTTTATGCTTCTGTTTACATCTTTTTATAGCTGCTTTCTGCGAAATGTGTTTTTTAGAAACATAGTTTTATGAGAAGCGCCTACTTTATGAGTGTATTGACTATTATACACAATACCCATTTTGTTTGTATCTAACACAGAATGCATATGTTTATATAGCTTTTTTAAATGTAATTGAATGGTAATTTCTTTATTTCTAGAATTAATTTGTTTACTGTCTTGATCGACAATTGTAACAACTAATTTATCAACACAACTAACTATTACTGGAAGATACATCAATGTATTTGGTTTTTCAATTATTTTGTATCCTGGAGTCACCGCACACATGAATTCATGTATTGTATTTGAGGGTTTTCCATTCAAATATCATCCGACTACTATATTAACATTTATACAACATACATTTACTGATATATTAACATATTTTGATGATTCGTGTAGTTGATTAGCTGAACATACTATCCTTTTGTAACCTACCTTATTTGCAATTAAATTGTCTTCCATGAAATCGACGTCTACATTACTATACATCACACTAGTTAACGTATTTGAATTTCCACGTAATCGGAG
This sequence comes from Dryococelus australis, assembly GCA_029891345.1. NCBI lineage: Eukaryota > Metazoa > Arthropoda > Insecta > Phasmatodea > Phasmatidae > Dryococelus > Dryococelus australis. Next base: position 90,725,582 of record CM056994.1, read on the forward strand.
TTGTACATTTTCAGGTAATGTCACTTTAATGAACATTTCTAAGTCATCAAACTCATAAGATCCTACCTGCATCACAATCTTATATGTTTTTTCACCATTGTTGAACATAAATTATTGATTGTCTGTATAGATGTTTGAGATGCTATTGTAAGTAATGACTTCGATTAGATTTATTTGCCATTCTCCATCTAACTCCAAAGCTGGGAAATATACCGACCACAATTGTGATGAATTTACACTTAATATCAATGTAATTGACACATTACTAAACAGTTTTACCAATACATTGACTTACATATCATATTTATAGTCAAGAAACAAACACAAATGACCACAATTGATTGTATTTGGTAATTGTTCCTTTTATAATTGTATCTTAATTGCATGTTTTTAAAATAATTGCATATTTCAATTGGAGGACGTCAATCGCCAAAACTGTCATAATACAATGATTGATTTACATTTTTAATTATTGCAACCCAATGTGTTCCTTAGTTTTGTTTCGAATCTAAATTAATAATACATTCGCGAAGATTTAGTTTCTTTGGTAATTCGTCTCTCATATACACACCTCGGGAATAGGGAATATCGACTTTCTTTACAAACACATTAATGTCTTTATTTGTTATGCATGTTTTGGAAGACTATTTAGGACTATCTGCATTTCTTTCCATGTTTTGAGTTTTTTTGTCCTTGACCACCCTTATATGGTTTATGATACATTCCTTTACCACTTGATTTACTTGATTTAGCAAGAGGTGAAACACCTCCCATTAAAGCTCCAGGAGCTTATAATGCTGGAAATATGAATAGTAATATGCCTCCTTTCTTGGTTTTTTTGTATTGTTTTGCATTTTAAACCCATGCCTATTTTCACTTTCGCCCGCATAACTTAGTCAATGACCCAGACGCCTAACTTTTCGCCTGTAGATGTAGACAGATTCTTCCTTATATTTGCTGCTTTATCAGCTAGAACTGTATTCACTATGTGTTTTTCTTTCAAATGGTTTTTTCCATCGTATACTATGTTGTGTTCTTTACAAGCATTATCCAAAGCATTTATTCCTCGATTGTTCCATGTCAGACATTTTGCTAGCTTAGTTCCGGGTCCACAATAATTTTATTTCCATAAATGCAATTCAAATGGCAATTTGTTAATTAATGTATTCAATATGCCGCGTCCTTTTTTGTTACGTTCAGTACAGGCCATTGTATTCAACTGAACACGAATCTCTATATAGACCTATATTTATAGTTTTTACATTAGGATATTACCTAATACTGTAGAAATGAAGGTTATAAAACAAAATGCCCATCTACTGGTAATTGTAAATATGAAAGAAAACATGATTGAACATAAACATGGCATTCTTTTACCTCCAAATATACATTGTATAATAAGCTGTCCTCCTTCATGTGGAAAAAATTGTGTTATTATGTCACTGTTGGAGCATCCAAATGGACTTAAATTTGAAAACATATTTGTGTTTTCTAAAACAATACAAGAGAAATACCAACAATTAGCGACCATAGTGTCGTTAATTGAAGGAATGCGATATTTCCCTTTTACAAATAAAGGAGAAATTATAGCTCCGAATGAAGCATTAGCCAATTTAGTGTTTATTTTTGACGATGGTTGGTGTGAACCGGAGGGTGAAATACAGCAATACTTTAGTTTTTGGTAGACATTCAAATGTCGATTACTTTTATCTATCACAAAGTTACGCACGTATTCCAAAATATAATTTGTGCTATAATGCAAATATTTTAATTGTGTTTAAAATGGACAATATGAATCTGCAACAGATTTACAATGATCATGTTTTAGGTGATATGACATTTACAAAGTTTAAAGATATGTGGTTTTACTGTTGGAAATACAAGTACAGTTTTCTGGTAATAATACCAACATTTAGCCTACATAAAGACAGCTGTAGGTGTGGATTTTACAGTTTTTTACTTCCTGGTGAAGAATAAGGAGTATTTCAAAGTTCGGACATAGCAGTATAAATGCAATCATTACAATACCTTTTTAATGAGAAATCGCAATGGGAATTGTAATTTGAATAAACAAATATTACGTAATGTGTGTATGGCTGTGAAAGGTACCAATACAGCAAATAAACGTTATGTGGAAGACTTGAACACCATTAAGGTAAACGTATTGAAATCGCAATCGACCGATATATAAGAGAAATTAATAAACATAATTGAAACTATTACAGAAGTGTCTACTAGTATTAGTTATAGTTCTGAAATATTGGCAAATGTGGTGATTTTGTTGCAAAATATAGAAACATGAACAAACATTTTGAAGATTTAAAAAATTAAATTAATTAAATGGTAAGCACTAATATTACAAAACAATTTGATACACAAAAGGACAAAATGGTGCAATATAAGTGTTTAATTGATCAATAAAACATCTGGTTTAGCTATGCAAATCGAGTGAAAAAGAGAATTGATGGTTTTGAAATCTCGAATAAACTATTTTAGTAATGATTTGAGGGTTAAAACTGCGAGTAAATTTGACATACTTTTGAGTAAAGTCGATACGATTGAAAAAGCACAAACTAATCGACCTAATGCACCGGCGAGAAAACCATAGACTTCATTCATATATGAATTGTTGGGAGTTAACGAAAACAAGGAAAAATGTCTGACTCTGCTTCAGAATTACATAAAGTTGTATCTGCTGTAAAGACGAAATATTTACAAGCTAACTGTGCTCGAATGGAATGGGATGTTTTGAATTAAGAAATATTTAAACATGTTACGAGTGGAATGGATACATTACATTCCGTGGTAAATACGTTTCATGAAACACCAGTGGAAATTAAATCAGAAGGAACTATAAAGAAGAAAAAACTGACTCAATTAACAGTACATTATTTAGCTACAAAACAAACTTCATCTATGCACGATACAGTATTTGGTGTATATCGACTAGGAAATATATTGTTTCTGGGAGATCCAGTTATTAAGTTTTTGTATCAAAATATAATTCAAGTAGGTGATTATGTAACTGATATTAGTGAAGGATTGTTTGAATTATTATTTGAAAAAGTTCCGAATGGTTATCCTGATGTCGATTTGGAGAAATATGAGGATCTTGTTCATCGAACTAATTCAAATAATTGTTTAGGTGATGATGAATGAAAATCATTCAAAAATCTACATTAAGCAATATTGTTGGAAGTGACTATATAAAGATGAAATTGACATCTGCCTTTCACATGTTTATTGGAACAATCCTAATGAATTGGTCGACAGATTAAAACTTCTCATCGCTTTGAGAGAGTCTGGGAATAATTCACAAACAAATGAAATTGTTTCTATCATGACAGAATTTAATGAAGAACGGTTATATTACCAATGAAGTTCAGTAAGATTGCTCAAGAGCTTCATGCCCCTGCAAGGATAAGATATCCTAGAAGACCAGTTATTACTAAAGGCTTAAATGATCATTTCAAGCTGATTTGTGTGAAATTACATTGCTTTCCAAATAAAATAAGGGATACAAATATATTTTAACCGTAATAGACGTTTATTCGAAATATTGTTTTTGCGGCATACCTTTAAAAGCAAGATAGGGAAACAGGTTACCAATGTAATGAAGATTGTTTTGAAAGAAAGCCTAATTTGCGCCAAACAGACAGAGGATCTGAATTTTTTTGAGCACCATTCTGGAAATTAATGACCGAATATGGTATTAATAACTATGCAACATAGTCGGAGCTTAAAGCCAGTGTTATGGAACAATGTAATACATTGATTAAGCAATTAATATATAAGCATTTCACATCGAAAAGCACCTATAATTGGGTTGACTTTTTGCCTGAAATACTTAAATTTTATAATTCCAGATATCATAAAACTATCAAGACGGTGCCGGAAAAAGTTATGGACAATAGTTTGATGAAACTGTGTATAATAATGTTAAAGTAATCTACAAAAGAAAACCAGAGATCAAAATTGGTAAATATATACGTATCTCGAAGCAGAAAGGAAACTTTAAGAAAAAAATTTATGGTGAATTGGTCTTACGAAATATTTAAAATTATTTTTAATATAAATTAATTTCCCAGAGTGTTATTACCTTGAAACCTATGATACTCAGCCCATAAGAGGCGGTTTTTACAAACACAGATTGCAAAAAGTCAGTTCTCCAAATGAACATTTGATTGATAAAATCATTAAAAGGAAAAAAGATATGGCCTTGGTTCGATGGAGAGTTTTCTCAAAAGCATATGGCTAGTGGGTGAAGAATAAGGATCTTAGAATATTGAATTACAATGTTTTGAAAATTTTTTTTTACTAAATAAAAATATTTAATATAATAGTTTATGTGTTATTCATTTGATATAACTATCGATATTGACAGGAAATGGATGTACAATAATTCCAATTGTTAGGGTGGTAATCTACTACAATTAATTTATTATGTAACTCTCTGTATTTGGTTAATATTTTCCAATTTCTAAGGAGTGAAAATATTTGCATTGTTAATTTTTCTTTTTCTCTGGTCAATGGTCGTAAATAGTTCTACACCTAATATGTAAATTGATGAAAAATAATAATATTATGACTTGTGACTTATTACATCAATTTTTTTTGTTGTTAACTAGAATGTATGCATATATTTTTGAAGTATCATTTCTTCCAGATTGCACCAGTTGGAGATATTATATACATAATACTTAGTGGAATGTCTTATTTGTTGAACTAGTTTAGAGCTGAAATTCTTTTTTTTCTGCTTTGAAGAAGAATGTTCTACCTTGGTTGTTGAGCTTGAATGATTGTGTACTATGTGTTTCGGAACAATGCTTCGGAAATGCTGGAGCTTCCAGTTATAAGTTACATATTGCCTGAGGAAGAGAGACTGAGCAAACATGCTAAAACAATATATATTTTTCTACAACTGTGTTTGAATTAAAGAGTTTTTTGGAAATGTAAGGTTTGACGTTGGATGGTATGTGTTTCAAAGTGGTGGGAGTTTCCAAGTAGCAATTGTTTTCTCAGCAGGGTGGGTGAGGGAAAGTAACATTCATTATTATTAACGCGACTTGGAAATGGTTCCTCTGCTCTGGTGAACATAGCTGGGAGATGAGTACAGTCATGGGAAAGGGAATCTGTGTTCAGCACTGGCGAATGTGTAAATGGCAGTTTGGGGAAGGTATGTTAGTTGGCTTTGTGATTGGAGAGACTTTGTTCGCCGGTCGAAGCAGTTAGGTGACTAATCTATTGCTTTCTTGACAGTGTGAGAGCTTGAGTTTGCCTTTGGCGTGCAGCGGAGGATGTGTTTGTGAATCTGTAAAAAAATTATGGTCTTGGGAGCAGTCTGTTCGAGGAAGCTGTGAAGCTCTTTATTCTTACCAAAAATGTTTCGCAGCAGGTGGGGTGGATTGGTAAAATGTGTGTTCTCGAGCAGACAGAGACGTGAAAATCTGGGCTATGCAGGTGTTACCCTTTGTTCTCTGCCGAAAGCAAGTTGGTAGAGGAGATGGGATGAGTGCTGTCGCACGAGATGAATAGCGAGCCTTTGTCGGCTGCGCAGCAGACGACTAAGCTGTCCGTGCGACTCGCTTTATGGAATATTTGGAGGGGATGACAAAAGACAAAAGTGTCGGCCGATACGACTGCTACTGGCCATGTGCTGTGCCTTATTGGCATGCAGCAAAGGAGCTGAGATGAGCAGTATCGGACGAGATGGCTGGTTGGTCGCGAAAGGTGTGAGAAGAGACAAGCGCTGGGCGACAGCAAATACTGTATTGTCGAGCGCGTGCCGTGGATTCACAGAGGGAAAGTAGAGGCAATAATTTTTTGGGGGTGGTGCTTAGCGCAGTCGGTGGGGTCTGCATGGTGTGTTGGTTGTTATGGGTGGGGAAGGTGGAGTAAGGGGATGGCGAAGAAGTGCACAGTGCAAGGAAAGTATGCTGCCATGCTAGGCGGAGAAGCAAGCAAAAATTTCTCCCCTTCGCCAGTCTTAGCTATCACCCAGTTGAGCGTTGTCTCAGCACCGTGTATTCACATCATCCAAAGCATTTAGCAGAATGATATTTTGTCTTCTTAGAGGTGTTAGAGGCTTGTCCTTACTGGCAGAGCTTTGCAGCAGACAGGTTGGGATAGCGAAATGCATGGTTTTGTGCATCGTTAGAACTTACAACAATTATCTTTGATCCTGCCGACAATGGAATATTTTGTTTTCTTGGCGGCATAAGATGTTTGTTCTAGCCAACAATGCGTTAAAGCATTTTGGGGTGAAAAGCAAAATGTGTGGTCTTGCGACTCATTAGAATTTAAGGCAATTTTCTTTTGACTATGTGCATTGTGGTGAAACTGGGCAGGAGACTGAGAAATTTTTGTTTTCCGAGAGTCAAGCGTCTGTCTGCCTGACTGGATAATGTAAGGTGATGAACAGTGAATCATGTCCCATACAATTTTCTCTTGCATGTTCGGATAATTATCAGGTTTTTATTTCATTTAAATGTTTTTATTACTATTAATTTATGGGAAATGTGCGCAATAGGCTTTTGCATTAGGCGAGCGTTGGAGTGACAGAGACGATCTGCCGGCATACGCTTTTGTAAGAACAGTTGTACTGTTTATTAATGTGTGATATAACAAAGTATGTGAACCGGTTTTTTGCAATAGGCGAACCATTGTGAGGGTGCTATGAGCTAACAAAAGACGTGTGTGAAATGATTATACTTATGAGTTTTTATAACACACATTTGGGTGATTATTTATGTTTATGCTCCTTGATGTGTGTTTTGAGAGCTGGTGAGGGTGAACTATGTGTGACTTAGTGTATGTGTATGTCAGTGATGGAGGGGATTTTTGTCGGGGATATTTTTATGACACCTGGAGATTTGGGTTGCATGGGACAGTGTCGGAGGACATTAAAATGAGGGGGAGATTTTTAGCTTGTCTGGGCTTATAGTTGTAATTTTGGTTGTAAATTGTGTGTTTTTATTGATTTGTGAATTTATTACACCTGACTTCGTGGGCGATAAGTGATTAATTTAGTGTCCAATGGTTATTTCGTTCCTGGGCGAGTGTAAAATACATTTTTACTGTGTTAATATTTAAATAGATGGTTGTAGTTTCGTGTGTTCAATCTATTCGTTAAAAATTTTGTGTACTTTGAACATGTGGAATTTGTTTCGTGTGGTTAACTTTGTTTCGTGTCATTTATTCAGGTGATTGAAATATTGTTAAGGAATTTCGTTATGATATTAATATGAATTTTGTGTACCGTTCTGTCATTTGTGGTGTAATCTGCACAAGTTGTTTTAATTAATTTGTGATGTGTTTGGTAATTGCACAATTTAAGTAATTTTCAAAAATATCTCATGTCTATATTAATTCGATTTATTGTTGCATGTGGTAACCCCGAGATTAAAGTTATTTTTTTAATGAATCGTACTTATTTCAGTTGGCTAATTGAACGTAAATCGTAGTGGTCCAGAAGTGACACGCATACCCTCCTAATCTCACCATCCATTCTTACCAGAGGTTTAATATCAAAAAGCACACAATAAACCAACATTTCCATTGGCTTGGGCGAAAGTGGAAAAGCAGGACTAGGATAGTGCATGTGAAATAGTTCCTTGTTAGCTTTCACGTATAAGTAAATTTAGAGGCCCATTTTTTTATGACAAATTATGTTCAAATAATATTTTTTCATATTTTGAATAACAATTTCTTCTATTGTAAGTATGTCAGTACAATTATATAAAACATACTACTTAGGTGGACAGTTGTGGCACGAGTTTCAAAAGCCAACATGTCATATCTCCGTATCCTGCGTACATAAAATGGTAACAGGCTCAGTATTATAAAGCAAGGAAGCCTTTAAAAAAGAATGAGACTGCCAGTAGTCATGTTAGTTAGAGATAGTGTGTTGGCAGCTGGCATGCAAGATAAACTGAATCAACTTAGTGCTGATCTTGTTTAAAGATACAATAGTTTTAAATTTAAAAACATAGGTAAGGCTGAACATGCATTGCATGTATCTTCAGCATGGAAGAATTAAATATATTTCAGTACATGCATTATAGTTTAAGTTGTCTTCTACTTGTATAAACAAGTACTTTCATATTGGCAAATTCCATTTGGCAATGTCTATTTTTATGTTGTTAACACTATCTTAAGATAAGTAAATTATGTAGCAAGGAATACACAAAATGTTATTACATTTTGGCATACTTTTTACTTTGCAAACAAGCTAATTAAGATATCAGAGATGCCATTTGAGCATTGTTATGGAAAATCTAATATAAACAATATTTATGCCTTTAAATAATTGGAGCAAAGAAAAACACAAGTCTGGTCACAAGTTCTTCATTGCTCGTGAAAATTATGGTCGTTGAAGCTGAAAATTGTTTAGGTTAATTTAAAGAATCATAGGTTAGTACATCACCATAAAAAATAGTAATTAACATTTTAAAAAAAAACGTAGTTTATTACTCAAAAATAATAATTGGCATACAAAATAAGCTTGAAGCATTTAAGTTAGTGCAGGAAGCAATGATTTTAACTTTTGCATTAAAAGCAATTAATTTGTACAATACAGAAGCAGTACTGCAATTAAAGAAATATTTCTGTCACATTTGTCCTTTTGAAACTTAAAATTGTCAACATAATTAATGGGTACCCTATTCCTGAATTATTTTGTATCTTAACGTATAATTTTCCTGGTTTTCAGAGCCCCCCCCCCCTTTTTTTCCTTTTCCCATCTAAATACGTCCATGAACCAAGCAGTTTCTATAAAATCCAAAAAAAAATTTATAATTACGGTTTTGTTAATTTAGACCATAACATTGGTCAGTTATGTGGTGATTACTGAAGTGGCTATAACCAGTATGTTAACCAGACACAGCAAAGCATTGTCAATACCTTTTCTGTGAATGACTGTAAATATTAATAGTGAAATAAAATGGCAGTTACAAACTGTCGGATTTTTATTAAAATATGACAGTGGGGTGAGAAATGTCATGCAGCATTGCCCTCTTGTAAGCAGTTTATACATGATCTTGTTTCTGTTGTTTCCTGCCAAAAAAAAATTATAATTCAAACACTGTACTGAATTTTCACACATAAAATAAACAAAGATAATAAGAAATATTAATCATTAGTGAATCCAAAGTTTCGAAATCGGTAGAGCGGACTTTTTAGAGGCAAGGTTATTCCAGTGTCTAAAACAGTAGCCTGCTTATTACGCATTCATTGATGCTGTCCAAAAGCCAAAATTTCTATTACTTTGAATTGCAAACCCTTACTTGATATTGGCCGACCATCTACATATTTGTACAAAAGTTGACCAAAATTTTTTCTACTGCAACAAATTGGCCCACTTTGGGACCACCAAATGACTTATGGGTAAAGAAAACATTTAGAATTTAATTTTTTGTTTGCATCATTACCGAAAACGTTGTGCTGTGCAGTATTATTGAGTACATCTGCACATTTGATAACATGAATCATGTCGTTCACATGAATTTTGTTCATTTTTTTTGCAGTATCAGAGTATTAGATGTGATACGCTTTCCTACATTTTCACCTATTTATTTTGAGACCGAGTAAACATAAGCATTGATGTGCTGATTGTGCCATGTTGATAATAAAACAAACATGATTGATACATGACCATAGATATATGCAACTAAGTGTACATACCAGGCACATCTGTAGAGGCATCAAGATATTCATTAATTATAAACAGTGCTGAAAAGTTTACAAATGTATATTTTTTTATTATTACAAAATGTAAACTTCCCAGCAGTGAAAAATATGTATTTACTATAAAATTTCACAACAATAAGTGTTCACAAATGACATTTCCTCATAGAGAAAACTGTAACTAGGCATGTAAATTTTGCAGCTCACTAAACATGTTTGCAACTCTCCATAATCAAGTAAGTTTACGTTTGTCGATACATTTATCAGAAATTATTTATTTATTTCAAGTAGGCCTATGCCACCATATTGCTTGTCAGTGGTCAGCAACTGTTTTTTTTTTTTTTTTTTTTTTTTTTTTTTCAGTGAAACAAATCTGAGTATTTTGTTTTCATTCTTCACACAAGGCCGGTCGTAAAAGTATTGTGAGGAATTTACATTTACAATTCCAGCAACATATATAAATCGTAATGGGAAAAATATAGCACACTATAATTCATATTTATTTATGTCTCCCTTCGATCCACACAAAGCTTTGTGTAACGTTTTTAAACCAGTGAAATATACCTGCCAACCTTGGCAAGTCCAAATAGGGTGATTTTCCCAGAGGAGCAACCACTCATCCCACCAATAAAGCCGGGGGGGGGGGGGTCTGGGGCTGTCTCTTGGGAAATTTTTTATTTGAAGGTGCAAAATGGTGCTATTTAGGCATTTTTGAAGTAAAAAAGAACAGCTGTTAGAAATAGTATTCTTTTAATGACGAATAAGAATTTCAAAAGAGGGAAATTTTTTCTATCACCAAAAAAAAAAACATACAAATACCAGTTTTCACATAAAGTTATCAAAATAACATACGCATGGTTACTCACAGGAAGTTTTGATTTGGCTGATAAATTACTTTTTCAAGCTTTCTCTGGTTGCAGACTTTGCTTTCTTCAAAAATGCTGAGTCAAAGTTTTTATCATAGCAGTTCCCCTGTTGCCTAGATTTTGCCACCATCAACTTGTCCAATGTCCCATTAGACATGGATGACCTAAACCGAGCCCTTGTCTTTCTAACCTGGCTGAATATCCTCTCTGATTCAGCATTGCTGTGGGGAAGAGTCAAAATTGCAAACATAAAACTTGATAAATGTGCATACTTGAAATGTCCAAATGTACCCTTGATTTTTCCCACCTAACTCCATTGAACATCAATCGATTCTTCTTTCTTGATTGCTTCATCCAGATGTTCAAATTGAAACCCAGAAAACTCTCACTGAAAATCATCAGTGGTGGAATTTAAAACCTGGACTTCAACATTAATGATGAATGGAAATTTATCAACAAAAAATTTCTAATTAATGCATCACAAACATTGTTTATCTGTGCAACTTCAGCATTTATTAGAACTGTCACTGAATGTAAATTTATGAATCATGTAATAACATGCATGTTCGAAGTACTCCCTAACTGATGAGTAGAAAATAACCTTTTCTTCACGTTTAAGGTCACGCATTGCCCTAGATGTAGCATTTCCAAATGTAATATCAGAATCCTCTTTCCGGTTCATTCTCCTCGTGGTAATCAACCTCCAACACATATGAAGAGTTTCTGACAATGGTTGGTTTTACAAATCTCGTAATGACATCTTTGAACAGTTCTATAAGAGTAGCCCTTAGCAAGTGAAGCTGTGGTTTCTGTGATTTCAAAACCACATTAGGCTTTTCAAATACAAGCAATGTATTCTGAAGGAACAAACAAATAAACTTATTTAACTTGCATGTTAGGAACATAAATACTCTTTCTTCTCTTGAAAGGCTATAGGAACTATTTCCACTTTTTTTTTGTTCAGGACGTGGTTTAAACGTTTTCGATTCTGGCAGTGGCAATTCACGACTTCGTTTTAGACCAGAACTTTTCCCTGAAGTTCTACTACTATCAGAAGAGACAGCTTTTGACGTCTTTGGTTTTCTGTACGAGTCTAATGTTCCTCATTTCTTCTCATGTGAAGATTTAACCTCACAATTGAAGTATTTTCCAAGGGACAGTCAGCATGTGCAAACATGTTTCGACAGTTTTCTGACTTCAGTGTCGTACAATATTTGAAATTCTTTCAACTTATCCTTTCACCTTGCACTTTTTTCAAGGTAGTACAAATATATCCAACAATATTTCATCCATGCTACAAGGGAGTGTTGCAGCTGCCTTTTCTGCCTCTAAATTGATTAGATGGCAGGCACAACCAGGGACAGATCTTGATTTTTGTTTTGGAAAGGGCCCATAGCAAATTTTTTTGCTGGTGCCTGAAACTAGAAGCAGGGTCCGAGGGCCCTCCCCCGGGAAAATTTGGATTTTAAGGTGCAAAATGGCGTTATTTAAGTCGTTTTTGAACCTAAACATTTAATATACGGCTGGCATAAATTGTAGTATTTTAAAGATATAATATGTTTCAGTGAAGAATTTTACAAAGAAGTATTACCACACAGCATCTAATTTACTTAAAAACTACAAGTCTACAATACCAGCCATTGCCATCTGGATAGGTCGGGTGGTGGGGCATATGATGAGTAAATACGTAGTAAAAAATTAACACTTAATGCAACGGAATAATTACTATTGTTTTCATCAAAGGAAATATTCCCCTGCCAGTACATTAATATTCTTCCTATTCCTATCTCAGACAGTAAATAAATACTTATAACCGACATAGTCAAGTGTATACTCCTCGCAGCTAGCACTTCCTACGAACAAAACAAGCACATGATGAAAATCAAAAATTACACTTCATTGTTATATTTTGTGCTTCGAAGGAAGTTCAACGAAAGTTTTCTTTCATGCTTCCTAGCAAAGATGTCAAGAACGTTTTCAGACTTCATTGCGGACGCGATGTCCTGGTTGATATGCAGCAAAACCAGCCCATTTAGCTGATCTTCGGTCACTGTGCTACGTAGATAGGTTTTCTGGCGACGCAATGTTGAAAAGGAGCCCTCAACTGTGTTCGTTGTAACCTGTAGGACACATAAGAGTTGAAACAGAACTCTAATGTTTTTGTAGTGCAGAAGCCTGTTTGTAGCCTTCCCCAGGAGACTTTGGAAACTTTTGTGAGGGGTCTGACTCCCTTATCTGCTTCCAAACTCGTAATTCTCCTTTCAAAGCTGAAAAATAGGGTAAATCGTCCTTATATGGCTCTGCACCTTGCAGAACTTCCATCTTCAAAAACCATCACTAAACTCTGGTAACAGCAGCTTTTGAATCTGTCCAACTCATTGAAACTCTGATTTTGGAAATATGGAAGAAAGTTCATTGATAATGAAGTCCGTGAAAGAAAGGTACACTTCAGATTCTTCAACTGTTTGCGAATTGAAGTTTGGTCTGTTTTTCTGCAGGTTGGTTGTTCTTGGCTTATTGATTTATATCTCCATTTCCATTGCCAACTTTTCGGACTCTTTGAATATTTTCTTGAATGTGCCAGTGCTTTTGTAACATTGCTCTCTTAGACTTACTAATGTTGCTTCCACAAGCTTCATTGTTTCCAGTACATCCATGTACTCTGCCTGTAACTTCCGAGCCAAGGGCGGAGTTAGTCCAAAAACCTCAGCCAGAACCACCACACTGACAAGGAAATCAGACGACTGTATAGCATGAAGGAATGAAAATGCATTGCTTCCTCTGTTTTCAGATGACTCATAAATGGTTTCGAAGATGACAGGGAGGCAAGGGAGTGTGTCAAGAAATGTTAAAACAGCATCATGCTTTTCAATCCATCTTGTTTCGCACATCATCTTAAGCGCATTTTTCCTTTTTTGAGATGGGGCAGCTTATCTTGCACTTATGTTTCTAGTTTTGTGTATTCGCCCAGCTGACTCGCGAAAGAAGTTTGAAACAGATGATATTACCCCAAAAGTATTTCTTGTGCTAGACACAGAACATGCTTTACTAATTGCTAAATTCAGTCTATGATTTGCACAATGGCTGTAGATGGCCAGTGGCTTTACTTTTGCAATATGCGCCTGGGCACCTTTGAATTTGCCACTCATGTTAGAGCCTCCATGATAAGCTTGACAGCGGTAGTAAGAGATATCCAGGTTTAGTCTGTCCAACTCCTGCAAAATTGTGCGAGCAATGTTTTACCCAGAGACATCTACAAAGTCAATGAACTTGAAGAATTTTTCCTGGATCTCATACGAAGTAGTGTCGGAATATTTTATGCGAATGGCCAGTTGCTACTAATAGAAATGTCAGTTGTCTCATCGGCCATTATGGTAAAATAATTTAGTGTTTTTTATCTTTGCAAAGATTTTTCTGGTAATGGCATCTCCACAACACTGGAGTATTTCATTTTGGGTGGTCTTACTTATGTAGCTGGAATTTTTGTCGCAAATGTCTATATGTGAGGCTAGACTCTCATCTCCAACATATATTCGGAACTTCAGTAAAGCTCTGAAATTACCTTCTCCATATTTTTTTCTGGTTATGTTTGTAAGTCCCCGTCATCTCTATGTCCTCCTAGTGGTATGTTTTGTGCTCCACAGAAGATAACTGTTTTGATTATAGGGATAAGTTTTTTCTGTTTTCTTCAATTATTTTTTTCTGCTGCTCGCATCATCGTATTTTCCATCCATAACCATCAAAAAGTTATGACTTGCAATCATATTTCCCTTGTAATAGTCTTTGCTGGCATGGTGCTTCAGTGTTTCTACTGCTTTTTTGTAGGCATTAAGAGGCGTAACCACTAATTTATCCAGTTTTACATTATTTGTCCCTCCCTCACAACACCCAAAAAATTATGCACATTTTAGACAATCCTCCACTCACCTTCTTGCTATAGGCCAGCCATTCGTACAGTTCTAACCTGTTCCTTTGAAAGGATCTATTTTTCTTGCTTTCTGCATTCATTGGGAATTTAAAGTCCGATGAGGGCACCCACGAGTTTTTAAGCCACTGGTATGTTTCCCCATTAGTCAGTGAAGCAACAACATTCCGATCATTAATAAGATTTCCAAAGTCTAAGCAAGAAGCAGTTAATGTTGCACTTTTCAGTTCTGGTACCACAGATGAAGTGGAACTGGAAATGGGATCAGTAGAATCGAACTCGTCGTTCCCTTGGGATGAAGAAAGCACTAATGGTACTTCGGGCTCATTCATCTTTTCTATGTGTTCATCCTGGTCTTGGACCTGCTAAAAATGTTAGTGTCTTATTAACTAGAATACATTAAATTATTATTCAAAAACACAATGTTAGTAACTTGAATGTGAGTAATCGGACTGTAATTAATTGTTAGTTGGGCTGCTGTTGGTCTCTATAAGATTATAGATGTGGGCGTTGTTTACTAAGTAAAGTAAAAAAAAAGTTTAATTTTTATTGTTTATTATTATAATTTATTATTATTATTTATAAAAAATTCCATTAAAATATAGGCCTGTAGTCCATTCACGACTGGAACAGACCTTCTTGGAATTTTTCCTACTCCCATTTTTAAGCAATACATAAAAAATACATTAAAACATTCAAACTATATTCTCTCTCCCTGCTGCCAAACTAACTGTACCAGCGCCTGTCACTATTTGTATAGGCTATTCACAGTAAAGTGAGCACTTTTTAAGGCCCTTCCAACAGACATTAACCACTAATAGATCTTTTTTATTTTGCTAAAGACATTTACTTTTGGGGGTAGTGAAATATATACACTATGTTTATAAGATACACGGAAAATTTCATATTAAAAAGTGGAGTGGTAGGAAGATAGAAATAAATAGAAAAGAAAAAAATAGCATGGCCTTAAAAAGTGATCACTTTACCTTGAACAGCCTATAGTAGCGATGCATGCCGCTGACTAAGGTGTTGTTTAAAGTCTGTTCCAGTCATGAACTGCTATATACGTAGACAATTTCTTATAAAATGTGATATAAACATGTAATTCGATTTGCAATTTCTTAAAGCAGGCTAGATTTTGTTTAAATCGCACCCCGAGTCATTATAAAATTGTTATATAAGCTAATGGCTATGTAATTTTTTTTTAGTAGAAGATGTCTACCCTCAAGCTGTAGCTTGAAAGGTTTTTTTATAACAGAAGTCAGACATAAGGCTGGGTTAATTAGCTAATCTACAAAATCAAGAATGCAACGATGCAATGCGTAACTGACTTCTTACTCAGATAAATTCTGGTCACTTTTTAAATTAAGACATCACAAACCTTATAATTTGGAATAGTAAAATTTCACAATTTTTTTTTCGTATAGCTTTTTCTTGTGTCATATTTTGTAATTTTAGTAATGTTATTTTTATTTTAAATTTTGCTGCTGCTGCCTCAAACACGAAAAAAGCTCCATGTACATAGGACCCTTAAGGACCTGTCACACAGTTCCATTTTTTGGCTTCAATAATGTTTGACATAAAATAGCAGAATAGTTTATTCCGGTCTAGCAAAACTTTTAAACTTACCTTTATTTTCTTCAAAAATAATGTATCCAAAGCCAGTTGTCTTTTTTTATTCATCGCAACAAATGTTTCCTACTTGCACACGTGTTGAGTGTCCACACAGACTACAGCAGCGTGGAATGCTGGGGAAACAGGCATTGGGAAATATGTAATGGGAACGGGTGAGGGGGAGAGGAGCCTCCTACCTGCCTTATAAATCGAATTGTAGCATGTTAGCATGTTCAGTGCCTTGCTCTAAAAGTGATATCGCACTAGATGCGCTGGTGCTGTGCCTCTTTCACACAAACGCTCTGCCAGTTGGCTGTGGTCGAGACAAGGAAATGAAAATTCTCGGTAGACAACACTTCTTCTAGCGAACTCTTGTGGAAGCAAACATTTGTATATTGTATTGTCACAAATTAGGTCCACAGCATGAAGTTGAGTTCCGATAACTTGCAGTGCGTCAAATGTGTCCATTAATAGTCGCCACTATACTGGAGAATATGCTCCTTTGCTAAATTTCCTTTCTGCTTACAGGTACTATGTTTTCAAAAATGTCTTATTTTAGGTAGTATTTTATGGTCTTCTGGGAGGGGTATGTACCCCTGTACCCCTCCCCTAAATCCGCCACTTGGCACAATCCACCACACACAAATTGGGGATTTCTTTCTTCAAGTGAGCTGACGCCCTGTTTTTCAAGTACAGGAGTATTATCAATGCTGATGGACATACACTTTTCGAGAGGAATATTACGCGACTCCAAGGACTGAATGACCAATGTTGCAACATACAAGCCAGTAGAATCTCCAGATAGAACAGGTACACAAAGAACTGAGCTTTCAACCTTAAGTTTTTCACTGTTATAATAACTAACAACAATAGGATATAGTTTTGAATCACTGTCGTTGCTACCGTCTGTGGCCACTGATAAAGCTACATTTTTTAGTGTCTGCACAAGTTTTTTCTTCTTCAGTTTTTGCCATCTCAGTTGCAATTGCATAAGTTTTTGTGCGTGCACAACTATATTGTTTAGCGTTAGCACTGTCTGGGAACATTTTATGAAACAAAGACCCAGCATTATCTGCACAGCTAATAGGAAGATTGTGTTCTACGACAAAAAACGTAAACAAGCACTCTGTGTTTGTGACACATAATTCTTCTTTCCTGTTTGCATCGCAAAAAAACTTAACTTCATGTTTGTATCAACAGATCGTACATTGTCTTGATGTTTCTTGTTCTGGATGTGTTTCACCAGGTCACCTCTCCCAGCATGTGATACGACAAAATCACACCGACACAACAAACAAAAAGCAAAATGTTCTCCTTTTCTGGACGCTATAATACAGGGAAACTCATCGCTGTAAGCTTTTCTGTGCACAGTCAAATATTTAGTTTCTTTCTTTTCCACCATGTAACTTTAAATTTATCAAAATTGCTTGATATTTTTGCCACATAACGATTAACATACTATAAACAAGTTCTTACAAAGTCAACACTAAGTAGGCCTAAAAATGCAAAAAGGCACTGAATTCCACCAAACTTAGACAAATGTGGTTGCCAGTTGCTGATTGTCGATTGGCCACGCCCACAGTCTATGAAGGAGAGAGGTCTGGACACTCAACCCATAAAGTGACACTCTCATGTCGCCGATAGTTCAACGAATATCATGTTTGCTGCCACAGCACTACTAATCAGTTGGTGGCGGTCATAGAGTCTATGTGTGCAGAAGTACTTAGTAGTGCTGCGGCAGCTGGCTGAACTATCGGCGACACGAAGGGGTCACTTTCCTTTGCTTGCCAGAATAGGGAGTGTCAGAACCTCCCCCTCTTAGACAGTGGCCACGTCCTTCGCCGATGCGGGCCGAACATTTCCGACCATCAATCTATGGGACAGCTGCTTGCATTACTGTCATGACCTCGACACAAATACCAGTAATTTCTACCAGCGCTAGCGAGACAGAACAAATAGCGGGAGATTTAAAGGCAAAAGCGGGAGCCCCCTCTCCTAAGAGGGAGGATTGGCAGGTATGAGTGAGCAACGTGGGACTTGTAAAAACTTTGAAAACGTATTCATTTTAATAAGATAGTATAAACCATAAAATAAACTGTAAAATCAAAAGACAATATTATGGGGTAATTGTTAAGAATAGGGGCTACCTGTCACCACCCAAAAAAAATGCCAGTGTGCCTTGAATCACTGTTTTGGGGATTTACACCCCTGCTGGCTCTGTCTCGGTGCACATTATTTAGCTATGCTTGTACAGAATTTTTAAGTGCGAGGGGGCTACACTTGAAAATCATTTGTGGGGAAACGCCAAGTTTCGCTGATGTGTGATGCTTCACGTCACCACCTAGAAAATATTGCCGGCGTGCCTTGAATCACTGTTTTGGAGACTTACTCCCCTGCTGGAGCTGGGACTCTATGCGGTGCATAATGTTTGGCTATGCTTGTAGAGCATTTTTGCAATTTAACATATTTTAGTCAATAAATATTAAATTATGTACATATGTTTCACTCGTTTTACCCCACAACTTATATGATCTTCATAACCCTCCCCACGATCGATTTTGGGGTTTCTATTGGTAAAATGTTGAGCTACGAGTAAATTCGTGATCTATGTATTTAGTAGAGTGGAATTATATCACTTTCCGAATTTTTTTCTCCAAGAAATTAATTTAATTTAATTAATACTTACCAAATCACACGCCATTCATACAGCGGATACAAATACGCACTCCGCGTCTTCAGCCCATTTGACCACACTACACAGACATACCGCACATATATTATAATTTACTTTTTCCCTTGCTATAATAGCATAGAAACACTCGTAATTTCACACAATTATTAGATTTAACACTTCAAACAATATGAATTGCAATAAAACACACGTTTAATCACTCATAAAGCTGAAGCCTCACACAGGACCAGAGCAAACCAGCATCGGCAATTTACCACAATCCATTTGACGTCAACCACACAGTCATGTGCAGTGTATTGAAAATAGGTGTATATTGTCCATTTCATATAAGTGGTCTCAAATTTGACAATGTGACCAACCCACACATTATGTACACAGTAAATGCTCTCGCTCCTACAATATTGTATCAGCTGACGAACTGCTGTGGGATCCGTGTTGTTAGGTTGGATATTTTGATGATGGCTTTGAAAGGAAAATGTACTCGGAACTAAAAGTTGTAATTTAAAATCTTAATTACACTTAAAACATTTATGGTTTAAATTTTAAAAACATGTTTAGCATTTATGACAAGTATGTCGACACATACGTACAGTAAACTTTTCCAGCCAATGGCTAGTGTTCCTACCCGGTGAAGACTATTGTGCATGCACTTTTTTCTCATTGTGCGTATTATATTAATATCTTATTGGTGTTTTCGGAATATTTAATCGGTAGTTAGTTATTTGTTATTTGCTTTTTCCAAACATAGTTAGTTGTAGGTACCATTGTAGTGTGTTTTGTTGAGTGAAATGTAATATTAATCGGCACGTTGTTTAAAACTGCTCATTCCGCCATTTTCTTAACAGCCTTCCACAATGAAGTGATGTGAATATTATTTACATATTTAAGTTTAAGCTTGTTTGTATATATCAGGAAATGTGCATAGTATTGATTTTACTGAATGATTTTGCAAATCAATCATTTAATGCTAGTGACGAACAAATGTGATTTTAGTGAAGTAAACTCACAAGCATTGCCACAGAAAAACACGTGTTCAAGAGGTTACAACAGTAAGTTTGCGTGATGTGTAAATGTATTTGTAAACCGTTAATGTAATTATTGAAATGCATGCTGAAAAATGCTGCACTTTCCAAACTTTTGTAGTGAGTGAATAATATTTGTTTGCCTACATCGTAAATTCAGTGTAAGGTTTACTTCGGTCAAAGTGTATGCGTGTATATATTGCTGCATCTGTATGAATACGAACAGCGACGTATGTATCGTATTTTCGTTAAATTTATAATTTTCGAAGTTAAATAATTTAAGTGTTATTTCCATACGAACAAAATTTTCCACTGCTCCATTAAAACAATATGCAACTCAAAATGCCACACACTCATAAGAGGTTAGTTCGGGCGACCTGAGCTTCTTACTCTCGAGAGCAAGTTGAGAATTTCTGAGAGGATGAAAGAGCAAAAAGCACACTGCTCTTTTCTGCTACCAACCGAACGCAAAAGTCACGGAACTGTTTACTACTATTCAGCTGATCACAACATCGTTAATCAGTAATTTTCAACTTGATTGTGAATGGCATTGTAAGGCGATGGCAAGTTTCGAGGCAGCAAAAAAAAGGGCATGTCCGGTTAAAAGAGCATGCTTGGTAACCTTACTAACATCAAATACTGTAAAATGGGTTATGCAACGAAAGTTGTAATTTCGACATAACCCTAACCTTGCAACACCTAATAAAACAAAAACTAAGTTATTGCCAATGTTATTGGTTATTAAGGACAATTCGGCACCAGTTTTATTGCTTGGCACATTAAAGTGGCCTGTGATTGGTTGTGACAAGTATTTAATAATCACCGCAACTATCATTTTAACACTTGCCTTCAAGGATGAACATAATATTTTCATCATTATCTACAAGTACATTTGCATGCCCTACAGCAGTTCTCAAAGGATGGCCAAACAAATTCTTAAATAAATAAACGTGACAGTGCTAGTTTTGGTTCAAAATCTTTTCTATCTCGTAGTCCAGACTAGAAACAAAAATTTGGTGTCTTTTTTTCCCTGCTCTCGATCTCTCTGCTCCTCTGCTCTTCCTCTACAGCAAGAGCAGGAAGTTCATGCTCTTTGTGAGAAAATTAGCAGTGCTCATGACGCCCGAACAGCCAACCAAAAAAACACTTCCGATCAAACGAACGCTGAAAATTAAAAAAGAGCAAGAAAAAATAAATGTCGTAGAAAGCTCAGGTCGTCCGAACAAACCTAAGACCATCAAAATAATCCTGTCTCACGAAAGATGATAAACTAAACCCCCCCCCCCCCCACTTTTACCTTTTTCCCTCGAAATAAAATTAAGATGATACCCTAATTGGGCCCACATTTCATTGCTATGAACATTTCTCTGTGTTATTATTGATTGAAAATCTAACACTCTGGTTCTGGAGGGTTTCAAAATGTAAAGCTTACTAGTCATACAAACTTGTAAGTTGTATCACTTGTATTTTTTACGTATATAAAATTGGTCAAGCTTGTTACACAGGGATACTTCTTAGCAAATAAATTTAAAGGTTTTTCCTGTTTTTAAAGACTGTATTTGAAAGTAACATAATGGCATGTAGGTTTCAATGTTAGAGTGTTTTATATACATTTTCAGCATTTTTGTTTTGCAAATTAAAAGCGCTCATATGTTTTTAACATACGTTGTTAAATATATTGTAAGAATAACAGAAGAATAATTCACATAGGCCCCTAAACAGGATTTAAATTGGAAAGACAACTTTTTTATATCACGTAAACAACATGCTTATCATACAAAATTCTTTCAATTTAAGCATCCAATGAAGGCGCTCCAATATCATAAAGAAGTGTGGCATGCATCAGCAGGAACTGCGACATTCCAAAATTTATCGCTAAGGAAAATTAACTTTATGATGTCTTTAATCTTGGGTAGGTGGAGCATCTTTTTAGTGTGTAAGTAACGTGTTCGTTTGATATATTGTTTCTGTAGGTCATATCTGCTTTTCTAGAGCGCTTCGTAACATCTCTGAACTGAAATACAGTTTTTCATTAAGTACTAGAGAACAAGCCTAGGGCTGTATTAACAATTTCGAGGAGGAAGGTTGTGCTACTGAACTTCACTGTAAATATCAACACTGAGTTAGTCAGAAATAGGTTTTTATTCGCAGCATGACAATCTAAACACATAGGTATTTGAGAAAAGATATAAAGTATTTTGTATGTAGACCTGCAATACTTAACATTTGAGTTACTAAATGAGAGTTATTAAAATGACAAATTAAGTAACTTTTGCTTAAATATTATTTTGGCTACATATTTACTTTAACATCCTCAGAATGACAACCACCATAAAAGTATCAGGCTGTACAGAATTTGTCATCATATCATACCACAAAGCTAAATTAAGTACTTTTAATGCAATAGTAGGCATAGCCTGTATGTCAGAATGTATACTATCTTTGAAAATATGATGAGGGAGGGGTGGCGGTATTTCGGTATTTGTACAGGCCAATGTGGTATTGCCCTTGGTCGGCGGGGGGAGGGGGGGGGGAGAGATCTTGGTATTTGGGGTTAGTGGGAAACATGCTAAATTTTTGTTTCCAATAACTTACTTCAGGTAAGTGTGTCAAGATTAGTTGTCATTAATATATTTAGAGTGTATTTAAAAAAAAACAGTAAAATATATTTTATTGATTTGACAGTCATAATACAATTTCATTTTCGTGCATCCTGGTTACAAATTTCTTGCAAGGTAAAAAAAATTAACAATTTATAGTATTATTACATGGGCTGTTAGCCATTTACATAAAATATTTATAAACTTAAAAAAATGGGATTGTTGCCAACCTGCAACTGTTTGAACAGCCCTTCACTGTGTCTAAAAGACATTTGGGAGAAGGCACATGCAGTTTGTTTACAGAAGCAGTCAGTCATATGTTGTTTGTTTACAAATACGGGCAGCCACATAGTGTTTGTTCGCACAGTCACCTTCAATGACAATTCAGCTGTGGCAGAAGGATACATAGCCACCCAGATGCCATTGGCACTACTTTCCTAGATCTGTCAAATTTGAGACCATTTATATGAAATGGCCAACACCGCCATGTTATTAAAATTAAAATGGTGGGATGTATCGCCTCCAAAGATAAACACCATCTATGAACTTGGCTCTGTATCATCTATGAAATGTATATTTATTCTACTAGTAATACGTTTTATCCTCTCGTCAATATAGACCACGTAAGCCTTGAGTAATTCACCAGAATTATAGACCAGGTAAGCCTTGAGTAATTCGCCAGAATTACATAATCTCCCGACGTTGCTCCATACCAGTGTCGTCTACCCGTATAAACTTCAGCGCAGTGCTATAAATATACCACGTAAAATACGTTTTGCGAATTAAATATTCGTTGCAAACGGTATTCTTATGTGTAAAATAATTCAGCGACCCTATATAAATATATTCTATGTAAATTATATGTATTTTATAGCATAAATGCAGCAATATTGATCACCCTCCTCCCAATCACATTTTTTTTTACAGAAAACTACTTGAAGCCCCTCCAAAATCCTTAGTAGTTATCATTACTAATAGTCATATCTAACATATCCAGGTATTATTTTTCCGATTTTCGAAAAAGCCCCTCTTCTTTAGAATTACCACATAATTTTCCGACACAGCTCCATACCTGTATTGTTTACCTGTATAAACCTCAGCCTATAAATATGCCACATAAATGAAGTTTTACGCATTAAATATTCATTGCAAACGCTATTCATAAATGTAAAACAATTCAGCTACCCGATATAAAAATATTCTACGTAAATTATACCTGATGTATAGCATAAATGCAGCAAATTTAACCACCTCCCTCCCTATCAAATTTTATTTTATTTTTTTTACAGAAAACTACTTGAACCCCCTCCGAAATTACTACTAGTTAACATTACTAATAATCATATCTAACATATCCGTGTATTAGTTATATATATATATATATATATATATATATATATATATATATATATATATATATATATATATATATATATATATATATATATATATATATGCTTTTTCATGTCTTGTTACCCTACGTGGGATAGTAATAGTGTGATGTATAGTTGTAAACATTGCAATGTAATGTTCATAAAAAATTAATAAATAATTTGTAGTTTATTGCGTGAATAAAAATAAATAACATGACAGTGAAAATTAATTGTTTTTGAATGTATGACAGGGGCCGGGCCTATGTAAGATATGTTCGTTGTTGAGAAACTACAATTTATTTATTTATTTATTTTTTTTTTAAGATAATCCAACTACAATTTTCTGCAGTAAAATTTGAGTTTATAAAACTTCAATTGATGAAATTCAGAGTATCACGACATAGCCGTCGTACCGATTTCGAACTCCAGTGCAGACACGAACCTGAACCGAACATTTTTGGGTTTGGTCAGAGTTCGAATTTTCGAATGTTTGCTCACCCCTACACCCTGTTAGTTCTTATAATTCCCATACACACTGTAAAGAACCATATGCATTTTTTCTCAACAATTTAATAGGTGTCAAATTTGTAGTGTACAGTGCACTGACTGCTGCTATTAAAGGTTTGTTCGGACAACTTGAGCTTTCTACTCTCGAAGGCAAGTTGAGTATTTCTGGGAGCAAGAAAAGAGTAGGAAAGAGCAAAAAGCACATTGCTCTTTTCTGCTACCAACCAAAAACCAAAGGTCACGGAAATGTTTTCTACTAATCAATTGATCGCAACATCGTCAATTTGTCATGTTTAACTTGATTGAGTATGGCATTTTTTATGATGGACAGTTTCGAAGCGGCAAAAAGGTCATATCCGGGTAAAAGAGGATGCCTGGCAATTCTGCTAGTATCAAATACTGTAAAATGGACTATGCAATGGCAGTCGTCATTTCAACATAACCCTAACCTTGTGGCACCTGATAAAACAAAAATTAAGTGTCATTGCCTATCTCATTGGTTATTAGGGGCACATTCAGTGTCAATTTTATTGCTTCGTACATTAAAGTGGCCTATGATTGGTTATGGCAAGCATTTAATAATTACTACGACTGTCATCACGTCAACACTTGCCTTGAAGGATAAATGTACCTAGTATTTTCATCATTAACTACAATTACATGCCCTTCAGCACTTTTCAGAGGATGGTCAAATATATCTGCAAATAAATATATAAATGTAACAGAAAAGTCTCTGAAGCAAAACTAGCACTATCTCGTAGAGTCCAGACTACAAACACAAATTTGGTGCCTTTTTCCTTGCTCTCGACCTCACTGCTCCTCTGCTCTTCCTCAACAGCAACAGCAGAAAGTTCATGCTCTCTGTGAGAAAAATAGCAGTACTCTTGACGCCGGCTAACAGCCAGTAGTGCTAGAGCCCATGATGGCACTCACCGCGCACGTGTCACACATCCCGTACATGCGCAAAGAGGCCAATATTCTTGAACTTCACTATAAATATTATTTTTCAGTGTCAAATGTGTTCTATTGTATTTGCAATGTTTAATATGTCTTAAAATATTTTAAAGTGTTGTACTAATTTTAAATTGATGATATAACATTTAAAGTAACCACGGCACAGAGATTAAGAACACTTAATATTCCGGCATGAACACCGTCATAAAAAGACACTAAAATAATATTGAAATTCATAAGAAAATT
Organism: Dryococelus australis; assembly: GCA_029891345.1. Classification (NCBI taxonomy): domain Eukaryota; kingdom Metazoa; phylum Arthropoda; class Insecta; order Phasmatodea; family Phasmatidae; genus Dryococelus; species Dryococelus australis. The sequence continues at coordinate 90,751,065 of CM056994.1, forward strand.
AGAGAAATGTAAAACAATACTTAATTTAATTTGTGCCATTTTGTTTTCACTAATTAAATATTTTGCTCTGTGTACATAGCACTTCTGCTTCTGTGAAACCCGTAGGCGGTCATGGTAGGTACATGCGACGCTTGTCTCTGGACAGTATGTCGAGGAGAATTGGCGAGGTAAGACACTGTCACGTACACACTACAACTTTTGTTCAATGATTTAGGTTTCCATAGTCAATTTAGTTTACTGGTTAACCTTTGCTTGCGTACATTTTTGCCAGATATTTTCTCCAGCATTATGCTTCCGGTTTATTAATTTCTTGCGCCTTTGTGGCATTTTTAACTTAATCGAGGAAAAGGATGAGAAATGTCGAAGATGTCACGTAACCCGCACAATTCGAATCAGGCGCCATTTGCCTATGTTTATGGCATTTCATTATAACTTCTGCGTTATTGCTACACACAATTTTAAAAGCTTTATTTTGATGTGTGTATTTGAGGGTACTTTTCGTGTTTGAACATGTTATGGCATCATCACATATAACCACATTGCCGACCGACGCCAAGTCTGTATACGCCATTGTTGCATTTTAGAGCTTATGTATGTAACATAATATGAGCAATCATTTACTTCAGAGTTCTATGTCAATTTTATTCAGGGTTCAATGAATTTTTCACGTAAATTGATTCTTTTTGTATTTGACCACGTGGTCACAGAAATGTCTGATTTCACCGCCATCAGGCATGTTACAAGCCTGCAACCACTGCAATCGTAAAGAGAATAATTTCCTCAGCAAGAATAATCTTTTGTCTGACTTTACTTTTCCGTTTCCACACAGAAATATTGCAAGTTCACCTGCATCACGTGGTCCGCTATGAACTTCATCCAGCGGCATCCGCACCATATAAGCTTGTTTTCACACATGTGTGTGTTTATTGTGAATATCCATCTCTTGTTCCATCTTGTTTCATGTCTCATCCAAGGGTTTATGTAATTTTATAATTAGTGTATGGTGCAATTATTCCCGTCCAAGCCGGCTCTGTGTATAGGCCGTCACCACACTACCCACGTGCTGGAGGGCGAGCCCCGACGAGTTTGCGTTAGTGATGCCGAGTAATCACACACATTAATATGTATTAAGGGTTTCATTTGTATTTCACCGTGTCCTATCTTCAGGGGAAAACCGTCAGTCCACCCTAGCAGCTGTCGGTCCTCTTCCCTTGTGAAGGTTGTGCTTTCATGCACCTCAGTGAGATCATCCATCTAGGCATGTGCTAGAGTAATTGCGGGCTGGGGAGCACCCAAGCGGAATTGGCTAGTGATGCCCGAGATAATCATTTCATTGGCACATTGATGTGTATGCATAATAACACTAATAACAAATCTAAAGTGAACTAAACTCTTTTATCCAGTAGTGACAGTGTCCTAGCCACATACGTTCTATTAAGTGTTTATTTCCAGTGATGTTTAGTATAAAGTTTAATATTGTCTACGTGTTTGTAAGTACGCACGGGTGAGACGAACCCACAGAACCCACAGCAACCATGAGAACCCTGAGTCTCAATAGTCTGGTGACTGAGAAGCACCGCTGGTGCCCAAATTACCAGAAAGTATTTGTGTCATCGCTCGCCTCGTATCTCACCCGATGGCATCACTCTTGACGCCTGAACAGCAATCCAAAAATACACTTCCAGTAAAGCAAATACTCAAAATGAAAAATAGGAAGTAAAGAGCAGAAGTAATATTAAGCTCAGGTCGCCCGAACAAACCGCAATATTTTATGTAGTAATTGTGATTTTAACAGCTTAGGTATTCATTTTAAATGAAATCATAATGACATTTGAGTTTTTTTTCTCATAAAAATTGGTGTAAGTATTTTCCACACAATGTCTTCACTGGCAGCTATTACAGAACACCAATATTTTATTAGAAATGGACGAATTGAATTATGTTAGATTTAGAAGACAAGAATTTTGATTCTTATGTTATTGATTAGTCAATTTTTAAAGACACTTATTACCTACAAAGTACTAGTTTCAATATTACATGCTCAACAGCATTTTGAGAATAGTTTAGAATTGATAGGGTTGAAAGTTCAATCAATAGGGTCAATAGTATCGGCACGAGTGTCAGCCTAGCCGCAAACGACACAGTATTATAAATTGATTAAAAATACAAGTAACAAATTATTTTTAAATCCTACCAAAATCATAATTCCAAGTACATATTTTGGTTAAGGTACAAATATTTCAGGATGAATTAGAAAACTGATGTGTCTAATTTCTACACAGTCAGCACCAGCAGTAAAAACAAGGAATTTTGCAGTGTTATTTGTAAGTGCATCATTTCACTGCAGAAATGAGTCGGCCAGTGGCGGATACAAGCAATCATCTTAGGGTGAACTGATGTCTGTAAGCATCCGAAACTTGGAAAATCACAATTCTGAGATCCTCCATAGCCAGTCATTGAAGCAATTTTGTTGCTGGTGATTTTTTGGGATATTGAGTACAGATTTAAATAAGTAAATCTTTAAAATATGACTAACCAGTTCGGAGAGCTCGTTCACCGTGCCTTTTTCTCTGTGGCACCACCATGCACCGCATCACAACAGTGTAGTGTGCGTGCACCACGAGTACTAGTCAGTGTAGAAATGTGTTTTTCCAAAGGCCTTTTAAATTTTCATTAGGTGTTACGAGTGCGCAGCTCAGTGTTACTTGTTTGCAATGAGTATTACACAACGTGCACAGGGTGCACGAGTGTCATGTGTGCTTATTCAGGGTTGTGTTTATGTATTTTGTTTTGAAGAGTAATAATGTATATGTCATTATATTATTATTTGCCCGTGTTAGTGTCACGTGCGTTATTGTACACATAAGTAATACTACAAGTTCTACTGTCAGTTCTATTGGCTAAAAAAAATATTCAAATTTTATGAACATTTAATACATCACTATGGCTTGCAGTGTCATTTTATATATTCTGATTTAATGATGTACATTGCTTTTTTCTTCTTCCAAAAAAGATTTCATGAATAAAAGATTTTACACTAATAAATATTTTAAAAAACCTGATGTCTCACTTCACCCACCTAAAGGGGTGTTGTGCTACAACCATTTATTTTGCAATAGATATCACCATGCTGTTGGGTGGAGTGATACAAAATTCAACTTTTAAAAACTTTATTTATATTATACAATGGGTTTTAATTTAGAAGAACTTATAGTAAATATAATATGTGAATTTTTTTTACATTTTTTTGTATATTAATAATAATAGTTATAAATAGCTCAAAATTTTAAAGCATGCAATATATAATAATGCAAAATACTAGGTAGTTATCAAAATACAATACAAAGTACATACAGTATGGTTCTTACCAGTCCAAAAGCCGAGAAAAGTGAAATAAGTACCAGGTAAGCCTAAAGCCACAAAAAATTATTATTTACAAAATTTCACATGGAAACCACATCTGTCCGTTCTGAATTACCTGAGGTTCTGGTAATCGTGAGAAAACTCCAGTGAGAAAACTTCATACGGGTAAACAAAATTTGTGTCATCCAAATCTGGCCAAACAAAAGTGTCTTTATGTGTGCGATACTGCTTCATAAATTTCACATTCACCATTTTGTTTCAACACTAACGACTTTTGCAGGAAATTTACGGTTTTTATTTGCACTTCTTTCACTATTTTGACATGTCAAATTTATCGTAATTGACGAGAACTGTGAACATTTTGTTTGCAGCATTGTCAGTTGGCATTGCATCATTTTCTCTGATAGTAGAAGCATGCTCCTGTACATCACATGATTCTGAGGACTCATTATCAGTTTCTCTACCACTTGAATCTGAATTACCTACACACTTCCTGGTTCAATATTAATTCTACTTCTTCATACTGTTTTCTTCTCAGTTTCCTTCCCATAATGAATTTCACGAAGCACTCCAATGAACGACTCTTCCGTGGAAGAATCTGATGCATTTACATCAATGCCTTTGTTAGACAATTGTCTGAGAACTTCATCTATTTGAAGTGGGATGAGTCCTGTTTTTCTGAAGCCAATCTTGATGTTTTCAGAAGAATTTGATTTAATGTTTTCCACGAGTATCTTCAAAAGGGGAGGAAACCAGACTTTTGACAGTGCCCCTTTGTTGCCCTTACTCCACCATGCTGTGAGAATTTTATGCTATTCAGATTCAAGCAGATGAAAGAAGGCAACATCAAGAGGCTGAGTGAAATGGGTAGAGTTTTTTTGCTAATGCTACAAATCTATTATCGTTGTTATTATATAAGTTAATAATATTTCATGAAAAATGACTACACAGATTGTCCCCAATCAGAGCTCGTGGGGGTGGCTGATCCTTGAGATCAGGAAGGGCAATACGTTCAAACCATTCTTTGAAATGTTTCTGGTCAAACCACCCCCCTGATTTTGAATTTCCATACCGAGTAGACTGGACCTCCTACTGTCCACGATTCCTAAAGATGCTCACCTTTAAATACCACATAAGCGGGGTACAAATTTCTATTGCCACTGCAAGCAAACATTAATGAAGTAGATTATTTGGCATAATCAATAATGTTTTCGGGGCGTTTATTCCCTAGCCTAACTATCACCTTTTTACTTCCAGGGTCATCTGAGAGATTTGTTCCATCATTATTAACTCAACTGGAACGTTGAACACCAGTTAGATTCACCCTAAAGTTATCAAAATATTTATTAATTTCATCAGCAGACACCTCAGCCCTAGATCGTTTTATATTCCCCTCAATTCTGTCAACTAAATCTGTCTTGTGTCTCATAAGAAACGATCTTACCCATTCGATCCCCGGTGGATTATTCTTAAGTTTTTTCACTGTTCGTCTAGAGCCATCTAGGTAATTCTTGACCACAAGTCTCAAATCCATTTGAGTGAGAGGAAACCCCCTTTCACTGGCAATGATAATTTTATCTGAAACATAAGAGTGAATATACAAATTGGTAATAGGTACATTACAGAAGAAATTTCCACAACACAGTGAAACACCTGCTATTTAAGTTATCACACATAGGTTAAAGTAGTAGGTACCAAGCCATTACCTCGCAAAATGCAGAGATAACTTTCCCGCACTGCACATTTCCACAAATTTTTTAAGAATTTCCTCGTCTGGAGAGACATATGGACGTGTACCGGGAGGTCTTTTATACTTTCTAGACATCTCACAACCTGAAATATGTTCATAAAAATAGGATATATAAATATATGTTACAAATTGTTGGGTGAAGTGATACACTGGGATGAAATGATACACCGTATCACTTCACTCCACAAATGCTGCACAATTATACAGTAACATAGCCTCAAAAACTGGGAACATATCAAATTATTGTTTCCCCTGTAAGTAATACATAATGATACCACTTACCTTGAAAGTAAAGCCAACTTCCAGAAGGAGTATAAGTCTTGCAGATAAAAAGTTTCCAGACACTTAAAAAAAGACAAAATAAATCAAACTTTTGTGACTGCCATTACCAAAACTTAAAATGGTGGGAAAAACACAACTGTGTATCTGTAACATAGAGCAGTATGACAGACCTGGTGTCAACACTAATTCCACACTGTTTTAATGTGGATTTTCTAAAATTCTAACCAAATGTATCACACCACCCCCCTTCCCCTTTATTACATCACACCATCTGATGGTATTTTGGGAAGCTAATGAAAATATGTGTTAGTCAGTGTCACACAATGAACTATTAGATGCCTTAAGTAAACATACAAAACATTAGGATAATTTCCATTTATTTATCAAAATCAGAGATTAATGCAGCACTCAAAATATACTTTAGTAATTTATTTTTAATATTTAGGTCATGGCAATTTAAGTATGTTCTAAACAAATAAAATTAAAAATATTAAATCTACAAGGTCGTGTATCACAGTTATGGTTGGAAATTGGGAACTGAAACAAGGCAGAGGTGTCTATTTGTAGCTTTACTTTACCGCTATTCATACCTAAGACAATACTGTATCGCCATATTGGACATACCACTATGATTCACAAGTTGAGTTGCCAACAATAGAAAGTATTTTAATGAATCCTTTCAACACTTCCCCTCAATAAAATACTCATGTGCTCACTCCTACTCTTAAGATAACTTATCTCTACAATGTTTGCAGATAGTGCTTCCCTAAAGAAATGGTACCTAATATCTATATACCTTAATGCTTTAATCTTCTATGACTCTGTGCTCTTAGCAGCTTTTATTGCAGACTGATTATCCTCTCACAAGATTCTTTAACCAATAGGCTTCACTAACTGTTGTGCATAGTGCTATATATTCAGCCTCAGTGGGTGAAAGTGCAACACAATTTTGCTTCCTTGAGCCCCAGGTAACAGCACACCTAAATAGTTTGAAGCAAAAACCTGTAGTAGATTTTCTGTCACTGCAATCCCCTCCCCAGTCTGCTTTAACATACCCTACAAGAACATCAATACTATCACAATTATATACAAGTTTGTGGTCCACAGTCGCCTTAACATTATTTTTATAGCTCTAAAAACACTCATTTGCACCACTTTGGTATCTACTCAATAGGATAACTGAAGTGCACAGATCTGGCCTTGAGGCTGAAACAGCATACAACAACCAATCTATCAGCTGTCTACACACCTTCTCTACGTAGTTTATCATTACGTATTTTATCATTACATGTTTCATTCAGCATTTCAGCCTTGAAATTCTGGTCCATTTGGGTACTAATTGGTTCACAATCACACATACCATATTTACTGAGGACACCTGTCAAATATTTTTCTTGACTTATTTCAGTGGTACCCTCCTTCAAGTTCTGCTTTACATTCATGCCTAGAAAATCTGACACTAATCCTAAATCTTTCATTTCAAAATTGTCACACAGTGTCTGTTTTGTGCTATCAATCTCTGCTTCATCTGGCCCAAACATTAACAGGTCATCAACATAAACCAATAAATACAGTTTCTGACTGTTGTACCATTTACTATACAAACAATAGACACTCTTAGACCTAACGAAACTTTCTGAACTCATGACTGTGTCAAACTTTTTATTCCAATATTTAGGTGATTTTTTCAAACCGCATATTGATTTGTTTAACTTGACCACATTATTTTCACAACTGACTCCCTCAGGAAATTTCATGCACACTATTGTATTTCAATTTCTTAAGCACTTCTGCTACTCGTCGGCCACAACACCCATGCTGGCATATTGTCACTTACTGTCGCCTGCAACACCGTTGTCACATTTATAAACATTACCACGTGCCTGTATTGGACTATCATCAGCAGGGGCAAAGAAAAATATTGACTCACCCATCAGTGTGAGCAATCTGTACGCCCTTCTTGTATTTGATTTCATACTGATATGCTCCAAGGAAAACAGCCCAACGCTGTATTCTCGCAGCTACCATCAATGGTATATCCTTCTTACTACCAAACAAGGTGGCCAATGGCTGATAATCTGTTACCAAGGAAATGGGCCTGCCGTATAGATAACAATGAAATTTCTTCACTGTGAAAATAATTAACAATGCGTCTCGTTCCACCTGACAATAGGTCACCTCAGCACTAGTAAATGTTCTTGATGCGAATGCAATTGACCATTCCTCGCCCTCGGGCATAATATGCGAGATAACTGACCCCACTCCACAAGCACTTGCATCAGTAGTTAAAGTCCGCATGCCACCCATGGAACCGCGGTGTATGAGGAAAGAGGGAGGCAAGACATTGAGTCACAACTGAGAGTGCGAAGCGTGGTCACACATGTACTATCCGAAGTAACTCATTTAGCTCCGAAGTGTCGTGAACATCGCCGCTGAGAGTGTTATGTCTGTCCGGAAGAAAAACACCATGGTGCATTCTGAGGGCTGGAGAATCGTCAGTAATATAATTGCAAAGTGTGATGAAGAGGCGAAACAAAAACGTTATGCTTTCACAGTAAACCAGGCGACAGCAAGAGCTGCAGACTACACTGGAGTGCTGTAGACATTAATTAAAAATATACAGAAGGAACAGAAAGTAATAGATAACAGTGGGGAGGGCAGTAGCTTGCACACGCCGGGCAAATGATGGAAAACTAGGCCGGAACATACTGTCGTGAATATTGATGACTTTGAGCTATGTGTAATTCGGCGGACGATTCAGGATTTTTATATTCAGGAAAAACGTTTCCCTACCATTGCAAAATTACTGCCCGCAGTAAAGGAGAAAACAGACTTTCCGTGGTCGCATACTTCGTTGCATAAAGCGGTAAAACAACTAGGTTTTCGGAGGAAAAAGCGTAAAGTCACAGGAAGATACTAATTGAGAGACCTCACATCGTATCTTGGCGCCACGACTATCTAGTTGAAACAGCACAGAGAAGGTGGGAAACAAATTATCTACATAGATGTGATATGGATAGATGGTAATTTAATGTTTGGTAAATGTTGACAATATGAAGAAGTGTTTGGAATACAAGCTAATGTGAATTCGGGAAACCGATTAATTGTAATACACACTGGGGGTATTACGGATTTATCGAAAATGCTCTCCTTGTCTATAAAGCCAGCACTGGCAGTGGCGACTATAACGGCCAAATGAACAGTGTTAATTTCATAAAGTGGGTTACCGAGAAGCTTGCTCCTAACCTCCCGCAGTCATCTGTAGGACAGTGTAACTAAGACCGACTGGGAAGGGTACTTTGGTCACGTACAGAAACTTGAGACTGAATACTGGGAAAAGCCGGTGTTGTATAAGATGTAATTGACAGTATCGTAGTCCGTCTTGAAGACAGTAGTGATTCCTTCAGTGCATCAGGCGTGTGCCGTTCAAGCAGTGAACAATAAAATCTTGGTTCACCATTAGCGACCCTGCTGCATTGAGGTGAGTGAATGTATTATTTCTACGACAGTACAGTTGTATGGCGTGGCCGGCTTATCGTTCTAAGGTCGCATTCCTGCCAGGGTTTCAGAGCTGGCACGAGGACAGTACTACGATTGGTAGATGGGGGTTATATAAAACTAGAACTGGGCTCATTAGTAGTAACTCTTTTCTTTTTTGAAACGCTTTTTAGCATTCTTCTGTCCAACTTCAGCATGTATACTGATGCTACAGTTTATGTAATGGGAACAGCACAGTTGAAAGGTTCGGCATAAATCTGCCATAAAATTGCAGCAGCCCTAAATATGACCGCAGTTCCATCACATTCCATGGGGCACGCGCCTCCACAATAGCTCTGGTCTTCTCTTGTGTTGGCCGAATACCCTGGGCATAAATTTTATGGCCCAATTAAACTACACTATCACACAGGAACTTGCACTTATCCATTTTGATTCTAATGTTAACCTCTGTCAATTGTTTAAGTACTGTCTCTAATTTCTCAACCCCATCCTCCAGATTTTCCCCTACAATCAAAATATAATCTAAGTACGATATCACCCCTGATAGCCCAGTCAGAATTTGGTCGATGGTAACCTGAAAAATACTCGGGGCGCTCGACAGACCAAATGGTAACCTAATATACCAGTACATAATGAGTCTTTATAGTCTGCAAGGGCTGGCTGTCCGCCCCCACTGCCAGCTGGGAATATACAGAGTGCAAATCCACCACAGAAAACACTTTTCTCCCGAAATAATATTAAAAGCATCAGTAGGTGTAGGCAATGGATAATGTTCTAGTTCCACTGCGGGGTTCAAAGTCACCTTAAAATTGGTGCATATTTGCACACACTATCGGTGTTGCCCACTCTGAATTCCTCACTGAGTAAATGATCCCAATTTGTACCAGTCTGTCTAGTTCCCTTTGCACAGCCTCTCTCATAGCAAATGGCATAGGCCATGCTTTGCAGAAAACTACGGGTGCTCTCTCCCTTAATCTGATTTGAACCTCTGTCCCTTTAATGGTCGCAACATCTAGTTGGATGACAACCTGATATTTCTGTCTTGAGCCTCTGGATCACGTCTTCCCGTACTAATGTTCTGCTAGTTTTTAGCTGGTTCACCATTTTCACCTCCTTGTTCACCTTGACAACTTCATGCCACTCTAGTTTCAGCTGCCCCAACCAATTTCTGCCCATCAGTGTGGGCAACCGTTTTCCTTTACTACCAATCACTGCCAATGGTAGAATACCCTCAAACTCCTGATACTTTACTAGTACTATGCATTCTCCTAGAATCGGAAATGCCCCCCCCCCCCCCCACCACCCGAGTTTGTTTGCAAGGCCAGCCTCGATTTACTTAACCTTACTGACCCCACCTTTTCCTTATATCTCACCTCAGAACAAACTGAAACAACACCCCCTGTGTCAGTCAACATAATTTCCTGATGGCCATTTATATTTACTCCAACCTGTAAGCTGCTTGTGTAGCTAACATTTCCTTTACTATGTTACATAGGCCTGTCCAGTCTTCATTCATTTCTTTCCATTCCCAGAAATTACTATTCAATGGCCTGGCTTCTTCCTCCTCGGCTCTTCCATAATACCGTTTACACTTCGACGCCAACACGTCCTCTGTATGTGTCCCTATTCTCTGCATTTGTGACAAGTATAAACCACAAATGGACATTTTGCCGCAAGATGTTCCACACTATTGCATCTATAACATTTCTTGGGTGCCCCCCCCCCCTCCAACCAGTATCATAGATTTCTTATTTGTAATGTTCCGTGGAAAAGTGCATCTCCTGATTGCATAGGTATCTCCTGCAGCTGTCCCTACTACCTGGTTTGTCACTTGGCTTCCAGATGCTGTCGGATGAAATACCTTCGCTTGTCGAAGAGCTGCCTCCATGATCAGTGCCTTCTCCAGGGCTGTATGAATGTCCAAGTTTTCCTCCACTAGCAACCACTAAACTATATCTTCATTTTGTAGCCCACTCACAAACGTATCGCGTATCGCCTCATTCAGAAATTGTTTATAGTCACACAACATTGAAAGTTTTTGCAAAGCCACTGCATATTATGACATGCTTTCACCATCTCTTTGTTTACGGGATAATGGCTTAACCCTTTCTGCTATGACTATTTTTTTAGGTGCATAGTGTGTCAAAAAATGTTTGTTAGCTCATTGTATGACTTTGTCCCAGGCTTATCTGGAACGCACAAATTCATCATCACATTGTACGTTTTTTGGCCTGATGAGTGTTAAAAACAAACTGCACTGCTCATCTTCCTTCACCTTATTAGCTTTAAAGTAGTGTTCCAGCCTTTCTACATAGTTTTCAGACTCGCCATCTTCATCCCAATACTCTTCCATTTTCCCGAACGACATGTTTACACTATACCAGAAACTCCAGCTGCCGATGCATACCCTAAATTAAAAAACTCCAACTTCGAATTCGCTAACTCTCTCTGATCCCATCCTCGTCACCAACTTATTGTATTTCCACTTAAGTATTTCTGCTACTCGTCGGCCGCAACACCCTTGCCACCATTTTGCCACTTACTGTCGCCTGCAACACCGTTGCCACACTTTTAAACATAATCACACACTAACCACAACATACACCTCTTCATCGATATTTGCATACAAAAATGCCCATCTTACATCTAACTGATGAATAGGTAATTTAAGCTCAGTGGCAACAACAACAAAGACTCTAAAGGTAGCTATAGTCCATTCCCAATCGGAAGCATTTTATGAAAATCAACCTTTGACAAACACTCTAGGCATAATATGTCACCTGTTTTTTCAATAGCCTATATTCCACAAATATATAACATTGTGGTTAGCTTTAGAGTACTGTATTATTGAATAAATGAACCTTTACCTTAATATCTTCTATAACTTGTAATATTTATTCATTTTTAAAATATGAATTAACAACAGCGACGTGTTGGCAATGACCAGTAAGAAATAGTTCACAGTTAAAATATTATTTTAACCTCGTTTTTTTAGTATACTATTTGTAAATTAAATGGTGCCTATCGACATATTTAAGTAGCCCCGATGGCACAACATATCTCATTTTTAAAGTTTAAAATAACAACGGAAAATATCGTGAGTAGGCCGTAATGGTACAGTATTGTTCTATCGAGCGAGAAAGCAATTGAACAACTGTCTGCTGGCGAGGCTTGTCGCACTCTTTCTCTATCTTCGTCTCTTTCACACTAGGGAAATTTCACTTCGCTAGTAAGCAGTGAAATTATACATATTTTCAATTGTAGCATATTTCATACTTATTACAGCACAATAATGATTTTTGAATTTGTAATTCTCAACTGAAAAGAGATTTTAATTTTTGAATACGTAGTTTAATATATTTAGATATGATGGCGGGGCAGTTGCCTATTTAAGTTGGCAGACGTGGCGAGCCATGACATGGCGTGTTGCTTTTTGTCAACCGAAACGTAAATTTCTTACTCCGAAAAATACTTCAAATTAATACATCACGTTTGTAGACATTGTTTTTTAAACCTACCTAGGCAAGTTACGATGTGAAAAATCTGTTTTTCCACTGCAGTAATAAGTATACATGTGGTTCGTTAATCATTGCATCTGTGAAATGGCGACCCTTTGTGCATTGTGGTCGATACGCTGGCCCTGTGTGTGTGATTTCAAATATCTGATTAGCATCATTTATATGTTTTAAATGTGAAATGTTTTTATGACGAAGTTATTTATGTACACCCACATCTGTTTATTTATCACAATGTTGTACCTTTGCCGTAAGGGTTTTGAAACACAGTCGAGTAACGTAATTTGCCACAATCCCAGAAGAAAAATACTAAGCCCAGCCCGATAAATTTCAATAAACGTAATAAACAGGAAGTAGCAATACATAGAAATATGAGCGGAATAAAAGTTATTGTAGGCTTATTTGTGTGCATGTTCACCGCTATCTTGTAAAGTTTGTATAACAAAAATGAGCAACACGAGTTGCATGATTGAATTTAATGTGCCTTTTTCACTGGTTGTTCCTTCGTTTGAATATTTATTCCAACTGAGGCCGCCCTTTTAGAGAAATGACTCAACACATCAATAACAAAAGGATAATTACAATTAGTAAAGCCCTTTACCTCGCTGTTGTAACAGTGCTAAACACAGTCGCGGCAAAATACTAAAGTGCATTACATGTATTGAGCTACGTCGTGGAAAACAAATATGTTAATGTATAATATCCGTAAGAACTGTCTTCAATTCAGGAATTTTTAAAACGTCATAAAGCTGACCTAAATAATGTTAGAGGCGTAAACTGTGAATATTCATACGGAATAGTTTTGGGAATATGACAGAATTATTTTAAAAGCTGTAAACAGTGAACAACACATTTGACAGGTATATAAGTAGAAGTTACATTTCAATGTTTATTTTTAGGTGTAGCGAAAGTATACGAACATATGTACACACACAATGGAATGTAAACATTGATTTTGACAGATGCTACATGGCAGTCACATGGCAATGTTTGTTTACATTTGGCGGAAGTATACGAAATGGGCCTGCAAGTAGATATTTAGCAGGGCTCCGAGAAAGTTGCTTCCAATGGGGAATGGACTATAGTTTTGCAACTAGTGCATATAGCTCACCTACATCACAAAAGTCTTTCTGTTCAAAGCCTCTGGCAACCAGTCTAGCCTTGTAATTTTTTTGTTCACCATTGCACTTTAATTTGAAAACCCATTTGCTACTGGTTATTAGCTTACCTTTAGGCACATCACACACACCATGAATTATTGTCTTCTAACACTAAGTTCTTTCTCTATTGCCTGTGACCACTTACAAGCATCACTTCTTTTCATAGCTTCACTACATGTTGATGGTTCATTGTTTACACTAAGAAAGCATGTTTCATAATCATTTAAACAAGCTGGTTTCCTTACCCTGCGCTGCCTTCGTTCCAAAGAGTCAGGATACTGTTGCTCTTCTTCCTTCCAACCACAGTCACTATTTTTGTTATCTTGATTTCCTTCTGATTCATGCCGCTTGCTTGTACTCATATTCTCCCTCTCGATGGCTAGTTGATTCATACGGCATACGTGTATTTATCTCTTTATTTTCACTACAACTGATTTCATGCTGTTGACTGAGTTTGGGCAACTGCAGAGTTGGGAACTTTGATATTGTTTCTTTGTGTAACGTTGTCAAAGTTCTGGTGGCCTAATTTCTCATGCCACAGTAATAACTGATGTCTTGAGGTGGTTTTCCCTAGACTAGTGACAACAGCAACATAATTAACATTGTATCTGAACTGCATAGTGTACACTTTACCTTCCACGTTGGCAATTGCTCCTACTTTACCATCTTTCATAAATTTACACGCTTTTTATCAGCTGACCTGACATAACATCTATTTACTGCACTACTAAGCAAAAAAAAATTGTTTTCAAGTCAAGCACATGCAACACATTGTTCAGACTAGTTTCTACCCAGCCCTGACCATCATAAGTCTGTAGTATTATTTGGCCGATTCCTATAGCACTAATTACTGATCCATAACCAATCACGACTGACTTTTCTTGCTGCAACTTTTCATAGTGGGTGAAGATTTCACGTTCAAAATACATGTGTTCACTGGCACTGCTGTCTACAAACCACTAATTGTTTAACGAAAGTCCTGCCATTGCCGATATTGATACAATAAAGACATTGCTGTTTTCTTCTTATCTTAATCTGAGCCTACAGTCTCGTTTGAAATGTTCCAGTTTTTTTTTACAATAGAATCACAGTTTGTCACCTTTAGCTTCATTTCCATAGTATTTCTTCAACGTCCTTGTTTTATTACATGCAGGACACTGTCCTTTTCTCATCACCAGAGCTCTACACTCAGGAGGTTCCCTTTCCTTTACCCTTTCCTCTTCCACCAAGAGTCTTGCAGTTAGGTTACTAGGGTATGTTTACTGTCCGGAGCCGACTCCCAAGCAGATACAACATATACAAAATGTTTGTATCTTTCTGGTAGTGCCATGAAAACTTTCGTTATGTTGAATTGATCAGAGACATTCTCTGCCAACTCCCGTAGCTTGTTCTGAAACTCTGCTATTTTTTAAAGAAACATTGACATATCGTGACTCTAATCATACTTGTATGCAAAAGAACTTTGCTGTACTATGTGGAGATTTGTATCACTCTTCTGCTCATAAACACTGTGTAACTTTCTCCATATCTCGCTGGCTGTAGTACATGTGATTATGTGCAACAGTGCACTTTCTGAAAGTCTCATCACTATCAGGCTTTGAGCTTTTGCATCTTTCTTTAGCCATTCTAATATTGAAGATTCCACCTCGGATTTTGTTTCCGAGCCATTTACAATACCATAGACATTTAGTCCCCCTAACAACACACTAACCTGAAATTTCGACACATTCTAGTTCTTAGTCTTTTCAAGCTTAATAACATTCACTAATGTGTTTCCCGTCAATTTATCAGTTTTCTCTAGGCATATAACTCTCTCTTCTGAGCTTGGCCAACTGTTCTAAACCCTACATTCAAGATGTCCATCAACACACCTACAATGTTTACTGCCACATTTTCCTCCTGTGACAAGCTGTCATGTATTACTTCCCAACTGCCTTTAGCACAATGCTACACCATGTACCTGGGCCCATAACCTGTTGGAAATGGAAAATGAAACATGGCAGAGCAGTCTTTATCTGTAGCTTTACTTTACTGCTCTTTATACATAAGACAATACCATGTCGCCATATTGGACACACCACCATGGTTCACAAGTTGAGTTGCCAACATTTGAAAGTATTTTAATGAATCCTTTCAACAGTTCTCAGCATAATTCAACTTTGTTCATATTCAGAAAATTAAAACTTATTAATATGTATCGTTTTTAAATTCAGCACTCCCTTATTTTACTGAGAGTAAAATTGAAGCACTGCCAGTTCCCCTGTTATGAATGTCAGAATCATTGCTTCTAAAAGATTTTAAATACTGATATGACAAGGCTAAGGAAAGTGTGGCGCCTGCAAAGCTGGTAATTCGGCGACCCTCAAACAAGCTGTAGAAGATTATCTCCTTAAGTGCCTGTCATAGCAGGCAGCCACAGGTGGGGTAGGAACGGCATTTCTCTCTCTTCCTCGATCTTTCCTCTTCCTGTAGATGATTATCTCACAGCAGGGAGGCATGTCCCTTCCCAACGACATATATAATACTAGACCCCGCTTCGGATGTGCTCGCTACACTTCTACACTTCGGAGTGAGGCTAACATCAAAACAGTTGATTGTGGGCTGTTTACTGTAATGACCGCATGTGAAAGACTGTGCAATTCGCGCTTTTTTAGTTTTACTTACTCGTAATAAAACAAGGACTGTTTTGTAAACATTGCGAAGTTTTTATAGTGATTTAAATAAACAAAATTGCATAAATACAGCAATTACTCGGTTGAAAATGTGCTTTTTCTGATCTCGTTCGTCATTCAGCACATTGTTTTCAACTGCTATTGCCGAATGAAACTACATGTATTATGTATATCATTACTCTGTCCTACAGTATGTATCTAATATGTTTTTTCTTTCAAATTCAATACAATTTGTTAGGACAACTCTAACAACAGAGAGTACTACGAAAATAAGAGGCAAATTATATTATTTCTTTCATGCCATTTGAGCTTAAATTACCTAAGTGGTGAACATTTCCAGTACATAGTATACAAATCAGTAAAAATTCACATGAAGTACAATAAATTCAACACAGTAATTACATTAAACAGGTAATCTTTATATGCAAATTATGTAAGTTTTATTTTTTGCTAGGTGACTCACAAGGAAGGTTAAAAGTTTAGCCTCTAATGTTGCTCAATTCTTTTATATTACAACAGGGTAAATATTAAATATACAAACAAGTAAACATCATCACTGTAATGTAAATTTTGAGCATTAAAAGTTAAATTTGATAAGAGGGGAGGGCTATGATGACTGTGTGTTGTAAATTACATTAAATAAAATGCAAAATGAATAAAACACTTCTTTATAGGTAAATTTGAAATGACTATATTACTGTGAATTTACGGAAAACCCTCAGTCATTCTACTTCCCAGAGCATGAGCGCAGAGGGCTTCATATTTTACCCAAATTGTACGTCGTAACATATGCAACAGTTTGGGGAAAGGTATGAAGTGGGAATCCCTAGGCCATCGCCAATGATTGCATTCAGGAAGCAGAATGGAGTAGATGTTTGCATAAAATCGCGGTTGGAAGGCTGAATTGTGGGGTGTGAGTAGGGTAGGAAGTTATGGGAAATAACATTTGTAAGCTAAATATATAATTTAAGTTACAACAAATGTTTCCTAACACTTTTAATCTAACATTAAGGCATGGAACTGCTTTTCCCTAAATCGTAACCAACTTTACTGTGCCCTTGGCAGTCTGTGTGCACATTAAAATATATGCATTTTTCAAATGTTGATATCAAAATGTTCAAATAACCATGAAACCGCCTCTACATACCCAGCTACATACAAATTGTTCAGTATCTAGGTAGTGCTGACTCAAATCCCTCGAGGCACCTAAGCATTTATTCTTCATTTGTGAATTCCAATTATTAACACAATAAAATTAGGAAAATGCAGATAGTGAATGCAACAAAACTCTTCTCATCATGTACCTCACTTCTTTTGGTCGAGAAGCTACCTGACCTGAAATTTTCCATGCTGATTCTGATTAGCTGTTATCACAATGTCAAGGGTAACAACATGATGGCTTGTGGAAACAAAGATGGATAGCAACCACTATGTCACTTAATATGTTTCTTCACGAAACACATAATGTATTTCAGAAACACATACTTTATAAGTGAGGTAAGTATGCATACATCAAAAGAACACACACACTGCCTACTTCATGGCATTTTATATAAATAATAAGTTTTGTCGCTGGGGACCATAAAAAAATTATTTCTGCATTAACCACACACCATTCAATGCTACCATATACAGTATTTACAACTCAGAAGGCCTAGTAAAAGTAAAATACAATATAATTAATTGGAAGAAATCTTTTGTTTACATGACACCCTGATCTAGATAATTAACACTGTGTGACTTTAACAAGCTACAGCAAACATATATCAACTAATTTTGCACCTGCAATAATGGTAGTAGCAAGAAATGTGACCTGTGACACATGGACACTTGGATAAAGATATTTGAGGTCATGGTGGGAGTGTCGAGGGCCCACACCTTAAAATGCTAGAAGGCCAGATGGAATTTAAATACATTAATTCCCATTCAACATGATTTTATTCGTCTTTAAACTACGCTGCTCCCCCCAGGAAGTAAATTACACTGTTGTTGGGCTTAACTTACAGACACCGCGAAGAATGGCGCGAAGGCCATGAAACACTTATTATGTAAAAATCATGCTCCCCCAGGCAATGCTAGTGACATATGACATTAAAGAGATACTCAAATGCTAAATGTTATAGAGCACAATTGATTAATGAAATATTACATACAAGACAGTACCTAAATATTATAAAATGCATTTCTGGAGTGATTTTTGTAATTCTGCATCTTAAATAGCAGGTGTGAATTTGCACTGTACAATCTTCCATACTGAGTGACTTATGAATACTAAGATGTATCACAGCAGAATTGGTTGTATGAAGAATGGATTCTATATACGCCATACATACACAAAACTTTCACCTTTAGTGACAAAAAAAGAGAAAACTATTACACTACAACTGAAACTTGATCAAATTTAGGCTATACAAGGCACACTACCACTGAATGAAAACCATATTATGTACATATTACTATTTTTATGAATTAGTACATTATCACATAACATAGTAAATTTACTCTCGACCAAAAAGTAATTGGACACCTGTCCACAATGTTTGCTCGGTGGTTGTCACCCCGTTAGAATCTCGTAGGGCCACCTCTTGCGGCTATAACAGCAGCCACCCTGTATGGCATGTTCTCTACGAGTGTTTGCAGGACATCCACAGGGATTCGTTGTCATTCCTTTTGCAAACCCTGCCATGAGTTGAGCAATGGATTTTGGCCGTGCCTGACGAACCCTCGCCCGGCGATCCAATTTTCGTCCCAAAGATATTCTATACGTTTGAGGTCGGGGCTCTGGGCGGGCCAGTCCAATCGGCGAACATTATTGTCAGCGTACCACTGCATAGTAGCCCTTGAAACATGGCACCTGACATTGTCATCCTGGAAGTAACATGGGTCCATTCCATAAAAACGCCACTATGTTGGGAGCATTTCATTATCCAAAATGTTACAATAGGCCTTTATGTTCATGCTACCACGGACAAACACCAGCGGTACTATGCCGAAGGCCATGAAACAGCCCCACACCATCACTCCACCACCACCACCGAATTTCCTAGTTGGCACTACACACTCCGGCAGAAGCCATTCGCCGGGTAGACGCCACACCAATACACGTCCATCGGACCGGAATAATGTAAACCTCGACTCATCACTCCGCAGAACCGATTTTCACTGCTCCAGTGTCCAGTTGCGACAGTCCAAACACTACCTGAGTCACCGAACTTTATTGCTTGTTATGATATAGGGCTTATGTGCAGGTGCTCTTCCGAAATATCCAAGTCGGTGTATGCAATGTTCCAATGGAAACCATACTCCTGTTACTGCATGAAACTCCTGTCGGATGGTAGCCATGGGTTGTGCCCTATTTTTAATAATTTCAAGTTTCAGGGTTTTGCGGTTTCTGTCGGTCAAGATTGGAGGTCGCCCAGAACGTGCAGCATTGGCACAATGCCCATCGACCTTCCACTTACACAGGACGAACGCGACTGTTGATTTGGGCCTGTTTATCTTCCATGCAATCAACCGGCTAGACAGTCCACTGAGATGGCAGCCCACAATCACGCCCTTATCAAAGTCCGATAGCTCTATACCTCATGCCATCTCCTTGTCAACTGGTTCTACACCGGCCTGCAGCGTATGGCGGCCACACAAGTTAACTGACGTACTGAATTACCTATCTTCACGGGTGCCCAATTACTTTTTGGTCGGTAGTGTATTACATGGTTTACCTTACTGTTGGTAGTGATGCAATGTGCTAGAACCGTATTACGCTGTATACTCGCAAATAATGCTGGAATCACAATAGCGCAACAGGCGCGACACGAATAAAAGTCAATCAGCATTGAGACATCTGTGATGCTAATGCTGATCCATGATCCGACAGGTTTTCAGAATAGTAAACATTTCTAATTTCGTCGCGTCGAGGGGGAATCAAACTGGAAAACCATTTAAGAATTTGGCGTTTGAATGATGTTGGTACTGGTGAATTGGTAACACCACTGTTGTGTTTATTTATTTCATTAAAACGTTTCATTTTCGGGCATAAGTATTTATGATGTGTAGTTCATGTTAATATGACCATATTTTTATATTTAATGCAAAAATCAGTAAGCATGAAAATAAAGTGTTGTCCAACAACATTGATTACTGTCGTACAAGAAACTAGCAGCTAGTGGCAAGAAATAATTAACGTACAACATTTTTGTATTTTTTTGTCGCGAGGCGATAAAACTAGTGTACACAAAAAAGCAAATGTTTCTTGTCGTGTCGCGTCTGTCGCGCTATTGTGATTCCAGCATTACAGTCACTGCAGGTGCAAGGTCACAAAATACACTTACGGTTTACTGCTTGGCTAGGATCATATGAATATTTTAAAAGTCTTTACAAGAAACTGCTTATGAGCTTCCCCTACAGTAACAATATGGGTTGATAAAAATTAAAGTTCAGATCAAAATAAAAATTAGATTCCACTGTGCTGAGTCAGCAAAAATTGTGAACTGTCACCTAATGGGGGCACAACACGCCCACTGTAAACATTGCAATGTGTAGAAAAAGAAATAAAAATAATAAATAAATCACTACCATAAGTAATGCAGGCTCCAATGACAATGTCATGTTCTACACTTGAATGCTCCAAAAATATCTAACCATTGAGCATTTTTCAGTCTTCTCGATGCAGCCCATGCTCCCAGATACTGTGCTGTCCTTGTTCCATGCTAACTGAAAATTACTAGTGACCCTCACCATGTCTGGTTAGGATGACGTGTAACCTGAACTGGAACAAAACGTATTAAATTTTTTACACAATAATGCAACCAGCAAATGCCAAAGCACTATAAATGTGTGTACAAATCCAAAGCAAAATAGTACAGACTTACATTAATTAAAATAAAATTAATCAAGCATTGGTCATATTTAATCACACAAATTCATTAGATAATTTCCAAAACAATAACATGATCAATTTCAGAAACAAATTATAGGAATACATACAGAAATTGAGTTGCACCATTAACAAAACAACAAATTATGGGCACATTCACTTTGTGCATACATTACTATAGTCCATTCTGATTTAGCCAACTTCCTGGAAGTTTAACCAAGTCTAATTGTCTGATACTTTGAAAGAACAAATTTGATAATAGTACCTTATGATTATGCGAGCACTGCTGGTACAAGAGGATTCATTTAGCTCAGAAAATAATGAGTCTATAGATCTCATTATTTTACATAATGTACTGCTATGTGCACAAGTTATGAAGAAAAGAGTTTGAAAGCTCAACTCTAAATCATTTTTCTGCTAAATGACACAATTTCTACACGACTAACCGAGTCACCTACATTTTTCCAATTCAAATGTTTCAGATCTGTTTCATCTGCAACAAATGCACTGTAACGAGCATCGCAATAATTTTTACTTTTTAATTTAATTTTCTTCTAACAAAGTAGATATACCCTACTACATCTTAAAGGATTTGCTGTTGCATATTAGTTGTGATCAAGATCAAAACTTTTAATAATAATATGATCAGGATCACGGTATTCGAAGTGGAGAAAGGAATCATGTAGGCCTAACATTTTATTTTTGCATTGTTTGCATTCAGCATTTGGTTCCATACTATGCACTCAGTGTGAGTACTGGAATAGTGCATACTAAGTGCTGTCTTAAAACAGTAACCAGAATTTGTAATAAATAAAGCCTGGTTCAGTTATGCACTGCCTAAAGGTGGTTACAAATCAATATTAATGTTAGGCCTACGCCTTTTTTTGAACATTTTGAACACACTGTTGTAACAAACGCTCTCTCCAATGGTATGATTTCCTGTAGGTCATAACTAGAGGTACGTTAAAAGAGCATTTATGAACACATTTTTATAGCATTTATTTTGTGTTTTTTAGCATTTTTTTAGTATTTACTGTGTGATCTGTAGTGTTTTGTAGCATATATAAAAAACTAGGAAAATAGCATTTTAATGCTTTTCTTATCGTGTCATCCATGTTATGTGTTGACATTATTATTGCATTTTCACTTTAAATTATTTTTATTACTACATTGGCAATTTAAATAGATTTCGGCATGTACAGGCCGCACATTTTTACAAAAAAAAAAATACAAAAAGTGGGGTACAGCTTATTTATGAGTTGGCATAGAAAAAAATATTACCCCAAAAACACTGAACTAAAGTTAGCTCTATCCTCCAGTCCTATCCCTCCTGCCGGATTACTCATCACAGCCGCCCGACGGCACAGCACGGAACAAACACCTCATATGTCCTCTCGTTCAAGATATACATCTGGCTCTATCCACATGACACATCAGTGGCCTTCAACTATTGCGTGCCACGAAAATTGTGTATATTCCTGTTTAAAAAAAAAAAAAAAAAAAACAAAAAACCGCATATAACATATTTTTTTCAATCCAAACAAGAACTGGCAATGATAGAGCTGATATATAGGAATACTCCTACACATGTAAGATATAAAATGAATTATTCTCAAAGGGTTACATAGCAAGAAAATTGACTTTTACTCAAAAATACGAACAAAAGTAACTTTCCACCGCAATTACAACTTATTTATGTTTTTACTCTCGCAAAATGCAACGATCAGTATCAAAACAGGTATGCAAACATTTACCTAATGAGATTGCAAATAAATAATAATCATAATTAATTCACGATTCTATTTCAAATTTGAATGGCAGGCTAATAACTCCAGAAATGGGCGTTTTTCGAACAAAACAACATATTATATATTCTTTTCAAGCCAAACAAGAATTGGCAATGATATGACTGATATATAGGGATACTCCCACACATGTTAGTTATAAATTAAATTATTCTCAAAGGATTTCATAGTATAACAATTGACTTGCCCAGAAAACCGAACAAATTGACAATCAATTTATATACTAATATTAACTAAATAATTCCAAGTACCCCAAATATCGCAATTTAATTACAAAAGTCGCCCAAATAGCATTAGTTGTATTTTCTTAATTTTTGCCTTGAAGTAGCCCAGATGCCAAATGGTGACAAATTGCCCAATCTGGCAACCCTGAGCACAGTGGTGTGGCAGGCAGACAGCAACTAGCAAAGACGAAGAGCAAGAGAATGCTGCGGAGACGGCGATAATAACCCTGGCACTGATAACACTCGTATGAGCCTATGGGATATTCAGACAGGCGTCATGCAGAATAGGGAAAGTAACCATGGTGTATTTTAAATACAAGGCATGGGCTTACACAATGGGGTGCTGAAGGCGCTACATCCCCTCTCTCATCAACAAAGAATAGCTTTTTTAAAGCTCGAACAATTATACTTAAGTTTCCTACTGTAAATTAATTATTTGAATTACTTTCACTTCAGTAAATGCTTTGGGACGAAATGAACCTTAAGCAATAGAAGTTGGTTGAGATTCTCCCCAGGTCTCCACTCTCAACCACCTAGTTAGCACAAGTGCGTTTGTCAATACTATATTCAATAAGCCATTTCCAGCACTGGTCTCTACTGTTTTAGCCGCATGCTCTCTAAGTTGGCAAGTTGAAGCAAATTGTAGACGATCTCTGTCTGTCCGTCCGTCTGTAATATTTGTAAGTCCCTTGAAACTCAACGGAAGTTCTTCAAATTTTGCAGAGCAAATCTTCAGGGTCAAGTTCAGATTTCATCTAGGTCAGTTTATGCAATCATCACTTTGGACCCTAAAAACTCATTTTTTTATTACTTTCTCCTTTGAATGTTTTGTATTAATACATAGCGATTGTGGCATAGAGAGATGAAGGTAATGGTTACTCTAAATATGTGGCTTATAAGTTGAGTTAATTTAAGTATAATTTTATATCACTATACTTTTTTTTCACTCTTTATATGACTAAAGACAGGGGGAGTCGTGTGGTGGATGTTGAGAGGGGTGTTATTATTTGGGGGGAGGGGGTAGTATGGCCCAGAGGAGAAGGAGGGGGTGTATGTATGCTTTTCATGTTCAGTCTTTGTATGATAACCAAATTTTTTAACATGTTAACTGTTCTAGGCACATGACAATACTAAAAACACGGTCATGAGCTGGGTCCCCTAGTGTGTGCATATATATATATATAATTATATATAATTGATAATAATAATATATATATATATATTGTATGTTGTAATATTACATTTACTTTCAAAGCCGTAAATGGTCAATAAAATTTACTGTCTCTTCGTATCCATTCTGTGGCTAACAAAGCCAGTTTCTAACACAGAGATGCAGTGCTGGTACACGACCTTGTCGCATCATGCGCATATACGGCCCAGCTGTGCACCCAGTGCAATGCTTGGAGAACGTCAATAGCAGAGTAGTGGTAACACTGTTACTGTGCTATTTATGTTATGTACTACCACAACTAAAGCCGTGTTATAATGTGTGTGTTATAACGTGACTAATTTATGGTGTCCTACAAAATTTGGCATTTGGGAAGTAAAATTTACTGAGTTTGATTTGAGTATTTCCGCAAATACCTTTCAAAACCATTTACTGTTTAGTGACTGTTTTCAAGAATTTTGTAACACATCATTATAAACTAAAGGCTGTTGAAATACAAGAAAAACTAATCGGGTTTGTATTTTGTGAAGGTATCTGAAATAAAATCCGACTTGTTCTATAGACAGTTTAGCCAAATGTGACAAATAATTTCCATATGTATACCCTAGTTTTTACCCGCGGCTTCGCTCGCATGAAATTTGGGACCTGAAGTAACTATTGGGTGCTCTAACCACTGGGCTACTGCGGCCCTACCGGCGTGCTCTCTACCCACTGAGCTACTGCGGCCCCATTAAATGGTTCTCTATCCACAGAGCTACTGCAGCACCACTTTTGGGTTTTCTACCCACTGAGCTACTGCGGCCCCATTATTGGGTGCTCTAGTCACTGAGCTATTGCTACTGCGGCCCCTATATATAATATATATATATATATATATATATATATAATATATCCACTGAGTCACTGCGACCCCACTTGGCGACTATGGCTTTTTGGAATGAAATATTTATAGCCCATTACCAAAAAGGAAAGGAGAAATAAGGATTTTTTAACAATGGTTTTTTATGTAGTAATCAAGCCTTAGAAAAGCTTAATGCAAAACCTATTTTGAATAAACTTTTTTGTAGAAGGAATTATATATTTTCTCGGGGTAAAAAGTAGTTTATGTCACTCTCTGGACATCAAAATATCTCTGTGCGATAAAAAACACGTCAATCCGTTGCTCCGTTTTGACGTGAAAAAAGGACAAACAAACAAACAAACACACTTTCGGATTTATACACTCAAGAAATTTAATTCGGCATCTAGTTTCTACCGCTTCAGTACAGAAGGGCTTTACGAACGTAATTGTAACCCATATTACTTTTATATGTAATTGAAATTTAATGCTTATGTTCTTTTAAGAATGGTTTTACACATCAGTAGTAGGGAAATAGGGGGTTGGAAGGACAACTGGACCTGTGACAGGAATAGGATTCAGGGAGTCGCCGTGTTGTGACATTGTCCGTCTGCCACCATTTTCCTTTTTCCCTTAAAATTTCTATGTTATCTCTCAAAATCTGCTAACTAGCCCTACAAATGATGTTCTTTCCCTAAAAATTTCCCTTGTTTTTCATATGAAAGAAAAGAACCCCCACAGAAATTTCCAATGTTTCCGGAGTAGGCGAGGTGGATCAGCAACCCAGGTGACGGGTGAGGGCAAGCAGCCGGTCAGAGTAAATGTATATTGAGAGAGCTGGGTCACCCCATATTTTTCATTGAAATATAGAGAGTTTTTGCATCAAAATCTATGTTTTTTGATGCTAAATTTAGGCTCTAAATTTTTTAAAAGGCGCTCTCAAAAACAAGCAAATGTAAGCCAAAATCAAGCAAAATCTGCAAATTTAAAAATCGTTGTAGTAGATGTATATGTATTGCGGGTCCTGGACCACCCCACTTTTTAGGAATATTTCTTCTGAAATTACAACAAAAAACTCAGTACACTAAATAGGGTTATTTCACTTAAAATTGCAGAAAAAAGTTAAAAACCCAAAATCTGAAATTCGATGAAAAATCAATGAAATATTGAGGAATTTTTGCTCCACAATCATGGGTTTTGAAACTAAATTTAGACTCTAGAATTTTAGAAAAGGGGTTCACAAAAACCGAATTTAGGCCAAAACAAGCAAAATTTTAAAAATTGCAATGCAGGATTTGTGAATGCAAATTTATCGCAAAAAAATTTAAGCTAAAAACAGACGAAATATTAAAAAAGATAATTGATAGTTTAAAAATAATTGAGTATTTACATTTTTAAGAGAATACTAAATCATGCATAGTTTTTTAATCTTTCATTTCTTTTAAACCTTCATATGTTATAAAACAGTGTTTCTAATTTATTAATTGAAAAGCATTTTTATCAAGTAATTTTATATTCGCGACCTAGAATGAAATTAATTTTTCTCCCAAATTTAGACTCGTTTAATTGAAATTCGGTAGCAGCATAGTTAATATTTTTTCTAGGTCGTGTAGTTCAGTCAATTCAAATTAATTGTTTAGCTCGTTGAGCAGCACTTCCATGTTTATGTTTATTTAGAAGGAAAAAATTCTAATAACAAGAAAATTAATTTTTATTTTTTCATTTTTTATTTTTATTTAATTATTTAATTATTTTGATTGTGATAAAAATCAATTTTTTTTGTTATTAAATTTGTTTCCTTCTAAATAAACACAAAAATTGAATCGCTGCTCAACAATGAAATGGAAAATAATACTATATCTAAGCAATGTAAAAAATGTGGCGAAGAAATAAATATAGAAAGTTTTGCATTACATAAACACACAAAAGATACACATATTAACACCTGTAAAAAATGTTCTCATGAATACCCCAAAAACTCATTTGAGTTTTAAAAAAAAAGAGAAAGTAGTATGCATTTGTAGAAAATATGCTTCTAAACTATATCTCAAAAACCATAAAGATAGTAAATTACATACCAGCAAAGCTATTCAACATGATTATTCAACTAAGGCATGTGTAGTATGTAATGAGAATAAATCTATCGATTCATTTTATCCTCATAAAGCAAATAACGACAAACATACAACAAAATGTAAAAAAGTGTTTTAACGAGAAATATGTTTGTATTATGTATCTCAAAGAGAATAAAAAACTAAATCACACAATGTGTTGGTAAATATTCTAAATGAAATTCAACACGATAATTACCCAATAAAACATGGTCCTTTTCCAACTTCATTTCAGTATTTTCATTATTATTTACACTTCATTGTTTCTTCATTTTTTTAATGCTTATAAATTTTTATTTCTTATAAATAAAGAATTATGGTCACAAACAATCTTGCAGTTGAGCTGAGCGAAAATACAGTGCAGGAACTAAGAATCATAGGCAGAGATTTAAAAAAAATATATATAAGCATATTCTAAGGTATGATGCTTTAACTAGACATTGACATAATCTAAGGAAAGATGATTTAATTACAGCTATAATACCATTTATTATAAATGAAAAAGAAAAAGGAACTTTGCAAATTTACCATAGTCGTATGCCAATATCAATGAATTATATAAACAAGATACAAATAAATTTAAAAAAAATATTTCCACTCTCTAATAATCTATTTGTACGACCTAGAAATAAAAATCAATTAAAATAAATATTTCCATTCTCTAACAATGTGGTTGTACAACCTAGAAATAAATACGAATTAAAAGAAACATTCCCATCCTCTAATAATATGTTAGTAATGCCAAGAAATAAAAGTAAGCAGGTAACAGAAGGGATAACAAAGAATAATTTTGCAAATATACCCTTGTTGATGTTGATATCAATTAATTATATCCCAAAGATAGACGGGAATTGGAAGAAATATTTCCATCCTATAATAATTTATTTTTTAGCAAAAGAAATAGAAGAAGAACCATTAAAAATCATAGAGGTAATAATAAAGCTTTTCAAGGTAGGATATTAACACATAATATTGGCAATAACTTTACTTTTGTAAAGCCAGATCTTTTTTTTTAATTCAGTAGAAATTAATGTATTTGAAATATGTAATAATCTTATAACATTTATGGGGCTAAAAAGTTATATTAAATTATATACCAATTGTCACAAGCAAGATAATAATCAAGTAGAATTATTTAAATGTCAATTACCCAATTACACAATATTGAATGAAGGAGATATTAAAAGGATTTATAAATTCATAACACAAGATATAATTACACAGTTATCTGAATTTCAAAAAGAGGCACTGGATGGACTTTAGATATAATAATTGGAATACAATTAGCAATAAATAAATATAACCCATTAAATGGGACATCATATATTGAACTACCTTAATTCATTAAGAATAAAAAAGCATGCTTTCTTTGGGTGGTAAAATCTGCATTATTTACAGCAGACAGCCATTCATATAGAGTAACAAAATATAAAAATGTTGGGCTTAATATCGATAAAGTAATAGATAATAATGACTATCCTATAAAAATTGATGATATACCGAAAATAGAAAATCAAATTGGTACATTTATAAATGTATACTCTATTGAAGATGAGTCTATAGTATATACACTGAAACTAACAAAATATAAAAAGGAAAAATATATACATTTAATTTATTTCAAATATGATAAAAATTCGCATTATTGTTGGATAAACGGTTTATCGAAACTTCTTTCTGCACAAAGAAATAATCATAAAAGTAAAACTTACATATGTGATATGTCTCTTCAATTTTTTTATTCTCAATAGGAATTTAAAAAAATAATAATACAGAAGACTATACTAAAAATGAATAAGTAAAAATCACTTTACCCTCGAAAGGAGAGCAACTATTTGTCAAACATTATAAACATACGATAAAGGTTCCTTTCACAATATATACAGATTTTGAATCAATTTAAAAGAAAATTTCAACCACTAAACCAAACCAAAAAGAATTAAGTAAATTTAACCTTATCAAAAATTATCAAATTTTAACCTAAGGTGATATTAATATTAGTCTTTATGAGGAGATACTTCAAGAAAGATATAATCTTACTAATGAACAAATAAATAACATCAATTTAAATGTAAATAACGAATCATATACAATAAAATACCAACTACATAAAGCATCTGGTTTTTGCTATTATATTGTATCTAATTATGGTGATTATAAGTCTCCAGTGGTATATCGAGGTCCAAGTGCACATAAAAGGTTTATACAATCAATAAAAAGGGAAGGAGAAGAAATTGGTGCAATATATTCACAAATTGAACCGATGCATCCACTAACAAAAGGAAGACAAAATATTATATAGGAAATCAAACAAATGTACTGTATGCGAATAAGAATATACAGAGGGACAATAAAAAAAGTATGGTCAAGTAGACAATTCATCAATCCAGTATGTAATAATTGTAATCTACATTAAAATTACCTAATTTTGTCCCAATAAATTTTCATAATTTAGCTGGGTGTGATGCTCATTTATTTATTAAAGTGCTAGCATATGATGACAAAATTCTATATTTAATTGCAAATAATGAAGAAAAATTTGTTACTTTTGGGAAAGCAACAGCAAATTTAAAAATGAGGTTTATAGACACATTTAAACTTATGGCAAGTAGTTTAGACAAATGATCATTTAATTTAACTAAAGAACAAATTAAACATTTTCCTAAAGATAAGGTAGATTTTGTTATTAAAAAAGTTGTTTATCTATACGATTATTATGAACAACTGGAAGAAATTCGAAGAAACTGAACTTCCACAAAAGAGCGAATTTTACAATAAATTAAGCGAATTTGGTATAACCAATGTTGATTATGAACATGCAAAACTTGTATGGAATCAATTTAATATTAAAAACCTTGGCGAATATCACGATTTATATTTAAAAAGTGATGTGTTATTATTAGCAGATCTGTTTGAAAATTTTATAAATATATGTGTAAATGCATTTGATTTTACTGCACCAGAATTATCATGGGACGCAATGTTAAAAATGACTGAACAGCCAAAAGATTTATTACATAACCATAATATGATTTTAATGCTAGAAAAAGGAATTACAGGTGGAATATCACAATGTTGTAAACGATATGTTAAAGCCAATAACAAATATTTAGAAGATTTAAAACCAAATCAAGAGTTCAACTATTCAGCATATCTCGATGCTAATAATTTATATGGTTGGACAATGTCACAATATTTACCATATTGTGGTTTTGACTGGGTTTATTATACATTAAATTATTTAGATTACTGGAGTGAAAAATTTAGATATGGAGAATGCTTCTGAGTATGGTTATATATTAGAAGTTGATTTAGAATACCCACAAGAACTACATAATTTACATAAAGATCTACAATCTTTTTTGTAATAAAATTGTATAATATTTTAAACTTCTTTAATCTCCAAAACAATGTCAATATCAGAACCACCAAAATCAATCAGTTCGCAAATTTCATCCCTAATTTCTAAAACAATGTGATTAAAGTATTCATTATGATTGAGTAAATAATTGGATATGCATGCTCATAACTAACATCATCTCTAAAGCCAAACATAGTTTTTGGGGGAAAACTAGCAATTATATCTGTTTTTAAATGACCAGATTAGGTCATAATTTATGAACATTCCACATGCTAGATAACAATGAATATTTATTGTTTTAAGTGGATTAAAATTAGATAACTTACTAACCACAACAACGTTGTCTTTTTCAATAAGCATATACTCTCAAAGCCAAGAATATTGGATAATCAACTATCAAGTTCAATATCAAACTTAGATTGAATAGATATTCTATTTTTCACATTGTCTCCTGTCAATTCAATGCTATTTGTTGAACTTGGGTCAATCGAATTTTGTAATTTCGTTTAAAGATTCATATCAAATTGTCCTTTAGGAATAGTGATAACTTTATTTTTATCAACGACAGCTCTCATTTTTTCAGTGGTCGTTAAAGTATTACTGTCTATATTTGGAGTCAAAAATTTAGTATGAAAACTAACTAATGCAATCTCTTTTTCACTATGGATGATATCATAATGAAGCTTTTTACTATCCATTTATTACAAAAATTATTTTTATTAAAAGAAAAAGCAGCAGCCAAAGCAGCCTACGCTGCGCAAAATTAATTGGGGTGTCGTGTTTTGATTTCCGAAGAAAACTCTAAGAATAAAAAAAATTGTGAATTATTGGCTGATGATATTAGAGGGGTAATTGCAGGCCTGAGTAATGGTGGGTAAAACCAATTTGATGATTAATATTATTTATCATTCAGGTTCACTAAATTTCAATTAATTGTATGTTTGCTCGAAAAGTTCGAATCAGCCCAAATATACTCAGTTTTTCTGTGATATCCACGAGGCATCCAAAATACTAAAAATTAAATAAAATGGCATACTTTTTAAATAATACTATGGATATGCTCCCTTTAGGGGAATGTGAAGACAGCTCTCGAGTTATATTTGACGATGTTATTTTAGAAAATCAAGACATTATTCGAGATTATTTTACTAAAGGAAGACATAAAAATTTAGATTTTTTATTATGCTCAAACTTATTTTAAAAAAAACCAAAACAATTGATAAGAGATAATACTAATTTCCTGTGTATTTTTAGACAGGATTACACAAACTTAAAGCATATTTGCAACAATTGTTGGTGGGAATAGCCTTAGGAGATGTTTAAAGATATATACTCAAAATGCTGGGATGAAGATTATGGCTTTATTATGTTAGATTTGAGTAGAAAAAATAACTGTGTGTAGAACAGATATAAGATTAAAAACCTTATTAAATTTTTTATATTTTTGAAAACCATGTTTATGTTAAAATGAGCACTAGGATGAACATTAGAACAAACATTTCAAACAATGAGCATTGCATTTTTGCATTTGAAATGAAAATATCACACAACAGCTGTTGTATTAACCCATGAGTTATGTATGTGTGCTATCAACATCTAACAATTTTACATAAATTTTTTCGCCTTTAGTTTTTAAGAGTTTTTTCCCCAAGCATTCATTGGGAGTCTTTTTTCATAATTTCATGTCCATAAAAAGTACCCATTATTTCTTCTCCTTTAGTATCTTTAAATTTGTAAGTAGGTACACCATAATTTAAAACTTTACAAATAGTAAACAATTCTGTTGACCAATTAGCAGAATAACACTTACACGAACAACATCGCCAAGTTTGTATTTAGTTTGCAGTTTCGGTTCGGTAAACACATATGGTGATATTGAAGTTTTTCCATTGTTTTTTTTAAACTTCAATTGAATTCATGCTGATAGTGTTATGTTTGGTATTGTTGCGTTCTTACACTAATTCATCTATTATATATTGACCCACTTATAATTTCCATTCAAAGCAAATCTCTTCCACATGTTATTTTTTTGCTGTGCTATTAATTCTTTCAACAAAACTTGCTTTCAATTAGCTAAAATAAGAATAATGATAGATATTATATTTTTGTACAAGTTCATTAAATATTTTACTATAAAATTCGGACCCATTATCACTTTGGATATTATGTGGTTTTCTTTTAATTAATATAGATCCTAAAGCAATTGCTACATTTTTAGCTGTTTTATATTTAATCGATACAGCAAATGTAAATTTAAAAAAAAATCAATACATGTCATAATATATTTGTATCCATTGTTTATATGTGATATTCCTTTCGAATTGCCAGTATTAATCTCTACATGATCAATTTGCCATAAATCATCAATACCATACAAAATTACTTTTATTCTTGGAAAATTTCTTCTTGAAGGCTATATAATTCAATCACAATCTGACAATTTTTTTGAATGTTGATTTATTAGAATTACATATTGAACATATGCTTTTCTACACTAGTCGCCCATTTTTAGTATTTTAAATTTTATTTTATTATTTTTGGTGACCTTTTTACACTTCAAGCCCCGAGTGTTTTCCATTTAATAGTAACAAAAATTATTAATTAATATATTTTATGAATAGTCACGTTATGGTCTTAAAATCATCATTATATTCAGATATTATTATTTTAAGTTAAAGCATCAAAATGCTTTAACATCAAATTCTTTATCAGAATCTTTTTTGTTTATTTTTTTCAACTTTCAAATCAACAAGTTTATCACA
The DNA here is from genome assembly GCA_029891345.1 of Dryococelus australis. NCBI lineage: Eukaryota > Metazoa > Arthropoda > Insecta > Phasmatodea > Phasmatidae > Dryococelus > Dryococelus australis. The sequence goes on from CM056994.1 coordinate 90,784,447, forward strand.
GTAAATCGAAACTGTTTGGCTTAAATTTTGTAATTTAACACCTAATGCTTTACCAACAGCTTCTTTGATTTTTTTTCAACTTTCGAGTTAACAAGTTTATCACTGTATTTCAAAACTGATTGCATTTAATTTAGTAATTTAGTAATTTATCAATTTACTTTTTTATCAGAATATCTTATATTGACAGCATTTTTCCCATCAATGGGATCAGCTATATTAACAACTCTATGATCTAAAAATGAAACAAGATTTCGTAAGATCAAAACAAGTGGTTAGTTTACTTTGTAAAGTAGAAATACTCGAATTGCATTGTGAATCTACATATGTTTTTAAAGCATAAGCATTAGTGTCAAAAATTTTATTTAAAAGATTATATTAATGGTTTCGCAAATATATCTGTAATTTAATAACATAGAAATTATATCATTAAACTTAAATCCTCTTAGGAAAAGGTGTAATACGATTAAATATAGATGTCCACAAATAACTGAATTTGAATTCTGAATTCGATCATCATTGTAATAAAAATTTCTGTTTTCGAAATAATTAAATTAGTTGGAATATTGCCTCCAAATGAATCAAAATAGTAAACATTGTTATTTTCTTTAAAATAACAAACCCAATTAGCACCAGGATTTTTTGAAATATCAAAATGAACCACGGCACATTCATTTTTATGCATACTTATAGGTAATTCGTCAATCATATAAACACTCCTGAAATGCTTAATATTTAATAGTTTTACATGTTTTTCGATATCAGTATTAGATATTGGAGCTATTTTTTCGGCCTTTGTATTTTTTATTCACTTCCAGCCTTGTTTTACATTGCTGAATTGTGTGTCTGCTGTTCTTCTAATTCTTTTTTATTTTTCTAGTTTGTCCAACAGAATTACAAATTCTGCTAGCTCCTTCAGCTAAACCACCAAGTGCACCTATAGCAGCCAATATAATTGGTATAATTCCTCCAAGGTGTAAAGCACTGCCAGTTTTTTCATTGGACATCTTTTCAACTGTTGGTAATGATAAAGTTCATTTGAAACTTTTGCCTTCTTTCAATTTTTATTTTTTCTCGCAATTTTATCATTTGTAAAAATTTTTTTGCCTATACCCAAATCTTTTAATTTCTCAACGGGAATATCGAATGTTATATTTGTTATCTTTGTATATAAGTTTATATATATATATATATATATATATTCAATTTAAATAAAACATTTTAATTCCCCAAACTAATTTTCTTTTTGTAAACATTGTTGAGATAACAGCACCAGAAGAAATTTTTTTCCAATTGGTGTGTTTTATCTAACATAATTTCTTTAGCTTCTTTCTGTAAAATTTTATCAGTATATGTCCAGATTCTAAATCTTTGTGATCTCTGTAAGCAATATCGTGATATTTAAAAGCTTCGTCTAATTTATTTATTTCTGTGTCGCCTCTTTCCAATATTTCATCTAATTTTGTAAATGTTCCACAATAATTAAAATCAGACAAATGCATTTCGGGTAAATTTAAATAGTTTAATGCCAAGTTTATAATGCCTTTACCATGATTTTCACAATTCCAAAATGAGTGGGAATTAAATTTTAAACTCTTATTAGGTAAGGATTTCATTTCGGATTATTTATAGCAGAATCAGAAAATTTATTGTTTGACATATTTATTATGCTTACTTTTTCATTATAATAATTGATATTTCCAGCATTTTCTTTGCAGTGAATAACTAATAATCTATTAATTAACTGTCTAAAATCATCCATTCAAACGTATTCTTTTGGCAAACTACTGTATTTTTTTAAATTCCGTCTCCAGATTTAGGTGTTCTTGGAGAAATTTTTTTTTCTGGTGTGTTTGGTGCAGATTTTGGTTGAGGTTTTATATAGTTATCAAAAATTGGTATAATTATATTTGTGTACTTCCAATGTCCACTCGAAGCTACCTTTTTATTAGGATTATATTTTTGGAATGCATCAGTGGTTGTTCTAACAATTTCTGCATAAGTTTAATAATCCTTATCATCAAATTTATTCTCAGGGGCTTCTTGTAAATTTTCTGTTCACTGATTCCAAAGTCCTGGTGTTAATTTGTAATTTTTATCCTTAACAAATAGTGTATTATTATTTATCGTTACTTTTGTATCACCATTGTAAAAATTTTCCCCAACTCCATGTAAACCAAATTTTTCATTAATAACATTGATTCTTTTTGCAATTTCCATTCCGAAATTTATAGTAGAAACCCCTGCTGTAGGTGGTCAATTTTTCAATGGTACAATTCCCATTTCCTCTTCCAAATTAGGAGATTCTTGTTCCACAAATAATTCTCTTTCGAATTATGTTTCTTCAGGTGTTGGAGGATAATATAAATTTTTTTTACCACAACAGGAACTAGTGCTGTTTTTAAATTTGTTTTTTCTCACTTACTTTTTCTAATTTTTTAAACAAATATTTCGTAATTCGTCAATTAATGGTAGTTTTTTCATATTCTCTTTCACGGTGCTTTTTATAATTTTTATATCTTTCAATGAGTAATTTAACTCGAGTAACTCCCATTGATTCTGCTATTTATATACGAACTGTATACTTATGAATGGGTTATAAAAATATTAAGAGTTTTGAGAGGTAGGCTTTTCCTCCAACTGATCAAACTAGGGGGATTTAAATATTTACAATAATAGAATCGAATTTGATATTCCAATAGGAGATGGCTTTCCCAAACGATACTTATGTTTATGAACAATTTAGTTTACTAAAGAGAGATAAGGTTGGAGATGAGGCAAAATATTATGAATCAGATAACTTTGATGTTTGTTAATATTTTATCCTTTCCAATTTACCAGAGTAGAAATCTCAAAACATGGAAACATTATTGAAGCTGTGAATAATCCGGGTATAACATTAACAATGACGAATGCTTTATTAAGATCACCAAGTGAACAAAATTATTTATAATTTACTGTTTTTGATATTCTATATCGAGATAAACATGTTTCTAGTAATATATCAAAAGAGGTTAAAACAAATGAAATAGTATATCCCCTTAGATATCTGTTTGGTTTTATTCATGATAACAATGAAGTTAATGGAAAGGTGGCTATAAAATAACTTCTTTTTTTTTCATAATTCATCTGATAACTATTTTTTTCTTTATGAAACTTAAGATAAAGATCATAAAGTCATGAAACATCGTCCTGATCGTGGTAAAATTGTTATTGGCAAATTAGAAATTATGTGGCCTATTGTTGAATACGAATCGAACATGGCCATTGCAATTAAAGACAAAAATATTTAAAGAACCTAAAATACCCTTTAGTTTTGATTATTGGCAAATTTTTAGAATCATGAGTTTCTAAAGGAACAAATATTTTTAGCTTTGATATAAAAGATCACTTTAATAATTTATAATTTGACATCCCCGATTTTGTAATTGTAGCCTTTCATTTTAATACAAAACATGCTACTATGTTTGATCATTGTAGTTAAGAAATATTTATGTTAAAATGGTAGAAATGAAATTTTTCCTAAAGAAAACGGGAATCTAGACATTGGAAACGGTGTTTATCTTAAACAATTTCTTGCTTATCTTGATTTTAGATATTCTAAAACCAAACTAGATACCAGCTATAAATATAATGAACTTTATTACAAACTAACTGTAAACTTTTATGGTGATATTAATTACTATTCATGGGGCGAAGGCCTTTTTATGTTATCGAATGTACATACAGAAAAACAACCGTAGGTAAAGAAAAAAATATATAAAATGTCGTGTTGATTATAAAAAAATATTTGAAGAAGCAGTTATTATTTGTAATGTTGTTTTAATTAGTCGAAGTAATATCACTTACGATTATTTAAAAGAAAGAATTACTTAAGATTTATAAATTTTTAATATTATAAAATTGAGGAATCTACAAATTGTTCTGATAATTTAATACAATATTTTAGACTTATAGTTGAGCAGTTACATTTAAAAATTTGAAGATTTTATGACCAAATAAAAAACCGTTTTCATATTTGTAATAAAATTTTTTCTCTGTAAATAAAAATGCCTGTGTTGCCTTTCTGAATATGAAGATCATTTTAAAAGGTGATAGTGGGTCACAAATTCTTTCTTATAGCTTACATTCTGAAGATCTTAAAAGAAAAGTTGACAAATTCCATTCAAATTTACAAAGTTAACAATTAACGCTCTTAGAAAACATTGACGATAAGTATGTACTTCATGAAATAAGTGTCGACCTAGAGTGTATGGAAGTAGTTTAAAAAAAAATAGTAGAATTTCGTTAATGATGATTTAGATTATGTGCTCACAAAATGAGCATTTCTAGATAACAATAAATTTGCATGTTCTTTGCTTAGATTTTGCTGTTTTTTAACTGACACAAATCGTACACAACAATTAAAAAATGTTGCTTAGTTTGGCTTAAATCTGCTGGTTTTTGGCTTAAATTCGCTTGTTTTTGAGAGACCCTTAAAAAAAATTAAGAGCCTAAATTTAGCCTCAAAAACCATTATTTTGGAGCAACAAACCTCAATATTTTGAAACGAATTTCAAATTTTTTGTTTTTAATTATTTCTGGCAATTTTAGGCGAAATTACCTTATTAAGTGCATTGCATTTTTGTTGTGATTTTTAAATAAATATCCCTAAAAAGTGGGGTGGTCCAGGACCCGTATTATTATTCTACTCGTCATACAGGATTTGAGCCAATAAAAAAAAACAGCAAAATTTAATCAAAAAATATGAAGATTTCTAGCTTTTCAAGCAAACTTTCACATTTTCTAGAAACAATAATTTGCACGCAAGCCTGAAAATGTAAGCCAAAACCAAGCAAAATAAGCAAAAATAAATTAAAATATTGAAAAGACAATCGATAGTTTAAATTCGATGCTCTAATGATATTTTAAATACTTATTCTATCTACTCAAAGTCGTCCCCTATTTCATGAAGTATATATTTATCGTTCATGTTTTTGAAGAGTGTTAATTGTAAATTTTGTGGATTTTGATGAAATTTGTAAACTAATTCTCTGAGTTCGTCAGAAGCATTATCAACTTTATAGGAAAGTGTAGTTGATTTACAACTATCTTAAAAAAGCTTTGTCATACTGCAAGGTAACACAGGCATTTTATTTATAAAAGAAAAGTTTATTAGGAGAAAGAAAAACACTCATTTAGGTTTAACAAAAAGATTTTTTATTCGATCAAACAACTTAACAAGACATATATAAAAATTTATCAAAATTTTGAAACAGTTTCTTGTTTCTGTCAAATTTTTACATCCTCCATTAAATAATATTAAAAAATTATAAATCTTCAGTAATTATTTCTTTCAAATAATCGTAAGTAAGATTCCTTCGACTAATTACAAAAACATTACAATGGTATCTGCTTCTTCAACCTTTTTAATAAATCAACACTAAATTTTCTATTTATTTTTTGTTAATAACAATTTTTTTCTGTATGAACAATCAATAACATAACAACCTTCACCCCAAAATGAATAGTAATTAATATCACCATCAAAGTTTATAGTTGGTTTATAATATAGTTCATTATTTCTATAGCTGGTATATAGTTTTTTCTAAAATCATTATAAGCAAGAAATTGTTTAAGAAAAACACAATTTTCAATGTCTAGATTCCAGTATTCATATTCAACAAAAGGCCACATAATTCCTAATTTTCCAATTAAAATTTTAACAGTATCAGGACGATGATTTGTAACTTTATTGCCTTTATCTAAAGATTCTTAAAGAAATAAACATATGTTATTAGATGAATTATGAAAAAAAAAAAGTAATTTTATTGCCTCCTTTCCATTAACTTCATTGTTATCATGAATAAAACCAAACAGATATCTAAGATGATATATTATTTCATTTGTTTTATTACTAGAAACAGTTTTAACCTCTTTGTTATAAAACTAGAAACATATTTATCTCGATATAGAATATCAACAACAGTAAATTATAAATAATTTTGTTCACTTCGTGATCTTAATAAAGCATTCATCATTGTAAATGTTATACCCAGATTATTCACAGCTTCAATAATGTTTCCATGATTTGAGATTTCTACTCTGGTAAATTGGAAAGGATAAAAGATTAACAAACATCAAAGTTATCTGATTCATAATATTTTGCCTCATCTCCAACCTTATCTCTCTTTAGTAAACTAAATTGCTCATAAACATAAGCATCATTTGGAAAAGAAAATCATCTCCTATAGGAATGCCTGATTCAATTATATTATTGTAAACATTTAAATGCCCTCTAGTATGATCAGTTGGGGGAAAAGTTGCCTCTCAAAACTCTCAATATTTTTATAACTCATTTATAAATAAAAAAAATTATTTATAAATGGCAGACTCTAAGGGAGTTTCTCGAGTTAAATTACTCATTGAAAGATGTAAAAAATAAAAGCACCATGAAAAAGTATATGGAAAAATAAGAAGAAAGAACTACCATTAATTGACGAATTACAAAATATTGAAAAAAAGTAGAAAAAATAAGTGAGGAAAACAAAAATTTAATAACAGCACTAGTTCCTGTTACAGTAAAAAAATTAGACTATCCACTAACACCAGATGAAACATCATTCGAAAGAGAATTATTCTTAGAACAAAAATTTCCTAACTTGGTAGAGCAAATGGGAATTGTATATTAAAAATTTACTACATGCAGCATCTGAATCTACTATAAATCTCGGAACAGAAATTGCAAAAAGAATAAATGTTATTAACAAAAAATTTGGTTTACATGGAGTTGGGGAAAATTGTTATATTTGCGATACAAAAGTAACGATAAATAATGATACACTATTAGCTAAGGATAAAGAATATAAATTAACACCAGGACTTTGTAATTTGTTAACAGAAAATTCACAAGAAGCTCTTGAGAACCAATTTGATGATGAGGATAACGAACACTATGCCCAAATTGTTATAACAAACAATTCTGCATTACAACGATTTAATCCTAATAAAAAGGTAGCTTCGAGTAGAGGTTAAAAATACAAAAATATAATTGCACCAATTTATCATAACTGTATAAAAGATTCACATTCAAGGTCACCACCAAACACACCAGGAAGAATTTCTCTAAGAACTTCTAGATCTGGAGAAGGTATGAAAAAATTAATTAATTTACAAAAAGAATATGTTTGGATGGGCGATGTTAGAGAATCGGTCAACAGATTGTTTGTTATAGACTGTGAAGAAAATGCTGGAAATAAAAATTATTCCAATGAAAAAGTATGCATAATGAATATGTTAAACAATAAATTTTCTGATTTTGTTATAAATAATCCAAAAGGAATTCATCACCTTATAACAGCTTTAAATGTAATTCCATGCTAATTCTGGAATTCTGAACATCATGGTAAAGGCATTATAAACTAGACATTAAACAATTTAAATCCTCCTGAAATGCATTTGCCAGGCAATAATTACTGAGGGCCACTTAGAAAATTAAATGAAAGACTCGAAAAAGGTGACACAGGAATAAACCAATTAGATGAAGCATACAAATATCACGATATTGCCTGTAGAGATCATACAGATTTAGAATCTAGACACGAAGTTGATAAAATTTTACAAAAAGAAGCAAAAGTAATTATGTTAGATTAAAACACACCAATTGGTGAAAAAATTGCTTCTGCTGCTGTTGCCTCAACTATGTTTACAAAAAGAAAATTAGGTTGGGGAAAAAAATGTTTTATTGATTATATATATGTTTATTTAACTTATAAATGATAACAAATATAACTTCCGATCTTCCCTTTGAGGAATTAAAATAATTGGGTATAGATAAATTTTTAGCAGATGGTAAAATTGCAAGAAAAAAACTGAAAGAAGGCAAAAGCTTCAAATTAAGTTTATCATTGCCAACAGTCAAAAAAATGACAAAAAAATCTGTAAGTGGTTTACATAATGGGGGAATTATTACCCTCGTACCTGCTGCTTTAGGTATACTCAATGATTTAGCAACAGCAGCAGGCACAATTTACAGTACTGTTGATCAAGTAAGTAAAAATAAAAAAGAATTAGAAAAACAAAAAATACATAATTTAGCAATTGGAAAACAAGGCTGCAAAAGGATTACTTGCAAAAAGAGGAAGGCCAAAAAATATTTTCTCCTCTATCTAATATTGATATAGAAAAATACGCTAAACTATTAAATATTAATCATTTCAGAAGTGTTTATATGATTGACGAATTACCGAAAAGTATATCCAAAAATGAATGTGCCGTGGTTAATTTTGACATTAAAAATATTCAGGCACTCACTGGGTTTGCTATTTTAAAGAAAATAATGTTTACTATTTTGATTCATTTGGAGGAAATATTGCTACTAATTTAGGTGTTTACTTCAAAAATAGAAATGTTTGTTACAATGAATATCGGTTTAAGAATTTTAATTATGTTATATGTTGACATCTATACTAATTGTATTGCACCTTTTTTCGAGAGGTTTTAAGTTTTACAATATAATTTCTATGTTATTAACTGATGGATATATTTTGGAAACCATTGATCATATCTTTCAATGAAGACATTGACAATATTACTGAAGATTTAAAAAAATATGTAGAAACAAAATGCAATTCGAGTGTTTCTACTTTACAAAGCTAACTAACCACTTGTTTTGATTTTATCTTATGTTTAATCTTTAGATCATATAGTTGTAAGGATGAAAAATCACATATATTTTATTTACCTGCAAAGTGGAATAAAAGTAACATTAATTTCCACTTAGATAGTAATAAAATTCTCATTACTTTTTTGATGGATTGTAATATTTATGAAATAATTATTGTTAATCCCAATTTACCTGATGATACTGTAACTGTTATTAAGGGATCTCAATAAATAGATTACAGTAAACATTTTGATGGTAACATAGGTGATATTTTAACTTTAAAAATAAATATACTTAAATATCTGAATATGATGATGCTTTGATGACTAAAATAGGAATATTTTAAAAATATAATGATTCATTATTTCTTATTTATATTCAATTAAGTATATTTGGAACTTTAAGTGTCAAAAGATAACTAAAAATAAAAATATATAAATTGAATTTTTTTTAAATGGAGTTAGTTCAGAAAAGTATATGCTCGATATGTAATTCTAAACAAAAAAAAATTATTTAAAAAATCGCTCTATGTAAGAGAAGGAATAATCTATGAATTATATAAACCTGCACAATAATGTTTCCAAAAAGAAAAACTAATTTCATATAGTATTGATGATTTATGGCAAAACGATTTCTTTTAAATGGCTACTGGCAATTTGAAAGACATATCGCATATTCATAATGGATACAAGTAAATTATGACAATTATCAATTTTTCTTTAAAATTTGCATTTGCTATACCAACAAAAGACAAAACAGCAAAAAATGTAGTAAATGCTTTAGAATCTAATTAGATGGAAAAAAAACCACACAATATACAAAGCGACAATGGGTCAGAATTTTATAATATATCATTTAAAGAACTTGTGCAAAAATATAATACTTCTTTTAGCGAATTGAAAGCAAGGGTTGTAGGAAAATTTAACCAAACTTTGAAAAATATTATGTGGAAGAAATTTACCTTGAATGAAAACTGTAAATGGACAAATATACTAGAAGATTTAGTGAAAGAATACACCAACACAAAACATAGAACTATTGCCATAAAACCAATTAATGTTAATAAGGCTAATGAAAAAAATGTAATGCAAACAAATTTTGTTGACATGCTTACTGAACAGAAATACAGTGTTGGAGATGTCCTCCCTGTGAGCAAACTAATTTTTTTTTGAGAATGGCAATACTGCTAATTGGTCAACAGAGTTGTTTACTATTTGTAAAGTTTTACATTATATTGTGCCTACTTAAAAATTAAAAGATACTAAAGGAGAAGAAATCAGAAGGCAGTTTTTATAAATTCGAAATTATGAAAACAGACTATCCCAATAAATATTTGTTCGAAGAAATCTTAAAAACTAAAGGCAATAATATTTATGTTAAGTGGTTAGGTTTTGATAATTCGCATAACTCTTAAAAGATGTTTTGCAAAATTAATGTTTTGTTATAATTATCTAATTCAAATACAAAAACATATGCACATTGTTTTAAGGGTCATTTCAACGTTCATTTTTAATGTTTGTTTTGACATAAACGTGTTTTCAAAATGTTTTAAATTTAATAAAGTCTTTGACTTTATTTCTGTACTTTCCATTATTCATTATTCGACTAAAATCTAAAGTGATAAATCCATAGTCTTCACCCCAGCAGTATGCACAAATCTCTTTAAATTTCTCATAAGGCATGTCTCCCCCAACAAAATCATTATAATTGTGTTTTAAATGAGTGTCATCTTGTTGAAATATACAAAGGAAATTAGTGTTATCTTGTACCAACTGTTTTGGAATTTTAGAATATGTTTGTGCTAAGTAAAATACATCAATGTTTTTATACCTTCCCATAGTAAAGTACTCGCAAACTATGTCTTGATTGTCTAAAATAATATCAAATACAATTAGAGATTCGACCTTCACATTTATCTAAAGGGACCATTTCCTCAGTATTATTTAAAGGTATGCAAAAATTATTTTGTATCAGAATATATTTGGATTGATTCAAACTTTTTGAGCAAACATACAGTTGAGTAAAATTTAACCATCCTAACTTATTCATTAAATTGGCTTTCTCACAATTTCTCGGGCCTACAATTACCCCTCTAATATCAGGCAATAATTCACCATTCTGTTAATTTTTTAGAGTTTTCTTCAGAAATAAAAACACCGACACCCCAGTTAATTTTGCGCAGCATAGGATCCTTTTTCATTAAATAACAATAATTTTTGTAATAAATGGATAATAAAGTATTTAAGTCGACAAATAATAATTCCATACTGAAGAAGATGATTCTATATGGTGCATAGTGGAAAATCGATTGCATTAGTTTTGATACAAAACTTTTGACTCCAAATATAGACAATAATACCTTAATGAGCATTGAAAAAATGAGTGTTGTCATTGTATAAACTAAGTTATAAGTATCCACAGGGGCCAATACGATATTGAATCTTTCAAAGAAGCTATAAATTCAATCGATCAACTCTCAACAAACAACATTGAGATAACATAATATAACATAAAAAATAGAATACCTTCAAATCTAAGTTTGATATTAAACTTGACGACCAACTATGGTTTTTGAAAGAATTGTTACCATTGAAAAGGACAAAGTTGTCGTGGGCACTAAATTGCCTAATTTTAATCCATATAACAATCAATGTCCACTGTAACTTGGCATATGGAATGTTTATCAAATATGACGAATCTAATAATTTATAAACAGACATAATTGCTAGTTTTTCTCTAAAACTTTGGCTTTAAAGATTATACTAGCTATGAACCTCCATATCAAATTTTTTTATAAAACAATCAATGAACATTTAAATTATATTGGTTTAGAAATTAGACACAAAAAATGGCAAAGTGATGGATTTCGATGGTGCTGACATCAATATTGTTTTAGAAATTAAAGATGTTTATGATTCTCTGTTTCAATAGCTATATGGCACCATATCTATTTTATTTTCTAGTATAATCCTTTTGTTGTCATATGGGTTTTAATGCTATTTCATTAATATTTACTGTATAAGTTTCATGATTTTCACTTCTTATTAGATGCATTGTTCTATATTGTATATTTTTTCATCAAACAAGCAATTCTTATAGTAGTCAAATATTATTATCTTGTTAACAACACATTTTTTCATGCCTTTCGATTTTCTGTTTTTGTTTTTTCCAACTATATATGCATACATTTTAGCTCTTAAACAAACAAATTCTTTCATTATTTTGCCATTACATTCCTCTTTCATGTTGCCTACAACTTTCTTGTTCATTTGCAGCATGTTATAGATGTTGTCAAAATACTTTTCTTGTAATTTACTTTTGCTACTAATTATTTTCATTTTCCTGCACCTGATATCAATCTTATATCTACTCTGTTTCTAATATTGTCCATAGTTTTGCAGCACACAGAATTATTCCAGTTTATAAAAATCTTTTTCAAAGTCATTTGTAGCGTTAGTTCTCATTGTTGTATTAAATCTATATATTTCTTCGACCAATCAGACTGATTAAACTTTAATATTCTATGTATTTTAGTAAGTTTCAATCCATTCTTTAGGCATTGTTTCAAATTATGGTAGTGTGTTACATACTTTTTATAAATGTAAAGTTGTTAATATTTTAGACTGCTTTGTTTCTGGAACTACCTAATTTTCTGGACAAAATGGAAGATCTTTGTGTAAATTATGTAGTTCTTGCGGATATTCTAAATCAACTTCTAATATGTAACCAAACTCAAAAACATTTTTCAGATTTAATTTTTTTTCACTCCAATAATTTAAATGATTTAATGAATAATACACCCACTCGAAACCACCATATGGTACATATTGAGACATTGCCCAACCGTATAAATTATTCGCATCGCGATAAGCTTAATAATTTGATTCTTGATTTGAGTAATAATCTTCCAAATATTTGTTATTTGCTTTAACATATCGCTTACAACATGTGTGTGAGTGAATGTCGTCAAAAATTCGAATCTCGCCAGTTTTTCCGCTTCGAAAATGAGCAGTAAATTTGTTGGACTTTACAGCTCTCAGTTTTATAATTTGATCACGTAAAATTTTAAACACTTTGTGCTTTACCGAAGCTAAAAAATGTCTGGGCAACACTATATTAAAGTAGTTTTTAATGTTGTATACCTGCATTTAAAAAGCTATTTTAACTTCGTATGTGTTATTAGTGTTTCTATTTTTGTTGTTCATGTATAAATTATTAGAAAAGGGGAAAATTTCTTTTAAAACATTTTTAGTTTTTCTATGTATTGGTCAACCTTTTAGAAATGGTAAATTTGCAAAGTTTCTTTTTATTTGCTCATCAATAATATGGGGCAACTGTTTTCTAGTTGAAATATTTTTCCTTAGCCTGTTTATATATTTATTTGATATTCTCTAGCTTTAATATTCAACTCCCACACTCTCATTTGACTCAAGTCAGCCACTATGTTGCTCGTCTCCATATTTATATATAATAAATCTTATTATAATAAAAATTTATGAAGTCGGCGAATGCTGAGTTTCACTTAGAATATCTATTACAGCAATGTGTGTGTTACTATTTTCATGCTTTTTTAGAGAGTGGTTCTATACAAATTTTCCAAATTCGCATTACATTTTCTCTTTGACTCATAATGTAGTTTAGCATATTCGATATAAATTTTTTCGCAAGTGTTAAAATGCTTATCTACTGTGTTTTTAAGAGATACAAAGTCGTTGATATTTTTATTCTCCCTACATACTATGCAGGTCTTACTTGAAGAATCACATTGTAAAATTTCATAAGTATTGCGCAATTTACTACTTTTGTGCTTTTCGAGATTTACCTTGCAAACAGATTTTCCACATTCGAAAAGTAATGCCTCTTTTTTTTTTTTTTTTTTTTTAACTCACAGTGACTTCTAGAATATTCATTATAACATTTTTTACAGGTGTTAATGTACTTATTTTTTTGTGTGTTTGTGTGATGGGAAACATTCAATATTCAAAACTTCACCACATTTTTTTTCATTGCTTACTTAAACTACTATTATCCATTTTATTTATAAAGAAATAAATTTTCTTAAGAAAAGGAAAAATTAAAAAAAATTAACAATTTCATATAAACCACATTCACCAACAAATGTGGAAGATTATTTGTTTCCCACTAACCCCGCCTTGTTAGGCGGGGTTCACCTACCAAATAAAATTTACACAAACAAAAAAATTGTATACTCAAAGATCTACTAATTTTTTTAACACTACTTCTATTTCCTCTATATATTCACCCATTTCTCGAAGTTCATATTTGTCGTTAATATTTTCTAAAATGGTTAATTATAAACTTTGTAAATTTAAATGAAATGTATTAACTAAATTTTTGAGCTCTTCGGATGCTTTATCAAATTTATAAGATGGCAGACTAGTGCCATCGCCACCTTTTAAAATATTCGACAAACTGCATGGAAAAATAGGCCAAGTTATGTTTATTTATAAAGAAACAAATTTCTTAAAAAGAAAAAAACTGTAACTAATGTTTAAAAAATATGGTAATATTAAAAATTTAACAGGAACAGTCCATAGAGCCATAGATGGAATAAATCGCAGAAATGAGGTAATTACAGATATGGCCCCTCATGTTGTACTGCAAACATAAAACCAGAATTTTAATCCAACCTTTATTCTTCTAAAATTATTTCATTATGAATTTAAATTTTATTATTATGTTATTAGAACTAAAAAGAAAATCTTCAAACAAGTATGCGTAAATTTAGAATTGTACACCCAAATTGTAACGAAATATTATTTCAATATATAATAAATTCTATAAATTAATACCAAAGAATGAAGAAAACAATAAATGAAAACATTGAGTTTTTCTATAACTATTTTAACATTGTCGGAAACAATTATACTCAACAACAATTGATAAATGATATAAACATTCTTAGTCGAATTGAGTAAGTAACTAATTTTAAATAAAATAAAAGCATTTTTATCAGAATCAGGTGTTGGTAAAACACCGACACTTAGTGCTGGGTCCCAACTCGACTACCATAGTGTTAAAGCTATTTACATAAATAAACCCTACCAATTTAGTGGGTTCAAGAAATATCTAACATTTAAAGATATAAATGTCCATGGATGATGGACACTAGATACAGATGATACTATTCAAGATTCTACAAGATTTGTTAATGAATTCTGGCTATATTTGATTAAATTTGTCATTTTCTTCATAAAAAAGAATATATAAACAACATATTTCCCCACTTACAAAATGGCCGAATCACTGGAACAACAACTAGAGAACCTACAACTAGAAGATAACAATGAATCGCTTACATTATTTGACTTAAGTAATTTAATTTTCAACAGTAAAAAATTTAAATGATGTATTAGATGAGAATAAACAACCTTCGTTCAAAGCAAAAATACATTTGCGACGTTTTATGAAATTCCAACTCTAGAAAATCTTTAATTGACAATGTTAGAGAAAAAGACATTAAACGTTACAATAATATTGGGTGTAATCAGCAGTTACACCCTTTAAACATGAAACTGCACACATGTCTTATTAATGAACTGGTCTATATTCGTTAAGTATGATGTCAAAAATGAAATTAGCTGAACAATACCAAGATTGGGTTACTGAAAAAGTTCTTCCATCAATTAGAAAACATGGCTCTTATAAAATACAAAAAACCATTGAGTTTTTTGTATTTTATATAAATGCAGCAGATAAAAATGATAGAACAGAAATCTGAACAACTCTTTTCAGAAAATAAAAAAAAACTTGCATTTTAAAATGAATATATGAAAAACTTTAAAGAAAAAAATTATAACAAAAAAAAAAAATGTTTATATATATATATATATATATATATATATATATATATATATATATATATATATATATATATATATATTGCAACATCTAGGTGATATGCCTCAATTAACAATTTTAAAGTTGGTAAAACAGATGATTTAATCACCAGAAATGCAAATTTCAATTCTTCGCACAGTGAACAAGATAAATTTTACATTTGTTTACATAAGAAATTTTACGATGTAAACAAAACAAAAAAGCCAATTCACGAATTACTCGACGATTTTCATGTTAAAACGAACAAGGAAATATTTGTTTTGCACTACACATATTTGCTTGAAATTGTAGAATAAGTAACTGAAGACATGAATAAACATTTTGATTACACGAATAATTTATACAAAAATCATTTAGTAGAAATGTATACTTTGAAATCAATTATTCCAAACAAAATTATTTAAGTATTAGATGACTAATTGCTGAAAACAAATAAAATATCGCACAAAATGTATTAGAAAGTTTAGAATTAGGCAACACAGGTAATGCAAAATCTTGGAGTGAAACAAAAGAATTATTAAAATGGAAAGATGGTAAAACCCCAGTTAATTATAACAATACACAAATTACAATTACATATAATTAATTTCATGTTTTATTCATTACTGTATTTCAGGGATATGAGCATACACGCCTACATTTGAAAAGATACAAAAAAAATTGAAAAAAAAAAAAAAAAAAAAAAAAAAAAAAAAAAAAAAAAAAAAAATTAATTTACACTATATCTCTTTTATTAATGCAAGAATTATGCGAGTTATCACGTCCTAACCACTTAACATGAATTTTTTACCTTTAATTTTCAAAAAAATTTTGACCAAATATTCATCAGGATAGTTAGTTTTCATAATTTCATATTCATAAAAACTACCCATTATTTCTTCTCCATTAATATCTTTCAATTTGTAAGTTGGCACATCAAAAGTTAAACTTTACAAATAGTAAACAATACTGTTGACCAATCAGCTGTATAAACTTTTTCAAAAATCTTATTTAATTTGCTCACACTAACGTCATCTTCAACTTTATATTCTGGTTTAGGAAACACAAAATTGGTTTGCAATAATTTTTTTATTAACTTAAATTGGTTTCATACCAATGGTGCTGTGCTTTGTGTTGTTGTAGTCTTAACTAAATTATCCAATATATTTATCCACTTGTAGTTGCCATTCAAAGAAAAGTTTTCCACATTATATTTTTCAAAGTTTGATTACGTATTTCAACAATAACTTTTAATTCAGAAAATGAAGAAAAACTATTTATATTATGCTTTTCCATAAGTTCTTTAAATATTTTTTTAATACAATTCTGAGCCATTGTCGCTTTGTAAATATTTGGTTTTCTTTTCATCAAAATATTTTCTAACGCATTTGCTACATTTTTTGCCACTATATCTTTGATTGGTAAACCAAATACATCAATAATTGTTATAATATATTTATAGCATTTATTTACATGTGATATACCTTTTAAATGTTCAGTATCCATTTCTACAAGATCAATTTGCCACAAATCATCAATTCCATACAAAATAACTTTTCTTCTTAGAAAATTTTTTTGGGCAGGTTTATATAATTCATTAATTATTCCTTCTCTCACATCGAGCAAATTATTTTTTTAAGAATGTTGATTTTTTTTGGAATTGCAAATCGAGCATATACTTTTCTGAACTAATCGCCCATTTGTTGTATTCTCATTTTTATATTATTATTCTTAGTGACTTTCTTGCACTTCAAACAACATGTATTCTCCATTCAATAGTAACATTATATATATATATATATATGACACACACACACACACGTGTGTAGTTAATTATTGTATTTCACGAATATTCCTGTTGTTGCCTCTACACCATCAGAATATTCAGATATTTTTCTTCTTTATTTCAAAAGATAAACGATCTGCTTTGTTAACATCAAAAGGCCTACTATAATCTATTTTTGCAGTTCCCTGAATAACTGTCATATCGTTTTCTTGATATATTAACATTAACACTAAAAACTATTTTATAAACAGTACGATCCATAAAAAAGTAAAGAAATTTTGATTATTATCTAAGCGGAAAATAATATTAGCTTTATCCCACCTCGCATGCAAATAAAACAAATGAGATTTTTTTTACCACATCTGTTTCTTGATCAATAGCTTCTTTGCTTTCTTCAACTTGCAATTCAACATGCTTATCACAATAATTCATAACTGATTGGCCAAATTTTGTAATTTATCGGTTATTTCTTTATCGATATATCTTTTATTGACAGCATTTTGCCATCCACAGGATCAGCCATATTATTCATTCTTCGATTTTGAATAGAAACATAGTATCCTGCATAAACAAAAACTTTACTTATTTGATCTCATAAAGCAGAAACAATTATATTATATTTTGAATCTACATATGTTTTTTAATCAGAAACAATAGTTTTATATTTTCAATCGACATTGTTTTATAATGCATAATCAGAAACAATAGTTACATATTTCGAATCTACATCGTTTTTTAATGCATAGTCTGAAAGATTAGTTTTGTTTCGAATCTACATCTTTTTTTAATGTTTGTTTTGCATTATGTGTCATTGAATTGTAAATTTATATCTTCTTTTAGAGCATAATCAGAAAAAAATAGTTTTACATTTTGAATCAACATCTCTTGTTAACACATAATCTGCTACACACACACAATTTTATATATATATATATATATAATATTATCAAAGTTTTCATTTAAAGATTCTATTTATGGCTTTACAAATATATCTGTCATTTAATAACATAGAAATTATATCGCGAAACTTAAAATTTATCGAAGCAGATATAATACTATTAAACATAAATGTCAACAGATAACAGAATTACAATTGTGAATTCCATCATTATTGTAAAAAACATTATTGTTTTTAAAATAATTAATTAAATTACTAGGAATATTGCCTTCAAATTAATCAAAATAATAAACATTATTATTTTCTTTAAAATAGCAAACCCAATAAGTGCCAGGATTTGATGATATATCAAAATTAACCACAGCACGTTCATTTTCGTGCTTATTTTTTGGTAGTTCATCAATCATAGAAACATTTCTGAAATATTCAGTAATACAATTTTTTACATACTTTTCAATATAGATATTGGATGAGCTAGTTTTTTTTTTTTGGGACTCCTCTTTTTTTATGGCAACTACACCACTTCCAGCTTTATTTTCCATTGTCAAATTATGTCTCTGTTATTTTTCTATTTCTTTTTTATTATTACTAGTTTGTTCAACAGCACTATAAATTGCAGCAGCCCCTACAGCGGCGAGTACAATGGAAATAATTCCTCCATGATGTAAACCATCACCAGTTTTTTCTTTAGCCATTTTTTTAACTGTTGGTAATGGTAAAGTTAGTTTAAAACTTTTTCTTTCTTTCAAATTTTAATTTTTTTTCTCAAGTTCTTTTGTTAAAAATTTATATATACCCAAATCTCTTAATTGATCAATGTGTATATCAAAAGTCAAACTTTTTATCTTCACTTATAAGTAAAATATAGTAATAGTTTAATAGAACATTTTAATTCCACCTAATTTTCTTTTTGTAAACATTGTTGAGGCAACAGCTGCAGAAGCAACTTTTTCTCCAATCGGAGTATCTTTATTTAGCAAAATTTCTTTTGCTACTTTTTGTAAAATTTTATCAGCTTCATGACTGGATTCAAATCTTTATGATCTCTATAAGCAATATCGTGAAATTTGCAAGCTTTATCTAATTTATTTATTCCTGCATCTCCTCTTTCTAAATTTTCATTTAATTTTGTACACATTCCACAATAATTATAACCTAGCAAATGCAATTCGGGTATATTTAAATTGTCTAGTGCCCTATTTATCGCACCTTTGCCATGGTGTTCAGAATTCCAAAATGAGTGCGGAATAACATTTAAAACTCCTATTAGATATGGTATTCATTTCTGGTTATTCACAACAAAGTCAGAAAATTTATTGTTTAGCATATTCATAATGTTTACTTTTTCATTGATTTTTTTTTAATTTCCAGCAGTTTCTTCACCGTAAATAACTAATAATATATCAATTTTTTAACATTGTCCATCCAAATATATTCTTTCGGCAAATTATATTTTTTTAATGCCATCTCCAATTTTCAAATCATCACTAAAACCCTCATGTCTATATTTTGCTTTCAATTTATCTTTTTGTATATCTTGATAAATTGGTATCATTATTTCTGTATACTTCCACTTCTTACTCGAAGCAACAATCATTTTCGGATTATATTCTTGATTACTCATTTGTTGGTTTAACAATTTCAGCATAATTTTTTTAGTCCTAATTAGTAAATTTATTTTTGCCTGTACTTTCTTCTACAATATCAAATTTATTACTTTTTGTTAGCAAATTAGCGAGACCCTATGTTAAATTGTATTTTTTTATCTTTGATAAATAAAAAATCACCATCAATTTTTACTTTTGTATCTTCAATTTCAAAACTGTGGCCACCTCCTCACAAACCAAATTTTATCATCAATAACATGGATATTTTCAGAAATATATTTCCTTAATTTTATAGTACAAATGTCTGCTATTTTTAGAAAATGAAGTTCTTGCTAGGACAACTGTTTTTAACTTTGATATAAAAGATCAGCTTAATAATTTACAATCGGACATGCCTGATTTTGTAATAGTGGGTTTCCAAACTAATAGAAAAAAAATCGCGCAGAGCGATATGTGCATGCTTTAATGTCTGATCATTGTAACATGAGAAATATTTTTGTTAAAAATGGTAGAAATAAAATCTTTCCAAAAGAAAATTGGAATCTAGACATTGGAAATTCTTTGTCTTAAAATGTTTCTCGCTTTTAATGATTTTAGAAATTCAAGAACAAAATTGGATACTATATATATATAGAAATAATGAACTTTATTATAAGCCAACAACAAACCATCATGGTGATATCAATTATTATTCATTTTGGGGACGAAGACCTTTATATGTTATTGACTGCCGATACAGAAAAGAAGCAGTAGTTAAAGATAAAACAAATATAAAAACTAGTGTATATTTTAAAAAAAGCTATTGAGGCTGGTACAATTTCTAATGTTGTTTTAATTAGCCAACAAAATTTAACTTATGATTATTTGGAAGAAAATATCACTGAACATAGATAAATTTTTAATTTTATTAAATGGATAATGTAAACAATTTGATAAAAAAAAATAATTGTTTTGATTTTTAATGTAACTTTTAAAATGTATTGTTAATTTTATTGATCAAATAAAAAATAATTTTATTAAACTTGAATGAGTTTTTTTTCTTTAGAGCTTCACACACAAACATTATAAATTTTATTTGTGTAAATTTAAAAAAAATGCTGTGTGTGTTTATATGTACTTTTTTTAAAAATAAATCAGTAGATGTATAATGAGGATCCGAGCGTAACTCAATATAACTTTTTCAAGTTTTCGTGTCTCACCTTAACTTTACAACAAACTTTACTCAAAAATCAAGCAAATTTGATCAAAACTTTGTGATCCAAACCATGAAATGTCACTCCTTTTTTCGGTGGCATTTACATAAATATTTACTTTAATTTTGCAATCCAAATTCACAAAATTATTCTTGACATTTATTCACAAATTCAATTTTTTTTCCTTGGAAATGCCACCATACAATGCAGCGGCATAATTTTTTTTTTGTTAAACTTCACTCGATTTAGAGTGCAGATTTGGGTCAAATTTCCTGTATTTTGGCCTCAAATTTCTTGATTTTGAGGATAAAATTGGAGAGGTAGATGATGATTCTAGTAGATCTTTAAAAAAGTTGATTAAAAGTGAGAAAATTACAGTTTTATACTAATGATTGGTTTGTGCTCGGATCCTCATTATACATCTATTCCCGAAGATGAAGGGGTAGATCAGATTGTAGAGCGAATGTGGAGCTATGTGAGGTGTAGTGTGTGGTACTAGTTGAGGTGTCCAGTGAGGTGCTAGTTAAGGTGCTGAGTGGTCCAACTTTTCCAGCAATTGTGGTGCTAGGTTAATCTTATGGGACTGCGATTAATCAAAAGTGAAGTGACCCCCCCCCCCCCCCAAGGTGCTGTGTGGGGAGCAGTGAGGAGCGATTGAGGAGTAGTGAGGAGCAACTGAGGTGCTAGGTTAATCTTTTGGGACTACGATTAATCAAAAGTGAAGTGAAACCCCCCAATGTGCTAATTGAAGTGCTAAGTTGTCCAACTTTTCCAGCAATTGAGGTGCTAGGTTAATCTTATGGGACTACAATAAATGAAAAGTGAAGTGAAACCCCAGAGGTGTTACTTGAGGTGCTGAGTGGTCCAGCTTTTTCAGCAATTGAGGAACTAGGTTAATCTTATGGCAATGTGTCTGTATGGTCAAGGTAAAAAAAAAGTGATCTCCCGCCCGCCCCTATTACTATTGGTAACATGTGATGTTAACACTTATTAACTACTTTATTTTTCAAACAGAAATAGTACATGTTAAATAGCATTGGCGTGATTGTTCAAGCACTGACCAACTGCATCACAGAGTTCACAGGCATATGACCCATGCTCTTGAGTGGAAGTCCGCCTTACTATTTTAATTGTGGCAATCTCATCACTTATTGGTCCCCCCAAATGCAACAAGTACCCTAAATGAGTTCGTTGTGAAGAATTGAGGTCAGAGTATTATATGGAGAACTGGAAACAGTGCCCATACATTGCTAGAAGTCGCTGGAAAAACCGCCGTAATGGGACAATATTTGACATCGGGTATCTGTATTAGCTCAGCACTAGTTACAATTAACTGAAGTGTTAAAAAATTTTGTGAGGCTCATACAAATATAACAGAGTATAGGCAGAGATTTATGTAACAAGTTGGTTAAAATTCAGTATTCGAAATTGCTCAAATGCTTCGAAATTTCAACATCAAGTACTTGTTTATCAGAGTTCACTGTAACTTTTGACCCGTGTTGCTAAGACTAATCACGGTTACTTTGGTGAGCACTGGTCAGGTGTGCTCTAGTATCCAGTTACTTAGGCTGCATGGTTTACCAACTGGAGACACACTGGTTGGGTTGGCTGTTGACTTTGCACAAAGTTAGCTACGGTCGGCACTGTGATATGTTGGGTTACCACCTTAGCCCTCAGAGGTAGGGCGGACTTACCAGGACACTAACTCACCGATCTCCTGGGTTCTGACATAGGTGCAGATTGGACGGGGCCAGCAGTCACCTGGGTGCTGCAGGCTGACAAGATGCTGTACGGAGGCGAGGTATCTCTGGCTCCAAGCAGCGGCTGCACAGCTTCCAAAGAATTAGTTAACTATGCACAACCTGGTGTCACTCCCAGTGATTAAGGCATGTACTGCAGGATGTGGCTCTGTACGTCTGGTGTGCGAGGGGAAATAAACTAGGATGCTGTCTGAAGAGGACTGCCTCTCCAGGTGACGGGCAGACTAAGCACGTGTACCCATAGGGTGTCTCCACCAAGTGTGAATAGTTGGTTGGTGCCCGCTCGCTTAGCAGTTAAGCACTCCTCTTCCTTTTCCTCCCTTTGAGTACTGTGCCTTATCCCAAATGGCATAGAGGCAGTATTGACACTTAAGTTACTTTCCGTCGGTAAAGGCAATCAAGGTTATCCATACCAAGTGTAACACCCAACAGCAGTTGACAGTGCGAACTGTGTGCTCCTATGGTTCCGCACCTTGAGACAAAAACCTAGAGCAATAGGTTGTGTGAGCTGACTTCCTACTACTACTGTCAGGGTGAGTTCCAGCAACAGTCAAGACACTCCAGTCCCAGGCAAATACCCCTGCCAGCACCGTCGGCGCTCTTAATGATAAAACCTGAGGTGGCTGTCCAGCTCCTAATGAGGTGTTCCTAGTGGTTGGGGCTCTACCTTTCTGTACACTTGGGTACACAGAACGGGTGGCCATCAAGTGTTGTGTGTGCTGACGTATAGATACCTGATGGGAATCTGTAGTCCTACACTATGGTTCGTACAGTTATTACACTCTGTCGCTTGCATGTTCCATCTAGAAGTAGAGTTGATAAAATATCTGAGTTTAGCTTAATGTCTAGTATTAAGAATGGGGTGTTGGGCCGCGGTACTGGGATTTATTTAACATGAGACTGCTTTCTGCCCAGTATACAATTTTTTTTGAGTTGTATAGCGAGTGAGGTAGAGTTGAAACTCCTGAAACCCCACGGGGTAGAGGGCGTCTCAGTGTGATTTGCCCAAGGCAAAATGAAACGCTGTTCAAATGGGGAAAAGTTGAGAGTGCATTATAGCTGCACAGAGCATCACGTGTCAACTGCAATTATATTATTGTTTTGCATAAGCATGGCCAATATTCTTGACAATCTTCAGGTGGAGCATCATTGTCTGTGCAATTTTGTTTGTTTGGTAAAGGCCCAGAGTAGTCCAAATAACAATCAGTTGGACTAAACTGCATGAGTTTGTCTACCAGCTCGGGGGGTTTTGCATAGTTCAGCATCGCTTCTGAACACAGTTTTGATCGCGTCCCTTATGTGTTCTTGTTTAGCAAAAGCTTCAGGTGTCCACCACACTGCTTAAGCACCCAAACCTGTTGTGTTGGGACAGGCTGCAGCTGTGTTTGGTAAACCCAGTGGGGCACATACAGATTGTGCATTTTATGTGGGGATGGTGAGGGCACTTGCTGTTGTCCTGATGAGACTAGCATTAGTTGTGGTAGCTGCCAGGCTTTAGTGCAATTATTTTCAAAAATGGCCAGATTTGACTGCAGCTGGCTTGTCTGTCTGATATCCTGCAGCAGGCAGCTCCATTTTGCTGTGGTATACTCTCTGCCGCCGCAGTAATTAGCACAGTTATTCTCACCACAAGTGTGCATGGTCCAGGTAGGACGAGAGTTCAGTGCCATGTCAGAGTTCTACAACCAGTTTCTTTATGGCACAGAAATGTTGGTCATTAATGAACCAGAACTGCTGTACTGGCATTCCCGTAGGTGCAAACTCCTCTCAAAGGAATCCCAGCTGCGTTTCAGAGTGCATGCTGCAAAATACCAACTTCACTAGTATCTTTTCTGCCTGTCTTATTAACCTGTGCTTGTAGACCAATTGTTACCACAGTTGTGTAGTTGTGCTGGTGTATACACTAATGCTGTCAGTTCCACAACAGATAGCACTCTATGAGAGAGTCATGTGCACATACAGTGCTTGTTTGAGGGCTGGGAATGTATGCATTTTTGACATGTAAATCATGGACTATATCTGCACCTTCTTGACAGTAGGTTCCTGCAAGGCACCACCTTGTGGCATGGTTAATGGGCCATGAGGGGGCGGGGGCAATTACAAATCCTAAAGGGGAATCTAGGCATCTTGCGAGGATGCATTTGGGCACTTGCCATTCTCTGCGGTGAGATTCGCCACAACTACATCTGCTGCGTGCTTCAGTATTTGCTGCTGGAAGTTTATGGCAAAACTATGCCTGGACCTATAAATAAAAGTGTGCCCACATAAGGTCAAGCATCTCCTATACTTTTCTCCTCTACAGGGGACAAGGCCAAGGAGGGTTGGGTGGCAGGGAAATTACTTAAATGGCTAAGTTGTGTTATGGTCTAAAAGTCAAAGGAGAAATTGGAACTTACTATATGCTGGTGCTGGAGTCTGGAAGATCTCGCAATCGCTGTTTGCAGAGGCATTTTAGCTCCCTCCTCCATGCTTGCTACTTCTCAAAAATCCTCTGTCGGCTTTTCGAGCCATTGTAGTCCATCCAACTTCTCTGCCAAGATCTCATTTATGTAAACAATGCGTTTACATTAGTCAAAGCCACATTACCTTGATAGTTCTGGAAGCAACCAAGCAGTTCAGTGTTGAGACTTTGGAAGTAGGTTACTGAACAGTTATGGAGGCAACCAAGCAGTTCAATGTTGAGACTTGGGAAGTACATAGGATATTGCACAGTTCTGGAGGCAACCAAGCAGTTCGATGTTGAGACTTAGGAAGTACAAATGTTACTGCACAGTTCTGGAGGAAACCAAGCAGTTCAATGTTGAGACTTGGAAAGTACATAGGTTACTGCACAGTTCTGGAGGCAACCAAGCAGTTCGATGTTGAGACTTGGGAAGTACGTTACTGCACAGTTCTGGACGTAACCAAGCAGTTCAATGGTGAGACTTGAGAAGTACATAGGTTACTGCACAATTCTGGAGGCAACCAAGAAGTTCAATGTTGAGGCTGAGAAGTAGATAGGTTACTGCACAGTTCTGGAGGCAACCAAGCAGTTCAAAATTGAGACTTGGGGAGTACATAGGTTACTGCACAGTCCTGGAGGCAACCAAGAACTTCAATGTTGACACTCGAGAAGTAGATAGGTTACTGCACAGTAAACATCAATGCTCTGAGCACTCTACCCCATATATATTCTATGAATGTATTGCCCAAATAAGGGCCTGCCACTTTGTAATACAACAATAGCAATATAGATACCTGACTGAGTACTAGCTTGCATAGTCTAACTATCTTAGTCATACTGCAGAAAGCTGAGAAAACTATTGTTTCCATTTACTTTGCACGAGTGTAGTCAATATAAATGGATTAGGTACATAGAACAAGTCACAGTGACACAAATACCAAAATACACTGTCTAGTTCATTTAATATTCCCTCAAAATCACACAATTTTATTTTTGTTGACATTAACTTAAAACTATTAGGTTTAAAATCTTAACACAATCACTTCAATGCTAAAAATGTTCAAACACTCTAGCACATGTTAAATGCAAGTTAACAAAGAGCAAAAATCATGCTAGGACTTGGCAGTGGATATTCAGTTTGGGTATAAAGATCTACCATTGTTCACTAAACCTACAGCGACAAAAATACATTACATTAAGTACAAAAGAATACACACACATTTAATACAGTCTTATGGTAACTCTTTCAAAAAATATGTTCACTTATGAGTGTCGTTTTTTCCACTATTATGACAAGTGCTTAATAGACAATGAAGAAGGTCATGCCAATGGAATTCACAAATTACATTTCACACTAGAAAGTCAGTACATGTCATTTTTATTCATTAAGTTTAAATTACTGTAAAGGAAGTAAAGTGTTAATTTACTGCCTTATATTACTCCTAATGCACAGCAAACATGTCATCTGGACCACATTCCAAAGATGCTTAGTTATATTTTTTATCCACATAAGGTTTGCCAGAACTTGTGCCTTTGCATGTTTTAGGATGGAAAGGAGCAGACATACATTTCATATGTGAACTAATGGGCACTAATGGGAACTATTGAAGCATTTTATCTTTTGCTTCAGCACTACTACAAATTACTGAATTATATATTATACGTATTCCTTTTTCACTAAATAACCTCTAAATGCTTTATGTACTTCATGGTTGCTTGTACAATAGCAAAATCTGAAGAGTAGTCATAAATTTTGAAATAAATAAGGAAATTAATAAAACCCTAAGTACTGAAAGCAAGCGCACAATGATTTCAACAGGGAGTGGGGGTGGATGTTTGGAAAAAGGAGGAAATAAGTCACTATTGAAAATAATTTCTTGAAAACAAAATTACTACATTGCAAACTCACTAGAGTGTACACAGATTTATGGCTGATGCTGAAAATATAAAATTCAGCGAACATTGCAAGTGGGCAGGCCTCAGTTCATGAATATGCACACTCACATAAATACATACAACCAGACCTGTGGTAGAATGAGTGAGTGAAGAGATTTGGGTGACTCCTAACAGCAAGGTTTTGAGAGCAGATGAGGGTCATAGGGGTGAATATGGAGCAGCGCTGGAATGAAAGAGCTGGGGAAACGAAAGATCCTCAAAAAAACTCGCCAACCAGCAGCATCGTCCAGCACGATTGCCCCATGCAAAAATTTGGGAGTGACCCGGCCAAGAAATGAACCCAGTTTGCCTTGGTGGGAGTCAAGCAGGTAACCACTCAGCCACTGCGGTCCCAACCTGTGGTAGAAATTTCAACATAAATTAGACTGGAGATGCCTGCTTAAAACAATGTAATCTGTACAACTACTGTCCCCACATACAACCAGGAATTGGCAGTGTAGTTGATAATGAAAAGACAATGTAAACTTTTCCACAGTATATGTTCTCATAGTGACATCAACCCATCAAGATGGTTCAGAATATGTTGAATATGTTGACCACTGAAACAATCAGATTAAACTTGGCCTTTGGCGGTGAAAATTATGGGATAATTCAAACCGTAATTTGATATCTTGTGAACACTGCTGTTAATATGTAGTGTAAAACTTAAACTAATCTCCACCTTATAAACAATTTACCAACAAAATTTTCCTGGTAAAATTATCAAAATTTATTTTGATTAAACTTGTACCTTTACAATCATCTTTCATTAAAGAAATCTAAGAGCTCTACCAATATTTCTTATGACTACTCCATCATCAAATGTAGAGTACGTTATAACATTAACATTTACCCATGAAATAAAAGATGCTCAATATTTCATTTATTAAAGCTCATATCAATATGAATTTAGCGATGACCATTACTCATGAGACATTCCTCTAAACACAATGCTGAGTAAACACAAATAAATTAAATGTTGTTTAGTTTGAGAGTGCAGAAACTCAATACAGGACCTTGCCATGTTACACACTCAAACTAACAAGCTCCAGTGAGGTAAAATAGACAAATATTTACAACTACAACATGTCAAAACAGGACAGGAAATGGCCACTATGAGAGAGGGCAAAAAAGAAGACTGAAAAACAAAATGAAACATGTGTAATTACTCTCCTAGGGGACTCAATTTAAAGAAAAACTAAGGCCTTATTTTTTTTATATTGGAGGTTGCACGTAGAACTAGTTACCAACAGCAACACTTTTTTTTCTTGAAACTTTTCAAGGAATCAAGCAAAACAATCATTATAATAAAATACCCAAAAGTTTATTAAGAGGAAAACTTACTCTAAGTGAGCATTATATGCAAATAAAACAATTTATGGGGGGGGGGGGGGGGGGGGGGGGGGGGGGAGACACACACACGCGCGCACACACACGCGATTTCAGTAGATAAACTGACATGTAGATCAATAAAGTACTATTTCTAACCTTATTAAATTTTATGTTGATTATAATGAAAGCTGTGTATCATCTGTGAATAAACACAAAACACACTAATAAACACAAAAATTAGAATCTTTTACAAAAAAAAATATTATTGCAAATGATACATTAAAAAACATTCCACCTCAACTAGCCTAAATAAATAATTAACACTACAAAATAATGGGTTTGTAGATTTGCAGGTTATGTGTTTTTTAGTAGTTTTTATAATTATTTTTAAATTGGATTTTTGGCTAAATTTCCTGTTTCTTTTGTTAGTGAGTGTAATATTCTAAATTTTTCTTTGGTATCATGTGAAGCATGACACCAAAGAAATAGCTGTTAGCTATTTCTTTGGTGTTAGCTGTTATCAGTTAGCTATGGCAAAACTACGCCTGGACCTATAAATACAAGTGTGCCCACATAAGGTCAAGCATCTCCTATACTTTTCTCCTCTACAGGGGACAAGGCCAAGGAGGGTTGGGTGGCTGGGAAATTACTTTAAATGGCTAAGTTGTGTTGGCTTGTGTTGGTGTTAGCTGTTAAATCACAAATTAAAACTGATAGCTTGTTAGCTATCAGTTTTAATTCATGATTGTATTTCAAGTCGCTATCTGTAGTGCATTTGATGTTCTGAAGTCGTAGCCAGCTTTCGTCAGTTTGGGATAAGTTTTTTTCAGCTTCTTTTGCAGTTGTACTGTAGTAAGCAGTATTTGTTCTAAACCTTCCCTGTGACGTAGTTAGTTTAGCCAATAGGAGCGACCAAATCATATTTTTAGTAACTAAGCTCTAGGAGAGGGGACTGTGGCATGTGCCGCATAATACATAGGCCCTGTGTCTTAGCAGCAGACATCGTATAGCCTTGAAGCAACCACGATGTGAGCAGGATGTGTACGGTTTCTCACGATGCAAGTTTTTTGAAGGAACATAAGTTACTACTGTGATGCTGTTCAACGTTCGTCTACTGAGTCAACCTGTTTGTATTCGTGTTGTAAACCTGTAGTTGGGTTTTGAACGTTTAATAAAACCGAGGAAATATTCCAAATGGGAATTCCTTTTTTTTTTATTTTTCAACATGGCGCCTTATATTTTGCTCTTCCGACTGAAGTGAACTGGACTGTAACTGCAGTGGGGCTATTACTTAGTCTTTGCCATGTTACACGTTTTTCAAGAGGAAATAAGGTGTACTGTGTTTTATCACAAAATTGTCGACATCACATAACATTCACATAATAATAATAATAAAATATTAAAAATAATATTGCTAACAAGTCGTGGCCTTTGTTCAGGCATTCTAAGCCGCACCATATAGCAGACCTCCCCAACAAATCCTGTGGAAGGGCAATGTTTTGTTAAGTCAGAGTGGTTTGTGAAGTGGCGAGTTGCAGCCAAAAGTAGCACAAGGCAATCAAAGTGTTTCTTCTCCTTTCCTGTGAGTAATTTCATCTCATTTTAGTAGAAAAGTCAAACACTATAAAAATGCAAATGGGACCTTGTATGGAGGGGCTATTAGCCTCAGAGGTTGAACAAGAGAGGAAGGATGTTCAATTACAATTTGATGAGTATGATAATTAATTTAGTTGTGACTGGCTGAATATTTTTGGAATTAATAATTGTTTATATTAATTGGTATATGAATTAATTTCATTTGATTATTTTTCAATATGTTTCTGGCTTCAAACCACTTCATTTTAAATTCTGAAATCTACAACAAATATGTAAAATTGGATTTTCTTCTAATGTGTATGCAAAAATAATTACAATGAACAGAGAATATACGAGCAGTACACCTGTTTTGGCATAATTTTCCTCAGTTGTGAGCTTATACATTTAGTCCTTTCCTCTCCGAGACAGCTTAAATGTAGCAAACAAAATTTATTTCTCACTATTTTTGATTTTAAAAGTTTAGAGCACATTTGTGTTAAACGTGTTTAAATATTTTTAGTATTCCTTAAATAGGAATAAATAAGATTCTAAAAATTTATTGAGTAATCAATTATTCAGGACAGATTAATCAGTTTCATTAATCATATCCTTTTGATTTGATCTATAGGTGACTAATATATTATTTTGTTTCAATTCCCTTTGCTAGTTGCATAGCTACCAAAGGTTACCACTTCCCTTCTCGCCAAGCATGTAAGGGAAGGAAGCAATATTGTGCGGGGTCACAATGAGCTACAGCGAAGCGTGCCTGAAGATAGCCGATATCTGCCTCCCACCGGCTGGCCAAGAGGGAAGAGGATGTAAGGTCATAGCACTGGTTACTAGGCAACCAATTCCTCTCTTGTCAAGTGTGTAAAGGGAGGAAGCAAGGTCGTGCCCGACTGCCAGACCCTCGAGCATTGGCAAAAATGGAGAGGAGAGCATACTTAACGTGCTTCACTTCCAGTTATTACGTGTTTGCATAAACAAGCAGTTTAAAAACAATTGTTGTGAGAAATCTTAAGTAGTGGGACTGAAAGATTTTTCAGTTGATGCAATATTTGATAAACGATAAAAGCTAATAATCCTAACATTATTTACATAGGAATTTTAACGGTACCACTGAAAATGTTTCCAGTACATGCATTTTTGGTACATAGAGAATCCACTGTACATGAAAATGTAAAATGTGAGGCATAATCAAAGGTTATATACACAGTATAAATATACATACTACTAACAAAGTAAGCAGGTAGCAAACAGTGGGCATTATAATAATACTTTATTTACATAAATATGGTATTATTTATAATACTATATTTATATAAATTGTAAATACATACATGAATGTAGAAAACTTCACTGAACAAAGTAAACTAAAATGTAATACGCGTTGGGTTAGTAAATACTTGCAATGGTTTTGTATTTGAGCTGTGCACTCACCTATTGCCTACTGCATGTGCCTCCATCCAAGAATTTGCACCTTAGTTTATAAGGGTTTATTTGTGATGCAGGAAATGGAAAGGGACATCTTGTCAAGCAAATTTGATATTGACTTTTTGATTTATTCTAAAAATATATAAAAGGACAGGAATCCAAGTACTCACAGTCTAGTACTTGTTGATAGGCACACACACAAAGTAGGACAATACTTTTTTTTCACGCAGTTGCGTGATCATGACGTTTGCTGGCTAAGCCAGCTTCATCAGACAACTCGCTGCCTGATGAAGCTGGCTTAGCCAGTGAAACGTCACAATTGCGCAACAGTGTGAAAAAAATGTATTGTACTACTTTGTGTGTGTGCCTATCAACAAGTACTAGACTCTGAGTACTTGGATTCCTGTCCTTTTATAGATTTTTAGTAGCCTAGCGGCTTATTTGCAATCTTAACTAACATGTTTTTGATTTATTCCATTAAAGGACAAAATTATAAACATTTCAACACCACAAATACCTTTCTTTCTCAAAATTTAACATGGATATGGATTTTTAATTTTAATGAGGAAAAAGAAAGTTTTGGTAAAAGTTCATTAAAAGTTTTTTGTATAAATGGATGGCATTATGGTTATCGGCTGTCTGTCGTTAATGAAGCATTTTTGTGTACCCTGCTAAACATCTAATTCATCAACTGAAAATCAATTGTCTTGACCCTGACTTCCACTTTAGTCCTCCTGTAAAATTTACTTGGCCGCAGGGTTGGCCCTTAATATAAATGAAGTCAGCATTCGCATAGGCGCCAAGCAAAATGGGGCACCTATGGCACCATGAACTGTTTCAGTACACGAGGTGAATACATGAAAAAAAAAGAAAATAATTACTGGGCTAATTTTTTTTGTAAGTACACTTGAATTAAAATTTCAAATAATATTACAATCATTTTACTCAAAGGCACTTTTTAACACAACTATAATTACACTTTTAACAACTAGCCAAACCCGTTATTGTGTTGTGGTAAAAGAAGGGGGCATGGAAGCAGGGAATATGTCTACTCGCTCGTTCGCCCACTCACATAGTGAGAAGCAGAAGATACTCTTTCCATGATAAAATGACTCATCCATTTTGTGCAAAGCAACACTATGACCGGTACGCACATAGCTGCACTGAAAACTCGCAGAGTACTGTGTTGTTAAGTGACTTGAAAGCAAATGTGTGATGTCAATTTATATTTTTTCAGATCATTTTAAAAGAATTTAAAATGTAAGAATAAAAATTTGTGACTATTCAATTACTGGTCCATAAAAATATCCCAGAAAGTAGGAACCACAACTGCATAACAGTTTGATCATTACAAGTAGGAGGGGGGGGGGGAGGACAAAATATTGCCCGCTGACACTTGAAAAATAAGGATCAGCCCTGCTTGGCCGACAAGAGGTCCCTTTCTACACCATATTTAAGCTTTTCAACTAGCAAGCACACAGCGTGTCATTCACTGCACTGTAAACAATTATTTGAAAAGGTAAGATAATCCATTTCATTTGTACTCAATTTTAAATTGAAAAAGACGTACTTATTTATAGGGACTAGATATTTCCCAAATTTGCTGGCTTTGCATTTCCGTTCCTTGCAAAGCATTAATGAACTTTCTACAGCACTACTTCCCAGAAACAGTGATAATCACTTGCTATAACAAGGTGAAAGAAAACTGACACATAGAACAAACTTTATATTATTAAGAATTACAGAACAAATGACTAGAATCTAAAAGAGACATTAAATAATGTTATTTTATGCATGCTTGGGTGAACTTAAATATTTTCATCTCTTTATACTTGTCATCAATTAAAGTATTGTTTCTTAATATGTATATACACTCAACAACTATACAGTATATACTTACATTTTTTGAACACTCAAATTTATCATTTAATCACATTCATTGTACTCTCAAAATAGATATTTCATGTGGTGAACACACTTATCCAGTGCTCTAACTTCTAAACTTAAGTTTAACAAAACATCTTCCAACATATGAGGGGTTCAGAACAGAAGTGGTGGAGGTCCAAAATTGACATTTTCTGGATTACTGCATTTCTGTATATAACAGACAGTCCTTTTTTCAGAGGTATATTTAAATATGTACATAGAGCTCTCATTTCCTCATAGTTTGCAGCACTGTCCTACAGTTGTTACAATTTCCCTCCTGTGGTCAGTGCAGTAGTATCACAAGTCTATGCACGTTTTGTAGTGTTGTTAATGATAAATTTTAGCAGTGAAAATAGTGTTATTGAGAGTTCTGAAGATTTGAAACGTGAACCAGGGAGTCAGGACACATCAGAACATGAAAAATATGAAGATAAAATGCAAATGCATTCAAATAACTAGTCTTGTTATTATGTATGTCAAAATATGTTAGTTTAGGAAACAAAAATGAAGCTAGGCCTATTTTGATTTACGAATACAGTTATGTATGTATGTATGTATGTATGCCTAGGGTTTTACTTTACACTGCATAAAAACGTGCAAATAGAACAGTCCGGTTGTACTCATGTTTCAGGGGAATCCGCTAGTAGTAAACCTCCTGAGAATAAAAAAAGTAGGAATGAAGGGGTATGAAAGAGAAATATAAGAAGACATGTCACAATTCTGGCAAACCTTACACTAGTGAAAAAGGAAGATAATGCCTAGTAAAATATACAATAATATACACTGCCAGTGTAAAATCAAGTGCTCATCTAAAATTAGTTGTGAGCAGAGTGATAAACTTTTCAGATTGTTTTAGGCAGACTAAGATTATAAAAGGACTGGTTCAAATGAAAAGTGTTTATCGTTGGAGAAAAAGGGATGGGTTGGAAGTTGTAAAAACTATGTGTGTGTATACTTCTATAGAGATCAAGAGACAACTGCAAGGATGTATAAGAAATACTTTTAAACACATTTCAAATTAGTGATGATGTGTGTACCGATTGTGTGTCTAAAAACGAAATGCATACTATTCTCTTGCAGTTGTTGGGAAAGGTAAACTGTACACAACAAGAAGGCCAGTAATACAACAGGAGAAAAAGGGTATGATGGATTTATTACTTTTTATTTCTCAGAGTCAATATGCTTACTTCAAACACTTTCCTGTGATTATAAACACCAGATCAGAGCAAAACCAAAACGACAGTAACAATAGTGTTGACAACGAAGGTGACGAACCATTATATAACATTTAAATTGCTAATCATGCTTAAATTTGTTGCACTGTTTCAGTGTATGTATGGTTTCAATCTTGGAAGACGTTTATTTTCAGTGCAGAACCATTTAAAGTCCATAACAATGTGTGTCAAGCTTGGAAGAAGTTTCATTTTCAGTGCAGAACTATTAAGTTCATTTAATTGTAATGTTTCCTATTTAATGAACATTAATTTAAAATTAAATTCAATATTTTCTATATTAAAATGTGTATATGTTACTTATGTGACTATCTCATAAATAGCACACTGCAATTTGTATATACTTTTTAATTTTCATTAATCCTTTTCCTTCTCGCAATCGTCTTTCTGGCCTTACACCACTTCTCTGCACCTCTCATATAATCAATGATCTTAAGGGCAGGTGCCACCTTTCATGTTGAATTTTAAGTTCTATATCTAGTTCTCATTAACTGAGGACATCGGAATAAAAATTTAAAAAAACCTGCCCATAGATATTTATATTTCAATGAATGCACAGACTAGAAAATTTATTTTGAAAATTTCCTTTGTGGTGCTTCACCAATTTTTATAATAGCACAAAAAAATGCCTGTTTGGCTAGCACTAAAAATAGCTTTTCAATATAACATAGAAGAGATCATGTAGCTCCTAGACAGCACGAAACATGGGAGGTAAGAAGCGGCGGTGCTCTCTGTATGTATGTGTGTGAGCCATACTCCCCACATCAAAATTACAAACAAATAAAAATTTCTGTCTTGCTGGGTCTTGGAACTGAACCACAACCCTATTGTGGCAGGAGACAAGCAAATCTACGGCATAAAAATAAATATTCCATCATAAACAGTGACACCTCCCTTCAAATCATTGTTCACAGATTGATGAGAATAATGTTAACATTTCATAATAAATAATACAATTGAAATCATATGTGTTCAGGGTATAACTGATTGGTAATCAAAATTTTAGCATATGTTTAAATCTTGCACAAACATAATCACAGCACTTATTTGGTCATTTTAAGACAAACTTTTTGGCATGTAATACAAGTCTTAAGCAACAATGATTATATTTTTAATAACTAGGCACACATTCCAGGTGCAATGTCATGGGAAATGTTTACCACAAGTTAATAGTGGACAAAAAAATACACAAAATTCTAGTTTGTCTCTACTTTTTATAGCTCAAAAAAGATTTCAAGATGAGAAAAACCATATTCCATATACAAAATCTAATACACATATGTACTGTGGTGATTATCGAGATGAAAATGCCCAAATCATTCAATACAGCAAGGCTCTTAAAACTTATGTCTGCCAGTCAAATAAACCCAAGAACTGCTGGGTTAGAAGATATATTCTAATCAATACAGATTTAAACATTTGTCAGCTGTGCAAAAAGCAACTTTACACGAGTCTGTGACACATTTGTTACAATGAAAAAGTGTTGCACAATATTGCCAATATTCTGTAAATACCCAAATTTAGGAAATTTTTCCTGCTTGTGGGTAAAAATGCTGGTGTTTTCCAGTCTGATAAATGAAGACATTTTGTTCCCAGAGGCATAAAAAGTTTCAAAATCAGGATACATCTATATATAAATGTATTATTATTTAACTGCAACCCATTTAAATTTCTTAGTATTCCTAACCTATAAGTGTTCTGTGTGCATATCTTTCAAACATACGAGTGTATCGAAACATAGAAAAACTACATGCCCATGACTGAACTTCCAGAGTTGACATACTTGCTTCACATTACCTATAGTTACAATGGTTGAGTTGGTGGTGCATATTTGTTTCAACTACACATGCACTACACATGCAAGTAAAATGTACAAAAGTAGCTCTTTCAACTGGATGCGATGTTAGATCAATAAATTATGATCACTTCTTTTAACCTATGCATGATGGGATTTGTGCAGAAAAAACTATACCACCTCTCCAGAATGTGTAGCTGATGTAGTGCAATTAAAATTGTGCAAACTTTATACATGTCTTTTGTTTGTTCGTTGACAGGAGAGATCTGCTTTTATGGCGAGATTAAAGTTTGGGAATATTCTTGTATTGTATGTAGTGGTTTAAGGGTTTTTGTTGAAGAAAAAAACAAAGTGTATTTGAAAGGAAGATAAAGTTGATGTAACGTTTAATATCCCACACTTTCTATTTTTAACAGAAAATATTAGAAATTAATGTAAATTTAGTAAGCACTTACTTAGAGAGTTCAGATATTATATTTTTGTCAAATTTGCTGAACAATTACAGGGTAATGTTTCTTAGGAAAATTGAATTTTTAGATGTAATTTTACATTACAGACCGTTATGATTCACGAATGCCAAAAATGCATAGTAATAAAAATATTAAATTTTCTAGTGCTTTTGTAACAAAGAAAAATAGCCACAAAAAAGTGTGGCATGAAAGCTGCACAGAAGTTAATTCTTTCAACTTTGCCAGTGTAGTTATATGATAAACTAAAGCTGAGGTAAACCAAATTTCTTCATCTGCGCATTGTGTTTTGAATATTTTATATTTTATACTTGTCACTAGGATTAGAAACATAACAGCATGTCCCCAACAATGACTCCTCAGCCATCGCCAGCAGAAACGTCAAACTCACACAGTCAGAGCAGTGATGAATATGTTTCGTTACCTTGGAATTTTCAATTGACCCAGCCTTTCATATGAATGAAATACTATGACTAACTTGAGTATACTCAAACTGCATTAAAACTAGGTTTGAGGAAGTTTACAAACATGCCACAGCCCTTTACAACACAAACAGTGTTCTTACTTCAAATCCTATAACCACATTTGTTCTGATTGGTCAAAACGCTGTCCAGTGTTTAAACAGAATGGTTGCTGCTCAGCTGGCACTGTGCACTCTACCCTGTATTCCCTCCGCGAGTTACTCAGAGGGTAAGCTGGTACAGCTACACTGCACCACACCACACCAAATACATTTTTATGGTTGGAAAGAAATGAACCTATTGTTGTGAGTTTACTTTAGCTATAGGCCTACGCTGTGTTTTGAAATTTGACTGTGTAGAGATATAGAAAAGTCACTACATACTTTAAAAACAGGAACCAAGGGAAAGTTCCAGTATAGCCTTCAACCAAGATGTTGAAGCACAAGTCATCGGGTAACCAATCATCACCACCAGTTGCAGTCAGTAGAAAATCAATATAGCCATAGTAATTCAAACTTACTTCCACAGGGAGTCTTCCAGACATTATCTCTGTACTATAGCTAAATGTGTACACAATGAACCATGTCCGTGGATTAATATGACAGTAAATACTGTGCACACAGTTTGATATGGACACTGATGTCACCACTTTCATGGTTTTAAGAGGGACAGATGTCTGTCTGTTGTTTTAATTTTGGACACCAGTGTAGTTAATGTTGCCAATGCTAATTTATTTTTTACCTGTGTGCGCTAGCTAAAATATCTGCTTTTACCCACAAGTCTGCAAAAAAAAAGTTAATGCTAGTCAAAGAATAAAAAAAAGGTCTTAAAACTAGTAAATACCTAAATCAGCATTTATTGGTTTTATTTATGTTTGTAGTAATAAATGTATTATTGTTTAAAGGTTAACGCAGAAAGTAATACGTAAATTTGGATAGTAATTTACTTTTATTTTACCAAAATAATACGAAGGGTTTAGTCAAAGTGGTGACAGAAAAACAATCTGTGTAGCTAATTAAAATGTAATACTTAATAATATATGTCAAACTATCAGGTCATATCATTATATAGATAGAGGAGGTCTAGGTTCAAGGTACTCTTAAATGATCGATTTTGATCTCAAATGCTCAAAGTCTAAGTTTGTCATCCAGCAGATAGTTTTAGGCTCCATATGATTGCAGCACAAACATGGTCAATTATTGTCTGCAGCACCCTTCATTCCCTCCTGCTTTGTGGTTACAGGCACACTTCACTTGAAGTATTTCTAAACGTATGGACTCACCTTGTAATGCTGTGACCCATGTTGAAGTGTCACTGAAACAAATGTTATATAACATTTGGCAAATGTTGTTCTTAAAGTAAGTCCATACTGTGAAAGCCCATTGCTCTGCATTCCACATGTCCATATCAAACACAATTACAGTTCACTGTTAAGTGATTACTACTGGAATCTGATGCTGCCATGCCACATTAATACAAGAGTCAAACTGTGGTAGGTATCAATGCTGCTGCACATGGTATATTAAAGGTGGCACAAACTATTCAATCCACAATGTTATATATTCTTATGTTTTAAGCATCCATTTCCCAAGTCACAATTTTCAAGAAGGAGAAACTTGCAAGGAAATACAACAGTATGAAGTCACCTGGCATATGTTTTAACTTTCCAGGACTCTAGGGTTGGGTGTCTCGATACAGCAAGCCTCTTTAATTGTATTTCATTCAGTGTATACTGG
Organism: Dryococelus australis; assembly: GCA_029891345.1. NCBI lineage: Eukaryota > Metazoa > Arthropoda > Insecta > Phasmatodea > Phasmatidae > Dryococelus > Dryococelus australis. Next base: position 90,823,508 of record CM056994.1, read on the forward strand.
TGCATCCACTCCATCCATCCAGGTACAATCCCCTAATTCCCCCATGCTATCAATTCCAATGATGGTGCATATTCATGTAAACAAAAGTGTTCAATACTAGAAGTTTGCCTTTGAGGTACACTAGCACAAAGCTGAGAACCCACCTGAGATTCTTTGCATTTCTGTTTCGTCACAAAACATGGCTTGTGAAAAACTGACTGATATAAAAGTATGGTTCCATTGGTTCTGGTTCAAGTAATTGAAAGACCGTGAAGAGGTGAACATTGAAATTGTTAGTAATATCAGTCTGTCAGGAAAGGGTGGGGATCTAGATTATTTTGTACAAAAATGTTGAAGTTAGCAGTCAAGCAATAAATTCAAAAAAGAATCTGAAAGAAGCACGTAATCTATTTAGAAATGATAGAGAAATTTAATTTGTTGAAAATGCCTATTCCCAGCAACATGAGCATACCCACATCTCCCAGAAATGAAAAAAATGCTGAAAATAGTAACATGCCTTCTTCATGATTTTCTGACATTTTTAAAGATTAAATTCTTCTAATTATTAATTCTTGCACAAATTATAAAGATCAAATACTTGTTGAACATTATTTACGAGCAAGGGAGTGCAAGGGAACTTTGGAAGACATAAATGCATTGGTCTTTTCCTAAGTGGTTGCCTAAAATCAATACACACTTAATGTGTGGGAATTTCAGAATGATGAAACCTGTATTAATAGGATCAAATTTGTACTTATTGAACATGTACTAATAGTTGGTTTTTAATTACAATTTAAAAAAGGAGACAGAAAAAACAAAAGCTCACAGCTCAGGACTCATAGACAGGCGCACACACACACACACACATATGCATGTACACCAAAAAAATCAGTAAAACATATTTTCCACGAGGATGTGGATTCGCGATGTTCCGCTGGCTACGTCAACTTCTTCAGACAGCGAGTGATGGCATACTGCAATCTGTTTAGTGGTGGTTGGCTAACAGTAAACCTCATGACCAGGAGGCAAACTTAGGATGCAAGAGGAAATTTTAAATGCAGCAGGCAGGTTATCATATGTTTAGGCCTCATGGCTGTCTGGATGTGGTGATGTATTGATCGGCCACCTACTGTTTGTTTTTACTTAGAACAGAGATTTAATGACACTGAAACTAAAAAGAAAATTGGTTTATTTGGCAATGAGTAAAATTTTTTTTTGACAATTCTGATTTGAATTGTTTGGTCAATCTCCAGGTATGGAAATATGTGACAGTGGACAAGCCTTCGGCAATTTAGAAAGAGGTCAGCAAGGAAGCAGATTTGTTTTTTTTTTTTTTATCTAAAGAAGAAAAATTGAAAGATTTATGCAATATTTATGAAATGTAAAACAGCCATTTATGATGAACATTACAGAAAATATGAGGAATGCAATTCTGCAGAAAATTTACATGGGAATAATAACACATATGGGTGGTGTAGACAATTTATCCACAAGTCCCTGTGACTTATAAATGGACATGTACTGAAACATTAAAAATGAATACATCACTCCAGTTCATAATATACTAACATTCACTAGCTGACAAATGGTATAAAATATACAGTTACCCATACAAGCAGTGGACTGTGTGCTATCAACACTATCTATTAATATTTGTTTTTTTGTCTAAGAATTGCAAGTTTAAAATTTACAATTTCAAGTAAAAAGTTTACCAAGTTATATAGATCCAGCAAAACTAATCTGGTGAAATGATCAAAATTCTGAAGTTTAACTTAAAATTTAGACACAATTACTAAAAGAAAACCTAAAAACAGTTTTTAATGCATGGCTTACACAATAATTATATAATAATTGCAAAATTTGAAACTACCATGAATGGAACTTAACCTGAGCCTCGCCACATAAGTACACCTTTTGATACAGCTGAATTTGGAAATTGACATGCTGGCTGGAACACATGCACGAAATGGCACAATACACAGTTGCAGTGGCTGGGCAAGACAGATCACCGTGACGTGGAGGGAGGTTCACTCTGCTCATGGCAGACGTGTGCACTCATTTCCTTAAGAGGCTCCAGCTCTTTACTGCTCACCAGGTCAAACTCTTGCACAAAGTAGTAGAAGTGTTTGTAGCACGTGTTCACATGAGGCTCCTGCAAAGCCACACACAACTGTGCTAATTACACTGGCTCCAACTAATATACAATCAAAGCTAAACTTAAACCTTGCATGTCTGAAAGAAACTTGTTGAAATGATTTAATTTCAAATAGCTAGGCCCAAGTAATTTTATTGACTTATGTGTTAGCTATACATGTATGTATGACTGATATCTTAGTAAATTTGTACACTTTTACATACTTCAAAGTGATGAATGACTAATTATAATTAGTAAAACAAGCTTAAACAGATATTATGCATAATGATCAAGAAACACCTTATAACTTACAGTTACTGTGAATAAATAAAATAATTATTTAGTTCTGGTGAAAGTTACATGTTATTACTAATTGCCTGATAAATTTTAAATGTTAATTCTTTATACTGCATTTTAACTGCCGCTGACAACCCACGCTATTACCTCAATATGGACCCCATGAATTACTAAAAAATATGTATAATTTAACACGCAGGTACAGACATACATTAGAGCCTGGACTAAATAAATGGGAATTCTTATGCAAAATAACGAACAAAGATAAAAAATATGAAGGTACAGTAACGCTTTGCTTAACAAACAGATGATGTTCTCGAGTGATGTACATTATGAAAAATATGCATTAATTTGGCACGTTACTGTGCATCTAACATGCACACTCTACGTTTTGACTTCACCCCATTTCAAGAGTTGTGACGCTCATGGGGAAGTCATATTACGACAGGTCAATTAAAATGTTGTGCTTACAGGACCACTCCCAGCCTAGTGAGTGATTACAGACACGGGACAAGAAGAAGAAAATTGTACTGTCTACCTAAGCCGCCAGGATGTTTTATTTGACGGAGCCATCGACACCAGTCAACCAGAGATGTGAGTTCCAAGGAATGATGCAAGATCGCAACACTCCCTCTACAAGGACATTGCAGCCTCCAGAGCTTTGTGCAGAGGTGATAAAAACATCAACAGCCTCCAATGGGGAGATAAGGAAAGGGCACTGCTGCGCTAAAGCCAGAATAAACTAACCCCTGTGAAGTGAGGCTAGCAACCCCTGCACCCTTTCGACAACCCACAAGCAAAGATTTTGGGTATATAAGGAGGTGCGAGATCCAGACACAGGAGTGTTTACCGACCCTCCAGCCTGAATACAGCAGAGGGCACCAGCAAGCCTAAGCAAGGCTAGATAGGGCACTCAAGATTCAAGCCTGAGTAAGACTTTATCAAAGTCAGGGGTAAGTGGTGCAGATACTGTCTTCAGTCTGAACAAGACTCAAAGGGAACACTCCAGGATTCTGACCACTAGGCCACTCACGCTGGCTGAACCGAGTTAAGTCTCCGGAAGTAAGCTGTGCTGCTCGACCTCTCACAGTCCATAACGACTTCAGCAATCTAACAAGAGAAAAAGCTGCTAGACGCCACGTGTCGAAGTATGGTCTCCTACGTCTTCGCAAGTGCACCACATCAGTCATTGCAAGCAGACGTCTTCATGCCACCAGCCAGAGGTATCTCTACGCTCTCACCTGAATCCCTACCCAGAAAGCATTTCCTTTTATATCTGCGGTAGCAGGTCGTGACAACGTCCCTTCTGGACTGCTAAGCATTTCAGCTCTCCCCGCTAGCACGTAGCATTGACTCACTTTGCTCCACACAAGTTTTTATGCAGGTTGCCTTTGCTTGCCCGATAATTAACTTGATTATTAATTATTGTACTATTTAGAGCTACACATCTCATGGTTTTCCAAACGTATTCATCAAATACGTGAATTATTAGAATTTGTGCATACCTTCCTTTACCTGGTTCCCAGTACAATCAACTTTTATAATTAATTAATTATTCAGTGGTCCTAGGACATTTAACATCTCATTCGCTGACTATTGTGGGAAAGATCAATATCCTTCAATTTCCTTTGCTAGAACAGGGCCAAGGAGTTCAAGGTCTATTATGACCGCCTGACCTACCACCAAGTCGAACCCTAGAATTACCAGGCTGCTATTCCAGCTACTATCTCGATCCCAGCCTGAATAAGGCTGGATCCAAGAGATACTGGCTGTTGCCTGGAATTGTGGGCTTTTGTACTAGTTTTTAAAAGTACCTTTTACTGCGTGAAGGCTTATCCATTTATTTATCCTGAGAGGGAGGAACGGACTGAGGTTTTCTGGATAGCCCCAGCCTAAATAAGGCCAGACTACTCCAGGAACACCCAGAGATGCCCAACCCTTCAGCAGGATATAAAGCCGGGACCACAGGCTAGTTTCATATCATTGGCTACATTCCCAGCCTGAACAAGGCTGGACCGAAGAAGGATACTGCTCAGTGAGTCCGGAATATTTCCTGGTGCTATTTTTATTTTTGTGATGCCTTACGAGACCAAAGTATATAGAAGTAATCTCAGGATATTAGATTGCCAAGTACGGCAAAGATAATTAGACATCCTATTAGTAAATAACAACTTGACTAGTGAAACCACCCACTTTAATTTCAATACTGCTATTTCTCCAGAACCGTTCTTTGAACATTAGATTCCTTAGAATCAAACCTTTCGGAAGTGAAACAATACTACAAGGTGGGCACAACATAATAGGATTAGACTGGCCCTACCATACTGTTGAATATTGAGATAATTGTAAGCCAGACCCACTTATTGCAGGGTTGTTACAACTCCTTCCACCAACACAGAACTTAGGGCCTGTTCATCCTATGTGTCAGGTGCACACCGCGGCAGGTAAGATTATTACTATCCGCATTCCCCCACAGACATAAACACAAACATATCAGTACTCTTAATCCCTCTTAGCCATAGCCATACCAAGGTGTGCCATTTTGTGGCTTCCACCAGCGCAGGCCCCCTCGAACCGAGGGGAAGATTTCCTGGCCCTTGGGGTCCCACGTCGGATTCTGTCACTCAGGGTTATTTTCATTTCGGCCAACTTGGCCTTTGCTTTCTCTTGCATATGAGAAACATCAACTGCCCAGTGGATACCTGGGCATATAGCCCAGGCACTCACCACTGCCCCAGTATGAGTCCATTCTCAATCTGACCTCCGGGCGCCGGAGGAAGTGGGCACCCCTTTCTTCAGGGCTGAGTCCCACACCCAGCTAAGGAACTCTCTGGGGAAAGCAAGGTCAGCCCGTGCTCCTACCTCCTTTTCTGCGAGTTCTCCACTTAGCAGGCTAATGCCCCGACCCTAGTGGTCCATTACCATAGCTTGAATTTCTTCACATTGATATCCAGCTTTTGGGGCCTGCTGACCGTAAAGGAGTCGACCGACCCATCTTCAAGTATCACCATCATGATCGCCCATGTTTTAGGCTTAGCTTTAAAGACAGTTACCTCTTTCGGTTGCTACCAGCCATAGGGAATGTCCGGGGGTTCCTGAGTTTTGTTAACCTCAATTAAGAGGTTACCCAGCGGTGCCACACAGAGGCAGCCTGTTCCCATGAGCTAGGAGAGGCTATATGAGACGTATCTCTAACCCGTTCGGGTTTCACCCACAGACAGCAAGCCGACGCTATATAGCGACCCCCTTGGTAGACTTCGTGCACTCACACATTCCCACTAAACCGGATCCCTATAGAGGACGCCGTCAGCAGGAGCCCTCCAACTCCGCCTAAATTCGCCCCCACTTCATCCTGCGACAGCTGATGTCACAAATATTTTTGATCACCTTTACAGTGAGCATAGCCAAACGTACAGGATGGGAGACGCATTTGGTTAAGCTCACTGTCAAGGTCACCCAGTCCAAAGGGCACAAATTACCACCTTCCAACGTGGGAGGAACTATGATCCAGCCAGGCAAACCTCTTTCTCATATTTTTCCTTCACAAGAGGTACCTTGAATAACCATATCGCAGGAGAGTATTCAGCCTCCCCTCCTCTCGGAATTAAATTTATTTAAGCCCCATGAGAGGAAGTTGCGTCAAATTGAATCTTTTCCCCATAAGAAACAATGTAATTTTCGATGGTTAGGTTCCTTAATCAGCTGTGCTGCCCTTAGGAAATTTTTATTATTTTGGGCTTTACTATAAATATTTTTATATTGAAATTGAACTAAGAAATGAATTTGTTTCAGGAAATTTACAATTTTGGGAATTTAAACTTTTCAGCCCAGCAGGGTTTATGATACGTTTTGTTACTGCTTTGAAACTCTGAACTCTGTGAGCCAGCCGAAGCTTCATACAGCCTCAGTAGCCTTTCAAGCCAGAGACCACGTTGCAGACATGTTATCTCTCAGCCATGCTTGTCTGCATGCTCATTATTACATCAAATGTACTCTAATCTCGGACTGCCGGATTCTCCCACAAACTGTTCGCTGCCCCGTGACCTATTCTGTTGCAGTACACTTCTGCACATATTATCCCCCCCCCCTTTTTTTTTTCAATGTGAGAAATTCAAAACATCCACACCCTGTCTTCCCTCCCCACATCACTATCCATTCTCAAGCTCTATATCCCATCTAGTGGCAACTCTAGGACTCAAAATTTGTTTCAGAGTATGCATTAGAGAAATCCTCAGCACCTTCAAGCGGCCAACTTCCACCTGCAGTAGTCAGTATTAATATATCCATGCACATTTTGCCATTTCTGCTGCAGGAACATTGTTGCAACACATATACAGTTATTAAAACCAATATGCACTAGCGTGTAGTTTCCAAAAAAATTATCTTTTTAGTTGTCAAGTGTATACCTCCTATTTAATGGTAACTGGGATACTAAACACTGCCCAAGTTCTATACACACAAACACAATTGAGGAACATGATGGGATCTTTGTGTGGGTGGCTGATAAACTCTGGCAAATTAAATTCACTGTGTGGGACTGACATTACGGTGTTATGTCTATTATCTGGATTCTTGGGGCGATAGGACAAGCTGCGTTTACACACATCACATTGGTATACCTGGCAGGGACGAGTGACCCTTTCGTCCAACCAGCCTATACATGTGTGATGGAATTCGGAATTGCATGTTATATACCTTATGGTGTGTATCCCTTGTCAGTTGCAGTCTAACCAGATGCACCTGGCTGATGTCTACAATCATTACAGCAGTACTCTAATCTGTCTGTATAATGAGGAGCATCTTCCCACCCTATGCAGGAGTAGTGAAAACATCTTTGGCAGTGTGCACAGTAGATCATATGTGCTCTCGTTCCTGGGTACGCGGCTACTGCGCATTTCTCGAATTGTTCGAGAAGGAGGTCCCTCTGCATTGTAGCTTCAGGAACATCATGTTGACTTTGTTCTGAGTCAGACATGATGAAGCTGACGTCTGGGCGCCACAGGGTGTTTTTATCCATGGACTCCCTGAAGTCCTGGTGTGAGATGTTGCCCAAGTTTCAAGGACGTAACTTCACAACAGTATTTGAGGATACTGAACAAGCGTAAGGCAATTGTACATGGCCATCCAGCCACATAGCTTACACTGGGTTGTGAGTGTTTTAAACTCACTATAGCCAGTGGGGCTATTTTAACGACTCATCTGGTTGTATTCTTAAAAATCTCTCTAACTTGCTCCTGGAAAGGAAGTCTAGCCTCAGGTTATTGGGGTAAGAAGTCCATCCTACGTAAATTATGCTGTTGTTACCTAGCGTGTAGCTCCCTAAGACTTCCAGTTCAACACTATGCTTAATTTCGCGTCTGACGTGGATGCAAGTGCTTGGCTGAGATAAAAGGTGTGGCTGACTTGTCCTAACAGTCAAGTCTGAACTGTTGCTATTAACGCCCCACGTTGGGCGCCATTTATTGTCGCATGTACACTTCCTTTTTAATGGTAACTGGGAAACTAAACACTGCAAAAGTTCTACACGCATAAACACAATTAGCCCACGAAGGTCGGAGCAGAATCACAAGCCCTTCTTTAGTTCATGTGTGGATTGAGTTGCCAGCTGGGTGTGGAGCCTGCCACGTTGGAACAGTTTTGGGCATCTGCTTGGGGACTAGAACTCCTGAATCTAAGAGTTAAAGTTAGCTGGAACTGTGCAGTAGATTTATGAGTGAACTGCTTAGTGATTGAGGTAGTGTACGCGGACCATCGTGATGTTAGTGTCATGAAAAGGACATTCAAGTAATGTCAAACTATTACTGGGACTGACTGTCGCGTTGGGGTGCATTCCCCGTGTACAGTCTGGGATGAGTTGGTTTTCTCACTAAAACAAAATCTGAGGAAGTTAAAATTAATCTGGTTCTGGGCCGACGCCTTACCTTGAACATGCCTGGCAGTGGAGCTCTCGCTTGTTGTGGCCGGCTGCTCGCTGGTGGTAGTGGCCGAACAGTGGCCGGTGATGGCTGCGGTGAAGTGGTGCCAAAGTAGTAGTTGATGCCGAAGGTAGGGACTTAGTTAGGACGGTATGCAGTGAGTATAGGATCGTATCCTAGCAATGAATCCTGATACTTTGTAATAAATAAATGAATTATATGGAATTGATGCAATGTTATAACTGGAGGTTCAAACAAGTGTGACGGAGTATCAACTTGTTTCTCTACTGCTAAGGAATTCATTCATTAAATTTTGGAAATCAATCTTTCTCTTGTACTTTACGCCTCCTTTGCGAACATATGGCATCTGACTGCCGGTAATAAACAACACTTGGAATTAGCTGGTGTATCACGTGTATGCCTGCTATTCCTTATTAAGAAATTAGAGTATTGCCTTAAGAGTTTGAATTAAAGAATATATGCTATGATAATAATGCCTAGACGGCATTTTGAAAATAAGATAACTCTTGCGCACTAGGAAGGAAAGAGTTAAGTCAATGGTAATAGCTTTTATTACAAAAAATCTCGAGACAATGGGGTTGCACTCTCCTAATCATATATTATAAAAAAAATTGGGATGAGTATAATTCAGGCAAAGGCAACCCGAACAAAGTAGTAATATTACATGATGTGAATATGATGTGATTGTAAGTGGCCACAAGAAAAATATTAAAATATTTCATATTTAATGGGGAAGAGTTCTGAAGGAACATAACTTGGTTTGTACCAGAAAGACAGTGAAGAACTGTGTGGCTGTTAAAACAAGAGGGAACAATGTCAATGGCCTCTGGAGCAGGCGATCGCCGAATAGGTGAAAGATCCTCTGGAGCTCTTGAGGTAGCCGACGCGGCGTGAAGGTATCTAGCAGCTAGCGGACTCTGTTAGATCTATCTCGTGGCCATTACAGTGGTAGACATGGGGCTAGACCTTATCCTTTGAAGTGTTAAAATTTTCCAGTGGCCATGACAGCAGTGGAGGTTGTTCTACTCTCACTTATAGCCAGGTTATGCTATTTAGGTTTAGAAATAAGCTAATAACCAAGTAGACAAAATATAGCTTTTATTGTAATTCACTGAATACAACGATAATTGTTCTTCCATCTGAAGGACGGTATAAAGTTATTAAGCTCTACAAGCTGTAACGGGGAAGCTCTATGGTATTTCTCTATTACCCAAAGGTAATCACTTTGACTCACCACTGTTAATTACACTCTGGATCAGGACGCAGGACGGGCAGGCCTGCACCGCAGAGAAGGCCAAGTTGAAATCGGCACTGCTCATCTCCCCTGGACGACTACGTCTCTACAGCAAAGCTCGTGGTAGGCTGACAGCAATGGTGGCCTCTGGCCTTGCCCTGTCCATTCTTATATAGTCTGGTCGCGCTCCTGTTTGCCCCCATTTCACCTTGGATTGAGCGGTCCACTCAGCCACTAAGAATTTTGTCATCATTTGCCATAACAATGCCCTCCTTGTCAAGTATCAATTGTCCTTGATCAATGTGCGTTGGGCAGAATAGGCAATGTTGGCAGTGACCAGATGTCAGCCTCTGGACCACAGAAGCAGCTGGTAGTCCCGTCAACATGTGGGCCTTCCCTAGCGGGGACCTGACTATGGTCGATGCGGTTGTCACGATACAGTGGTATGCTAAATGTTGACTGTCCATTTGCGGTTATTATCTCTGAGTCATGTTTAGCTGTGGATAATTATGTGTTATTAATGTAATTCCCCTTTTTCATTTGCATTTGCATTGCAATTGCATACATATTTGCATGTTTTGATATGTAAATTATTTTACAAGTTTAATCACTTGTGCTAAAATGTATATTTATTTTCACATGAGAAAATGGAACATATACATTGTGTATTGTAGCAATAACCTGGCATCGTTATACTGTCTAAGGTCGTACGGGGTATAGCTGGTGGCTGCGTGCAGTGGTGTCGCAATTGTGCCCCTACTTGGCCCAGCTGTAAAAGAAACTCCGCATGGCGCTGCCCCCCCCCCAGACAGCACCATGTATTGAGTCAGTTAACTTGTAAGTGAGATCGTAGGCTGAAGACGGAGGAAGCAGATGACCCTAGGACACAGAGGAGCTCGGAGGCCAGCCAGTACTATGAGATTAGGTGAGAATATACACGTTTGCGGTAGGGAGCCATTCTGGTATTGAGTCATCATCCCTCTCTCCCCCCAGTAATAATTAACGGCACGGTTAGGGCATAGCTCCGATAATTTTTTAATCCTGTTTAACTATTGTTTGAGTATAATTTATACAGTAACTGTAATCCCATAGTGGTTCTGTAACGTAACTGTAATCTTATTGTTGTTTAAACATAAATGTATTGTGTTCTGTTATTTAGAGTTGCTATAGTAAAGATAGATATATTTTTTTTCATAAACGATACTTCTTATTTAGCCACCATCACGAGCACCCCCCGTAACACCCCTTACCTCCTATACAGTAAAGCAATGTTCAATGTTGAGTTAAGTTGAGTATTGGAAATCAGAGTCAGAAAGGAATTGCAGAGATTAGAGGAAAGTAACAAAGGAGGAAGGGCACGTGTTACATTGGTGGAGCTGTGGTTTGATTCCCGCCTTTCTGCTGCCAATCTCCACCCGTTCCCAGGCCATTTCATAATTGTGTTATTAATCATTTTAATTAATATTTTTCAGACATGCAATACCGTTATGAGTAAACCACCTTTCCCTGTCTATAACAGACAGCCCCGCCCACCCACGCTAATCGCTGTTCTACTCCCACAATAAGCCCGCGTATTGTGGTGTCACCACACGTGTGTCTCAGCGCTTGCGTAGCAGCCTTGCAGAACTACCATCTTGTCCACCCATTACCCCTCAGAATGCTTCTTTTATGTAGTTAACGTATTTTAATTATAAAGCTTATAATGCATGTTGAACATACTGTTCACTTGGTTGCTTGAACCACTCCAGTGTGCGTGTGTGTGCTGTTGGAGTGTGTCCCTTTCTTCTTTCAGTATTTTGTTTAATGTAAATTACACTAAAGTGCGCTGCACCAATTACACGAACATAAATATTCCCTACTCAGTTTACACAGTTAATGAAAATGCGAAGCCAGAGAAAGGCATCTAAAGTCTCACAATTCCTTAAAACAGTTTTGCTTGATACACGAGAGTTTGAAAACTCCTTAGATGAGGGAGACAGGCAGCACATCCTTCAAAACACTACAGAAAAACTTAACACTACTCAAATAAAAAATGATGCACTAGACACTTCCTTTCCTAGCACCGAGCATACCTACCTTCTTGAAACACCCCCCCCCCCCCTACCAATCTGTTCCTCAATCACCATCACAATCGCCTGTACCCCTCACTCAATTCTTTGGATTTCCCCTTTACAAGGAAATTGGCATTGCTCCTCTTCCGTCACATTCATTTCCACCCCCACCCACCACCCCTATCTACGTTAATACCATCCCCAATCAATCACAATCCATCATGGCCAACAACCCCTCTCCCGTTAATGTAATTTTCACTCAACTGGAAAAACCCCCCTCCTTTTCAGGTAAACAAGGAGAAAATATTCAAGAGTTTTTACATGCCAGTGAAGAGATTGCTGACATCAATGGTTGGGTAGACGCTGACTAGTGTAAACGCATTCCTTTCTCCCTCCATGATACAGCCAAGCACACTCTAGAAAATATAACACATCACCGCACCCAGCCTATCACGTGCCCTGAACTTAAGGCGGGTTTAGTCACTGTTTTTACAAGTGCCGCAGAAACAGAGAGTGTAAAGCATTTGATTTACACAAAGAAACAAGCCATCGGTGAGGATACGCTCTACCACATTCAGACCCTAGAATACAACAGGGCACAGTATAACCCCCACATGACAGACGCTGACTTTATGAATGCCATCTGAAAATGTATTCTCCCCTCTATTGCGACAAGCTCATTGGCCTTCCGAGTGACACACTCGAACAAATGCGCGAAAATATTCGCAGAGTTGAGGGAGGCATTTTCAAATATCAACAAAATGTTACACCAACCCCTGTTCACCCAGATTCCGTGCATCTTGAGGCGGAGATTTCTAAACTCAAATAAGAGACAGCAAAACATTCGCTCCACCAACATGATTCACCCTCCCTACATCAATTAACGCAGCATGAAAATCGCCCATGCTATAGTGCTCCACAACCCCGTCTGGCTGCAATCCCTCCTACCCTAGCCGCCCACAGTACTACAGCTACCAACCTGGTCCACATCCCCCTCCCAACTACCCCCACAACCAGGGTTCTCAGGGGTTTCGTCAAACTCCACACTCTTTCAGCGCTTATCGTGGCAGTGTCAATCACGCTCACCGTTTTCCCCAGAACCATCCCAATTCCACCCACTTTTCCCACAATACCACCAACACGCCTAGCTTTACCAGGACACCTACTCCCCCATCTCCGTCATGTCCATTCCACAGAACTCAAAACCCCAGTTATCAGCTCAGCAGTGCCTCACCTAGACTTGGAACATGGAAACCAGTGCAGGCTACTCCCCTTTCACCATGCCAACCGAATATTATTAGCACTGCTACCCCTCTAATACTTGTCTCTATTAAGGGCAAATCATACTATGCGTTAGTAGACATATGATGTTCCTGTAGCTGTGTGGCCAGCACCATTCTCTCCGACCAGCCCCTTTAACCTCTCATGGCTAATATTACATTAGAAGCGGCCACGTCTATTTTGCCTCCTTCTAAGTTTGAAACTAATATCCACTTAAACATCCACGGTCGTACTTATCCACAGAAAAATTTAGTTCTTGACAACTTCCAGCAAGATATCATTTTGGGTGTGGATTTTCTTCAGAAATACAATGTCATCGCTATTTTAAAGTACAATACTCTCTTTATCCACGCCCACGATGAGAATAAATTCACTGAAATTCCCATTGCGTCCGATGGGGCAGACACAACCGACTACTCGTCCATTACCCATTGTTGTAATGCTCTCAGGGCCTTCGAAACCCAACCCCCTCAGGGTCCTTCGGTTAACGACGACCTCTCTCTTGCCCACAAACAAGCAAATCACTATATTATACAGCACTATAATGACAGTTTTGCAAATTCAATACTAGAGCTTACAGAGGCATGGAACTTTGAAATTAAGCTGGACTTAGACACAAACAAACCCATTGCTACTCGTCCTTACCGAATTAGTCCCAAGGTGTGTGACGATCTTTTAATTCAGATCAACGACATGGTTAATGCTGGCACTATACAAGAAGCTGATTCCCCCTATTCTGCCCCTAGTCTTGTTATTTCCAAAAAGAGTGGCGGCATTCTATTTTTGACAGATTTCAGAAAGTTCCATCAATATTTTACTAGGGTGCAATATCCGCTACCTCATAATGAAGATATTTTTAATGCTCTGCAACATTCCCCTTTCATCACTAGCCTTGACTTATTTTCTGGCTTCTATAGCATACTCGTTCGACCTCAGGATCATCACAAATAGGCTTTTAGCATCGATGGGGTTGGATTATTCGAGTACCGAAAAATGCCAATGGGCCTCAGCACCAGCCCTCAAATTTTCAAATGTTTATCAACAAACTTATAGGCCCCCTGAGATGGACTGCAGTGATCACCTACATCAACGATATTTTTATATTGGGTAGTACATTCGAGGAATATATCGCCAATATTCATAAGGTCTTCCGACGATTGCGCCAGTTCAGTGTTCAGGTCAATGCCCAAAAATGTTCGTTCGCCCAACAAACAAGGTTTTAGGCCACATCATTATGCCCCAAGGCATGTCCACTGACCCCGAAAAAGTAGCTGCAATCGAAAATATGGCCCCCCACCCCCTACTAATCTTAAACAACTTCGCACCTTTCTGTGGATGACTTCTTATTTGCGAAGATATATTCTACATTATGCATCCATTGCACAACCTTTGATTGATCTGACCAAGCATACTACCCCTTTTAAATGGGAAAAAGAACACCAAAACTCCTTTTTAGAATTGAAACGTGCCATTCTTCAGTCACTATTACTGCAAAAGTTTAACGAGGGCCATGATATCATTCTCGCTTGTGACGCCACAACAACTTGACCCACTCTCTAAACAGAGACATATTGTGGCATTTGCTTCTAAGAAATTTTCTCTTCACGAAGGACGATGGAGCACGACAGAGAGAGCGCTATCGGCAATAAAATATTTATGTACACATTTTTGTCTGTATTTATATGGGCACAAATTTACGATTGAGACAGACCATGCCAGTCTAAGGTACCCCCCCTTCCATGGCTGACCATTATGCCCGCATCCAAAAGATGGCAATCACCTTAAGCGAATTTGATTTTCAAATTAATATTGTTAAGGGCAAATTAAACACACTTCCCGATGCACTCAGCCGCATCCCCACAGAACCCATGGGTCGCCACTCAAACTGTCACTGTCCACGACACCCCCTATGTCGTCACAGACGACATGATGTCTTGTACTTCCCTTTTTAAGGCATTTGCCGAAGCCATTTTTCAAAACTCTAACAAGGCATCTGAAATTAGTGCTACTGTGGCTAAGTAAATTCGGCAACACTGGAACAATGTCAAACACCATTTTATTTCAGCACACGAACTGAGTGAGAAAGACAGAATCACTGCTGCTGTAGCTCAAGAAGACAGTTTTCCCATTCATTTGATAATCAAAATTATAACTACCCTTTACAAGTGAATGTTGAAGTCATTCGACAACGGCATACTGCTACACTCACCACAACATGCATTGACCCAGTCTTCAAATGTACTGTTTTTATTGTCCCTTTTAACGACATCACCATCCATTTTCTCTCCATTTATACGTATGCCTAAAAGTATATTCAAATTGATGATGAGTCAGTGTTCCATTTATGTACCGTCACTGTCCCTACTTCTCCCTTCATTGGCGAATATAATAAGACCCCCATATTTGTAAATTCAAACAAGCCAATGTGAAACATTGTAGGTTGAGTCACCGTTATGGTATGGCCTCCAACAGCAAAAGATTTTTAAAGGTTCATTAATCTCAGGGTCCATCTAAATTAACGGTTGTCCCTCAATTGTACATCCACAAGGTCATCCAGACCCATCACGATGCCATATTGGAGGAGGGCATTTTGGCGTGCTCAAAACGTTGTGGATGATTAAACAATCTTATTTTTGGGACTCAATGGCCGCTGACATAAAAAAATATGTTCAATCCCGCCCTGAATGCCAAAAGATTAAAGCCATCATCTCCCAACCCATGGGCCAGTTAACTCCAACACCTCCCCAGCCGCTTTTGAAAACTTGCGCTCTGGATGCCAAAGGACCTGCCACCACCTGTCACAATAAGCATATTTTAGTAATGATGGAATACGCTACCCATTATGTCTGTGCTAAGCCAGTCAAGTCTATTGATGGGCCCATCTGTGCTGAGTTTATAAAGAAAGTAGTCTTGCAGTTTGGTTGCCCAGAGCAGATACTTACCGATCACGGGACCAGTTTTCAAAACGAACTGATTAGCAACCTTCTCAAGTCTCTTGGCGTCAGAAGGCTCACTACAACCGCATACAACCCCCGTTGTAATGGTTTGGTTGAAAACAATAATCACTCCATTGGGGAACAACTCACTGCCTATGCAAGAGTAGACCAATTAAACTGGGATGTGTACGTCCCATTCATTCAGTTCAACCACAATACCAGCGTTGATAGTTCAACGAAGTTTACTCTCTTCTATTTGTTTCATGGGGTTGAAGCTGTACTCCTCGCCCAGGTAGTCACTACTAAGTTTTCAGAGCGGGGGCATAATTGGTGCGAGAAGCTTTTAACCACATGTGAAACTGGCAGAAACAACTTACTTCAGGCTCAGAGCCTTCAGAAGGCCCAGTTTGACAAAATGCACTGCAAAAACACACAACGTGGTAAGGACTATGTCTGGGTGCGCAACGGCAGGAGACATAAGGCCCTAACCCATTGCTTTCGCAATATGCAGTGCACAACTGGGGCGTGCTGACCATGTCCGGAATCAGCCCACCTGACGCAGTGAACAGCAGTCTCAACGTGCCTTCGACGCTGCGTTTCTGCCTCCCAGCCCATCTATGGCCTACTGTCCATGGCCAGCGCTTGGTAGAAGGGATACCAGGCTCGCCAACCACACTACTCTCGTCTCACTGCCACACGCCGTAGCGAAGATGCTCTTCTCGTGCCAGCCAAGGTTGGCTGCACTTCCTGTGGGCAGAGCCACTCTCAGCAGGCCTCGTGCATTGCCGGGGCAACGGCTGGCGCAGGGCGTGCCACTTCTAGGGAGAGGGGCGCTATCTCCGCCCACATAGATGTAGCAAACTTGTGTTTTTGTCTTCTTATTTCAGCAGCTGGCCTCTCAACGCAGCCTACATTTCATACCCACGCTCGGTTGTATTACGTCACGGGATGGCCTGATGTAGTACACGAGACAAGAATCCCGCTGGTATATAAAATCCAGCTACAATTTACATCCCTGGCTGACGCGCTGGACCAATTCCTCCACATTGTCTGTGCCGACCACAACACGACGACGTGTACAAATGGCAAAATTTTCTACAACTACATGCAAGGGATCGAAGCGGGAGTACTGAGAGAGTATCACACTGTCATTACCCCTTTCCGTGCAACACACGGCATCCAAGTCATAGGAGACATGGGGAGTTGGTGCTGTAATTTTCTCACAAATAAGCACCTCCACGCTCTCCTACAAAATGACTTGAGCCTCGACCAGCAAATCCGAGAACTCACAGCTAATGTTCACAGTACACACAGGGCATTGACTGTATATTTTAGTATTGTTAATGATATACCCACGAAGTTGAAACGAAAATCAATTCTCTATCTAAAGTTATCAATGGCATTTCCACTGTCATTAAGTCCCAACAAACTGCATTTAGCCTGGCTCGCTCATTAGAAACACAAGTCCACTTGCTTGTGTCGAGTGTTTTGCACCTCATCAACAATTTAATCATTGAACATTCTATCGAGACATTCATCCATTCATGTCAACTCCACAAACTGCCACTTGCAGCAGTGAACAGAACTCAATTCACTCACGACCTCACTGCATTGCAAGAACAGCTGAACAAAATAAACCTTATGTTCAGTATCACCACAAAGGAATTATTTAAATACTATTCTCTCAAATTCACTGAGTGTTCATTTTCAGAGCTCAAATTACAAGTGCCCCTAATTAACATACATTCTCAATGGCATATTTATCACGTCAATCTGTCCCATAGCAATTCAACAATCATTCCTGAACGCTTCAACTGCCTGGCATGTCAATCATACCAAATTTCCTATTTTCCAAGATGTTCCCAGCCCTACAAGTGTCACGTTCACATCCCCTAGACTGTTTTCCCTCATTGATCCTTCTCATTTTGATTACTTCACACTCACCTCACTGTTTTGCCTGCTATGCATTGTGATCCCTTTTTACATCAAATTGATGAAAATACCTACCCTCCTTACGCACCTTAATGCACCCCATTGAGTTGCCTTGCACAATGGTAAATGCCCGCCAGTATACTCCACCATGCCGCAGTGGTTATTTTTATTAACTACTTCCTGCCTTATGGCTGTAATCAATTTTTTTACCGTCCTTTTTGCATACTATCCCAGCTGTCCTATACAACATTATTTTCACTATACTTTCCTGCAGTTGCAACTTAAACCTGCACGTCTGGAATTATTGTCAATTTTATGAATCAATTAGCAGGCCTTATGGCAGACTCACTTACTTTGCCTATGCATTTTTATGCTACAATAATACCATGCCTTTATTTCCTGTTGTATTTAATAGCACTTCACGTTCAGCCTTGTGTGTGTGTACTGTTTCTATTTTTTTATTCAACGACTTTCAGGTGGTCTTCACAAGTGGCCAAAGGAGCCTCCACTTCAACAGAGAACTCAGTTATATTAAATGTTGTAGAGTGATTCACCTGTACATAATTTGTCACAATTATATCATCGACAGGCTCAGGTCTCCACATTTGTCCCTGTTTTATTAAGATGTATTCAATAAGTTCACTCCCCTTATTACATCGTTTTTGTGCGTGTTAGTCGTTTGCTTTTATTTGCCCTTATTAAGAAATATTTTGCCCTGTTAATTTTGCTAACTGAGGTCATTTTGAAATAACGTGTTATGCCTCGTGGCATTCTAGATTGGTATAAAGTTCATGTACCAGTGACCAGCGTTCTCTACCTACTTATTTTTTGTATTTGAGGGAGTCAGTTAGCAGCACGCCTCTTAGCATTACATAGGATATTGCGGTAAGTCGGCTTAGGGCTACCATTTTCCTTGTACGAGACCTCACTACATGTATAATTGTCCCAGATGCATTAATGTGAAATATATATATATATATATGAGAATTGCAGTTCAAACTGCTTTTACACTTTTCCAAGGATTTCAGTAGGTGTATTATATTTTCCGGTACAACATGTGGTTGAACTATGATTTTATTATTTTCACCATTCAATAGGAAAATGAGTGGAGTAGTGCCTTTACATAGGGTTCATATCAATTTATTATCAATGACCAAGGGTCTCTATTTATGTATATATATATATTTGAGATTTGAGATAGCATGCCTCCTGGCGTTATGTGGGTTACCAGTACCTTTCCTTAGGCATACAGGTATTTATTACTGTTTACTTAAGTATATCTCACAGTTTCAGTAACTGTAATCTTAATTTACTGGTCAATGCTTCAGCTGTTTTACACAGAATTAGCAGTCAGATTTTGCAATTTTATTCCTGCTCTGGAAGCAGTATTGCATTAATACAGAACTTTTAACTAAGGGATTAATTATTTTAGAGGTCTTGAGTATCTACCCCTCATGTACAGTTAGGTTCCATTGTTTTTACTCCCTATTTGAAGGGTATCCTATGTTATATTTACAATACTTGTCAGTTAGCTCTATCATTCAGTATATATATATATTCATGTTTTCATTCATTTTCCTGCCTCATGGCATTACTAGAAAATAAGAAAGACAATAAGAAAGAAAATAAAAAGAAAATATTATAAACCAGCAAACAAAAGGGTGGCACAGCAAAACAGTATACCTATTTCAGTGCATTGCACTTACTAGTGATAATGTGACCTTCTCAATGTCACCTGCATTATATGCAGGGTTGTGTGTGTAAAATTACCTTATTGTTATCCAGTATAAAGTAGTTTCTATCTCCTGTGCTTCGCACTTAGGCCTCAAGGTCTATTATTGTCCTTTACTCACAAAGACTTGTTTTTACGTGCTTCAGAGCATCTTGCCTTAATTCTTATTCTTATATTGCATTGCTCTGGCGAATATCATTTACTTAGGTGCTTAGCATAAATATTGCCAATGCTAAGTATAGTAATTACCAGTGCGGATTAGCCTTTTCTCATGCAGTATATCTGGTTCAATCAACACAAAAAAGAAAGCAAAACACAAAAGAAGACAACTGAACAAACTCCCCTCACAATGATGTTATATGTTATTTGTACTATTACATCCTTACGCTTATTTCTTAATATAGGTTATGTTGAATTCTTTGCTCCTTCCAGTGGAGTATTACACTTGTATGTTTTACTACTATAATTATTTTCAAGCATTTTTGCTTGGGCCAACTATTCTGTGTTCTATAATCATGGTGTTGTATATTATCAAGCCTACTGGCATTTTCTCCTCACATATTGGTCCATTTATACCCTGCCTTGTGAGCAGTGTTTTTGCTACCTACCCTTACCTTATTATTCAGTCACTACAGTGACCAGTGTTCTATAGGCTGTAATATACATTAACGGAGTACTCCACCTTTATTACCCTTCCCCATATCTGCAGATATTTGTGTTGTTTGTATATACATTGATCAATAAAATATTTTATATCAAAATACCAGTAGTATACAAGAGGATTGTAACTAGGTATAAGGAAGGTTATATTATTCTTTTCTATGTAACATGTTTTTCAATTCTTTTAATGTCTAAATTCATCTGTTTTCTTGTTCATATGGTCTACAGGCACTATATTGTATTTCTCATTGAAATATGAATGATAATTCCAAAAGTGGTACGCCCAATCTAGCACATTATGCAATAATGTGGAAGACATTAATAACTAAGTTCTCGTACCTAAAGACTTTCAGGACAAGCCAGTGCGCCAAACTTACTTTCCAACAATGATTCCCCGACCTTTTCTTTGTGTGGACAAACTTTACCTTACTGAGTGAATACTCTCTTTACGAACATACAAAGTGCCACAATGAGAGAAAAACTTTTAATGCAGGGCTACCGCCATCAGAATATGAACTTTCGCCAACGGCATATGTGCCTATTCATTTTTACTTTTGCTATGTTTTTCCGATGTTTCTATTGTACTTCAAAATGTTCTTAGCTTACAAGAGGTATCTAAGATAGCCAAACCAAGTTCTATCGCACATACGTACAAGCAACTTAAAGATACCATGAAGGGTGCATATAATTTGTTCATGTCAATTTTTGTGTACCTCACCCTAAACTATAAGTGGTTACTTATATGTCATCTGTAGCAATTATTACTCCATTCGCCATGTATGTATTCAATCATGAAAATGATTGCTGCACTCATGCATGCTTCTTGTGGCCAGCATCACAATCCTTTCTTGACAGTTGAGCGTGCGCCATGCGCTGCCAACTGTATGATGTACATTTTCTTTTATGCGCCACGAGCACTGCCAACTGTGTAATGTAAATGTTATTTTACACGCCACGTGCACTACCAACTTTTACTACCAACCTTTGTTTTGTATCCTTGTTGTATTCACGCCCTACTACAGGCAACCATGACACATAGTTTTGTACTTTATATCGTAACTTCAGCCCGATGGCCATGCCTTTTCACTTTGCCTCTTTTGTAGCTAATATTTCTGGCATGTTATCAAGTGTTCACTAAAGGTGCGACTATTCCACTCTTCTGCTTCCCCGTGCTCACAACCTAGCCATTGGGGGAACTTTATTTTCACTTTTTAAACGTGGCCGTGGACACTCCCGACCCCCGCCCTTACGTGTCACTTACAACATGTTCAGAACTTGTAATTTTACTCTGGCTAGACACATTTTTGTGTAACGTTAAGGTTTTTTTTCTTTCTACCCGCCTTTCCTTTTGCCCCATATAACAATATCGTACCTTAACTTCTTTATTTTGTTCAACTTAAGTTTCTGTATAGATGCATTTTTAATTTTTTTTTTGATGGTGGCTCCTAATTGTAATTGCTCCCTGAGACCCAGGGTAGTGTAGCGATAACCTGGCATCGCTACACTGCCTAAGGTCGTACAGGGTATAGCTGGTGGCCGCGTGCAGTGGTGTCGTACTTGTGCCCTACTTGGCCCAGCTATAAAAGAAACCCCGCATACTGCTGCCCCCCCCCCCAGATGGCACCACGTATTGAATCAGTTAACTTGTGAGTGAGATCGTAGGCTGAAGATGGAGGAAGCAGACGACCCTAGGCCACAGAGGAGCTCTGAGGCCAACTAATACTACGAGATTAGGTGAGCATAAATGTGTTTGCGGTAGGGAGCCATTCTGGTATCAGGTCATCATCCGTCTCCCCCCCCAGTAAAAACTACAGCAAGGTTAATAGCTCCAATATATTTATGATACCCTGTTTAAGTGTTGTTTGAGTATAATTTATACAGTAACTGTAATCCCATAGTGGTTGTGTAATGTAATTATAATCTTATTGTTGTTTATAACGTAAATGTATTGTGTTCTGTTATTTAGAGTTGCTACAGTAAAGATATATATATATTTTTTTTTTTCCCCCATAAATGATACTTATTTGGCCACCATTACAAGCACCCCCCATAGCACCCCTTACCTCCTATACAGTAAAGTAGTGTTCAATATTGAGTCAAGTTGAGTTTTGGAAACTACAGTCGGAAAGGAATTGCAGAGATTAGAGGAAAGCAACTAAGGAGGAAGGGCATGTGTTACAGTATGTTTTGATGTGTAATTTTTCCTACCTCTGTAACGAGCTTCATGTCGTGGCAGGATGGTGGGTTGTAAGGATCAGCTATGATTTATCACCCATTTAAATTACAATTTATAACAAAACATGCATTGCCATTTTTACCGAAAATGGAGTTTGCTGAGATGTTTGCACAAGCAGTGACATCCTGCTCCTTGCTAACTATATACACTTATGCTTGCTGCCGGAACTTGCCACTATTATGTCTGGCTATATCATCTTGTTATTACTTATAGAATATGCAGTGACATTTTCCGATGACTATCTTGTAGTACTTTGCTTCCCTAACCTTATATAACATTTACATTTTTATTATATTTATTTTACCTTAAAGACTTCCTTTAATTGCACCTCTGAATTTGTATACTTCTTGTCCCATATAAATTATACAATTTATTACCTTTGTCTTACTTTCGTACGTACATCGTATACATCTTATTACATGTTAATATTTACATAGTGTAAGGCCAAAATTAGGTATAAATAACCATTTTAAATAACTTTTGTATTAATAAAGTATCTGGCCTGATTACCAAAATTATTGTCCACCTGGACAATATTTTCTTTTTTCCATTATAACTTTGCTTTGTGACCTGGCTCATTACATATTTAGTTTTGGCTTGGCATATGTCGGTTTGACTTGACCTGGCCCTTTTCTATTCTAATTTGATATTTAACTTAGCCTATGGCCCTGGGGCATTGTTTTTTACATTGCCTATCCTGCAGGATTTAACTTCATTCTAATTAACCTGACCATCAATATTTTTGTATGTATTTACTTACATGTAAGGCTACTGTACTCTATTGAGCGAAGCGTAAACTACGTTCTGTCCACCTGAAGAAGGCAGAGTCAGTGTAAAGATTAAGTTTAGTTGCTCATTTGTTTGCCTGAGCTATATGGCACCCAGTATTTATAAGACTTTCGCAGTGCAATCTAACTGTGTTTTTGTAACACATTGCGTTTGCACTTGTGAACCAATTTTCTGTGTGGTTCTGTGTTTGTGTTATGTGATTATTTGGCTTCCGGATTGGTTCTCATATAAATTTAATGTACTCAAGTTGAGTACTGTGTTGCACATTATTAACTTTCTGCATTCTGTACTGGCAGAACCATATTTGAACATTAATTTTTACTCACACTCCTATATACGTGCGCGAATGCTACAAATCTTACCGGTTTTACTAAATGGCAAAATATTCGTCCGTTTTCTCATACCATAATGTACCCTTGTAGTGACATTATACTTATTGTGCACAAATTTGTGATGCATGTTTACATTGACCTGCTGGATTGTATTTGCGAAAAAGTTTTTCTTCAAGGATATACATATTATCTGTAATATTTTGATATTCAACAAGATAATAGATGTTATCATTATAAGTATGACTGTGGTAATCACATAAGAGTATTCTTGTCATAAAAAAATATATATTATATCATCTTCAGATGGAATACTGGTAGGAGTGATTGATGGTTCTGTTGGTAGCATGTCAAATGATACAAATTTAACCTTCCAATCACTATTAGGAGAATAATTAATACTATTAAAATGAATTCCCGTGGTAAGGGCTAGTTGGTCGACCTGAAAGGATTTAAATTTCATCCAATTGTGTGACCCTGCTTTAGCTGACAGGTCACGCACTATTAAAGGGGTGATGTGCTGAACACAAAGACAGGACTCTCCTTAAGCGTCTTTATATAAATCTCTGTAACTCACAAGACTACAACACTTTACAATACTTACATTATATTTAAATGGGAGAGTTATTATGTTCACTGCTAATTATTATGTAAAAGCCATGTGGTTAAATATCAAACTAAAGTCACTCAGATGTAATTGTTTGCAACCAGTTCACCATGATCCTTGTTGTGGCACTTCTTGAGAGGTCGGCCACTGGCTGACGTCCTGACGGCGTCTCACGCATCTGGCTGGTGTCTGGCCCCACGTCGAACCTCACACTGGCCTACATCTACCTGTTGTTTGAAGTACCGCCATACTGTTTTGTCTACAGTTTGTCGTAATCCCTGGTGTCCCGCTTCTCCGCTGAATGTGTTGCAAGGTTCCCGCGAGCATTAATTAAGGGCTAGCTCAGATCACAACACAATGGATAGGTATAACTGTCTGTGCCAGCATTTTTTCAGGTGCACGTATATCACACAGGTACATTGCTTCTATTACTACTGTCCTCCTATATTTCAAAAGACAACCGCATGGGATTTGTAATTCTGTGCTTCCAAAGTTGGTTGGAAATATTATGTTATTGAGTGATATGTTTGTACATACCACTAGAAATCTGATTTGGCATGTGCCGTTTAAATTTTTAACGAAAATTTTAGGGCACAAAAGTTTTTTTAATTTCCCCGCTTTGGTATATTTTATTTTATATAATTAATAAGGACGGAAGATTAGGAATATTCATGGTAAAACTCTGTATCCCTTAGTTTCAGCTTTTTTTAAGAGTTCGTCCGTTCTTTCTTTTAATCTTGCAAGTATGCAAGAAGGTTAATTCAGTATTTCAAGGATACTTACTGTCCCAAGCTTGACAGTGAATTACAATAAAAGTATAGATAAAATATTTCACTAAGAATTTAAATTTCTTAGTTTGGCTCATTTTCATTTTTGAGATGAATCTAGTCATTTGCAATCTTTACTAGTGATCAGCAGAATATTTTGTTTACAGTTAGAGCAATATCTCTCTTTGAGTCAGTCTTAATATTTTAAAAATTCTTTAGTGCCATTTAATGAGTATATGTTGGTACTTAAGTTCATTTTAACTCACTAGTTAATTTGTTTCCTTAGTAGTCAAGACATTTAAAAGGCACATATAGTGAAAGGTTTTTATGCACAATTCATTTAATTTGAGTTTTTAAATCTGTTTGTTGATAGGGACTGAAATAGGAGTTTTTGTTGAGACTTTGCTAGTTTTGTTTGCTGTCCCTAGTCCAGCTACAGTAGCCTACCCGGCCATGGCAAGACAGCTGTCGCGCGATCCGTGTTGGCGCCGTTCATCCTACGCGTCACCAGAGTACATCTGCTGTGCTCCACATACTTTGTCACAAAATCGTGTGTTATTACAACACCGTCTTAGCTCGGCAGCATCAGCCCTCCTACGCGACAAAGTCATGCTGACAGGCCGGTTCTCAGCTCGAGACTCGGTAGAAGAGTGCCTTAACTGCCGCCTGAAAGTACAGCTTTTGGAGCCTGCCAGTGCCCCTTGCAGCACGCCTTAAACTAATTAACTTAGTTTGGTTTTTCTCCACCCGGCACAGGAGCGCTAGCACTTGGGTGTATCGCTGCAGTCCATGCGTGACATTCCTGAGACTACAGCAGATGGAGAATCCACGTAACTTGTGAGTTGCATCTTCAACACTCGTGACGAAGAGATGTAGTATGTTTACACTTCAGTGCTGACTAAAATGTAGTAATTTTCTTGTTTATTTACAAGATGTAGTACAATGGTTGTAGTGAAATTTAGTGTTTTTATTTTATTGGTGTTTGGGTGATTTATTAACATATCGCCTATGTTATGAAGAACGTCTACTAGCTACTGAAAGAACCCTCCACTGGGTAAGTTTGGTTCTGATTTTCTCTCCTGTGCTCCTGTGGCTAGGACTGATATAAATTTTCCATGGTTCTACTTTCATGTGTTACAGAGGGTTCTTTCTTCTACCGTCCTTTTTGGCTTTAATGCTTTTTGGAAATTCACATCAGGATGTCCTTCATTGCGGCTCTGCTGGACTCGCCTATTCCTCCTCGTCTACAGTCAGCTTAGTTCTCTGGCTGGCGGCTACACTTTCGTCCGTTACCTGAGCAGGAATAGACAGCGGTGGCCTGTTGTGCTGGCAGCATACCTGTCGCGGACGTGTAACCTGAGGAACCGGATTGGCGGGCCAGACCTTCGAAGACCTACATATATTACTAAAACGTTTACAGTAATCCCTCACCAATCACAGGGGATACATTTTTTTAAAAAACACCACAGTTGAAAAAACCGCGGTAGAAGATTACAAGCTTTTATGGGGGAAAAGGGGCATAGGTTAAGTCGGCCGACTATTTGGCGTTTCATTACCAGAAAATTGGTTGTATTAGACACAAAACAGTAACTAAACACATTGTTGAAAAGCCTTATGTTTGCAGCAAAACACAGTACCATTTATTGACAATAGATATAAAAATACATATTAGAAATCAAATCACTGATGTGCTGGGGCTAGCAGAGAAAACATTACAGTGTGCTCGTAGCTGGACGAGCGCCTAGATCCTCTGCAGCACGGCCGGACGTGGCAGCTTGCTGCTGTCGCTCGGTCCTAGATCCTCGGGGCTGGGTAGCTGTCGGTCGGTCACTGCAAGATTACTCTTGACGGGTGGAGGCCGGCCGGCTGCCGCCACTGCTGTTGTTACAGGGCCGGTTCACTTCGTAACAGCGGCCTGGTATTGGGAAAACATGCTGATAGATGCAATTCACATCAATGTGTTGAATTTCTATAAAATTGAGGTGACGTCTTGGCCTCTGCACTGGCATGATGAGGCTCAGCAATAATTACGGGAATATAAAAATTTTGTGTGGTCTACTTGAAACATTAATTATTACAAATTTTTCATCAAATACTTCTGATGTGACCTATACATGCACTCGGCCTTACTACTCGCCAAAATATGGTAATATAAGAACCCATTTTATTTGCAAATTTACCGTTATTCACTTTATGCATAAAATTGACTTCGCAAAAAAAATCAATTGCTCACCATAAAAAATTAACATCTTACATAGGCATGGGCGCACATAAACTTTCAAAAAAATCATTAAGAAATGACATTGACTAAAATTTGAAGTTTTAAATACACTGATTAACAAACTAGTCTGTAATGTGTCACTGTTTTTACAGCAAAAGAGGTGGGATAAGGAAGTGAAAAATGACGGAGGATAAGGCAGAGGCGGCGGTATGTGTAAGACAAAGAATTCTGACTGCTCCGGCCTACAACTTCTATGATGGCAGCTTGTGAAATGCGCGACCAGTACCATTAGTAAGGGCTAGTTTTCCATAGCCTGAAAACCGTGGACAATAGAAACTTTTACCGCAGTTGGAGAAAAGGTCTACTAAAATTAATCCATGCATAACTGAAACAGCGTTTGAAGATTCTGCAGTTGGTGAGGAATTTCTGTATTACTATTTTTTTTTAAAGACACAAATATTAAATATTTTAAAATATTTAATGTTCACCAATGAATTCTTTTCTCACAGTCTGTTTACAAACGTAAATTTAAGAAGGCATTATTTCAGTTTGAAATTTGTTAATAATTTTTTTATTAAGTTTGATTAATTTTGTGATCATGATATAAAATTCTATTTTATTATGAAATATCCAAGGAAAACTGATATTAATATCACATCAATTTGGTGTATTGATGGAACCACCAAGAAAAGAATATATCTACATTATTACAAATTCCTTAACTGACTTTTGAATTTTTTTAATTAATTACTTATCCTCTGAGTAAATCAATATAATGAACTATTATCATTTTAGTTAATTCATGTCTGTGAATTACTTGTACCATGCCACTCCCTCAGTACGCTTGAACTAAATATTAAAATTATTTATTTATTGAGAGAACATAGAGCAATACATTTTTTCCTTTTAGTCGAGGCATGGGTACAGGCATTCATGACAACATACTGTTGTTGGAATATACTCTTAATATTAAAGTACTTTCATTTTTACATACAAACCTACAGTGACGTAGTAACTCATGAGTGTTGTTTAATAATATGGCTGCTTTAATGGATTCATGATCGTTTATTAGAATACTTTCCTTAGGAATGTAATATATGTTTTCAGTGTTTTCAGGTGTATTACCTATCACTCTAATTTCATATGTTCTAGAATCTACTGCAACTGTTACCGTTTCTTTTATCATATAACATGTCCTGATTGTAATATCTGTAAGGAGTGGGAATAGTACTGTAAATTTTCCATCTCCTGTGACTTAATACAACCGGTACCTGAATTCTGATAAGCATTTGCATTGTAGAAATTATGCATTGAGTAATGGGGCTTGAATTATAATTATCTACATCCCCTATAGGTATAGTAAATTCTAAACTTTGTGGTCGTATTTGCTGTTCGATCCTACGGAGATCCATTGTGAGTTGTTGTCTACATATCATATGTAGTGGAAAGTGACTGGCCTTGCAGTGGGATATGCATTAGAGTTGTTCTGATACTTCACCTTTTATCAATGTATTTGTATCGGGTATGGTATTGGGCCGATACATTAGTATCAGTTGTAGACAATGAAATCAGGTTACTTACTTACTTTAGACACAAAAATTACCATATTTCGGTGTGTATATTGGGGGGTGGGGGGGGGGGGGGGGGGCACAACAAAAACAACAAAACCATCGACAACAATTTTCCTGGCGAAATTCCTATTTAAAAAATGTTAACATAACCTTTCATCGCTTATCGCATGTTGCGCTGATCAAATTATATTTTGGGTCCCATCATCTAAGATTTCCAGCAACTATCGTTTTTAAACTGGTTATTTATGCAAACAACTAGTAACTGGATGTGAAATACGTCACGGGCGCTGCCGTTTATAACTGCTCTGCGGCACTTTATATAGTGTTTCATCTTCCCAACATGTCTGTCACTCTGTCGACAGTACACTGTAGCGTACTTCCCCTTACATGCCTCTGAGAGGGGAAATGGTTACCAATAGCAATGAGCGAGGTGACCTAGTATCCTCTCTCTCACCCTTCTTTCTGTCTCTCTCAGCCGTGCACCTTCCTCTCACCCCTTACATACCATACATGCCGCCAAGAGGGGAAGCTGGTGTCTAGCATGCCGGCCATAGAGCAAATGTAAACTAGGCGAAAGTAGAAATTTTATCAAGATTACGCATCGCTCAAAATAGTTGAATCTATCATCACTTGTATTTCAAAGCAAATGGTTTCGCCTGAAAATGTAATGCAAAACATTTTAACAAGGAATTATTATTTGGAAAGATGTTTTCTTTTGAGATTAAAGGTATTTTTTTCAGTAAGGTTGGTGTTTCATTGTATATGGCGTGAAATTAACATGACTTCAAAAAGTAATACTTATTTAACTCAAACTGTAAAATTCATTTTCAGTAACTTCTTGCTGGGCAATCAGAGGATTTATATTAATTTATTTAAATAGACATGCATCTTAAAATAAACTGATAAACTGTAAAGGCCTATTCGACACCTTTTGTCAACTAATAATGGGAAGGTAAGCACCAAGCCAAGCACAGTGTAACTCGTAACAGGAGAAATCAGAAGACGTGGTTTTGAATGATCAATTATTAAAGACAGTGAATAAATCAATTATTAACACCTTATTTATTTATTTCTGTCTCAAAATTACAAGTTTTCTTTGCTATAAAATATAATTAATTACTTAAAAAGACAGTCGTTTGCCACGGGCGCAAGGCGTCAGCAACATGTAGCGACATGTGGAGGGGCAATCCTCCCATCACCAAATCTTCTCCAGCTACTGTGAACACACTGCTCAATCAATAACTTCCCTGCGCGCTCTCGCTGTATGAGTGCGTGGTGCGGGACATTCAAAATTTGATTTGCATTTGGTGTCATATTATTTTCATTTTCAGAAGGTTTAAAAGTTTTAGGTCAGCTTGCATTTTGTGTCGGTTTACAATAAATTATATACTGTATTTTGAGACGTTACTTTCTTTATCTAAACGAGTTTAGGAGAAATGTTTTTTCCTGTATTATTTACAGTAATACTTTTTTTTAAATTCAGTGCAAAGGGCACTACTATCGGCATTGGTATCGGGGTATCTGTATTGGTATAGGAAAACATGATATCGGAACTACTTTAATATATATGTTAATATTTCCTATTCGCTTAATACAGTATTTCGTAGGTGCAATATAATGGTCATACATAATTGTTCTAAAGTAATTGCTTGTTCATTTTGTTTCACCGATGTAATCTGCTTATTTTAAGTAGTTGTGATTACCTTGATTGCATCTGCAAGATTATTCATTCTGTGTTCGATTTGATTCTTAAATCTTATGATGTTTGCAATCGTGGAATTTAACAACGTATTGGAAATTTGAATTCTACGTTGCATGCTGTTAATTTTTGTTGATAGATACTTATCGTTAGTAACCAGTTTGTCAAAATACCTGTCGTCAGTCAGTAATTGTTATACCATGATCCTAGATCGCAGAATATTTGTATTCCCCTCTTATTGCGAAATGAAATTTCAGCCTCATTGAGGAACTCAGTTAACAAATTCTCTTGTACAGACTCTACATAATTCTTTAAAACTTTGTTGATTTTGTGGGCTTCATAGTGCAGCGCTGACATCAGTTGACTCCAGTAGAGTCCAGCGTGGGTGCGGTACGTTGTCCATGGCTGTGTGACATATATAGCACATATACTGAGGATGACAACTGCTGAGTTCCATCCTTGCACTTCACCTTGAACCACTGTTAATTACGCTCTGAATTGGGTTGGTCAGGCTCGCACTGCAGAGAAGGCCAAGTTGAAGTCGGCGCCGCTCGTCTCCCCTGGACGACAGTGTCTCTGCAGCCAAGCTCGTGGTAGGCAGACAGTAATGGTGACCCCTGGCCTTGCTCTGTCTGTTATTTTACAGTCTGGCCACGCTCCTGTTTGCCCCCCTTCTGTCTTGGTGCAGCAGACTGCCCTGACACTATGTTCTGAAGTCCTTATATAGTGACTTTTGCAGCTTGGAGGCAGTCAGAAGGGTGAGGGGGAAGCTGGCTCAACACTCTTGGGGGTTGGTCTTGTCATGTCAAGCATGGGTGACTGCATTCTTATCCCTACGGCACTCGCTATGTAGCTGTGAGGTGTTGATGTGTTATGGCCAGCCCGCGCATCTTGAAGTCAGTGAATGCTCTGGTGGGTGGTACTTGACTCTCCAGCGGTGGGATTGTGAATTACTGCTGCCATCTTGGAGTAGCACACAATTCAAACTGTAGCGGAGGGGTGATGCTGCTGACAGCTTCATGACGTGTTGCTTTGCTTAGTAGGCTCACGTGTTCAAGTCTTAATACGGGGGCTGTTCCCAAGGCGCTCGAGGCGCACGTGGCCTGTCTCCCTTTTTTCCTTCATCAGTGGTTTTGGACTGGCCCATAAGGGTTACTGCATTCCAAGATGGGACGCAGTCGCAAATAGGGTGTGCATCATAACAGCGCAAAATGCATCATGTGTCATAGTTACGTAGTTAATTTAGAATCAATATTATCACGTAAAGGTGAGTGTCACCCTTTGGTGTTTCTCCACACCCCTTACTTATTTTGTGCCTCATACATTTAATTAATTCAGCTTAATTTGTGTTTAAAGTGGGTCCAAGGATTCCACTGGTCCAATGAATTCACACTGGTCCAATGAATCCACCACATCGTAGAATTAGGTAGTTAAAACCTACAAGTGGTTCGGGCTTAATCCTGTGACTCTCAATGACTAAAATGTCTTCCTTTCTGCCAATTTTCAAACTTCATAGCATTTAACGTATCTTTAATGGACAAGATAATTTAATTCTCAGAAGGACCAGTACCTTATAAAATTTTAATTCATGTCTAAAACTCCTTTCAATTCCATAAATACAGTAATGCTTTTGTTTACCAGACCTCTAATCAGCACTCTCTGTATTTACCGGACAAAATATGAAGTCACAATTATTTTTATCTCAGTATCTATCTTCCGTTTGTAGGGTATGAAAAGTGTTGTTCTGCAGTGATATATGCATATGTGTGAACAGCTGTGTTAAACAGGTGGATGGAAGTTATTTTCAGAATCTTGCAATGGCTCGGCTGTGGGCATCTACTATAGCCATGACCATAATTTGTGACACACATAACATTTCCTTGTAGCTGGATGTTAATTGTCAAGGTCTGTGTTTGAAATGTTTATTTATGAATACATAAACAGAAGAAACTGTGACTTCCTTTTGTTCAAACATGAGCGATTAGTCTTCTTTGCCATGTAGGATCTGCTCTCTACGAGTATGTGCATAACTCGTGAATGAATCCCACCCAATATGTAAATGTTTCTGTTTACTACAACAATTTTGTATGTTTTACAAAGCAGATTTCTAGCAAATGGTATGTTTCCATGTAGTTACTACAACCTAGATGTTGCCATTAGTGATGTATTCTATTCTTTTTTATTTTGATTACTGCGAACTTGAGGTAATAAACATGTGTAAGTGTTTCAGTTTAAGTGTTTTAATATGGCTTTACACAACTTTGCTACTTTACAGTGAGTAGGAAGTTCTGTCATGAAAAATATATATAAAAATAAAACAGACAACCCTTCATACATAATTCCAGTGAAAATGTTTAAGTGTTTTTGGTGTTCATTGCCTTTCATGGGATGACATTTTATTTCCAACAGCCTCGAATGTAACTAAACCTGAATTGTAACTTTTATTTTATGTAAATTTATTTTTAAATTGTATTCTTACATTACCCTTGCAAATCACAAGATTTTATTCTATAATATAAATGGTATTTATCAACATGTCTACTTGCAGATTGCAGGACGTGAAATGTGTTGATACTGTACACCAGCAAGAGAAAAGCATGCACGTGAAAGGCAGAGAGAAGGAAATTATTTTCAGAATCTTGTAATGGCATGGTTATATGGTCATCAAGTATGGTGTTGCTCACGTATCACATTGTCTATATTATTAGGAAAATATCCCATGCAACTTATTATAGTCAATCCTGCATTTAAGTTAAAGATAGTGCATATTTGTTGTGACAAATGGCTTCCCATTCAGGAGTAAAACTAGAAGCAGGTTTATCAGTTACAAGGCTACATGCCACATCTCTGCACCCAAAATGTCACAATTTATTGAACAATAGTCAAAAGTGATTAAAATGAATCTTAAAGAGAGTAATAATACAGACGGAACATCTGCCTGTTGTAACGTATAATTTTTAGCAGCCAGCCCGCTACGTGAGGCATGAGAAAGACGTTGACGCCATCAGGTGAGACACGAGATGAACCATGACACAATTACTTACTGATGATATGGGTGCTAGCGGTTCTTCCCAATCACAGCACTGTTGATACTCAGGGTTCTCAGGGATGCTGTGGGTTCTGTGTATCCATCTCACCCAAGTGTACTTACAAACATGTTGGCAATAGTAACCTTTTACTAAACATTTTAACAAATTGAAAAAGAAACACATGTGGCTATGACACTGTTACTACAAATGAAAGAAGATGGTTCACTGTGATACCCATTTTATTTATACTGTTAGTACAAATCAACGTGCCATTTTATTAATAATACACTCGGTCATGTCTAGCTAACTCCACTTGGGTTCTCCCCAGCCCGCAATTACTCTCGTGCACGCCTAGATGGATGATCTCACTGCGGTGATTGAAAACACAATCTTCACAAAGGAAAAGAGTTGACAGCCGCTAGGGTGGACTGACGATTTTTCCCTGAAGACAGGACACTGTGAATTACAAAATGAAACACTAATGATACATTAACATGTGTGATTACTTGGCATCACTAACGCAAACTCGCCTGGGCTCGCCCGTCAGCACATGGGTAGTGTGATGACAGCCTATACACAGTGCCACCTAGGACGAACTAATATCACCGTACACAAATTACAAAATTTCATAAATTGCACAAAGACCCTTAAAATATTATGGGGCAAGAGATAAGTATTCAAAATAAACACACATGTGTATGAAAAGAAGTTTATATGGTGTGGATGCAGCTGGATAAAGTTCGTAGCGGACCATGTTGTGCAGTTGAAATTGCAATATTTCTTTGTGGAAACTGCATATTAAATTCCAACAAAATGTTATTCTGGTAGAGAAAATTATTCTCTTTGTGATTACAGTGGTTACAGGCATGTAGCATGCCCGATGGCAGAAAAAGCAAACATTAACGTGACCGCATTGTCAAACACAAAAAGCATCAAACACATGAGAAATACATTTAACCCTGAATAAAATTGACATAGAATCCTGAAATAAATTATGGCCTACATGGTTTTACACAAATAAACTCTCAAAGCGCAAGTATGGCACAAACATGGACTTGGCGGTGATTAGCCATGTGGTTGTACGTAATGTTGCCGTAAAATATACAAACATGAAAAATACCCCCAAATACATACATAGAATCAAAACCCTTAAAATTGCAAGCAGCAATAATACAGAAATTACAATGAAATGCCTTTAGCATAAGCGGATGGTGCCCGATTCAAGTTTCGTGGGTCACATGACCTCTCCGACTTCTTTCTCCTCTATTAAAGTGAAAGTGCCACAAGGACGAAATAAATTAGTTAAGCAGAAGCATAATGCTGGGGAAATGTCTGACAAAACGTATGCAAGCGAAGGTTAACCGCTATACTAAAAGTGCTATTGAAATCTATATCAGTGAACAAAAAGTTGTAGTGCGTACGTGACAGTGTCTTACCTCGCCAGCTCTCCTAGACAGACTGCCCAGAGACAAGCATCGCACGGACCTACCTACCTACCTACCTACAGGGTTCACATAAGCGGAAGTGCTATGCATGCCGAGTAAACTTTTATATACTTTGAAAATGAAAGTGGCACAAATAAATTAAATATTGTTTTCCAATTTATAATTTTTCTTGTGAATTTTCTGTATTATCTCAGTGTCTCTTTATGACGGCATTCACCACCAGAATATTAGTGTTCTTAATCACCGTGGAGTGCGCACTTTGAATTTCATAATTAAACATTTTTAAAGTAACTACAAACACTTTAAAACACTGTAAGACATATCAAACACCGAAAATAAAAATACAAGACACATTTTATGCTGCAAAATAATATTCTTTACGTGAAAGTTAAAAAATATTGGCCCCTTTGCGCACGTGCATGTACATGTGACACGTGCGTGGTGAGCGCAGTCTTGGGCTCTGCTGGCTGTTAGCCGGCGTCATAGTACGCAGGCGATTGATGACACAATTGGAAATGCCAAGGTCAGCATGTACAATTGGAGCTTAGCTAGCAGGGTGAAGTGCGGCACAGGCCAGTAAACTGCTGATGGTATTGTTAATCATATCATGTACTTTAGTGTACATGCCTATTAGTGTATTCTTGCCACTAAAAGCTGACCACAACATGTACTTTTCTAATTTATAGAAAAAAATACGCAAGTGGTAAATGGTAAGTACGGAATTTAACCGCCACACTCTGACCTTCACAGCAGGGGGTAGGACAGTATGCAGCCTGTTTCCATTTCCAGATTATCATCTAAGCCAGAGGAAGTTATAAAAAATAGAAAGGAAAGGCACAGGAGTGGAAATGTTAACATGTCAAGGGGATGCAAAATAACTATGTAGCCAAGACCCAAAAAATATGTCAACTACACAAGCTCACACTGTTCCTTCCTTTCCCTTGGACAGTTAATGGTTGGTCGTAAATAAACCAGGAATATTTGTGGCTCATCATCCCTCCTGGATGCACAAACATCTTCGCCACGTTGAAAACAATGCTAAAGACAGCTACTAAAATATTTATAAATCTATATATTTTTTTACTGCTTTGCAATCTACTGGCCTTTCTGGATTACCAGGCTATACCATCTATCACCCTAATTAGGCCCATAAACAGAAGCTTTACTGTATTCTGTAAAAGGCCAATGATGGAATATATTTTGTAGTGGAATGTTGGACACCATGTGGCCATCGTTAGAATATTAAGTAGTTTCCGAGTATATTGTTAACAATTTCATTTCTTATAAATTTATTTTTTGGACTCTGAAAAAACTGTAGTGAGACATGCATATGTAGCATTCAGAAATAAGAAAGTAAACACATATAAAGGGTTGTTTTCCTGAATCATGAGCCTCAATACAATTATTTAGCTGATGATCCACTAGCTTTTTGGTATATTTTAAGGCCTTACCCGTTAGTTGAAAGTTGAAAGCATTATTTATTTATTTTTTGTGACTGCCCCCTTTGAGAACATCTTAAATCCCAGAGGAATCATAAATGCTTCCAAAGAGTTCAGCTCGACTACAATAAATAATGAGAAGGAAAATGGGGCATTAACAACTGGTAGCAGAGTGTGGTTCTTCATGCTTTCTTTCTGTTGCACAAATAATTAACAGATATTGCTTGCATTTCAAATTTTTATTATAACTTAGGCAATTATTTAATTTATGTTCAAGTTCTCAGGAAAACATTCCACAATATTCTATATGTTTCTAATTGGTTACAAGTGCAGTGTGTGAATGTACATGCCTGAAGCATCTACCACTAATTAAGGCATATAGAGTCTGTCTCATTTAAGGTTTCCAGAATTTGACAGCTACTGCTTCCAACGTATTTCAAGTTTAATACAGTAGCATCGTATTTGAAATAACGAATGTCGGCTGACCGCCATGTGAAGCAATGGTGGTATCCCTGAATAAAATGTATTCTTTCTTATAACAGCGAAAAAGAAAAATAGTGCACAATACAAATAAAAAACCAAGTAAGCATTTCGGAATAAATGTAAATAATAATATTACGTTGTAGTATTCTGTATAAGGTTATTATAGTAAAAAAAAAAACAACACTGTTTATCTTCACCAACCAATGACTGGACGCCATGTTGTTATTACGAGATGCAATTTTTGTGTGCGGGCGTATCAGTTTAGATGTTCTAAATTAAATTATTGAATGTTGTGTGAATAGTTATTTAAAATGCAGCGACTTCATGCAATTGCCAACGACAGCAAGACATTGTACGTGTTGCCAAAGGAGTCGAAGACCTATTACAATGAGAGAACTCAAAAGTCATCCAGTGGTATAAAAAAATATATAAACAACCGGCCAATTGCTTGGAATTTCATCAAAAACCGTCGCAAAGTAAACAGCGATAAATTATGTACGTGAATATTTGGAGTGTGGTGTATTTTGATGGGGAAATGCAAATATCTTAGGCAAATGTTTGTTAGTTCTTTTAATTAAGGTAAACATGTTAAGTTTGTGTGCGGGTTTTTAGCAGATAGCATTTAAATGTTCAGCATTCATTTCATTTCTTAGAATATGTTAATGTCAAAGTTGAATTTATTTTTGTTTGGTCAATAAACAAACAGTACTTATTGACTTCACCAAAATATTGAGGTTACATTGCTCACCTGTGTGTGTAGACCAAAACCATGAATGCAGCTGTAATTAAATACTAATTATTTAGGCCTAATTACGTTAAAACTGTGATATATAATGTTTTGTTTGTCCAGAAAGACTATGTAAAGTACATTTTCTTCTATGGTAAATATTTTAGCTATGGTAATAAATACTAATCGTATAGGACAACACATTGTATTGGAATTTTTTTTTGGGACGATGGGCATGTATATTAAATATCCATGTTACTGTAATAGTACATACGGCCATGTGTTTGATGTAATTGCCACTAGTTTTCATTATTTAATGATTACAGACCTACCA
This sequence comes from Dryococelus australis, assembly GCA_029891345.1. NCBI lineage: Eukaryota > Metazoa > Arthropoda > Insecta > Phasmatodea > Phasmatidae > Dryococelus > Dryococelus australis. The sequence goes on from CM056994.1 coordinate 90,861,356, forward strand.
GTATTCACCATTTGTGAGGAATGTTTTTTGTACATGCTTATTTTATTGTAATTGCTACAAATAGGTTCCATAATTATTAATTGTAGAAGACTTTTATAGTTCTAATTAACTATTTCTGCGTATGATTTGACAGGCCTAACTCTTATTGTGTTTGTTCACTGCCTAAATGTAATTTTTTTAAGGTAAGCCTAATGGTGACATTACCGTTACACAGAACTCCAGCAGACTTTTGTTTTCTCATAGTTCATTTTACTGCTCCATTGTGAATTATGATTTTTTTTATAATGCTCTCATCAGTTAACTGTGTGAGATTCACATTATTTTTTAAAATGAATTTGTTAAATTTTTCAAGAGGCGTACAAAGAAGGCAATTCTGATCATACTTCGGGCCAGGTAAGTTTTCGTATTCTCCATTAAATTGTTGAACATGAGTGATTTAATTTTGATTAGTGTTAATTGTAACCAACATCAATGTTTTTCTATCTTGCCTCAAAAATTTTCTGTTGTGAGAGTTGCAAACTTGCAAGTCCAATGAAATTTATTGATTTAAAAATATACATGTTTTGTGTTTGTGATTATTGATTTGATAGTAATTAATGATAATATATTTTTTTGTGTTTGTGCTTATTTATTTGATAGTAATTAATAATATCTGTTTAATTAATTGTAAGAATATGAATATATTTTATTGATAGTATTTTGATAACACAATGTAGATGTTACCATCAAAAATTTAAAAGAAGATCTGTGTAATCACATGTTTTCCTCAATTGTTGGCATGTTTGAAATGTCAAGCAAAAATTCACATGATGTTGACATGTTTTGACAAGTCATATGGAAAGCATATGGTGGCAGAAGGATACATATTCTGTTTGTTTACAAGGTACTACTTTCATACAATCTGTCAAAATCTGGAAACCTTACATGAGACAGACTATAATATTAGTCTGTCTTTGTGTCCGCAATGCCTTTTGTAGCACAATAGTTACTACACCACAAGCCACTCATCTTTATGTATATGTGTTGATAGTCTTTACTAACTGTAGTTACTAAGCCTATTGCTCAACTCATTGTTCTGTAGTTATTTTCATTTCATCTATTGTTAGGTAGTTATTTTAGTTTTATCCCCTGGGCCACTATCTTGTTTACTTTCTGTATCACAGTGACATGTTCCATGTTCACACATTGAATGTTAAAGTTTAAAAGTAGCATTCTTGTCTTCATTGTGAAGATTTTTTTATTAGAAATACATTTGTTTACTGTTTGTGTCTGTGTTAGGCAGTTTAAAGAGCTTCAGCATGTCATGTCTATTTGTTATCAACCACAAGCAATCTCTCCTTCTGCTCCTCTTCCTTCTCCCCTTCCTCCTGGCCTTAACATTGTTGCACACCACATTGTCTCCCATACCATCAAGTACTACCAAACCACTCTTGTATATAAAAATGCTGTGTGTTTTACACTTGCAACTCAGTCCCAGCCAAGTGTTCTTTTAGTTTGTTTTGTTAATAAAGTGTCCCCTAACCAAGGCAATAGGGTTACCATGAATGATCTGTATATAAATATCTAACAATTTCAATGTGTAATATTGTTTTAGTTTAATAATTCTATTCTTCCTCATCTTCATCTTCATCCTCCTCTTCTTCTTCCTCCACTGCTGCAATTGGTACATTACCCTAGGTTATTTCATGATTGTAATCAACTGGAGATAATTCTTTTGAATTAATTTCTCAAGTTTAAGCTGATAAAAACTTCTTTATAAGTTGCCAGTGGTCATGCACAAGCAAAGTAAGAATACTAACAAATATTTGAAAACCACCATCCAGCATGTCTAAGAATACATGGTCATGTGCTGGTATGAAAGTGGTTTGAACTGCTAAGTTAGTATGTCAGTTTCAGTATTTCTGTATAAAATTGTGACTAACAACACAATCTGGTACTAGTAAAGTTAACATGAAATACTACAGTAGCAGCCAGTGATATCAAATAATGGGTGATTATACAATTTCTTAAGACACATTTCCTGAACTCTACAATCTTTTGAGGATTATTGTAACAACTCTAACGACCACAAGTGAAGCTGAAAGGTGTTTCTCAACCCTGAACAGGATAAAGACCTTTCTCTGCCACACGATGTCTCAAGAAAGACTTACAGTAATAGCAATGTTATAAATAGAAAATCTCTAATAAGAACCATACATGATTTCAACCGCCAAGTCGTCAACAAGTTTGCTTAGCTGAAAAACAGAAGGATGGATTTCATGTTCAAATTAACACTTGTCAGCTGCCCTCTAGCATTTGTATTTCTAGCAATAGATTGCAGTTTACATTTTTACCATTCTCTTACCCCTCCACAACTGTGATAAAGTGCACGTAGTGTGTGATGATGTTTAGTGTCAATAATGTGGAGCTCTGAAACTACATTTTGTAGGATGTTTTCAGTGTGAATTATACAAGAACAACAACATATATGATGTTTACTATAACATGCAAAAGCAGTGCAGTGAGAATAATTTACTTGGCTTTGGTAGTTGCATAAAAACTCTCGTACTGTAATGTAGATTGTTTTCCCTACTCTGTTGTGGATGTAGCTCATTCAAGCAAGAAAACTGTGCATATGTACCAGTGTCAGCATGTGTGAAACCAAACACTGTTCACTCTCCTTACCATTTGCTGCTGCAGATGTTTGGCGCTAGACCAACACAGACGGCCTACCATCAAGGTTGAGGTTCCATGACGGTGCAAGGTAAAATTGTGTCTTAATTGTATCCTTTCTATTCGTAATTCTTCTACTATTAAGAAACTGTTATGTAAATTTTGTTATGGAATTTATTTTTATTTATTAATGTCTTAAGTTTAGTGGCAAAGTTAAGGCAACAGCCTTGTCTTTATGAGAAGAACAAATTATTGCAATTTTAAGTCCTTGTCTTTACAAGTTACTACTAGTTTAAAGCAACTTCACCTGTTCAATTTCATCTGATATTTCTTCCCTACAAACACATAACATGCCCTCTAAGAATTCGTTTTGAACTGTCTTCAAAATAGCTTTAAATGCACTCACATTTTCCAAGTAATCTTTCATAACAACATCAATAGAACTTACAAAATTAACACTAGGAATTTGGGAAGTTTCATTTTCATCATGTCCATGTACAGCTAGTTATTTGACACAATCAATAAGTCTAGAAAGAATAAATCAGACCCTATCCACTTGTTCAATATGTTTTATTACGGACTGTCTATAAGCACTGTCAAGTTGTGTGCGTATGTTCACACTGCCTAGCAATGATAGCTCAATCGTGGCATTGTTTTTTTTTTAAATTTTTCACTTAAATGTGCAAGGTCCTTGAAACCAGACTTTGTCCAGGCACTAATCTATGCACTAAAACTAAAGCATGGTAAGCAAAATAAAGCATTTGTTTGACGACATCCTCATAACTACTTGTGTCTACTATAAACGTCTTTGTTGAATGAACGTCTGAATACATGTTTATGTTTTGGTAGCTGTATTTATTCCAAAATGTGGTTGATCAGAGCTTAAACTTTTAATATTTAACTTTTCTCTGTGAGTAAGATTTCTATCTGCTGAAATTCTTTGAACGGAATTCATTGTCGAGTCTTGGAAACGCAATTTTCATCTGTAATTCGCACCAATACACAGACAATATAAAAAGTCCAGACATTTTAAAACTATGTTTCAATGTACCTCAGTAAAAATCATTCTAGGTAGAGACCAGCGAAATAAAAATATACACGCACAAAAATTACACGTTACTAAAAAAATTTTACACTTAAAAAGATACAAAAATTTTGCATTTAATGTACCTCAAAATTCCATGACAGTTCACTCCGACTTGTTTAATTTACTATGGCAAGTTCATTGGTTGTACATCAGCCGAAGCGCACCTTCAAACAGATGGGTATCATGTATATGCTTCTAGCGAGTAGCTGCTGGAGTTAAAACCCACCCACTTGTCAGTCAGTGCTGCTGCTGAGAGTCGAATAATGGAACCATGTCTATTTGAGTTAACTTCATTTCAGTTCCACAAAACTATAATCTGGGAAGCACAACCAGGTAGTGCTCTTTTTCAATGTTAAAACTGCCGTAAGATGTGACATCACTTTGTAGTTCGCATGTGCCGACAGCCCAAGAACGGAGCACAAAGCTGCTGTGCACATTACAATGTTGCTAAATCTCAATCTTATAGAACAAAAATGCCACAGTCGCCGTGATCAGTAGCAGAAAATAATAAAAACTGTATTGACACCACAAAATAGATACAAAACAAATACAAACTTACAAAAAACCTTTGCAGAAAACTGGGTGTGCACATGCTCTCGTGCTCTTTTAATACCAGTCACTACTGTAAATATTATATATTCCAACCTGTATTCCTGTAGCACAAATATATAGAATTTAACATATTAGCAAACATTAACTTTATATATACCTGTATTTTATAAAATATTTATAATTTTAATTAATTTCATTTTATAGCTTATTCCTCTATCTAAAATAAATTTACAGACAGACCTAAAGTGCAAATAAACTATTTTACTCAAACACATGTTGACATGAATGGATAAAACAAATTTGAAGCAACTGACTGTTGTCTGGTATATTCATGCTACAATGAAATATATCAATTTTAAATATGTTTGTTAAAATCGTGGGGGGGGGGGGGGGGGGGGGAAATTTATATGATTTTGAAAATCCAGCACCATCACAAATATTAATTTTTGTAGTTATTATAACCTCCACACTATGGCAACATGAATCCAATGCTTAGTATTTGTTTATTATTTGTTTGGCAAGATTATAGACTATGTAAACACTTTTATGCAGGGATATAGTTCCTTCTTTATTTTGTATCACCATGACTGCAGAATACGTATGGATGTTGACACATTTCAGTATTTAAGCCATTTAAATGTCAAATCTGCAGTCAGCAATATGAATTTTGCACCATATTTCCACTAGCAGACTCCTAGGTGCCGCTAGCATGTATGTCACTATCCTCTCCGATGCTAAAACTATAGGCAGTGTACAGTATGTTTCTCTATCATATTTGATTTCACTGAAGAAGGTGCACTGAAAAGGTACCTACGATAAACTATACTTAATGAAAGCAAATACAAAAATAATAACTGCTGGTAAACTATTCAGACAACACCAGATACCAATACATTTACTAAGCAATGAGTTGGCACTCTGTTCTGCTGTCACTAGGCAGAGGCAAAGCACAACACAGACAGTATCAATCAGGTTGAGTGCGCATGCAGCTCTCTTTGTCGCGGAAGGGAATGCAAGCCGGCTGCTTTCCCCTCATCATTCACCTTGGTAAGGCCGGGAAATGGTTTGTTCAGAAAAACAGTGAGGGAGCCATGCAACTGCATTAGACATCTACCTTTGCCATCCTTATGTAGAGTGTGTATAAAGCCTGTGAATTACCATATATTGGACTTGATAAGTTAACATTTAAATAATAAATAAACTGATTTTCCTGCATGAGGCCAATGAAAATCCAGCTCGCGCTCGCCAAAAGAAAGATGCTCAGCAAGCTGTGTTTAGGATTTTTTTTGGCAACAAAGGAAGAAGACCTATATGTCCATCTAGGGTATAATTTCTCTCTTAAGACTTCAAAATATTCTAATTAATTAATATTTCATTAAAACATTTTTTTTTGCTCTAAAAAGGACTGAACACTGACACAATTTTTGACAATTCAGGGGTCAAAGTCAATTAAAGTACGTCCACTTAGAGCATAAAAGCATTCAATCTTATGAGATTCATGGGAACCATTCAGTTGTATTTAACAAATATAACTTATAATTTTGCTGCTAAAACCATGCAAATAGGGAGCAGGGGTGGGTCAGCATTGGTCCAAAATCAAATGACTTCTCCAAAGTAGCAACCATTTTCTTGTGAACTGTGAAAGGTCGTATTTTGAAATTTGACTAAACACAAGAAAATGTGTTGTCATATTTCACACCAAATGAATAACCAAACAAACATCTGTGACATTTTAAAACTGATCCTTCAATCTATTTGTTGATTGGGATGAATCAAAAACACAAATACAACAAATTACAACCTACATTATTGACACATGAAAAAAATTAGGTCAGATGTGGAACACTATACAATAATTGCATTTTCTTACTTCTATTTATATTACATAACACTCAACATGAAAAATAGGCTCAAAGTTATCATGCTTAGATATTTATTTCATATATAATTTGATTTCATAATACAGACTATTTGTGTTCAAAAGACTACTTACCGCACCAATTGCCATTATCCTATCAAAATGGTGAATGTAGACATGTACAAACACTCTAAACAATCTAGTGAGAATCTTCCGACACAAAGGAACAAAAGTCTTTGGAAAAGGCACATCTGTAAAAAGAAATTATAGTTGTACAATAAATTACAGTTGGTGGAATTTTGTTTCAAACTGTAGTTGCATCAATATTTTTCATACTGATCAGCACTCCCTGACAGCTTATAGCACAAAGTTACAATGTCATTGTTCTTTTGACATCACTTAGCAATGTTAACAGTAATAGTTATTATGTCTTCTTTCAATACACTGTGCATTCTCAATCATTTCCTCAACATTGCTAAACAAACCCTAATTAGTTTAGCAAAATAATAATATAAAAAACATGGCTTTTGTTCTAACCTATGGCAGAAGGCATAATTATCCAGAATAGGGGCTTTTCCAGGGGGAAAAAAGAGGATATATGACAGTTAAACATACATTACTTAATGCTGTCAGAACCAAACCTGCAATACGATTCAATACACCAGATACAGTAAGCTTACAACAATATCATATAGATGAAAATATTTTGACAGTTAAAAATTATTATGCATTATGTACTCCAAAATATAAGCTCACCTGTTTACTGTACATCCAGTAACACTGAAATACTGGTAGCTGTCCAATGAAACTTCATGCATATTCTGCTGAAGTAACTGGTTACAATTAAGTTTATTTTAATAATTGTAGTAGACATCAAAATAACTTGTAAAATGAAACACAGGATAAATATAGAACAATTATGTCAGATATTAGGATATAATAATTATTACTGGAAAACAAAGATCACAAGCTATCATTGTACTAATTATTGAGGGCTTCTATTTGGGAATCAAGAAGATTACTTTCCTTTTGTGTATCATCCAAAATTCTTTTCTTTCTTGCTTGAAGCTCACAGAGTTCAGCTGCTACTTTACATTTTGTGATGACAGCTAGCTCCTTTTATTGGGCCACCTTCCTATAGGCCTACCTTTAAGATAATGGCAAGAAATACTGTATTTACTGAAAAGGAAGAGACTGTTTCTTGCCAGACATGGAATAGAAAAAATAAGGGGTCTTCTACAATTCGGGGTCGTCTTCAATTCAAAACCTAGGCACAAATACCATAACTGTGCGACACTGCTAGTTCAGTATTTAAGTTTGTGTTAGATGCATAAAATTACTACTGGTTACTATTCATTATTTTTTACTCTGGTAGCAATTGGTCCTCCAAAATTGGCATGCCGTGAGACAGAGAATTTTGACAAAGGCTTTTCATGCTTAAATACCATGTGTCCTATGGTTGTACGTATTTTTGTAGTGCTGAGACTGTACCTGTCAACATTGACAAGGGTCCCCTTATCTGATGTTGCCATAAAGAGGAAGCGCTTTACTGGGAAGCAAATTGGCTCAAGTCACGAATGTATAACACCCACAAAAGTTTTACAGTGTAAGAAAGATGCTGCTACCATACAGCCAGGTTAGACACACCTACTGCATTGTGATTAGCTTTTCTTGAAAAGTAAATGAAATATATCATATTATTTATGTAATAGCATTTCTTCTCGAAGAGTTTGTCATAAATTCATGCAAAAATACATTCAACCTAAATATTTTTTTCAGCTGTTTACAGGGGTAGTTTTGAATTCAGGTTTAAATATTTTTCCCTTAAAAATATTTTTTTAGGAAGGAGTCGTCTTCCTTTTCGGTAAATACAGTATCAGTCAAATTTTTTCCATTGAGCAAAAAAAATTTGTATACCACCAAATAAATTAACACTTAATATGAACTCATCTATTGGTTAGGTTAATGTGAGATCTACAGCAAATGAATAAAAAATAAATTAACTGCATGAAAACTCAAGACAATCAACTAGGTCTAGCTACTAACATTGCATTAATTGAGACTGTTCTGCGATTTACTTAAACGGAACGTATTTGCAACCATGAAATTATCACATAGCTTAAATACAGTTGCTAAGCTCAAATTTAAAGTACGCAAAATAATTAATTACATGAGGTAATCCTTCCTGAAATATGACAAACGTGCTAACTCATTAGGAAAATTATGCAAACAATGGTTCAATTCTAGGTAGCGGCCTACCAAAGTTTAAAAAAATCCAAATACAAACATCCACACAATACATTATTTTGAGTCACAAAACATGCCACAGATTGAAAATTTAAGTTCACAAGTGGATTACAGTTCAAAAAGCAGCATGAGAGTAAATAAATCTGCGCTTTCTATAACTGCTTATATACTTATAAGCATTTATCAGGTATCATAATGGAAACTATATCAAACACAAACTTTTTGTAGACACACAAAAGGACACTTACAAAAATACGTTCCCTAACCTATCATCTCACTCATTCCTGCCAACAATTTTCAATCCAATGCCAAAGCATAGATTGAACAAATGACTTAACCAAAATAAATACCACAATATTTTTAAACATAGGCTGGTAGTTGCAATGTATTTTCAAACCAAACTGTTGGTCTTCAATTGATAACCTATAGTCTACACCTCAAAATGTATTGTGCAGTGCTATTCATTCGTAACGTACGACACAAAATCATCCCGTTACAACAAAAAATATTATGATTTACCTATCTTACAATGCAATTCCAAAACAAGTGTCTTCAGATATCCTAACACAAATCAATGATTAATTGTCAACATCGCTACCAAAAATTCTAACCAAGTTAAATCAACTGCCGGCAATGAAATCATGACTCTTCAAAATTCAGCACTGACAAGTCAAGTGATAAATTGATAGTAACTCTTGAAAAGATGTTGAAGTTTAAACAAAGCTTTATTATGTAACAGCACCAATCGCTCTGAAATTAATAGTTCAAATAGCGAAAAGTATAAATTGTGCATTACAAATTATAGTTAACATGACTAAAAATTTCCAGGCTATTTCTCAAAATTCCCTGACTTTTCCCGGACACTTCCCTGAGACCCAAAATTCCCTGATGATTCCAGGTTTTCCCTGTTTTCGAGGTTGCTAGACATCCTGTATTGGTTGTCTGTTCGTAAATTTATTTTACACACGAAACCTATTCATTTGATCTTTATAGCTGTTTGGGTTCAAGAAAGAGCACACAGATGGTGCGCATGACATGGTAAAGCGTGTGAGCAGCACGCAACACCAACAGATAGCAGCAGGTTCGCCGCCTCTAGATCCTGCTTTTTAAAACTTGACTTTTCTCCTATTACTGTCTCGAAACGATACAAATTTGAAATATATTTCATCAAATTGTTTGAAAAAATACTTCAATATTACCATGCAATATTTCTATAGGCTTTTGGAATTACTATCAAGCACATGGAATTACTATCAAGCACATATGGAAAGCATGCATGGACAGTGGGAATACGACATGAAAAGATCTAAGTTTTTAAGTCGCATTTAATTCGACTATCAATCTTCTTATTGTGCATTTCATTTTGAACATCTATAAATTACTACTTTAGCACAAAGATTAGTTTGTAACACATACAACTGCTGTTTTGTGACCACGTAAAATAAAATATATTAATTATTCTACGAACTCTTTGTTATAGCGTATTTTGTACTTGTCTGATGTGTGTCGCCAGTGCACTCAGATTAGCCAACTTAATACTAACTTTTGTTCGTCCATGCATCAACTGATACACAATTTTGTAAATTGCACTTTGTTTTGTATGCGTCAAGTTGCCACTCACTGACTGTCAAAATCTTACCACCTTATATGAGACAGACTATACCAGGGGCATCACGATATTCATATTACATACTATCAAATGTAATTGTGGGGAGCGCTATGAAGATCAGAGAAATTGTGTGGTAAAACACACAACAAATTAAACGTAATTTGGGTTCCATTTAAATATGTTAAAGGAAATAAAACCTAACCTAACTTCACAAAAAGTAATTACAGGGGGAGAGTGTGCCGATACGAGATAGTGTGTTAGAAAAAGGAATTAAGCTCACGTCGGTTCATCCACCCCCTGTGATTCACCTATATAGTGAAGTTAGGTATAATTTGGTTAGGTCTACTGCATTAAGCCCTTCAATTCCCACAGTCAGATGCAACACTATACAGTACAATTAACTACACTTACTTTCCACATGCAAAAACTAGAATATAAATTACCTTTCTCACCCATGTAAGGTGTGAATATAGCTCCTTGGTGATCTATAGCTGGTAACACATGTATAGAACAGTTAACATCTGTTTAATTAGTGTAAACCCCGCAAACACTCCTATAACTGCACAATAATTATAACACTTTACATGGAAACAATTGCAAAGAAACATTTATATTTCCCCTTTGTATTTCTATCCTGCAGGGGTGTCAGGTGTGTCAACCTCACCTCACTCCACGACACACTAATATAACCTAAACTACCCTTATGGGCAGAAAGCGATCTCAACTTGAAAAACCCAAATACCGCGGCCCAAGCTCTTTCCCTTATAAATATCTACAATCAAAATACTATTGTTCATGTTAAAGCAATACAAGTCTTTCGTAAATCGGGGGGTTATTTGCAAATAAAGTCTCTCTACTCTTAATTTCCAAGGTCTTTGATTCAGTATTTATTTTGCACCAAAAAGACTGTTTACAAATACTGATTCTACTTGTAAATGCACATAATAAAAAAATATTAAAATATTTTGCACTCAATTTACATACTGCGTGAGCAGACCCCTTAATTAAGTTCAACACCTTTTGTCCTACACGGTAACTTTCAATAACTGGTGCTCATAAAATTTAATATTAAACCCATGAAAGAGAATCATATCAACGGCGCTTGACGTGCTTCAAAAGTGTTTCAAAAGGACGACAGACTCCGCAGTTACAAGGTGACGACTTAGTTTATGCATTACTAACACTTTAAGTTTGGCATTCATTCAGAATACCATATAGATGATTGCCAGGCCATGTTGGGAGACGTCCTTGCTGCCCAGTGTCAGCTCGCTGTAGACTCCGGCCTGCTCGACATCGTCAACAGGAGAACAGTTGACGGATCGTTCACCTCGGGGCCTCCACGCAAGCATGTGCGGATTTCTTGCACTCGCTAGCATGTAAAATCGCACTGATGCACTTGGAAATATTCTGCGTGTTTAGTCGTTATGCAAAAAGTACGGGCATGCTTCCAGCACTCAAACCACATGAAAAGCTGTTCGCGATAAAGCATGCGTAAGACAAGTTGCAGAGAAATGTTTAAACTTACTTTTCTGGGCTCCAAAAAAATATTCCAAAAAAAAAAAAAAACACAGGGCGCTGGCGTACATCACTGTTACTCAATGTACACTCGAGCCTCATAAAATGGGCAGTTCATTCAACCAGCGTGGCAAAATTCAATGTCACGAGACATCAGTCACAAGTCACGGTCTCACAGTTATTTCCACGATTTTCAGGACGCTCGTATTAAAGTGAATATTACTCGTACATGTGGCTTTTTCACACATAGTACGTCTGCATCAAGTTTAAGTTTCTGAAATACTTGGCCCATATTTCACGAGCAGGAGCTGCGCGCTACAGGCAAACATAGCAAAATCATTTTTACGTTCACTCCAGGCATATTCTTATAATATTCTTTCAACAGTTAATTTGTTTGCTCCCGAAAACGTTACGGCAATGTTCACTTGCTCACGTAACATATGGCACATCACAACTGGGGAGAAATTACGTAGCAGTCCCAGACTGTGAAATGCCTGCCCTACTTCCCGACACTGTCCAGCTCCGCAGTCGAGCACACATTACTCACGGCCGCCCACACACTGCAGCGGACTCCCACACACTGGCTAGGGTGCACTGTCTTAGCCAGGTGACGTCGCGGCCTTGTGACATCCCCAAGGGCCACAGTCGCGACTCTTTACAAAGCAATTAACCAATTAATATCTATTACAAATATCATACACAACAACCATATAAAATATGAGCTAAAATTCATAATAGATTAACACTAAGCAATAAGAGTATTTTTACCGTATAAACTACGTACAGTAAATTACTTACTGGATTAATAAATATACCGGTCGGTATATAACCAAATATAAATACACATAAAAACAGTAAATACGCAGCGCTACCAACTGTGGTGCAAAATTACTAAAACCCATACATTTTACGAGGTGATGATCTATGAATCATCACACCACAGAATACTTTCATTTAACATGTCACATGGAAATAATCACAACGAAACACGTGTAATAGCACTTGTAAATCACAAGCATTCACGTGGTCAAATTCATACAGTATACTATAATCTTGCAAGCTATCAGAATACAACCGTGATATATATATATATATATATATATATATATATATATATATATGTTTTCTACTACTAATATATTTTGTAGTACAATGTAGTATCAAGAAGATAAGCCTTGGAAAAGTCGTCAGAATTAAATTATATTCAGACACTGCTTATTGATTGCTATGGTTTATAGCTGTATAACCTTAGCAGACCAGCAAAAATATACCATGTGACTAACGTTTAGTAAAACAAAGTTTCCATTCCAAGAGGTTTTCTCACATTTAATACACTTCAGCAATTATGTGAAGCCCCAATAAAATTCCTACTAAGTGTGATTAGTAATGACCATATATAGGTATTATTTTCCCATTTTATGGAAAAACCCCTATTCTGGACAATTACCGGTGGAAGACTACACTGTGGACTCAAAGCTAGGTCTAAGCAAGTTTTCCAATGTGTCCAGAGAACTGCAAAGCCACTATATTGTTACAGTAATAAGTTGAGAGTTGAAATGTTTTGGTCTGTGCTGAACAGCACGGTGAAGGTGAAGAGAGGAGAGGATGGAACAGCAGCAGAATGCAAGGATGGAGAAAACAGGAGCGACTCGAGAAACCCTGTCTACCAACTGCAATGTCTGTTACATTTCCTACGTGCGAGGATCCAGATGACTCTGCTGGGAATTGAACCCAATTCACCTTGGTGGTAGGTGAGTAACTTAGTCCATCCGACAGACACCCACAGCCCCACCACTACGGTGTTAAAGTAATGATTTTCTATATCAAAACCAAGGTAATTTACTGTCTGTTATTCAGTACAGCAATCACGCATGCAAGAATCATGTATATTACTGCTTATGGTTACAAATGTTTTTACACACGCATGTGCGCACACACACATATATAAATAAATAAATAAATATATATATATATATATATATATATATATATATATATATATATATATCCAAAGCATAACAAAGAAATAACAAAGAAATCAGATGTATTAAGACAAGGACATTATCACAGTAATAACTTGTGATAGTTAATTTGTGACTGTAATATTTGACCAAAAAATTAATAAATTGTTGTCATACAAGTTCTCAAATTATAAAAGGAACACAATGGAAAAATGTTTTTTATATACCAATGAGGCAGTTTTAAAACATCAAAAACATCTTTTAACGTCTCATTTTTACAAGAGTACTCACCTGTTGATACAGGAAACAGACTCTCGTTGTTGATCTGAGACTCAACCCAGTCCATGAGCAATGAGACGTACTGTGGAGCAGGTAAAGCTGCTGGCTTCTTATACTTTATTCCATCTGCCCATAAATATTCAAACTTTGGCCCGCCAGACATTGTGGGACAACTTTCATTGGTGCAAAATTCTGACACAGTGCCATAGATCAAATTGATGCGGTTGAAAAAATCCACAACTAGAAACAAAAAATATTCAAAACAAACATTCAGTACATCTACACCTTGAAATCATTACTGTGCAGGGATTGTGAAACATCATAATGAAAAACAAAATATAAAATGTAAAATTAGGACAAAAGCTTCAAACAACATAACATTATATTTTCTGTTTGTTTGAAAACCAACAATCAGAAAATCAGGCATGCCAAAATGAATACAATTAAATTGGTTCTTTTATTTCAAAACTAAAAACATTACAACCTTTAAAAACTTTGTTTTCTAAAAATTACTAATATTTGAAAGGAATGTGAGTTTTAAGATGTTGAAATAATTATTTTTACTGAATTTGAAAATTTTTCTTTGTATTAAACATATCACATTACTTCTATAGTATGTCTCATACTTATATTTTCAGTGGGTATCTGGTAAAACAATTTTATATTTATACATTTCTTTACAATGTGACAATTTTTGTTACGTATTTTTATTATCCGTTTCATATAACTTCAGTAAATTTTGACAGTCTTGAACAGAAGTGCAGTCACAATGTATCCCTCCACCATAACTGTTCCTGTCAGTGAGGAAAACAATCTTTGTAAACAAACTACGAATGCAATGGCAATGACTGACTACTTCAATACAGTACATAGGCTACTATAGCTGGTTGCCATTCCAACTGTTTCAATTCTGTTATGACCACATAACATACTTGTTGGTTTTGTTTATTTTATTGGTGGGGTGGGGAAACACTAGTTTAATGTCTTTTGGGAGATGCAACTGTTTTTCGCAGTTCTTCTTATGAGAGTGGCGATTGGAACTTATTGTTTTGATGATGAAGTGGAAAATTTTGTTTGTATGGAAATAACATTCAATTTACTATAATTTACTATAGTTTTAACAGCATCAAAAGAAATAAATGTGTCACTGTTCATATTAATGTGAGAAATACTCAACACAAACCTCCCATAAGAACAAAACACAATAAAAATGTCACTGTTAATACCAATGTGCGAAATGCAGGTCGTAAACATTTTCAGAAAATTTAACTTCAAACGTAAAAATAGTTTTAATAAAATAAATGAGGGAAAAACAAGGTTTTTAAAAGGCCAAATACATTAAAAACATTCTAACAACAATTTAAGAAAACATTATTTACAAAACACACACACTTACTGTTCACTTTATAATTCTTAAACACATGGCAAGCTTTGGATAATTACATGACTAAAATCACTTTAGTCGGCCACTGATACAAAATAATTTATTTGCTGACTTATTCAATTAACAAAACATTTGAGCACTTTCTTTAAACCAACAAATTTGAACTTCACAATGTAAATATTTTTCGCTCATGCTTCACAATGGTAATAAAATAGCGGACCATAGTACACAACAAACCCTTCCACAAAGTTCCACAAACACGTGTCGATAATTCATTTCACTGAGGAGAACTTCTAACAAGGCACGTACTATGAACTACATTGAATGAAATATGAAAATCGCAAATACCAAATTAATTAACTGCACATATAATATTCCAACACCACCAGCAAGGAATTTTTGCATATACAATATATTTAGGAAACGTGTATAAACTAGGGCATGTGACTAGTGACTGGAAAAGAGGTAGAATGATATAGGACACCTATGGTCCATCTCAAATAATAAGGGCTGTAGAAGCCCTTAAAGATGGAGGGCGACAAGCATATTACATGGGATATTATGCAATGTACTTGAGTTAGAGGAACACAAATTGGTATATGGATTAATTAAACCAAGATCTTGGATAAAAGGAAGGTACGGTACGTCATACACACCCCAATCATGTAAATAATTGCATGCAACTTTGACACAGTGAGGTTAAATTGATTGTGAATACCATTGGATAAAGCAGGAAGTCGTAATTAGCACAAAAGGCACCATTGTTGTAACACTCTAGGAACCACAGTTTCCATGTAACACGCAAATGAAGGGTACAGTGGTAGCAAGGCCATGGTCTGGTGGGTAGGCAACATGTCCTGCACCTGGTGGTAAACACATGTTGGTGGTATGATGCACGATGTACCACGTCACAGCCAGTTCCCCTTTCCCTCCTCCTGAGCAGTGTAGTTGCCCACTCCGTCTGCCCGAGCGGCCTGTTATTTGCAGCCTGTCACTGCTCCAATTTACTAGGTACTGCAGACATGAACATGGACGAGTACACAAGTTCTGAAATGACTGACGTGGTTTTGGTGTATGGTGAAGTGAGCGGCAGCTGCGCATGTGTACAGGCAAAGATACCCTGCATGACGTCAGTCCAACCACCAAACATTCGCACACCTTACACAGCGACTGTGGGGAAACAGGCACGTTTCAGCATCAATGTGGACCTAGTGACTGAGAACTGTCCTTACTCTGCAGTTTGAGGAGGCGGTCTTAGTGAATGTGTGGACAACGCTTTGACAAGCACCAGCGCGATCGCATGGAGAATGGATGCATCAAATGGCACAGTATGGTGATTCCTCCATGAACAACTGCTGCAACCATACCATGTGCATAGGGTACAAGCAATGGGGCCAAAAGATGCATAATCTTTGCTTTTCTGCCTTCTTGCTAGAATTTTTCAGGTGGTTCATAAAGCAGTGTAAAAATTATACTGATTTCCCAGCAATTGTAATGTTTACAGACGAAGCCACACTCGCACAGGAAGGCTTTTGCAACAGCAGAAATATCCACATGCGGGACGACTCCAACCAACATGCAACTGAAACTAGAGGCTACCAGCACCGCTTTGTTATCAACATTTGGGCCCGCATAGTGAGGGACAATGTTAGTGGCCTATTCTTGTTGCTGAATCGTGTGTCAGGATTTCAATATTAACATTTCCTGCAGTTCCGATTGCCACTGTTACTGGAGGATGTTCCACTTGCCATCAGAGAGTAGATGTGGCTACAACACGATGGTGCACCACCCCATTTCACCATGATTATTCGTGATCACCTCAACACAGCGTATTCCACTTGCTGGATAGGATGGGGTAGGCCTCGTGCTTAGCTGCCACGCTTCCTGGACATTACACCATTAGACCTCTGGCTGAGGGGATTTCTTAAGGTGTGTGTGTATGAGACACCCATGGCATCTGAAGAACACCTGTTAGTGAGGGTTATGGCTGCTTGCGATCAAATGCGAGACACACCAGGAGTTTTTCAATGCGTCCGCCACTCTTTACTATGCCGCATGAACTACTGCATTGACATTGGAGGGGCATATGCCAGAAATTTGTTGTGAATTTCGTTGTGATACACAATCTGCATAATCTGGAATGATTACTGTGCATGGTCTGTTGTGTTGACAGTGCCTTCCATACTGATGACGCATTGCTACGTCATGGAATTTTCATATGTTACACACATTAGTACAGAGTCACGCTGGCCCATTAAGTCAATATCACTACTCGCAACTTATCATAACACCGACTGCACTGTATATCACACATCCTCACTGGACGCACCAAACGTATGTTTATCACGTATACTGTCACAGTTAGCCAGTGTAACCAACATACCATTTTCTTTGTTTCTACTCTGTGCTGCACAATCTGCCACCTACACAGCTACACCTTGGTGTAACACATTTCTTAATGCTGATCTGTTTGCAACGTGTTTGATTCCTGGCCATACTCATTCAGCAAGGAATACCCGCTGTATTCCTTCGGGTGCAAGAAGGGTTGCCTACTCACAAGCCTATGGTATTGCTACCACTGAACACACAATTTACAATTTAGCAGAAAATGGTGGGTCCTAGAGTATTGCAACTAGAGGAACTTATTTGCTAATTACGACATTATGCTTCATCCAATGGTAGCCACAATCAATTTAATCTCACTGTGTAAATTTTGCATGCAGTCAAAGGGTGTAAACCTCTATTATTTACATTGCAAGGATGTGTGCAACATAACATTCCTTCCTTTTATCCAAAATCTTGGTTTAATTAATCCATATACCAATTTGTGTTCACCTAATAAAAGTAGGTACTTTGTATAGTATCCCACGTAGTAAGCTTGTTGCCCTCTGCCTTTAAGGACTTCTACAGCCCTGATTGACATGGACTATGGGTCTCCTATATTGTTCTTCCACTTTTCCGCAAACAAATCACGTGCCCGAGTTGGTACACATGTTTCCTAAACACGTTGTAGATCAATTATGACGGAGAGCTTAATGGCAATGGCATTTAACCAGGTGGGTGAAGACAATAGACAAGGGAGACTGGTGGAGACATTTCACATAACCGTAATGTTCACATACTCTACCATAATATTTCTAAAGGTTTTTAATGCTCTTGCTGTATAACTCAGAAAAATTGTACATTAGTCTATGAGCATAATTTTAACCATAAATGTTGTAATTATCATTAAATCTCTACATTATAATTTTTAATGCAGAGTACTATTATCTTCTACAATCATCGTAACGACAGCCAACATAGTAACACACATCCCACAATCACCATCAGCCGACACAGTATTTCGCAAATGGGTGCATTTACTGTTTACATGCTGTGTAGATTGGTCACAATGTCTCTCAAATTTTACTAAGTTATACACAGAGTATGTATCATTTGTACTTAAAATTTCAACACAGTGTAACTTCATGACTTCTGATAACTGGTAGCCATCCGGTAACAGTATGTGCCATGTACTCTTTACTCCAATCTAAGAGTGAGATGCAGTATAGTTTTCAAATAATATATTTTCCTAGAACTCCTTAATGTTTATTAACTATATTGTTTATCATCTTGAACTTGATAAAACTATAAACAATTATCATAATAATTATTTCTTATAAAACTAATTTTTATAAATCACTTTAAAAAAAACTTTTTTTATTATTTTACTTAATAGAACTAAGCAAATATCTTCTTAATAGGCTTGTAACAATTTCATTGGATTTGTCAGAATGAACAGATTTCATTACTTTATAAATAACAATGTTGTTGATCTTAAAGCATTCATGACCATTGATGTTATTCCTGGATTATGAGCAGCTTCAATTATACTCCCAAGTTTGGAAATTTCAATTCTTAACCATCTGGAAGTAAAAAATAAAATTCCACAGACAACAATCACTGGATTTCTTTGATAATATTCTCCAGCTGTATCCCTTTATAAACCAAAGCATCATTTGGAAATGAAATTATCACCTAGAGGAATGTCACATTTAATACTATTATAAATATTTCAATTTCTCCTTGTTATGTTTAATCTATTGGTGGAAATGGTTGTCTTTCGAAACTTTTGATACTTTTATAAGTCATTAATGCCCAAAATATTTATTTTATACTTTATTATTGGGAAAAAAAAAAAAAAAAAAAAAAAAAAAAAAACCCTGAGTCAGATTGCTTATTGCAAAAAAAAAAAAAAAAAAAGTTGAGAATGCAAGAAATACGAAGAAAGTTTCACCTTTAATTCACAAATTACTTGATTACTGAAAAATAACATAGAATAAGTAACTAAAGAAAACAAAAGTTTACAGAGATAATGGTTTCTATAACTATAGAAATGTTGGATAATGACAACAAAAACATCACATGAAAAATAATTATTTAAAGATACTCTATATTCAGAAACAACCACTAAAAGAGTTCATAGATACAAACCTTGAAAACGAAACTTTCGAGAAACAGAATGCTGTTAGTACAAAAACACAGATAATAATATATTAATTATATATGAAAATATTTAAACAAAAAGCTTTATATATTTATTAACAAAAAAAAAGTATTTTTTAAAACACTTGTAACAGGTTACTGACCTGTTCTCTCATTGTAGTTCTCAGTAAATACCAATGGACTAGCTCAGCGTGAGTTGGAGATATTGAATACGTAATAATGAAAGTTTGTTGATACCAGGATTGCCAAAAAATAAAAGAATAAGTTAAATGTTTACTGGAGATTTATTGTCATCCGGCAAAACAATTGACACTCGCAGTTGAAAAAAAAAAAAAAAACAGAATTGCAGCCTTTACAAAACAAAGCTTCTTACTTCGAGAGTTACGAAGACGTGAGAGAATTGTTACTTTTCTCTCACGGCACCCTATTGACTCCTCGCACCGACGGAAAATAAATTTAATAGATATCTGAAATGTCCGAAATACAAAAGAAGATTAAAGTCACGGGTGCTGGTCGGTGGGAGTCACGTGATCACACGCTGCAGGCTATCCAACTGACAGCTGACAAATGATTGTGCTGCGACGAACTGTTGTGATACGCGAGAAAGGTCGCGCTTCCTTATATATTGGTAGAAAGTTTCCTCATTGAAAACATATTGTTTTCAAGCAGTCGGTCACGTCAGCCAAAGGTGACCTGTGTTGTTTTCCTTGTTTCACCATGTTGTGCCTTGCGGTGGCGAATGTTTTTAGTTTACTAACCCAGTGAAAAGGAAAGGATGCGCTATCGTTGTTGACGTCTGTTGTTTAAGTCTGTTACTACTGATGAAATGAGGAAAGAAAAATAACAAATTTGGAAAAACACGAAAATTTATGAAATACAAATAAGTTGTCATTGCCACGACCTTTCAAATATTCCATGAATTACTATCATTGACTGTAATATAGACAATTGAAATACTTCTCGAATATACAAAATTTATATATATATATATATATCTCTCTCTCTCTCTCTATTATAGAGAGAGGAGAGAGAGGAGAGAGAGAGAGAGAGAGAGGAGAGGAGGAGAGAGAGAGAGAGAGGAGAGAGAGAGGAGAGAGAGAGGAGAGGAGAGAGAGAGAGAGAGAGGAGAGAGAAGGAGAGAGAGGAGAGAGAGAGGAGAGAGAGAGAGAGAGAGAGGAGAGAGAGAGAGAGAGAGAGAGAGGAGAGGAGGAGAGAAGGAGAGAGAGAGAGAGAGAGAGGAGGAGAGAGAGGAGAGAGAGAGAGAGAGAGAGAGAGAGAGAGAGAGAGAGAGGAGAGAGGAGGAGAGAGAGAGGGGAGAGAGAGAGAGAGAGGAGAGCTGCAATGCTACATTACCCCCCTCGGTTTGGGAAAGATTTCAAAGAAACCTGTCCCAAATCGAAACCTACATAAATGTAGTGCATCAAGGCTGGACTGCAATTCCATCTCGACAATTTAACAGTTTACATGGTTATACATCCATATACAAAGTTCAAGTCACAATAAAATACATCCCATTACCAATTAATCGTAACATGATACAAAATTTTAGTCTACATAACCTGTTTCTTTTCACTTAAATACAATAGTACATTCACTTTCAGTTTTTGTTTACATGATCATACACTTCACATACAAATTTTCCATCAAATTAATGAGAATTAGTTACAAACATTTAGTGCACATCATCTATCTCTTTCAAAACATGATTCATTAGTTGCTTTCAACACTCTATACATAGTTAACACAAAATTCCTTAAAATTACAATAATCATATTTAAAAATATTGTTCGCAGTATTTATGTATTTTATTTGAAAATAATTTATCTAATTTTAATACGTGTAGTTTAAACAACACAGATTTAATTAATTTAAAGTTTCTATTTTCCATCTAAAGTTGAGGTGGTACTTACTACACATGCCATGTTGCTTCTAGGTTTGCTCAATATTACTTTAATTCCTTGTTTGGATTAGCACACAAAAAAAATAAGGTGATCCAGGCCTGCCCCAAAAACTATAAAAACCACTGCCACATTTACATTAAACATCTTAATATCTAGGTCAGTGTTAACAAAAAGGGACACAGCTCTGTCACACCCAAAAACTTACTCTTATTGTTTAGATCCAAGTACATTATACACACTGGTGCAACCTTTCCACACTATGTTCTTAAAACTAAAAACACACCACCACCTCAACCTTTATTCGTTGTCAAAAAAGAAAAACTTCTCATGTTAATTATAACCTTTGATACACTGTTAAATTTAAATAATTTCCATTTACTTCAAAACTATCCTTCTATTGCAAAAAGGATTATATTTTGGACATCATTACGGAAGCAATATAAATAATACCCATTTTACACAAGTTAGCACTCCATCATTGTAATAACATACAAATTTAAACTATGTTTTCTTGGTTTTCAAAATTAATCTGTAACATACCTCAACATTTTTTTAAATCAACATGTAATACGCATCAACATACGAGCAATCTTTCTTGAGAATGATTAAAATACATTTACAAAAATCAAACAATAGTTCATAATGCTTTTTCATTAGGACACAAAACATACTGTGCTTTGATGTAATTAAAATACACCCTTACTTTCAATTACAATAATATAATGAAATACAGCATTATACACTTAATTTAAGCTTGTCATCCTCCAAATTAAATCTTTATGTTTGATGTATAGGTAGAGCCAATTATGAAACTTTTTATCACTCACAACATGATTCGTTAACAAAGTTATACACAACTATACATACATTATACAGTTTCTTACTGCATTTTAAATTATCAATTTTAATAATCATTTAACTTTCCAATCCCTTTCATATTAGAAAACCTCATAATTGTACGTTTATATTGTCTTGCTCTTCTTCACAAAGACCATTACTTCACTCAATTATATGATGTTCCATGAACAGTGTTACCCTCGGTGAAAATGTCATGATGGCAAATAGTTATTCCAAAATAAATTTAATTTATGAAAGTAAAATAAATTCTTCAGATTAATCATAATAGGCCTAACTAGCCTTAAGAAATTTAACTGCAACAAAATAATTACGTTACTTTCTGTTAACAATACAACTCCCAAGTTCAATTACAAAAGTTAATACATTACAAACTAACATTAAATGAATAAACACTAATAGAATCAAAACAAATTACCTCAAATTTGGTATCGCCCTAAACTCATCAAGGTTTGTTAACCTACATAATTTATCTAGTATGATCTTACATGAAAATTACAATTACAAGTAGGCCTACGTAGTTTATACCTTTACATGTATTATTAAATAATTACGACAATGTTGTCTCGTTTACACACCATAACACAAACATTAGGTTACATCGCACAATATCTTACAATTTCATGTTATTCATAAATATCAGGGCCGCAATGAGACATGCCAGTTGGCATTGTGTATTTACATACATTGTAACCTACTATTGATTCAACTTTAATTTATATAAAAAAAAAACATTATACATAATAATTACATATGAATTGACACTATTTAATCATATTAGGCTATATGAAATCACCGACTAGGTATACTGTGTTTCTTCTTTCTCTTCCTCTTCATTATCACTTTACACAATTTTCTCTTCTTCCTAATACATTTCCTCATAACATATTTCACAATTTCTTTACACCTGAAACTACATTTGTTTTTTCTCTTGTAAGTATTCTTTACACCCCCTTAATCATGCCTTGTTTCTCTTTTACAGTTTCTTTTCTGAATAACTCACAAATCTTAAAAGAGTTTGGCACTTTAACACATTTCCCACTTTGTTCAACAATGTCCCTATTACATTTACCTAACACACAACCATATTTTTCCGTATTTAACTCCTCACTTTCAAAATTATACTTTGCTACTATGGTTGTGGTATCAGCAGTGGCACAAAAAATACAAATATTTGAAAGTTCCCTCTTTTGGTGAAAAGTAACAGCTGAACCTAACCTAAAATTAAATTCACTGAGGATTTTACGGGGATTAAACCCCCAAATTTTCTGTTGTACTACATGCATTTCATTTGCCTCAATTTCTAAATTATGGCAGTTGTACTCTACAATTTCTACTTTATTTTGACTATCATGCTCTACACTGTCTATTTTACTTTGGCAATTTGCAATTTTGCTTTGATCTTTTACAACTTTACTTCCACTACTAAGCAAATTTGGCAGTTCTACAGAATTGTTTACACCCTGACTTGCATTAGTTACACATTCTTCCCTAACCTCTGTCGATTTGACATGTAGGGCAATCTTTAATTCTGAAACAACCTTTGTATTACTGTCTAATTTACTCTGCATATTGTTTATTGTCAATTTCAAATTGTTAAAGTCAGTTAAATGCTTGTCAAATTTCCCTTGAAATTCCTGAGATTTCGCCCTTTGTTCTGTAGCTAGTTTTATGAGCAAGCTTAATTGCTCACTAATTCCAGGTGCTTCTGTTCTCCGAGTTTCCCCATTTGTATTTTCAAGACCTGAACCATTTCCAAGACTGGAACCTGGAGGGCTCGCTACCACATTGGACATGATGAACTACTTTAATATTTAACCTGTATTATTACACTAGGGCACAACCAGCCTAAAGTAAACAAACAACAAAAAAATAAAATATATATTCAAATAGTTTTAGCAAAAAAACATGACGTTTCTAATTTACAATCTTGCAAAATCTAAGTTTATTGGTACCTAAATATCTGTTCGTTAAATGGAAACTGTGGGCGGTGTGTCAACTGGATTCTGTTGTAGGAAGTTGGTTGACTTAGTTTCACTCACCCTGGAACACGAGTTATGAAAACTCTGATGCGCCGGTGACAGCTGGGTTGGCAGGTTCTTGAATGAATAATTGATGATGATGAATGTCAGCACTCCGCACTTCACGTTGCAGGGGACATGTAGAAATCCAGGCCGAAACGTCGGGCACCACTTGTAACAGGTTATTTTCTTCTTCTCTCGCTGTAGTTCTCAGTAAACACCAACGGACTAGCTCAGCGTGAGTGGGAGACTTCGACTACGTAATAATGAAAGTTTGTTGATACCAGGATTGCCAATAAATAAAAGAAGAAGTTAAATATTTACAGGAGATTAATTGACATCTCGGCAAAACAATTGACACTCCCAGCTGACAAAAAAAAAAAAGAATTGCAGCCTTTACAAAACAAAGCTTCTCACTTCGAGAGCTACGAAGACGTGAAAGAATCGTTACTTTTCTCTCACGGCACCCTATTGACTCCTCGCACCGACGGAAAATAAATTTAATAGATATCTGAAATGTCCGAAATACAAAAGAAGATTAAAGTCGCGGGTGCTGGTTGGTGCGAGTCACGTGATCACATGCTGCAGGCTATCCAACTGACAGCTGACAAACGATCGTGCTGCGACGAACTGTTGTGATACCCGAGAAAGGTCACGCTTCCTTATATATTGGTAGAAAGTTTCCTCATTGAAAACATATTGTTTTCAAGCAGTCGGTCACGTCAGCCAAAGGTGACCTGTGTTGTTTTCCTTGTTTCACCATGTTGTGCCTTGCGGTGGCGAATGTTTTTAGTTTACTAACCCAGTGAAAAGGAAAGGATGCGCTATCGTTGTTGACGTCTGTTGTTTAAGTCTGTTATTACTGATGAAATGAGGAAAGAAAAATAACAAATTTGGAAAAACACGAAAATTTATGAAATACAAATAAGTTGTCATTGCCACGACCTTTCAAATATTCCATGAATTACTATCATTGACTGTAATATAGACAATTGAAATACTTCTCCAATATACAAATTATACATATCTACTTGCAATGCTACACACTATACAGATAACGATAATGATTATATTTTGATATTCCCTAAATATTAATCTCGTTTATTACAATTATAAGACAAATAAGTCATTCAAATGTTGGCTGAAAATACTACAATATAATGAAATCTATTTGCTAGAAATAATATAAGTTACATGAAAATCATTGGTGTCTCTAATGAATACACCAGAAAGAAGATCATCAATAAATCATGGAAAGGAATACATCTTGATGAATGATAGAAATTGAACTGATAAAATTGTTAGTTATAAGTTATATGTGGTAAACCAAATACAAGAAATAAAATTACTAGATGTAACAACAAAATTAGAATTATAAATAATTTATATTAAACATGTTTATATTTCACAGTTAATTCAGTAAAAATTCTTTACTTAATGAACATTTTGATTCCTCATTCAATTAGGAATTCTGAGAATTACGGAAAATTAATAATACTTTGAGGATTAAATAATTAAAATTTACTTGAAATGCATCATCCAGAATACAACCATCCTTTTAAAAACTAAACAAAGATTATAAAGTGGTGATCAAAGTGAATAAATTAAGCAACGCTTGAAAAAAATCATATTATTTGTAGAGACCATACTGTAGCGAGAGTTGGGGGTCCGCACATGATAAGTTAAACTTGAAAGGACTATAGATTCCTTTGCGGACCCTCTGTTTTAACAACAATCTCAACCAACCTACTCCAATATGATTATATAAGCTTTGAGTGTGCTTCCCCCGCCCCCAAGTGGCAGCCAGCGGCGGAAGAGAGTCCACTTCTGTGCGGGAGCGAACACTGATTGCAGATGTCAAGTGTCCAAGGAGCTCTGGCCTGTCTACGATCGTCATAGCTGATTCATTGGTGAGCATAACCGCGGCAAGCAGTAGGGTGGAAATCCCTTTCTCGAGAACTCGTAAAACTCAATAAACGTGGCAAGGATAGGCTATTAGAGAATTTTATCTAGCGTATCGAAGTAAGAGTAATCGTAAAGTGCATTGACATAGACTTTTTAATATCTGTATCCTCCTTAAGAGTATTGTATCTTACCAGTTATTTATGTCAAGCATTTTTTGCCCATTTTGTATATTGCGTTATATTACTGATTCCTTAGTAATAGTAATAAAAGAGTTTCTTAAGAAGTTATCTATCACTGCTCTACCATCTAGTGAAACCCTTTAGGCAACCCTCGCCCAGTTGTGAACATTATGAGTAAAGGAAAGGAAATAATCAGTAGACTTGCAGCAGGACTTATAGGTATCAGAGAGAGGGTTGTTACACTGGTGAAGTTGTGGTCTTTCCCTCCCTCTCGTTGCCAAGCAGTAAACTCCACCACGCACGTAAATTCATTAGTTAAATTAGACGTTCACAGCGAAAAACACACGACAGAACCTCACGCTATCTACAACGCGCATAGGTATTGCGCATCCCCCTTTTGCACTATTAACAGTACAATTAATTACACTGTCTAGCTTTTACCAGTTATTAATGTATCCGCTTGCATCGCAACGTCTACAAAACAGCGTAGGAGCACGCGAGAGCGAACAGCTGTTAGCTTCCAAGCGGCCAAGGCCAGCGTGTGGCGCACGTCACTTGCGATAGGTCAGTACAAGCCACGTGTGCTAGTCAGTGTAACCGCACAACAGACCTTGCCACGGAGCAGCTACATTTTGCCCTCCCTTTTCCCCAGAATTGCTTTTACTTTGTATGTGTGTCTGTAATGCATGTATGAACCACTTATAGTTACATGTAGGGACATCTGTTCCTTTTTACCAGCTGGAGACACTTCACTTATATTGGCGTATTTTAGAAGTGTTTCTCTATATTCCTTCTCTTTGTAGTTTGTTTTAGATATAAGTTTACACTAGTGCACGGCACAAGTCAATACATACACCACAATTTAGTACATGGAAACACCTAATTCTAGGAAATTATCAGCTATTACTAACCTTCTTAAAATTGTTTCTCTCATCACTAGTGATATTGAGAGCAGGCTAGACACACGTGACCAACAGGACAATCAAGCACAGTGTGCCGAAACACCCATTCTTACTGACACACCCCCAACTACACATGATACCGATCACTATCACTCGTCCTCAATATCACCAGAATTTTTATGATTCCCTGAATACAACCAAATCTCTACAACCTCCTACCATCACCCCCGCACACCGCAAACACCTCCATCCACCCACTCGCACACTCCCTTACCTATCATCCCCGCCATGGACAACCCCCTTGCAGTGAAAATCATTGTTTCCCACCCCGACAGACCATCCACCTTCACCGGTGCACACAACGAAGACATCGCAGAATTTTTAGAGGAATTTGAGTCGGTAGCTGAAAACAATCACTGGGACGCACCTGAAAAATGTCATAGACTCTAATATTGTCTTCAAGGACTGGCCAAACATACATTCTTTAACATAAATCACAACAGGCCAAAGCCTATCACATGGGTCGAATTGAAACAAACCCTTTGAGGCATGTTTACATACCCCACAGACACTGAACAAATAAGGCATCTACTGTACAACAAAAAACAGGCAATCGGGGAAGACATCTTTTCCCACGTTCAAACCATGCAATTCTATTGCACCAAATACCACCCCAACATGACAGATCATGAGTTTCTTAGTCCTCTGGCATTCCCTCCTTTCTTCTATTGCCGATAAACTCATCGACCACCTCCAGGACATGTTCACAGCACTTTGGCGTATCGATATAGCGATGTTCAAATATTCTCAAACATTCACATAAGGGCACTCACACCCCGATTCAGCCAAACTCGAGGCTGAAATCACCAAACTTAAACAAGAGGTCACGCAACTAACCCTTCAGCAACAACAGACAACAAATGCACACCCCTCCCAACCTTCCCGCCTAAAACAGTTCAAATCCAACCATTATCAGCCACAACGAGGACAGCCCACACCTCCGCGGGCATACGTCACGAACTACACCCCTCGCCACACGTACCCACAATAAAACACATTCTAACACTTACATGGCATCCCGGACCTCACAACCTTCGACGACGCACTTTCAACCATGAAGCACATCCACATTCCAGGGTAACTTCCACAACAGACCCACATTATTCCCTCAAAATTCATACAACACCAGAAACAATCAGTTCAGCATACAGGGACAACAATACTATAACGCATCAAAAAACTACTGAACGAGGGGGTGAACCACACAACCCCTATTGACGTCAATCAAAAAATTCATGGGGCATGTAACACTATTTTTAATAAAATTGTACGTAACAGAACATATGCGGAAATAGCTAAATTCAATGCTTTCAGCAATATTCCGTCCCGACTACAAACACCACAACAGGACGCTGTCAAACCACAACAAATAAACACAATGCCGGGGCGATACACAGAACATCTGACCAGCACATTTCCCCTGCAACAAACACCGCACCGCATAAACAGACATCACAAGGCCACCTCCCACAACATTTCCGCGTTGGCAGTGCAACCACTTCCAAGAGGTAGGTCAGACAAAGCAAAATCCAAACAAAAAAAAACAGAAACCACCAGTGTTTGCAAGGGCATCTCACATTCCGCAACTGCCGAACATACACAAGCAGCCGGCAAGGCCAGTTACCATGGGCGCCGATAGAAATACTTCTAAACACCACTCCATATGAGCACAGCCGACTTCGCATGACAATTGCAGATGCGACCCCCCCCCCCAACCACGCACAACACACCGATGTTGCCAAACCACTACTGCCACACAACCTTCATGGCACCGTTGCCACATCTACACCTACACCTCACTCCACATAGGAAGTCATCGGACCACGCAGCCTTAGACAAGCCCCCTGCGCCTTATGCCTGTACGTCAGTCATAAAGCCAAACACACTCTTCCCCAATCAACACTTTTAATTTTCAACCAATATTGGGGAACGTTTTAGGCATTTCAAACGTAAATTTGAACTTACTCTACACATTGTCAGAACCACTCACCAACACAACACTGCACGACATTCACTAACAACACCTTTCACAACATACAGCGGCCAGCATGCGATGATGAATATGTGTCTCAGAATAACACACTGAGCAAGTTTCCACCCTGTACAACTCCCAACGTTAACAGAAACAGTACTCACACTTCAACTCACCACCAAACAACAAACACAACTACAACACCCCGCTTATTAGTAAAAATAAAAGGCATTAACTACTATGCACTACTGGACACCGGCTGTTCACACAGTAGCATAGCCAGTACGCTTGTTGCAGATAAACATCTTTTCCCCCTCTGGGAAAAAATTACACATCAGTCGGGGCGACAAGTGTCCTCACGTCCCAAAAGTTTGAAACTTAAGTGAAATTAAATATTTCAGGACACATATACCACCAAAAAATTTTAGTTGTAGACAATCTGCAAGAGGATCTAATACTTGGAGTCAATTTCATTAAACACTACGATGTAATTCCCATTTTGAAATATGACACAATGCTAATACACGGACACAACCCCAACAAGACAGTACAAGTCCCACTACACCTCACATCAGTCAATACAGAATTTTAAACATCAATCGAACACAGCATCATTAAACTCAAAACATTTGACACCGAAACCACCACAACACCCCATGTTAATTTAAACTTAACAAACAGTCAGGCAGCATCCATTCAGAATATTATCAAAACATGCAAAGACAGAATTGCCAATTCGATTTTGGAACTCACAGAAGCCAAGGATTTCAAAATTAAATTAGATCTTTCCACAGATAAACCAGTTACGACACGCCCTCATAGGATTAGTCCTAAGGTCAGGGATGATCTATTAAAACAGATAAAAGACACGGTCGACGCTGGAATAATCCAAGGAGCTGACTACTCAGCACCGTCTCTTGTCATATTTACGAAATCCGGCGTCCTGCGATTCTTCACTGACTTTCGAAAACTGAACCAATATTTTACTAGGGTTCAATATCAGTTACCCCGCACTGAAGATATTTTAAACACCTTTTTAAATTCAGCTTACATCACTAGCTTACACTTATTTTCTGTATTTTACAGCATCCCAGTCAGGGAACAAGACAGGCATAAATTAGCATTTACAATTGATGGCATAGGCATCTTCCAATATAAAAGAATGCCCATGGGGTTAAGCACAAGTCCCCCCAATATTTCCAGATGTTTATAAATATACTTCTAGGACCCCTCCAATGGCCCGTGG
Source organism: Dryococelus australis (assembly GCA_029891345.1). Taxonomy (NCBI): domain Eukaryota; kingdom Metazoa; phylum Arthropoda; class Insecta; order Phasmatodea; family Phasmatidae; genus Dryococelus; species Dryococelus australis. The sequence continues at coordinate 90,892,026 of CM056994.1, forward strand.
CTATCGCGTACATTGACGACATATTTATTGTTGGCAACACATTCAAAGAACACGTGCAAAACATAATCAAGGTATTTGAAAGGTTCCGCCTATTTAACGTCAAAGTTAACACAAAAAAATGCACGTTTGCGGAGCAAACAGTTTAAGTCCTTGGCCATATCATCACACTTAGCGGCATATCTACAGACCCCGAGAAGGTAGCGGCCATTGTCAAAATATCACCCCCCCCCCCCTTTCCGTAATGTCAAACAACTCCAAACTTTTCTAGGCACGTCCTCATATTTACGCCGCTATATACGAAATTACACATCAATAGCTCTACCACTTATCTACCTCACGAAAAACCACACCCCCTTTAAATGGACAGAGCAACAAGTCACTGCCTTTTCACAGTTAAAAACAGCAATTTCACAAGCCCCCATTCTCCATAAATTCCATGAAGACCACGACACAATCCTAGCATGTGACACTAGCAATGAGGTAGCAGGCGGGGCCCTTATCCAACTAGATCCCTAAACTAAGGAAAGAAAAAAATAATCGCTTTTGCGTCAAAGAAATTTTCACCCCAGGAGGAAAGATGGAATACAACGGAACAAGAACTTAGGGCAGTTTGATACTTATGTACACACTTTCGGTAATATTTATATGGCTGACGTTTCATCATCTAGACAGATCATGCCAGTCTACATTATCTCCGGTCCATGGCTGATCACAACGTCCATATACAGAAAATGGCTATCGAGCTTAGTGAATATGATTTCGAAGTCCAAATAGTAAAAGGAAAACTAAACATCCTCCCAGAAGCCCTTAGTTGCATGCCCACCGCACCCCCAGTACCCATTCACCATACTGTAATTAACGACGACATATTCCAAATTAAAGAGACTATGGTAACTTGTACTTCTTTATTTAAAGCTTTCACTGAAGCCGTTTTACAAAATGCCGGCAAAGCCAACGAAATCAGGAATGCGGTGACAAAATACATTAGAAGACATTGGGATGATATTAAATAAAAGGAAAAGGACAGAATCGCCTCTGAAATAGTGCACGAAAACATTTTCCTTATGGCCATCATTTGTAAAATCATTACCACATTATATAAAGTCAATATTGAAATTATTAAACAAGATTGCCAAACCCCACTCGAAACCACATGCATCGACCCCGTGTTGAAATGTACAATTCTCATCCTTTTGTGCTCAGATCAATTACACTACCTTCCAGTCTACACCCATGCATCAAAATACATCAAAATCGACGCCGATTCCATCTTTTTGTTATGTCCCATCACAGTTAATACCTCCCCTTTCGCAGGCGAGTACGATCGCGATCTGCATATTGTTAAACTTAAACAGGCATTATTACATCCCAACGAAGCAGATACAAAATATCACCGTCTAAGCCGTCGTTACGAACTCAGAGCCAACGGGGAAATCTTTTTATAGTCAACACGTCTCAAGGTCAGTCAAAACTAACCCTTGTCCCACAAATCTATATAAATGAAATAATACAAGCCCACCACGATGCCATATTTGGGGGAGGTCACTTCGGCGCTCTGAAAACACTTGAGAAAATTAAACAATCGTATTACTGGGATATGTCGACTGACATACGAAATTACGTAAAATTGGGTGCCACATGTCAGAAAACCGAAGCGAGCGATACACAACTACCAGGGCAGATGACATTTATCCCACCTCAACTCCTCCTTAAGACTTGGGCTCTTGATGTGAAAGGTACTATCGCACGAAAAAACAAACATATCCTTGTAATGACTGAATAAGCAGATTGTTGTGTCGTAGCTAAACCAGTGCAGTCCATAGATGCTGCGACATGAGCAGACTTTATCAAAGAAGTCATTCTGCAATTTGGCTGTCCTGAGCAGATCCTTACAGATAGAGGAACAAGCTTCCAAAACGAATTAGTAAATCACCTCTTACAGTCACTCAACATAAACTAACCACCACAGCATACAACCCACCTTGTAATGGGCTTGTAGAATCATCAAACAAAATAATTGGGGACCAGCTTACCACCTGCGCTAAGGCTGACCAAATTAATTGGGACCTCTATGTAAATTTTATTCATTTTAACTCCAACACTAGTGTCAACACCATCACAAAATTTACCCCCTTTTATCTCATGCACAGCGTAGAGGCCACCTTCCCATTGCAGGTGGTTAGCAAAGCACATTCGCCAAGTGCACAAGATTGGTGTGAGAAATTCCGAAAGAACAGACACCGCAAGAGTTAACTTGTTACAAGCTCAACAACATCAAACTCGCCAATTCAATAAAACACACACAAAAAGGACTATCAGAGTTAACAACTTAGTTTGGGTATGAAACAGGGGCATCAAAAGGCGTTAACACACCGTTACCGTGGACTCTATAAAGTCACAGAGGTACTAGGGGAATCCACGATTCGTATCCAAACAAATAAAAAATACAGGCACGCCCAAAACCAATATTGTCTGTACCCGGCATACGAAGCCGGCCTATATCCGCTAGAATTATAAGTGTTAGGTGTTATAGATACAAGATTTACTTCTAGATATTAATATTGTTTGAAAGTATGTTACAGTCACTCATCAATTACACCGCAGAAATATAGATAACACACGCCTGCCTCAGTGCCCCCTAAGAAGCCTGGAATTCGCTGAGTCCGGGAGTGTGCAATGCAAAGTGTTACAACGGCCGGCAACGCGAGACACAGCCAGCTTTCCAAGCTGTTCACATGTCACACCATGTCAGGAGCCAGCAACAAACCGGATACTACAGCCCTGCTAACAACTGCACAGCGTGTCTGCGGCGTCACTTAACACGACGTAAACCTGCCAGAGCAGCCTACCACAGTTGGCAACATGTCACGTTCCCCGTGCACCATCTCGTGCAGGGGCACGGTGGGTGTCCTGGCAACCACCACCAAGGACTGCCCCCACAGCACGGAGAGGGGACAGTTCGCCAATCAGCTGGTGGTCACGTGCATGGCGGCTATGGGCGTGATCTTTAAGCCAGTTCTGCTCTGCCAGCCGGCCAAGTACCGCACACATGCTGACATTTACTGGTGGCCCATGCCGGTGAACTTCTACTACGAAGAAAGCCTGCCCATAATATACACAATACCTCTCATGATGCCCCAGACACCTGAAACAACTGCACAATACCTACACGTGGTGTGCCTAAATAATACATCGACGTCATGTGAAAATGCAAAACTGTTGTTTGCTTATGTACAGGTGGTCGAAGAGAGCATTTTACAGGAATTCCTCAACAAGGTTTCTACTCACTCCTGCAAGAAACGGGGTATCCAACTGCTAGGGGATGCAGCCTCATGGTTCTGTAACGTGCTTACTAATAAGCACCTCAGAGCATTTCTTGACAACGATGCTGGGCTTGACACCCAGATCAGTGAATTAACTGATAATGTAAGGGTCACCAACCAGGCTCGTAACGTGTCCGTAAAAGTTGTCAACCAAATAGAACACCAAATAACTAACAAAGTAAACACCTTGTCAGACCATTAATGACATGTCCAACATCCTACGCCAACAACAAACACAAATCAAAATGTACACTACTATTGAAAACCAATTTACATTCTTGTCTACTGTCATATTGCAACTGTTAAATAATATTATCCTTGAACAAGTAGTCCAAACGTATGTACAGTCTTGCCAAATCAACCAGTTGCCCCTTAATGCGGTCAACAAGACCCAATTAATAAACAATTTGCACAAATTGAAACTCCAACTAAACAAATTGGGTCTCACTCGTGCCATCCCCACCAAAGACGTGCTTAAATACTACACAAATAAGTTAGCAGAATTCAGTTTATCCACTACTCAAATGGTCATTAAACTACCAATACCTGTTGTATGCTCACTGCAAATTGGAAAATTTACAATATTATTCCTGTGCCCCATCGCTTTCAAAACCACACCTGCATAATCCATATACCATCTACAGTTGTTGCGATTGACCCCGGCAAGGGCATCGTTAAGGCTATAACGCTTTTGTCAGATATCTCGCCGGATGTTTCAGCCATCCCAGAACAATCCCTCACATGCAAAAATGTGCAATGTGTCAAGCAAGCCATCCTTCACCCTACCAAATTGTTTTCTCACTGTAAATTCCAATGATCCCCCAATAATTCCTTTCCCATTCACCCTATATTGCCCCACCAATACGCCCTCACAAACCCCCCACCATGTTAAGATGCTTTGACAGCTCATTGAACAATGACATCCATGATCATATATTGGGCACCATTGAGATACATGTTCCTTGCGGATGTTACGTAGCCACTCACACAATCATCAACATCTCACACTTATGTAACGTACAGGCTCCCACAGTCCCTCTACAGCCAACTGTGGTCACTACACATTGGTTACATCAACACTCCTTCCATCTCCAACAACTACATTTGACAACAGGTATACACTTTTCAAATCTATCCACTGCACTTAACACTGATTGTAGAACTACCCACACCACACTGCCAGAAATACAGGACATACCCTCCCATCCCATATATGGCAAGTTTCGAAGCAATCGCTTATTTCAGGTTATAGATCCAACTTATTATGATTACGCTACCATGGCAATTATTGGGCTGTTGTTCTTCTGTATTGTTACTATGTACCTTAAGCTCCTTAAACTTACGATTATCCTTAATTGCCTGAATACAGGAAACTAAGCAATCAGATTTCCAAGACAAGGGCTGCCAGCCAGTGTAATATCCAACTGTAATTACTAGGTCTTTAGTGTATGGTATAACAAAACAAAATTTTTCAGAGGACTACAGGTACCCAAACCAGTTAGAAGCATGCTCTTGCAACTGAGTCATAAGAGTAAACTTATCACAGCATTACAAATAACTGTTACGCTAAGCCAGGTTTTTATTTTTTTAAAAATTCCAAACTTTCAACCTATAGAGATATTAAATAGCTAATTGTATAAAATGATACAGTCAAAGTGGTGGTTCAGCATATTATAATTTTCAGTAAATATGGCAATTATATAATTTAAATGCCAGCTAAGCAGTAAGGCAGTACATGGCACAAATCTTAATTATTCCATTTTCAAAGTTTAAGTGCAGAGTCAGTGCAAGAGAGAATTTTCAATTACTATTTAATAAGGGGCATATCTTAGCAGAGTAATTAAATATATTTTAATGAAGTTACACCAAATCAAAGTTCGCAAGTATAACATAATATAATTCAGTTTAGCTATTTCAAGTGAACTTCAGTCCGAGTTTAAGCAATTTCAACAGTTACAGATGTCATTACTAACCAAGTGTAGTTGGCAAAATTACAATATATTTTGGTTTTGTAAAAACTGAGGCCTAGGCCTATAAGGATCAAGGAACAGGAATAGTTTATTCAGCATCTTTTATTAGCATATTACTTCAGTGTAGGTTTTCAGGTAGAAGTAGTAAATTAGGGGCAAATTTTTTTAAGCAAAGTGCCATCTATCAATGGAGTACAAACTCCCTATTTTATCAATAGTTACACATGCCAAACAGCATACTCTCACCTATCCTTTATTCCTTATGTGTTGTGGTTATGTCCATTTATTTACCCACTTCTTATTTAAGAATTGACTAACAGAGCATAGTTAATAAAAGTGATACTAGGGTATAAAGTTCACAGGACATATAATGTTAATTGTTTTTTATTAATATCTTGTATGTTGTCAATGAAATAAAAGCTTTTCAAAAAAATTGTAGGTTAAAACCAGCTGGTAAAAAGTAAGACATGTCTTGGATGTAAGTATTATGTGTCATATATTGTTCCAGTGTAATCTCAACTAATGGTATCTTGCACAGTACCAGATGTAAATAATCAAACAAGGTAATGCCATCAACAAACTTACGAAGAAAAGTGTAAGTGTGATAACACAGACATGGACACCCAATGCAAACGAGTGCCAATTAACACACTCCATGAAATACCAAACAAACAGTGGATTATACGATAATGCAAAAAAAAAAAACAGTTTCCAGATATCAGTGCAACAAAAACTGAATTCAATTGTGTTATGATGGCTCAATGACAGAAAAGTCAATTCCACCCATGTGGTACTAACGAACAATAAATTTTAATTCTACACTGTGCAAGTAACGTAATATACTACATTACTGTCATTATGATGTAAAATTCAGTGTAAAAAGTTTTCAGTTTTACTTCACGTAAAAGTTAAAATATTGTATCATTGCTAATTTGTCTAGGTTAACAGTCCCGTATGGAACCGACTAAACGCAATCATCACAATATTGTCATACGTGTATATCATGGCAAAGATCTAGTATATAGTACTTAGCTGCCTAACTCGTAAGTATTGCAAGGTACAAATACGTAATAATGAGTTCTCTTAAAATCAAAAACAAATAACACTAAAGACCAGCCACTTGTAGTACGCTGTGTCTAACAACTTACACCTTCAAGGTGCAGGTTAGCCAACTGAGGATTCTGATATTTCCTTTCATAAAGGGAACTTCATTTAATTGTCTTTAATATTGTTCACTTCTCAAAAAGTGTTATAATTTTCTAACTTCAGCCAGCTGGCAGCAATTATGAAGTAATTTAGAGTATTCATGTCCTTTAGAAAAGTAACTTCTTAGCATGTGATAAGTGAAACATCCCACAAGTGCACAACCATTTACCCACTCCTGCCTCCCACATCCACCGCCTAGTATTAGGGAAATTGTAAACATTAAGTGTGGCGATGGACGTGACTCCCTCCAATCCGTGGGTTTACTACATCATGTGCATAGTTATTGGCCAATAACACAAATTCTGTAAAACAATGTAAATTTCATCTTCAAATAACCTTCCTTGCAAATATAATTTCAAATTTCTCAGCTAAACCTGTGTTCAAATTTAAATACCACGGGTTCTCAAATTAGGTACTCCGCACTAGATACTGCTTTAATGAATAACAACACGAATGCAACCATTTGTTTTCAGAACTTCTTAGGTCTACTTCGCTACATGTTTGCAGAGCTCCTAGACCCCAACGACCAACCCTAACCTCCAACTGCAGGATGTCTTGTCACTACCTACCTCCCGCAGCTGGGATGGCTACCTGTTCGACCTGGGGAATGATGTAACGAGCATTGGGGGTCCGCACATGATAAGTTAAACTTGGACAAACTATAGATTACTTTGCGGACCCCCTGTTTTAACAACAATCTCGACCGACCTACTCCAGGATGAGTGTATATAAGCTTTCAGCATGCTCCCCCCACCACCAAATAGCAGCCAGCAGCAGAAACGAGTCCACGTTTATGCAGGAGCGAACATTGATTGTAGATGTCAAGAGTCCGGGGAGCTCTGGCCTGTCTACGATTGTCACAGCTGATTCATTGGTGAGCATAACCTCGGCAAGCAGTAGGGCGGCAATCCCTTTCTCGAGTAAAACTTAATAAACGTCGCAAGGATAGGCTATTAGAGAATTTTACCTAGAGTATCAAAGTAAGAGTAATTGTAAAGTACATTAACTTAGACTTTGTAATATCTGTATCCTCCTTAACAGTATTGTATCTTACCAGTTATTAATGTCAAGCACTTCTTGCCCATTTTGTATATTGTGTTATATTACTGATTCCTTAGTATTAGTAATAAAAGAGTTTCTTAAGAAGTTATCTATCATTGCTCTACCATCTAGTGAAACCGCTTGGGCAACCCTCGCCCAGTTGTGAACATTATGAGTAAAGGAATGGAAGTAATCAGTAGACTTGTAGTAGGACTTATAGGTATCAGGGAGAGGGCTGTTACAATACATTTTATAGCTGTTGCAAGAAGCTAATAAAACTTCTCAAAAAGAAGTAAAAAATATTAGTTAGATAATGATACACCAAATAGTGAAAAATTGCTTCCTCTGCTGTTGCTTGAAGGCTATTATTAGGCCCACCATTTTCAGGGAGGATTTCCGATGCTACCATATTTGTGGGTCATTTGCAGAATCACGTGGCAGGTACTACAAAACAGTTCACCTGTTATCTACAATAGAGCGTAACGGTTGCACGGCTATGAGCATGGTATTTACCTACTCTTCTCAAACAACTCTGCCCTGCCCTTTCTTTTAAAGGCATGGAACTGCTCATATTTGTTTCTAGTTAAATCGTAGCAAATTACCTTTCAGTCTACCTTGTCATGTGCTTCTTAGACTTCGCCACTGTTGCCACAATACAGACTAAACTAGAGAGGTTTGTGTTCCATGAACCACACAGTTCAAATACATGTTTTGTGTAAAGGTGTTACAGGAGAATGAAAACATACAAACCTTTCTACAGTTATCAAGATATCTAATATCACGTTAATAGAAATAAGCAGAATATGTGAGTGAAGAGAATTGGGCAGCTCTTAACATTAAGGTCTTCAGAGCCAATGAGGGTGAAGTGAGGAGAGTATAGAGCTGTGATGCACTTTTTCAGTGGTATGTGGTGTTAATTTCCCCATTTGGCGATACATAGTTTTTGTTCTCATTCGGTGTCATAAAAAACTAACAGTGTAAAAGGTTGCACATACAGCAAAAACAAAGTCCAAAAGTGAGTCATCATATCTATTTAATCAAATAGAACACTGAATACAATTATCCTATCTTCCAGCCACTGAACAACAGGAGTTTCAGCTCCGTGTGGGTAACCATAATTCAGAAATAATACACACCATAAGCATTCGTACATAAAATACAGGTCAGCTGTTTGGATATAATATCATAGTAATAATCTCTTTCAATGTACACTTAAATCAGAGAGAATTGCAGAAATACAACTGCATGGGGTATGCTACAAATATTTAAACATTCAGAATACTCTGTGTTGGGACACGTCAGTTTTATTCAAGGTGGTGGCGGCCATGTTGTTGACGTCAGGGGCAGCATGCTTGTGTCTGCCATGTTAGTACCTTGCTTACTCCGGTCTGGAATGGTTGTGTCCAGTCGTCAAAGTCGGGAAAATAAGGTGTTCGGGATATTGCAAATGCTACATCGACCGAGTGTGGACTACCTTGGACATTGCGCTAGTTGTTTCGTGCTTTGGTGCTGTGAATTCCTAATGAGTTTGTGAGGAGACATGTACATGCATCGGGTGTGTAACGACCTGTGAATAAGTGACTAACCTCTTTTCTATGCAAGTGAGTCAAAACACTCTGTTTTCTAGGTTCACCATCAAATTATTATAAACCATTACAGACACATCAACATTTACAACATGCTTTGATGACATCCTTTAGAGAAAAATGCAATTGCCTGTGGGTTTGTCAAAAAATAATTGAACAATTCTGAATATTCTGTTCACTCAGCAAAGAAAAAAAAGAGGAAAAAAAAAAAAAAAAAAAAAAAAAAAGAACCAATACAGTAACACCCTCATTAAATATCAAGAGCATTAGCCAACTGGTAGTTAAGAAATAATGCATTGTAATAAAGTCCTACAGGCAGCTTTACAAACATGCATTGCATTAATTTCAGCTGCTGAGGATAATACCCTTAAAATGTCTCCCAAAGACTGAATATATAAAAACCAAACATTTATACAATTAAAAATTGTAAATTACACCCAAAGAAGAATTAACATGGATCTTATGTGCTTCTCGTCACAGGGAAAGATAGTCAAACTGTTACAGAAAAATCCTACTATTACTACTTCAGAACGGCACGACCCAAAAAAAGGCTATAAAAATGTCACTAACAGACTTGCTCATAATAACTATAGCCAAACTAGCAGCAACTACTAAGTAGTAACAAAATTACATCGTCGCTTATATCACCAGGGAACATTTTCACACATTTTCTTCTAGTTGGTGAACCTTCAACACAAGGCAGTTATGCCAAAAAATAAATTTAATGCTGGTTACCTTGATGTAGTTCATAGCAGAAATTAAATACCTGCTGACTTCTCACCTGGGGCCTATTTCATAAAAGTTACAATTTGACAGGTGACAGGGAATTGTCAGACAAGTTTACAATTCGACAAATGTGTGTTTCATAAAAGTTGATAATTCTACAAATTTGCCATGACAAATATGTAGAATTGTATGACAATTTGACAAATTGTTGTTTCATAAAAGTTTTGAGCTGACAGGTAAAAATCCAACATATTTGTCCAATATTACACTACAGACGGTTTTATGAAACAGACCAGTATAATGACTTGGTCACATATCTACAAATTTGTAGAATTGTCATAGCAGAAGTGACAGGCAAGCTTTCCTATGTAATCATAACCAATAATTTGTAATGTTTACATAACATGGCAGTGTGTTAATATTGTGGTAATAATGAACAAAGTAGTAGTAGTAGTAGCAGTAGTGAGAGTGATGAAATAGAAAGGAGAGCAAACCGAGTTTTTAGGCAACGAATTAACGTAACCTTCAATTTTAGTGACTTTGTATTCAAAGAGAAATTTCGTATTAGCAAGACAACAGCTGAATATATTATAAATAGAGTAGGAGGCTATTTGCAGACAGAAACACATAGAAATTATCCCCTCACTCCTCAAGAACAACTTTTGTGTGTATTGCATTGGATGGGCATGGGATCACAATATCACATAAATGCAGATGCACATGGCTTATCAAAGGCCACTGTCCACTGCTGCATAAAGAGGGTATGTAACATACTGATTCACACTTTGCTGGGAGAAGAGGTTCGCTGGCCAGCTGCACCTGCCCTAGCTATTCCACAGCTTTTCATGAGGACAGCAAACTTTCCAAGGATTGCTGGGATTGTTGATGGTTTGTTAATCAAGATTGATGCCCAACATAATAATGAAGGTGCATTTGTTGACAGAAATGGTGACCATTCAATCAATATCATGGTAGTATGTGGATCTAACATTGAATTCTTTTACGCGAGTGCATGATGCAGGAGTCCTGCGCTGTTCAACATTGGCACAGCAATGGGAAAATGGATGGAGGCCATTTCCAAATGCTGTACTACTGGGAGACAGTGGGTATGGGTTAAGGAAGTGGCTCATTACACCAAATATACCGGTAGAAATACCTCAAACAAATGCACTTACAACATTACTTAGAGCCTTTAAATCGACGCGAAGAATGGTGGAGAATGCGCTCAGTATTGTGAAAGAAAAATTTCCATGCCTGAATTATATGAGAATGCAGCCAACGTCAGCACGTAACATAATCTTATCTTGTATAATTTTGCATTACATTGAAAAATGCCTGGGATCAGAGGTGTATGAACTGTATGTAAACCATGCAATTGTAGAAGGCAAGGAGGATGAAATAGATGAGGATGGTGGCCCTGTCAATCAAGAGGCTATTGTAGCATTACAAGAACTAATACACGTGTTTAAATAATTAAGTGATGTATTTGATATGAACAACATACACACCAAACAAACAACTTGTATAGTTTCAGACAATTAGTTAATAAAATTGGTTCCAGAATTAAGAAGAAAGAGAACAGTTAGTTGATTGCAATAATAGTCTTAGTAATGCAAAATTAATCGGTATAGGTGTACCACAAGGGTCAGTTCTTGGGCCAGTACTTTTATCATGCTCATTAATGATATTGGAAATCTACCTTTAAATGGAATCTTGTTGTTGTTTGCAGATGATACAAATATTTGTTATATGAGTGACAATGTAAGTAAACTTAATCTATTGATGAAAAAGGACCTGAATACCTTACAGGAATGGTTTGAGGTAAACAGGTTGACCATTAACACTGAAAAGACAAATTTATAAATTATGTCAAAAACTAAGAAATAAAGACCACATAAATAACATAACATTAACATATAATAATTGTCCTCTTAAACAAGTGTTTTCCACAAAGTATCTTGGCCTGTATATACATTCAGCCTTAACGTGGGAACATCATATAAAACATATAAAAGAAAGGCTTTTACCAATAATAGGAGTAATGCATAGGCTGCAAGGTTCAATATCTAAAAAATTCTTGAATATATAGTTCCATGATTGAGTGCATCTCAGGTATATGTGTGTAATTTGGGGATGGTGTAATAATTCCTACTTGCACGAGATAGAAATTCTACAGAATAGAGCATTAAAAAGATGTATGGCTATAACTATCAAACCCCAACTAAAGTAATGTATGAGAATACTAATATAATCCTACTTAAGGACATATGTAATTCGATTTTCGGCTGCTCTTCTTCTCTTTAAACACTTTACAGGATTAACCCACAATATTCCGACTAAATGCTGAAATTTATAATTACAAAACAAGAAATATAAACAAAATACACAATATGATTAACAAGACTTCAACATATAATGAATAAGTAAAACTGAAAAGTCTTAAAATATTATTTTTGTAAATGTAAGGGATTATTAGAAATATTTTAGTAATGAGTATAGGAATACTTTATATTATATTGTTACTTTGTAATTCTTAGGTATATAGATATGATGTTGGAACCTGTATGATAATCGTATTACTTTATTTTATTGTTGTTATATTTGTATTAATTTGATATATAATAGGAATTTTCTGTTATACTGTTCTGAACATAGCAAGATCTCAAAGGAATAATGTGCAATGTGTAATATAGACTAGTATAAGTTTTGTAAAGTCTCAGACAGGAGTTTGAAACTGTATCTGTAACCCTACTGACTGAATACTGTAATGTAGTCCCACGTAAGGGCTGTCAAATCCCTGGGACAATTCAAAATAAAAAAAAGTTTGTATTATTGATAACGCAGTGACTACCCTACTGTTTACAAAACACTATTCATCATGTTCTTGAAATAATGTGTACTATACATGGTAATATGTGTATATTAATTATTTTCTCCCGTACTATCTACAATGACAATCACACCCTCAAATAAATGGTTTGATGCATCAAATTGTACAATTTCATTGCTCACAGGAAATGTTACTGATGTTGATGTCTGGCTATTGCTAGATGTATCTGAATGAACTAAATGAGCTGTTAATTTTGATGGTGGAAGGCCTGCATCTTTCTCCAGTTTCAGTAATTCTATGTCCATTTTATGTGTCTCTCTCTTCACTAGTTCCAGTTTTTGTGACAGTAATGAGGTCTGCAATCTCATTTTTTCCATTTTTATTGTTTCAAATTTGTTGTATGCTGATTGAGCTTTTCTTTTTCTTATAGTCGCACCTGTGCTTGATGATGGTTCTTCAGTACCAGTCATATTATTAGGAATAGAATGAGACAATGGTTCAAGAACAACCGATGTGCCTCCATCTTCTTGAATAAATCCTTCCGTTACATTCTCACTGTCATTGTGATAAGTGAATATAATTGAAGCATTGTCAGTCCTGGAAGTTTCAGGTGCCAATAACCCCGCTATTGGCAATTCTTTCCCAAGTATATCGAAGATAATATTATCTGCCTCATTGTAGATGCATTTATTCACTCCTGCACTCCCAGTTTTTGCTCTGTTCTTTTTTTCCCTGAAATTTGACAAAATGTGTTAGTAAAGTATTAACAAACCAACAATAGTACAAATAGGCTGTTCACAGTAAAGTGAGCACATTTAAGGCTTTTCCAATAAGTATTAAATACAGATAAATATATTTTATTGCAGCTTCAGTCGTTAACTTTTGGGAGTGGTGGAATTTATAGACTGTTTTTATTGGTCAGATGGCAATTTTTATTTTAAAAAGTGGAGGAAAGATAAATATTTGCTAAAAGAAAAATATTAGGAGGGCCTTGATGCACGGCAGTTGCTGGTAAAGATTGTAACGAGATATTTATGGAGCTGTGATGGTGAAAGGAGAGGAATAAATAGATCCAGGGTGCCAGATGCCATCAGGCTATGTCAAAGATGATGCTGCTCCTCTTAACCTTAGAGTTGCGGGCTGTCAACCTAGGACCAATCTTCTCAACGTAGCTGCTGAATTGTTGTCATCTGCCAGTAAATTATTGCTTCAGATGCAGGTTTTTTCCTAAATGATAGCCCGTCGGTTGGCTATGCACCATGGTTGCTGTCGGCGGGAAAATCTCCTAACCATAACACTCGCTTACATGGGCTGTAAGGGCCTCCCATACACCCATACAGATCAGAACAAACTGATTACACTGAAAAATGAAACTTACATGCTGATTGAGCGGTATTATTAGGGCCCATCCCCTTAAATGCTTGCGCAGTGAATAAACAACTGTCTTGCACAACAAGTTATTTATTACGTTAAACTTACACCCCTTCTCTGAGGGAACTTTACACTAAACCCACTCGACTATTTTGACTGGTCGTGTGGTGAAACGGAAAAATGTCTTATGACAATTAAATGGTTATGTGCACATTAAGCTCCCCGGGGTGGTGCTAATCCACCAGGGAGTGGAAGTGGCTTACCGGACAACGAGATAAAAGAATGTTCCAGAAGTGATTAGTCTATTGTAGTTACACGCCCGATTGCAAAAAATTGATGGTCACCCGGTGTGCGCGGGAAATGCCGGAGCCTGACACACGCACTCCACCTCCGTGATTTGCTTCTAGCTGACTTCCCGCTCGGCGATGCAGGCTCGCCTCAGCTTACCCTCGTACCGAAATGGGACTACTTTATGGCATGACTTGCAAACACTAAATTAGTGACGTGTTAATAACAAATAAATCTCTCAAAAATTACACAAACACACTTGCAACATAAAACCTTGATGAAATGATATGGGCAAAGAACTTGGTGGAAGAATGAAATAAGTAAACAAACATTACCTTATACAAAAGGGATAAAACACTGAATACCAAACAATCATAAATGCTTTAATAGATTAAACATAACAATATTTTTAGTTAGGCCTGAAACATCCCAGTTCACTAGAGCTGGTCTATGCTTCCTTCCGTTGCATCCTGCATTGCTATGGCAACCACCGGCTGTACTTGCACCGGTGTGCCCTGCTCTTGCGCTGCACCTGGTCGCTCCGGTGACCGGGTGCACACTCCACACCCAGTAGAGTGCACAACCTTGCTGCAGGCGGCGCAGGCTATGGCCGGACAAACGGTCTTAGGCTGGGGGACACACACGTCAGCCTTAAAAAGGGCTCACTTTACCGTGAATAGACTATAATACCACTAACAGCTAAAATCTGTACTTACAATATTTCTCTTACACCAGTTTTACCATGTTGTATCCCTTAAATATTCCCAGTCTCGTGAGAACACTCCGATGGCTTTTGCTTTTTTCTCAATTCCTTTCCATGCCTCAACCTTCTGCTCATGACTCAGTTGGAATGAGAATCTGCCAAATAGCACATCCTTTTCCTCGCGGATCAGGTTTAATATTGTAATGTTATCCACATTACTCGACATTCTGCTACTAGAGTGAACAAGGTTATGTTTGTGAGAGGAATAAAAATTTCTCGCTTAATTATTTGTGGTAGGAATCGACTGTTCACAAATTGCATATAAGGATGCGATCGATTATCATAAGTGCACTTGAGAGTTATCTAGCGTATAATAAATGAAACTTACGGTTTGACATATAATTGTCATGTTTATGAAACAGTTGTTTCAAAGCTAACAATTTACACTTTTTTGCCTGCCAAATAAGGGAAACTTGTATTCTTTATGAAACGTAACATTGTCATGACATATTGACAAATTAGTCATATTGACATAATTGTCATGTGTCACACTTGTCACGTTTTATGAAATAGGGCTCCGGTCATCTACAGCATTTAATAGGACATAACACCTATGCCCCCTAGCAGTAAATGTCATGGCTGATACAGGAATATTCCGACGGAATCATTGTTCCGCTGATAATTCTTACATCCAGGCCGCTGTCGTCCATGCTCCATTCAACCCACCAAACATAAAAATGGGCTTATCACTTATGCATTATTTATTATCTCTTTAAAAGATTCACTTGTGCACATAGTTAAATTTTCTCATGCAATCAAACTAACAACGTTCGTCAAGTCCCAAAATGTTTTGGCCACGTATTTTGTTACACAAAGTACAATTTACGGAACTATTTCTAGACAGCACTTCACAGCCCTGATAACTATTGCCCTCGTTCGGCTACTTATGCGACTAGAAGAGCGCACAAAGCAGAGGCAAACCCAACAGAAACACACTTCCTGTGTGGCAGCGTATGTAAGATAACATCAGCTTTACAATACAAACACAATGTGACATAATAGCGTCACAGCCTCCCCCCTTAAAAGTGGTTGACTAGGTCAAAAAATCAACTCATTTAAAGCAAGACTCGGCAATCCATCATGTCGCCTATCGTATCTACTCGTAACATTCTAACACAACAATTACAAAGGAAAACAACCCCCTAGAAACCTAATAATAAAACCCACCCCAAAAACAACTTAAATCATTAAGAAGAACAAGTAACACTCTCAACTGACAAGATAAGAAACTCTAAGATACACTAGAATGCAGATACAACAAACAAACTGTCAGGATACCATTACATTTTATTGCTCTAAGACTTGTTTGACAAATATAGTTTCAAAGCTGAAATATGTGCGTTCCTGACCACAAACCCATTGTAAGGATGCTCCAAGCTTATGGTGACTGGGGTGAGAAAGGCTTTCACTTTATACGGGCCATAATATGCCAAAGATAACTTTGCCGAAATAACATCAACTTTCTTGCTTTGTGTTACTCTTTTACAAACCACCAGGTCACCAACTTTGAAAATACAAGGTATTCTGTTATTACTATATTTATCAGAAATTTTCTTGCAGATTTGTAGAAGAGCCTCATAAGCCTCCCTCCAGATCTCGTGGATTTTCACATTTTGATAAAATAATCCAGACAAGTTAACTCCCCAGAAAAAAAGTAAAGGGTATAGAACCTCATACACCTAAGAACACCATTGCAAGTCATTTCCCAGTGGTGTCATGTATGACAGAGTTTAAAGCAACATTCAATAATGCAATCTCTGCTTATTGTGATGGTAAATGGTTAAAGTGCCCTTTATAGACTTATTTAGTAGAGACGGACCGAGGCTCAAAATTTTGAGCCAAGTCGAGCAAGTAGCTTTAACTCAGCTCGACTCGGTATTCAAGTTTTTTAACTTGACAGGAAAAAACTCAAATGGAAATTCCGTAAAGCTCGAAATACAAATATAGTTAAATGTCACTATGATTTTAAACTGATTTTAATTAAATAACACGCGGTGCTAAAAGCCAAAACAATGTGGCTTGCTGTACGATAACGGTAACCTAAGGTCGTTAAAAAAGGGGGTGGCAGGCTTGTTTTTCTTTTTTCTACTTTTACGAGGTGACGCATGTTGTAAGAAGATCATCAACAACTGCTGTGGGTGGCAGGTTTACGTTTTTTTGCTTCTTTGGGAGGGTCTTTTTTTTTTTTTTTTTGCCATGCTGGAATGTGACAGAATGAAACTATCCTTCTCTCAAAACAAACGTGTCGTCTCAGCCCTTCTCCCCCCTCCTCCAACCCACCTCTGGTGTAGGTTGTCTATCCTCTGCCCAACTGAAACAAAGAAAGCTTCGATAAATGTATCGATCAGCAACATATGAACTTGGGAAAAGGGGAGGGGAAACATAAACTACTTTGAGGCAACAGAGGATGCAAGCTTTGGCTGACATGAATGGGGGAAAGGTGGCTGCGGTACGACCTATACGTAACCTTGACACGAGGACTGAACAGTCACGTAGTTTATGCGCACAGTTCAGGTTACATTACTGACTGTTAACTTTTGTAAGCATGTACTAATTAAACACCAATAATGCATTATCACTGTTAGAATAAATATTTACTTGCAAATTATGTTATATTTATTTCAAATAAACGTTTTGTCACTGATTTAATATACCAATAAAAATAGTAACAGATACTGGAAACAATATATTTAGTATTGAAAGTGATGTATTTTACTGTGTTCAAAAAAGTGACAAGGGGGGAGGGGGGGGGGGGGGAGGAATAGTGAAAATGGTTAAAAATAATTTTGATAATACTTCGTAACAACACACAACAATATCTACAAAATCTTTTCTTCACACAAATAACACAACAGAAACAATGGATCGCACATACATTATTGGTGGAGAAAAACAAGAACTTAAGTTATCATTGTCATTCTCGGAGGACATATTTTATGACTGACAGCTTAAACTTCACAGTGTGAGAAGCACATAAACTTCTGGCATTCATCATTACACATAAATGCCCGTGTTTTGCCTAAGCACTGCCTTGAAGCAGTTGAAACAGGGACAGAGAAAACAAAAAAAAAAGGTGGGGAAGCTTTAGAATCAAGGGTTACAGGAGAGGGCTGAATGGGTGAACTGAATGGGGTGCTGAGAGAGAACGAGAGTGAGAAGGGAGAGAAAGTTAAAATAAATTGTGGGTGGCCCTAAAAAAAAATCAGGCTTCACCAAACTAATTTGCACAGGAGTTCTGTTCATGATCCTTGTTAGCAACTTAAAAAGACTTTCGGTGGAGTAACATTTCGTAACAGGCTAACAGAGTGTTTTTTTCGGTACAGTAGTGTTTTGTTTTACCAAGCAGACTCGCTATGTCAGAAAAGTTTTCAACTCCTAAAGGTATCTTAGGATACTTAACTCCAGAAACAAGGGAAACACAAATACAAGAGGAACATGAAAGCAGGAGTAGTTCTAGTCCAAGTAGAGGCAGATCGAAAATTTGGAAATTTTTTGAAAAGAGTGATCAGCATGCAATGTGTGTTGCAAAAAATCTTTAAAAGACACCATCTTCTACTACAAGTTTGATCAGACATTTGGATTCTCACTTACACTTAAAACGTAAGCATGAGGAAATGTGTGCTGTTAAAAAAGAGGCAACGAAATCATCAAAACAATCTGTTGCATCTCCAATTGCTCAAGCCATGAATTCAAAAGTCATGCTCCTGTAAGAAAGTCCAAGATCACAAATTATAACAAATAACATTGGTCACATGACTGCTTTGGACTACCAACTGTTTTCAGTTGTGGAAGATCGTGGGTTCAGAGAATTATCAAAACCCTCGAGTCTCGTTATTAAATCCCCAGTAAGAAGCATTTTTCAAGATCTGTAGTACCGAAGTTGTACAGTGACACGAGGAGACATTTGGAACAAGCGTTAAACCATGATCTTGAAACAGTCAAATCAATGTCTCTTACAATAAATTTGTGGACTTAACGAAAACACGAATCATATATTTCTGTCACAAATCACTACTTTACTCATGACTTCGAAATGAAGAATCACACACTGGAATACTCCCACTTTCCTGGTCAACATACAGGCTGAGCTATTTACTATAAGTTGTGTCAGCTGACATCCAACTGGGGTATTAGTCTACCCCTGACACAAATTCAGATCTATGTAGTTAATGACAATGCCAGAAACATGAGTAGTGCTCTAACTGGGAAACCTGTAGAACATTTGAGTTGTGCTGCTCATAGTTTACAACTTGCAGTTAGTGATGCTGTTACAGAAGTTGGACTGGACAGTCTTTTAAAAAAATGTAGATCTATAGTAGGACATTACAAACATAGCACAAAGTCAAGAGAGAGGTTACAATCACTCCAAAAAAAAACTGAGTTTACCAGAGCATTCTCTAATTCAGATGGTGGACACACGGTGGAATAGTTAGTACGTATCTAATGCTTGAACACCTACATGAGCAAAAAGAAGCAGTGTCTGCAGATTTGCCAAACTATGGAAAAGAATGTCTGACAGCACAGGAATGGAACTTCATTGCAGGCTACGTAACAATTTTGCAACCTCTTTTCTTGGCTACTAAAGAACTGTGCAGAGAAAATGTACCAACCCTTTGATTGGTTTGGCCAATCCTTTATAGTATTGAAGGATTCTTGAAGAATTTCATCAGCTCAAGAACTGGAGAACAAGGAAGTGGCATAAGATTAGCACGAGCAGTGCTAAAATCATTAACTGCACAATTTTATTATATAAGGGATTCTTGCACACATCTAATAGCTACGACCTTGGATCCAAGATTCACGTATGTCATAATGGAAAATCATGAAGAACTTCTGGCAAAGCGTTTATTAATTGAAGAATAAAAAAAAAGTACCTCACCAGTAAGTAACGACTGCTCAAGCAAGACCAATTAATAGACGAGAAAAGTGCACCATTAATTTCAACCAGTAACACTCTTTAGGGCATCTTTGATTTTAAATCCAAACTAATGCAGCCTGCAAAAGCAGAAGATTCTGTTAAGAAAAAGGTAGGTAATCTCTATTTGATACGTTAAAATCTTACACATTCCATAAATGTTTTATGCAAGCTACTTGTATTATTTCTGTACTGGTTTCACGTAGACAAGAATCTTGAAAAAACATATGATGC
Source organism: Dryococelus australis (assembly GCA_029891345.1). NCBI lineage: Eukaryota > Metazoa > Arthropoda > Insecta > Phasmatodea > Phasmatidae > Dryococelus > Dryococelus australis. The sequence continues at coordinate 90,912,279 of CM056994.1, forward strand.
AAGCTCAGTTATTTTTTCTTCCAGGTTCATGATTTTCTTAAAAGTGCTGCAATTGATCGAGATGGAGATCCACTTGAGTGGTGGAAATCATGCAGAAACTACCCCTGTCTTGCTGAGTTAGCAATGCACTATTTAAGCATTCCAGCTATTTCAGTGGCTAGTGAGAGTGTGTTTCCAAAAGCAGGACTTACCATTTCCACACAATGCCAGAATGTGTCCTCAAGCCTTGCAGAGAAGCTTGTTTTCCTACATGATAACTTGTGAATTATTATTTAGTTGATATCTTTGAATGACATCATAAAGTGTATTTCGAATATTTGTGACTGTGACCTTAAAATATTTCTTAATATTATTATACTTCCTTCGATCTATTGGAGAAATTTATCTTTAATAGGTTAGGTATCTATTTGCATCATGTTTTGTAGGCTAATACCATAATTTGCATTTAAAAATGGCAAATGAATAAAAATTTTTGCTGCACTGTAATGCATTAGTTCACACTTTTTTTTGAATTTTTTTAATAATTAATTACACCTACCACATTAATAGCTCACTACACCAATGGAATAGTTTTTGTGTGACAATTGAAGCATTTAAATTTTAATAAGTTTAATTGCTATGAGTAGTTGGTTACAACTTAATATTTGCATGTAATGTTACTGTAGAGAATAAAAAAATACATGCAGTGTATTGCATTGCATTAGTTTAAGAGTTGATTTTACTGTATCTGTTAAATCACGTTAATTATATGTGTGACCGAGGTTGTCCAGCACGTGGAGTCAACTCTGTCAGCACATGAATGGTAGTCTACCACTGTTGTGACTTGCCCCTGAGTTCTTCCTTGCTCGTTTATGGGGCGAAGTTGCCTGTAGTGTGTGCAGGCATGTTGCGCAGCAGTGTAGCATGTGTCAAACTCATATAAAAAAGTTGTACCGTTGTTTCAGTTCTACCCTACCTTAAAAATTACTTTTCGTGCATGCTTGTTTTGAAATTTTGGAGACCCAAATTTTTTACACCCACACACTCATTTCAATAGTCTCGCATGACAGTCTCACTCTCCACTGTACCTATGCTTGCAGTTTGCAGACTTCACCCCCGCTAGTCACTCTTGCCACCACTCGATGCTCTGCTGGCTCGTCTTTGCACACCTGTCACTTAAGGTCACACAATCCTCCGAACACTCAACTTTCAAAACTGTCAGATCGGAGGCCCGTTGTAGCTTAAATAGTCACTGTGGCCCAACATGGAGGGTTTTCGGCACCCCGAGTTTCGCTGAGTCAGGTAAGGGCAACGAACCAGGAAATTCTTTCAGATAACATCAGAAATTCAATCTTCTGAAGATCAGGTGCATACAAGTTGGAATAAGCTTATCGAGGGAGAATGCAACTATGTGTGTGTGGTAGCATACCTTTCAAAATAACCACTCACTCTCAGGTTACTAGCCTAGCTATTATGCACTCTTTTGCTCACATAACTGGGATGGGCAAGACAGTGATGCATACCAGTAAGCACGTGACACTGCCCCCTTCTCAAGTCTGTTTCTCCTAAACAGACTCTGCAGTATCCGGACCTTCAAAGAGAGCCAATTGATCAATGCCGACAACCTTCGGCTTCGCCCAAGAGCATCAACGACAAATCCAAAATATCACATAATTAAGAATCTTGTAGGGGCCTTCCCAAACATTTCTGTAGATTTGGGCAATATCCTTTTTGCCTCTGGGGGTTGTACAGCCACACCAGTTGTCCTTGAAATACATCACCTGTCATTCTCTTGTCATACAGCATTTTCATTCTGTTGGTTGGCCAAAAAGCAAGTAGTCCTAGACTTTTGTTCCCCAGAACCTTTGTTACTCCCTAGAACACAGCAGCTTCAAAGTTTCTTCCCTTGAGAAGACATGCTCTACAAGTGCATCATCCACAGTATGTGCTGCTTGGTTTGAAAGGGGAATGACCTGAGGCCACTTAGTAAAGTAATCTTCGGCCACCAGTAGATAACAATTACCTCTATCTGACAGGCAAGAGACCCAGAATATCTACAGCTATCCTCTCAAATGAAGCTCCAAAACTGTTTTCCTGGAGGTAACTTTGTCCACTTGTCTATGGGCTCTTCTTTGCAGTGCAGGTGTCACACATTCTGCCCATTTCTCAACATCCTCCCGACAATGAAACCAGTAGAATCTAAGTTTAACTTTGTCGAGGGGCTTAATAAAACTACAGTGACCACAGGCTGCGGCATTGTACAGTTCCTTCAAGACTTTGGACCCTGCATTCTACAAGGACCAACCATAAGCATGTGTGTTGTCCATTCTTCAGTACGAGGAAATTCCACTGTGCCCAGTATGCTTTGATTGCTGTGCTTAGGCTAGATATATCTTCCCATATTGGCTAACTACTAGCGTTTTTATACTCTAGCATTGGATGCAAAGTGGGATCATTCAGCTGAGTTTTTCTAATACACTCATCACTCCATGTAACATATCACAAGATAAAGAACATTGAATTCTTGTCCTCTGTACCTTCAGTGATTAGCCACTATTTGCTTCTTGATGTTAATAATGATAACAGAATGGCTTGCATGGCCTCCTATAAAGAAAATTTGCATTGCTGTGAAGGCATCCAGATGTGTGTTGTATTTAAAAGTAATATTCTTGAAGATGCAGTATCCATTGGGTTATTAGATCTTCGGGGTTCATAAAATTAAGTGGCCAGGGTAATGAAGCAGGTCAGTTCTTAGAATGAAATCTCTGTATAAAGGTAGCGGTGGATGTACGTAATTGCCTTCACCATGGCCAGAAGCTCCCTGCGTGTAAAACAGTAGCTTCCATCAGGCTTCTGCAATACCTTACTGAAGTATTCTAGTATTCTAGTGGTCACTCCTTCCCATCCTGAATCTGAGATCACAGCATCAATACCTAAAATACTGTTATGCGCTCACTGCTTCGCATCCCGCATGACTGAAGAGCAAGACAGAGAGTCGTTACGCGATAGTGGCAGCAACGTGAGAAATTAGACCATTGGCCACCTATCAATCACAAAAAGCGAGCAGACAAGATAATCTCTTTTCGTGGCATGCAATGCTGGCCATGGTTGTATTGATTACTGTGTTTATTTGAAGAATGCTCTGGATTACTGACCCTCAGCGCATCTCGGGGTGCGTTGAACTTCGAGTTAGTCAGGGCAATGTTATAAATATTGCGACAGGTCTCCAGGCCGTGAGTTGAGTTGGAGTTAATGAGTGGCTGAGTTCCGAGCGATAGAAAAACAAGCGGCGAGAGAAGTGACCAGTGGAAGGGAAGTTTGCAACAGCGAGTAGTCCTATCAAGCAGTGAATCACACAGCTGTCATGCTGGACTATTGGACTAGAAGTGTGAGTGAAAGACATTATAAATTATGGCAACAGATAGACTGAACACATGTTAATGATGAGTACAAGTTAATTGCCTGTAACCAAACAGAGACATTAAGAAGGATACTAAGAAGGATAGAGTTGAAAAAGCATTCAATATTATGCTCACTGTTAAATAAAAAGAGTAATAGCGGAGACATAAAATTTAATGCTGTAAATAATAGCTGTGGTAATAAATTAGAAATCATATTCAGTTCTTTTATTTTTATTACGACATCCAACACTCATAAACTCAGATACGCCCCTCAGGCTTTTTCACAAGTAACACTGGTGTCAGAAGATGGATGGAGACAATTATTAATTGATCAATTATAAATAAAGTTAGACTACAGGCAATTAGTGATTTTAAAACAAATAAATTCATTATAATATTTGTAGGTGAAAATAATTAAGATTATTTTGTGCATATGGTGCAGTGAATGTTAAACAAGGAAAATGTCTGCAGAACTGGAAGCACTGCAAGCATTAATTGAGGGGTTGAGTAGCTAAGTGAGCGCAAGTGCAAATAGCTTGAGGGAAGATGTAAATAACCACGCAAGTAGAGTAAATGAAACTGTAAATACCCAAATTAGTAGCGAGAAAGAAAGTGTAATTGAAACTATAAACAGAATAAATTAGAATTTAGACAGGAAAATTTACTATGTTAATGAGAATGTAGAAAGGAAAATAAAAGGCATTAGCGAGTTAGTGAATACAAAAGTTGACAGTGTGAATGAAATAATGGACACTGTTAATAAGTGCAATGAAGGAAAAGCAAGAATTTTTTCTGCAGCAGAGTTCACCTACCACCACATCGACAGCCAACAAAGGTGAAGAGGCAGTAAAAGTTGTAACAAACGCAGCAGCCTCGGAGGAGAGCATAAAGATCTGCTGAAGCTTGATGACCTTAGCACAGAGCACAATGTATACGTAGCAGAAATAGACAAATGTATTTTGGGGCTTGATGTACTATGTAGGCTGGGGTGCTGTATTGATAGTCAATTTGGTGTGCTATGGGTAGGCAGTACAGAGTTGATGGTGTCGACACAGCACAATTTGTCCTCCCCCAATTAGCTGCCCAGTAGTATGTGGTCAACCCACTGTGCTGCTTACTTCTAGTGAAATCATCATTAAAGGCAGATGTCAAGGAAAGTTTGTCAGAAGTTTGGGACTGAATGAGCCAGCAAAGAAGATTGGTGTACTGTCAGGTAAAGTTGTTGTAGCACGAACTTTCGTCTCTTCTAATTCTGACAGTTTTTTTAGTTAGAATGATTAATTTGTCCGATAGTGCCATTTGTCTTGACAAGGGGGCAGTGATAAGTGTTTGCAAGCAGGTCACACAGGTACTTCCAAATGTTCCAAATGATTCTAGAGTAAAACAAACATAATGCCCTCTACCAGAAGTATTGGCTGAACTGCTAGAACAAACAAAAGAAAATCTTAAATGGTGACAGGAGAAGGCTGTCACTGGATTACTGAAAAGGAATAGGGATGCCTACTATTGTAGACCAAATGACATTGGAAGGATTACAGTGACCTGCCACCATGTTGATACAGGAGGTACCAGGCCCATAAAGCAGTCACCAAGATGACTGCCACTAGCTTCCCATGAGGCAGTTGAGGGTATTCTGAAAGAAATGAAGGACACAGATGTGATAGAACCCTCAGTTAACCCATGGTCGTCACCCATTGTACTTGTTAAGAACAAATATGGCTCTCTGAGGTTTCGTATAGATTATCGCTGGCTTAATGTGACAAAGAAAAACTTATACGCTTCCAAGGATAGACGATATATTAAACAGCCTAGTAGGTTCACAATGGTTTTCTACTTTAGACATGAAGAGTGGGTACTGCCAGCACGAGGTGGCCCCAAAGGACCACAAGCAGACTGCATTTTGTGTCCAAGGGAAAGGAACCTGGCAGTTCAAAGTTATGCCTTTCAGGCTATGTAATGCCCCTGCCACCTTCAAATGCCTGACGGAAAAAATTTTGTATTTAGATATCTGTCAAGTTTATCTAGATGACATTGTTGTGACAGGGACATTTTAAGAACACCTATCTTGTTTAGACTCTGTATTCTAGAAAGTGGCCGCATATGACTGGAAACTGGTTCCTAAGAAGTGGCATCTGTTTCAAAAGAAAATTAATTTCTTGAGACATGTAGTGTCGGCCCATGGAATTGAAACAGACCCTGAGAAAACCATAGAAATAACAAATTGGCCGATGTCAACTGACCAAACTGAAGTGTGGAGTTTTCTGGGATTATGTACCTACTGCCGTCGATTTGTATCTGGTGTTGTCACATTTGTAAAGACACAACTTGAACTGACTGAGGCGAAATGGAAATTTCACTGGATCACTGAGTGTGAAGATACTTTTAGTAAACTAAAAAAAATTCTGATATCACCTCCAGTACTGGGTTTCCCAAAAAGTGAAGGTGAATTTATTTTGGACACTGATCCGGTAATGTACGCATCGGAGCTGTGCTACCTCAAGTTCAAGATGGGAAGGAAAGACCACTAGAATACTTCAGTAAGGTATTTTATATGCCATTATTGTGTTACCCGTAAGGAGCTTTTGACCATGGTGTAGGCAATTTCACACTTATACCCCTACCTTTATGGCAGACATTTTATTCTAAGAACCAACCATGCTTCTTTATGTTGGTTACTAAATTTTAAAAACCCCAAAAGGTCAAATAGTCCAATGGATACAGCATCTTCAAGAATATGACTTTGAAATACAGCACAGATCTGGACGCCTTTACAGCAATGCAGATTCATTTTCTAGGAGGCCATGTGAGCCATTTTGTCGTCATTAAGAATGTCACAAATTACAGAGTGGTGAATAGCTGACAGTACGGAGGACAAGAATTCAAAGTTCTCTATCTTGTGATGGGACACCTACCTGGAGTGATGAGGGTATTAGGAAAGACCAAATGAATGATCCCATTTTGCATCCATTACTATTGTGGAAAGAAGCTGGCAGTCTGCCAATATGCGAAGAGATATCTAGCCTGAGCACATAAGTCCAAGCATACTGGGCACAGTGGAATTCCATCACACTGAAGAATAGTGTACTTTACAGAAACTGGGAAGGTAATGATGGAAAACACACAGTTACAGTTGGCCCTTCCAGAATTTTGGGTTCCAACTGCATAATGAGACAGCCAATGGGCACTTTGGTGTTAAAAAGACACTTGATATAATTAGACTGAAAGTCTACTAGCTTCACTGTTGGGAGGATGTGGTGCTGACTGTGCGAAAACTGCACTGCGAGGAAGGGCCCAAGTACCATATGACAAGGTCACCTCCAGAAATACAAAGTTGGATCCCCATTCGAAAAAATGACAGTAGACCTTCTGGGCCCTCTGCCTGTCACAGAAAGAGATATCTACTGGTGGCTCAGAATTATTTTACTAAATGGCCTGAGGTCATTCCCCTCCCGAACCAGGAAACATGTACTGTGGCTGAGGCAGTCATAGAACATGTCTTTTTGAGGTTTGGGGTGCCACTAGAACTCCATTCTGATCAAGGAAGAAACTTTGAAGCTGCGGTCTTCCAGGAGGTGATGAAAATTCTGGGGATGAAAAAGACTAGGACTATAGCCTTACACCCTCAGTCGGATGGAATTGAGCAGTACCAGTCAAACTTTGTGGCAGACAACAAAAAGGACTGGGATTCAAAGGTGTCATTGTTTCTTCTTGCTTACCACTCAGCAGTTCATGAGTCCACAAGGGTGACACCGTCAAGGATGCTGTTTGGAAGAGAACTACGGCTACCTAGTAACCTGCTGTTTGGCCGACCAACAGAAGAGGAAGCTGCAGCCCCTGATTATGCCAGCAAATTACGTAAAAGACTTGTTGGCATTCATGATTTTACTCGACAGCACCTCAGAATAAATAGTGACAGGTTGAAGACGCTGTATGACAGGAGAATGTCGGGCGAGGTATTTCAAGAAGGGCAACTGGTGTGGCTGTACAGCCCGCATTGAGGAGAAAACTGTACTGCCCGAAGCTACAGAAATGTTGGGGAGGACCTTACGAGATTCTGAATAAGTTCAATAATGTGGTATTTCAGAGTTATCGTCAAGGCTCTTGGGTGAAGCCAAAGGTTGTCCACATCGACTGACTGGCACTCTATGAAGGTCCTGACATTGAAGAGTCTGTTCGGGACAAATAGACTTGAGGGGGCAGTGTTATGTGCTCACTGCTTCGCATCCCATGCAATCAAAGAAGAGGACAGAGATTCGTTACATGATAGTGGCGGCAGCACGAGTGATTACGCCATTGGCCATGTATCAGTTACAAAAAGTGAGCCGACAAGATTATCTCTTTTCGTGGCGTCCATTGCTGGCCCTGATTGTATTGATTTCTCTATTTATCTGAAGAATTCTGTGGATTACTGACCTCGTTCCCTCAGAGCTACTCGGGGTGCGTTGAATCTTCGAGATGGTCGGGCAACACTATTAATATTGCGACAGGCTTCTGGGCTGCGAGTTGATTTAGAGTTGATGCGTGAATGAGTGGCTGAATTCTGAGCAATAGAAGAACGAGCGGCAATAGAAGTGAACAGTGGAAGGGAAGTCTGCGACTGTGAGTAGTCCTATCAAGCAGTGGAGGATGAAGCTGGCAGGCTGGACTATTGGACTAGACGCGTGAGTGAAAGACATTATAAATTATGGCAACAGATAGACTGAACATGTGTTAATGATGAGTACAAATTAATTGACTGTAACCAAACTGAGAGAGACATTAAAAAGGATGTTAATTAGAGTTGAAATAAACATTAGACACTGTGCTCACTGTTAAATAAAAAGATTAATAGTGGAGACAGTTCATTTAATGCTGTAAATAATAGCTGTGTGAATAAATTAAAAATCCAATTTAGATCTTTTGTTTTTATTAAGACCTCTATCCCTCAAAAACTCAAGATACGCCCCTTAGACATTCCATGTAACTATACCATCATCAGTATCTACATTGAATGTGCCCTCATTTTTCAAGAATCCCAGGCCTGGGATATATATCAGAATTACCTTTGGCTTACTGAAACAGCTTCGCACTCATTGGTCCAATGAAATTTCTTTTTTGCCTTAGTTCATGTAGTGGCCTGGCGATCATGGTAACCCAGGTACAAATTGATGGTAGTAAGCACATAATCCCATAAAACTCCACTCTTTGATTTTGTCAGTTGATTTCAGCAAATTTCTTATGGTGCTGGTCGTTTTGGGGTCTGTTTCAATAATGTGGGCAGACACTACATGGCCCAAGAAATCTATTTAATTTTGGAAAAGGTGGCACGGCACATCTTTGCAACTAGTTTCAAGTTGGCTGCAGTCACTTTCTGGAGTACAGACTCTAAGCATAATAGGCACTCTTCAAATGTCTTCCTGTGACATTTGACACAGCCCAAAAGTCATAACTTTGAACTGCAAAGTCCTTTTCCTTGGACAAAAAAATTCAGTCTTCTCTTTGTCATCAGGGGCTACCTTGCACTGCCAGTACCCACTCTTCATACCCAAAGTAGAAAACTCTTACGAACCTGCTAGGTTGTTGAGTGTGTTGTCTATCCTTGGAAGTAGATAAGAGTCTATTTTTGTCCCATTATTAAGCTGGTGATAATCCCTATAAAAACTCAGAGCCATCTTTTTTCTTAAAAAGTACAACTGGGGAAGACCATGAACTAACTGATGGTTCTATCACACCTAATTCCTTCAAAGTCGTCTTAGTGGCTGCTTTATGGCCTGATGTATCTTATATCAATGTGGCGGCAAGTCACGTTATTCCTTCCAATGTCATTCCAGCCACACGAAAAGGTGTCCCTATTTCTCTGCAGTAATTCAGAGACAGTCTTCTCCTGTCACCAGCTGAGGTTTTCTATTGTTATTGCAAGGGGTTCCTCCAATACTTATGCTGAAGGAAATTCAAATTGGTTTACTCTAGAAGTTTCTAGAATATTTGGAAGTACCTGTGTGACCTACTTGCAAACTCCTACCACTGTCCCTTCCTCTAGACATATGACACTATCTGACAAATTATTAATTCTAACTGGCAAACTGTCAGAATTTGAAGAGACCTGATTTCTTGTTACAATGACACTGCATGGCAGGATGCCATTTTTCTCTGCTGGCTTAATTAAACCCAACATCTGACAAAGTTCCTTGACATCTGCCTTTAATGACAATTTCATTAGAAGCTAGTATCACAGTGGGTTGACAACAAACTACTAGGCAGTTAATTGGTGAAGACATATCCAGCCAGGTTGACACCACCAACTCAGTACAGCCTACCCGTAGCACACCAAGTCAAGTATCAATACAGCACCCCAGCCTACGTACTACATGAAACCCCAAAAGACATTCATCCGCTATTTTTGCAATGTTATGTATATATCTTACTCAAAGCTAAGGTCACCAAGCTTCAAGTTCATTTTTCTTTTACCTATCACTGATGTGGTCTTACCTGCTCCATAGTCAAACAGCAATGTTCCATACATTTGTCAGACGATCACTGGGGGGGGGGGGGGGGGGGGGGAGCCTGAGGATCTTTGGTCTTACTACTGTTATGGTCACCCGAGTGTCTACGACCATCTGGCAATGAACATCATTCAAGCTCCCCTCCATCAGTATTGCATCCAAATCCTGTTTCACTGAATGTACATGTAAGAACATTGGGCCTTCCCTATATCAGTCACAGACTTTTGCACCCCCCCCCCCCCCTTCCCAAGAGCGGTGTTTACAAGTTTTCTGAATGTTTTGTACTCTCACCTGCATCTCGTTGTCTATTTTCCCGTTGCTGTTTCTGTTGCTGCTGCTGTTGTGGGCAGTAGATTCCCAGGTGCCCTTTCTGTCCACATGACCAACACTCAGGCCATTTGAGTGAGGGGTGGCGAAACTCTGTAGCGTGGACCCTGGAAGCGCTATTACTCATGGCGGTCTGCACCTTCTTCAATGTCTTCTTGATACCATCATCGTCATCTTCATTCAGTGTAACTGCCGGTATGGGACGAAGGGGTGTGAACCCCTGTTTCGCTAACTCCACCTCCAGTTCTCGAGCCAGGTCGTCCTGCATGAGGTGGGATGCAGCCAGACGTACCACTTGGCTTTCATCTGTGCATCGATGAAGAAGCCAACTGCAATACTGTCTCACTCTTTCTTAGGGTATCATGTCCTAGGTACCAGTCACCAAAATGTAGATCCAAGGCGGACACCAGCATGGCGTACTCCAGTCGCTGTCGCTCTGGCAGGAATTGTAATATGCTCAGCGCAGGGTCTCTCAGTACAGCCACAAGGTAGTAAGCCTGCAGTTCAGCTGATCAGCCATTCAGGGTGGCAACTATTTCAAGCTGGTGTTGGTACTCCCATCAAGAAGTCTGACTATCATAAGGGACAGGCTTAACTGAAACCACCTTCTCCATTTCTGGTTGCATAACATGTATAGGCAAAGCTATAGTTGACGTAATCGGTGGTCCCATTCCCAGGACTCATGTTGTGCACTGGTGCATAACCACTTAACTTTGACCAAGGCCCAATATAGATGAAGAGAGGATGGTTGTTTTAAGAACACTAAAGCTTATCTTCCTTTAAAGAAAAGACACCAAAACATGAAATGAAATAAACTTCCTAAAAGTAAATACCCTGAGCTATTTTCATATTAGTTTAGGCCTAAAGTGATTTTCTAATTAGTTTGCAAGTTAATTTGCCCAGAAAATTTAACAATAGTTTGGAATTCTTCAGTAATGTCTGCCACATGGACAGATTTCGCAAGACTGCTCTATGTAAAAGCAATATTAAATGATACCAGATTCCGTAAGAGCTTGTGCAAGGTCCGCCATAACGGCCATTATACCAGCTAGTATTGCACCCGTCATGATATTTCCTGCTGTGCATGGCCAGATTTCGTAATAGGTTTGGTAATCGGACACGTCCTATTTTTCTTGGCAGGTCCCATACCAGGTTTCATACATGGTCAATCACGCAGCAGTTTCAGAGCATAGGGCGCTCCCCATGACTACTATTGAAATGAGTTGATGAAGAAATGAAAAAGGATGCCTCCATCTTGATTATACATCCGTGATTTTGAAACTCTTTCAAACAGATTTAAAATATGACAAATAATATTGGTAATGAGAAATTTAATTACTGTTTAAAACCATTCTTAATACTTATGACATTGCCTAGTGTATGAGAAAATTAATTTAAAGATTATGTGTAATTAGCATATATAAACTCATCTCTTTGCATGCGAACTGGTAATACAGTAGTAAAGTCGCGGCACCCGCAAATATTATGTATCTTTTGGGCATCAGTTCAAAACTCCGCCGGACCCAAGCATTTTTTTTTATCATTACATTTTACATGCGGACAATATCCCGGTATGTAAAGAAAAAACAATTTTTGGCAACGCAGTCAGTAATTTTTGTCAAAATTAAAAATAACACACTTGTACTCTAGTAAATTCACGTCATTTTCAGGAAAATCAATGAAACTATACTACTAAGCAATCATATTATGTAAAAGGCAAACAGTAATATAGCAATATTAAGATGTGCTAGCTAGTTCTTATCATAGGCCTATGCAAGTTACTAACTGGTAGCAGTTCTATGAATGGGGTTAATATTTACTACAAACCACACACTGCGCACCCATTGAGGGTGCCAAATGCTAGTACACAAACTGCTGTCATGTAATATGAATCTTCCATGGCTGCTCATAGTGGTTGGTATACCTGCACGTGCACCAGGGCTTGTAGAAATTTGTACAAGAACCAAGTAGGGCTGCAGGTATCGTGTAATATCGACTTAAGGGAGTACGGGATTCTGAAAGCAGGGCTGTGTCATTGTTGATCTCAATTTAGTTTTAACACGGCACAGTTTAGAAAATCCTCTTTCACAGGAACAGCTATTTACAGGGATAATCGAGAATTTTATCAGCAGTTGACAGAAGTTTTCGTAGGTTTTATTATGGTTGTATTCTGAGAGCAGTGTCAACCATATTCATAAGAGTTTCAAGGGTATCCTTCCCCTGTTTTGCTTTTTAGAAGACACGTATCTGGTTAAAGCTATGGAGTATTCAGGTAAAATTTGTTATTAAAGATCTGAAGATCACTTTGAATGGAAGAGAGTCTCAGACTTCTGGAGGTAGCAGAAATCATTTTTTGAATTTCTTGAGGAAATCTGGTATTTAAACCTTGAAGGAGCGAGTCAACCTTGACTTTAAAAATAAGTCCTCTACATTAATTATTTTTTGATCAAAAGAAAACTGTTCTTTCTGAATGTGCATCTATTATACATGAGTGGTAACACTTTTGCCTTGGACTCGATAATTCTATTCCTAATATGTCACCCTTTTGGTTAACTCTATTGAAGATCTCATCGAAGCTTGACACTTCATTTCTCAGATGTTCTAACAAGAGGTAAGTGTCTGGACTTATACTATTGCCACACACAGATCAACAGTAGATGACTGTAAGGTTTTGCTCCTCTTCAAAATCATCAAAAAAATTGGACACACAATTGCTAAGCTCAGTATGAAGTTGAAATGCTTCATCTGACTGAGGATACTGTTCTCACCAGTTCTAACTTTGCTGTCAATAGCCCACTCCACCGTTGTCTCAATAGCCTACACAATATATTCATAGTTGATCGGAATAGCTGAGATGGCTTCAGCTCTGCAAGTCTGTCATGTGGTTGAGAGAGACTCTTATTAGAGTTTTCAGCTTTGGCTGCACTGTCTTCACAATATCTTCAAACACAGCATGTCTCTTGGGTCTTCCTTCAGGACACATGTAAATACACTGAATTACGTTCGGCTCTCAAGACCTCGCTGTTAAGAGCTGCCCAAATTTCTTCACTCACTAAATCACACTAAGAAAGTCGAAAATAACATTATTTGCTTTGTGTGATTTACAAACATTTACAAGTGCTAGGCTCAAGCAATGAGCACGGCAGTGTACATACATGATTGGAGAATTTGTTCATTATATTTTGCTGGTACCCCAGAAAGATCATGTCATTGCGTATTCACCATCAAAATAAACAACAAGAACATCATTTCATTTACACCTCATAGTTTTGACAATGTTGTCCAATGTCATAAAAATGGTCTCTGCATCACAAGTTTTCAGGCGCTGAAATTTAATGAACTTCTCCACTGACTCAGGAAATTTTCTGTTTTCAGAAAGTGGAACGGAATACCTCAGAAGATAGCATTTTGCTCATGACGTCCCATGTAAGATGTTTTGTGTGCAATAATAGAGAATACCCATCAATTTCATTAAAAATCATTCACAGCATAACATTATGTAAGGAGGTTAAAATATTGTTTGAATAGCACTGCTTGTGTTGATTTCTCTAGCAATTTTTTCAAATGCTGTCTTATAATTGCATCATATTTGTTAAGCAAAAAAAATTGGATTTTGGAAAAGGCTTATTAACATCCCCCAGTATTATGCCTGATGGCTTATCAAGGGACAGCTTACAAACAAACTTATGACCTAACTTGAACTAACACCCATGTCTTACCTAGATTTGAACCCAGAGCCTCCCACAACCCAGACTGGCGGCACACCAACTGACTGCGTCATGTGAGGTCGGCTGCAAAGAAAATGTTTGAACAAATAACCCTTTTTGTTCATTGTCCTCTGATTCATTATCAACTTTTAAAGACCTTTCTCCACTTGCCAGTACAATTGTAATATCCACCAATCAGGTCATGTATTCATAGTTTTCCTGTTTTTGTATTTCTTTTTGTTTAAGATGGGCCTCTTTTCCTGAATCTAAAGAATCCTAAATAAATTTTTCAGATGAAAAATGTCCCTGTTATCTACACTTGGCTGATGACAGTGAGGTCAGTCTGAAAGCTTCCAGAGTTGGTTGTCCAAGGTGTTTAGGAGCATCCCAGAAGAATGACATTGTTTTTTTGGTAGCCAAAATTTTAAATTTTGGTGACGTAGCAGGTCAGAGTCGCTGTGTCTCCAGGCAACCGCCATCCATGTGCCGAGAAGGGGACGGACAGTGAGTGCAGGGGAAAGCCTTCCACTGCTACAAGCTGGTCAATTTGCCTGTTGCTCGAAGCGAGGACAGAAGCGCATGCCTAACATCCCACTACAGGTGAAGGTCCAACAGGGTATCATCAGGTTTGTTTCGTCACACATCTGCTGACACCCACATCAGATGCAAAAACCAGCTACTTTGTTGATTTAGAGAATTGTCCAGTGTTCCAGAGACACTGTCTAGATATGTGCTTTAAACATGATTTTAAATCTTCTTTGCCCAACTTTGGTTGATAAATACTTCCCTCCCTGCCTTTCACACCATGATCGGCTACACGTTTTCATATTAATCATATGTAAACTTACAACATGAACAACTATTTCAAAGGGTCTTGTGAATGTACACAAGAGTTAAAATTTTTATATTCCTTGTTGTGGAAGGAAGCCTAGGCGTGAACTGGGGAGCATTATTCGTTCGTTATAGTTGGTTCGGGATAAAGTGGGCACTCTTCAAGTCAACCTTTGAAAAAAAAATCACTGCACGTAACTGTATGTATTTTAACTTCAGCAGTGTAACCACAATACTTACAGTTAAATTTGCAGCAAACTACAGGAAGTAGTTTCATGTTTTAACATCTTACTAATCATAAAGCTAAAAATTGTTGTCACCTGTAATCCATATATTTTTGCTGTACACAAATGAACAAAAAATTTAGCATGAGGGTAACACATTTATGTTTTTCAATCTTTCACATCATTTTGGCTGATGCAACATTCAAGTAAGATGGTTCAGTGTTGTGTTGATTTTTTTAAGGCCCATGCTCGTGTGTCAATAAAATAGCAGGTTACGACCAACGAAAGTGTCAGTTTGTAACCGCTGAAATAAAGTATTCATGAACATAATAAATAAAACATTCTCAAACATGTTAGAAATGAAGTGGCATTGTTTATTATTACTTTCTGCTGTATTTCCATGCAGTTTCTCATCATGGAAATTCTTGAAATTTCACATAATATGCCAATCTGAAAAACGTGTTGCTTCATGCAGTAAGTCAGTATGTATAGACTTCAAGAAACTTCGGAAGTGCTTTTTGTTGTATTTGCAATATGTGTAACGATTCTGAAAACTTAAAAAAATGTGGGTGTTATTTATGCGCTGCACAGATGACAAGTAAAATCTTGATACGTAAGTCACTCATTTTGAAACAATAACGCCATAAAAAGGTTTTATACTGCATGTTAAACATTTCTTGAATGTTAGGAATACATTAAATAAAAGTGTTATAATGTCTAACCAGCTTTATTTGAATTTATCAAACAGATTCCACAACTAACCATTAAGGTAAGTTATATTGGAGAAAATTATATTCTGCATTTAAAGTGTGAATGCGAGATCCATGAAATACATTCTCATCATTTAGGTATGGTGTTTTTAGTATTCTGGTGAAGTTACATTTATAGCAGTGTAGGCATTTAAATTTTATAAGCGAAAATTATTTTTTTTGTAAGCAAAGCAGTAGGGCTTAGCAAACATTAGTGTTATGTTCCTGAAAAACTGTGTGGCTAGACCAGTTTTCAAAAACTTGTATCGAGTGACAGATATTACTGTCGAAGTATGTTGTAAAATTTTGGATCAATTCTGTTCAGCCATTTAGTTTTATGATATCACTGCAATAATTGTATTTGTTACTAGCAATGTAATAGCAACGGCTGCCATTTACTTGTGTGTAGTTTTGTATTAAAATATTGATTTGCAAGATATTTATGCATTTTAATTATACACATAAATGTTGAACATAATTCTTAGGTCAAATAATGATATTTTAAGCCATGTTATCATCTCTATGAAGGAGTAAATACACAGTGTTATTTAAAAGCATGTCCATCCTACGAGTATGACAGGTAATGGGCAAGTGTTTCAGCTGTTCACAATTTTTAAAGGTGAACTTTCTAAACATCTCGGTTTCATTTTTATAAAAAGAAAATGAATAATATTCACCTCTTCAGATATTCTGCTGACAACCTAAATTAAAACTATTTTCTTATGACCTTGGAAGTGACCTCAGTTAAAGGCATTAATTTATATCGACGCTGTCGTGTGCAATATGAGACGAACTGTGACACAATAGACTTACGGTAGATGGGCGCCAGCAGTGTTTCACAGTCACCACACTGTTGAGACTCAGGGTTCTCAGGAATGCAGTGGGTTCTGTGTGTACATCTCACCCGAGCGTACTTACGCAACACTTTGCTTACTAAACATCTTTACTGAACATTTATCACTGAAAAATGGCGAGAGGTTGCTGTCACTAGATAGATAGACCTGCTTTTTATTCTGTGACTCATACAATCGTGCCAAGGTTAACTTTATGCATGAACTTGGACGTGTCTAGCTAACTCAGTTCGGGTGCTCCCCAGCCCGCAACTAATCTAGCGCACTCCTAGATGGATGACTTCTCTGTGGTGTTAGAAAACACAATATCCACAAGGAAAGGGGTCAACAGCCATTCGGGTGGACTGCCGATTTTTCCTGAAGACAGAGCGCAGAGAATTATGAAATGAACAAACATGTGTGATTATTTGGCATCACTGCGCTGACTCGTCGGGGCTCGTCTTGCCGCACGTGGTTAGTGTGGTGACGGCCTATACACACAACCGGCTAGGATGGAAATAATGTCACCGTACAAATTACATAAATGACACAAATTTATATGAAACTGGATAGGACACAACATGAATGAGCACAATAAACACGCAGATGCGTGAAAGCAAGCTTAGATGGTGCAGATCCTGCCGCTGGATAGGATTTGCAGCGGATCACGTGGTGCAGATGAAATTCCAATATTTCTCCATAGAAACTGCAAATTCTGTTCAGACAAATTGTTATTATTCATAGGAAAAATATTCTCCTACAGATGGTGACGTTGATAGGCTTTTAGCACACCTGATGGCGGGAAAATCAATCTTGGAATAGACTGCATGGTCATGCATACAAAGCATCAATTACGTGAAAATTACACGGAACCCTGAAATAAATTACGGCGCACATAATTTTACACCAATAAACCCTCAAAGCGCATGGATGGCACAGATATTGACTTGGTGGCTATTAACCACGTGGTCGCAAGTGATATGGCCGTAAAACAATCAAACAAGAATATTAACCTAAAATGCATACATGAAAATAAAGCCCTTAAAATTACACACAGCAATTAAACAGAAATTACACTGAAACACCTTTAACATTGGCAAATGGCGCCTGATTCTAAGTTGCGCTGGCCACGTGGCCTCTCCGATATCTTTCTCCTCCTCCTCCTCGTTTACATCGAAAAAGAAACAAGGCCACATATTATTAAGTTAAGCGGAAACATAATGCTGGGGAATGCCAGGCAAAATGTACGCAAAGCCAAGGTTAACCAGTATACTAAGGTGAAACTATTGTAATCTACATCAGTGCAAAAAGTTTGTAGTGTGTACGTGATAGCATTTTACCTCGCCAGCTCTCATCGACGAACTGCCCAGAGGCAGGGGTCGTGCGGACCAACCATGGCTGCCTATGGGGTTCACACAAGTGGAAGTGCTATGCACGCCGAGTAAAACTTCAATATTTGAAAATAAATGGCACATATTTAATTTAAATATTTATTTACACTTTACATTTAAATTGTGAATTTTCTGGATTCTGTAAATGTCTTTTATGACTGCCATTACACCAGAATAATAATGTTCTTAATCTTCGTGCAGTGCACATTTTGAATTCATAACCAAACATTGTGCAATATTATCAAACATACATCGTAAACATTAAAACACTTGAAAAACCCTGAACATAAAGAAGAGACATAATTTTACACTTCAAACAAATATTCAGTTATTGGAAAGTTCAGGTTACATCCTCTTTGCGCATGTGAATGCCCACGTATCACGTGAGTGGGGAGCGCCGTCATGGTCTTAAGACGGCTGGCTGTTAGCCGGTGTCTATATCTAAACAGAAGAAGAATCGTTAACATCAGTCAATATTCACAAGCCAATATTATTTACTGTATTTAAAGGGACTGTTTATAGTACTGATTACAACATTAATTACTTATTGTTGTTTATTTAAGTATGCAGTGGATATATAAGCCATCTGATGTAAACACCAGGTTAAAGTCACATGGCAGTGTTTATTTCAATTTTTAATAGGTACGCGGAAAAATACACAACCAATGGGCTGAAAGAAGAAATTTAGCAGGGCTTACAAAAGTGCTCCTTTTATGTCGAGCCTTCAACAGTGGAATATAAACAGTGAGTTTGTAGCATGAAATTCAAATCGCAGTACAGGAGGGGAAACAGGTTTTAATTAGAGTTTTCAAAAGTATTTTTAGTAAATCAAATAATTTCTTGCTTTTATTATTAAAATTCCAGGTTAACCCAAAATGCCCACAACTTTTTAAAATTAAAAACAGATGAATGATCATAAGAGTTATCCAACTACCTTTGTTAACAGTTTTGTGTACCACGTCCATCAATAAAAGCATTACAGTATGGTTATCAAATCTCCCAGCATATTGAGCATGCATGAGAAAAGAAACTGCATTTTTTATCAAATTACATACCAAATTCTCGAGGTTGCAATCGTAGTTGCTGTCCACGTTTTAATATGGAATTTAATATAGAGTTATGCATTGTGTGTAACAGGATATAAAAGTAATATTTTTTGTTTGTGTGTAGGAGCTGTAATACTTCTATAATGTGTTTAACATCAAGTAAAATAATTTTTTTTCTATGGCTATATTTTCTTATCATGGTGTAGATAATTTCATGCCTCTTTTTCAGTTGGTCGAAAATTGACATTTTTCCACGCGCTGTTTAACTGAGCGCAGGTGTATTGAAGTGCAACAGAAAATTACGTTGCCCATAGGACACAATTTTTGCCTTAATATTTGTTTTCAGGATGTCAGGAAATTAATGTGATTGTTCATATTTACTGTAATCGTAGGCAGCTTAGTATTTTGTTTACATTTGTATACTTATTATTTTTAATGTTGGTCATTAAAGATTTACTAAGGCATCTTAACTTTAAGTGAAAATCCCTCTCAAATACTGTTACGTCAAGCACAGAAAATATTTGTATTTATGAGTCCTTCTTTGTGTGTATGCTACTCGAATCAGCAGGTTTACGAGATATACTGGTTGGTTACCTAATAGCACGATGCAGTGCAATGTGATGAGCTGTAGCCAGTGTGAGGCTGGCTGGCTGGCTGTCGCTAGCTGATGGCCATAAATACCTCGCAGACATTGCTTTTGCCGGCGTCACACAATGACAAAGATGAAGAAGCATTAAATACGTACTTTTGTAAAATAGAAAAAAAAGTAGTAAATCAGTATGTAACATGAGAAAAACACTTCTTACCGTATTTTTGCGTGTATAAGCCACATGCATGTATAGGCTGTATAAGCAGTTTTTGGTAAAACATTTGGCATAATTAAATACTTCAATCATAGGCCACACTGAATTATTGTATTCCTGTAAATATTGTTAAGTTAAGAATCCATACTAACATAATAAATTCAGACTTAATTTTTCCCTACAAAACATTTGAGACAGAAAATTAATTATTATGTTGCAATGTTTACAAATATACATTGTGCGATTACTATTCCACCCCTCTTTTTGTAGTCTTTTTTTTTTGTAAAAATGTGCGACCTATACATGCCGAAATACAGTATTTGCAAAATGTTTATGTATCTTTTGTCTTTATATTAAAAGCAGTTTTTTCCTGGATACAGTTGACAAGTGCACTCTCGTCGCTGGTTGTAATGTATTCTCTCTAAAACATACGACAGCATGGTCTGAGATGACCTTCGTCACTGACCAAGTGTTGCGTGATAAGGAAACCGCATTAAATTATGTTGTCTGTCAGCGTTGGACATGTCACGCAACATCCTCTCATTTTATTGTTAAACCCATATTACGTACAACACAAACATTCACTGATAGGCTACATGACTTTTATTCTACCTGATAGTTTCTGATATATTTTTTGTATATGGGAATTCCGAGAAAAAACAAATGTATGAGAAATTAAATTTACAGTCTCACTGGACATGCTGATTCTTTAAGGAACAAAATGTTAAACTGACACATTTGTTGTGTAAATGAAGTAACCATGCCATGGAATCTTGTTCTCAAGAGAGTGACGTGTGGCAGAGCACTGTGTTCTCATTAAAAATTCATGAATTTTAAAATTGTTAGAAGTGTACATAAGCAACACTATTACAATAGTTTAAAGACTGATTATGTCACTGAAATTTCTTTATTATTTCTAACTTTTGAAGGGTAGCTTAAATTTCATAATTTCTTTTGTATATACTATTTTCAGCAGGTGCTGCTAACAAGAACACATACACAAACATGTAAAGAACCAGCTGATTACAAATATGGTAAATAGTGTTATTTGTAGCAACACTGTTACAAATTTGGTGGTTCTGCCTGTCAAAATTCGGTTTGTAGCCCAAGTTGAACTTCTTGTATCAAAAGTATCTTGTTATATTCACGACATTCCTCATGTCATTGACAATAGTTTATATGTAAGCATTGTGATTTGATGATTGAATCAAGAACATAGATCATATATTATAGGGTTGTTGAAATTGTCTTAGAAAAATTATTTTTGTACATATCCATGTTTGATGAGTCATAACCATCATTAACACACTTAAAAACTAACTACAATTAGCTTTCACCTTCATACTATCAGCATCAGTGATGGAGAATGCCTGTAGACCAATAATTTTTGCAAAAAAACTAATCCTTCTACCTAGGAAGGCTGTTGAACCAGCAGTACGTAGGTTTTCATTAAAAAGTAGCTTAAAATTTGTTTTAGTAACTTTTGTGACATAACTTCCTCTATAAATAGTAGTGGCTTAGGCTAATTATTTTAATATTTATGTGAGTTCAAGTGAAGGTAAAAATAAAAAAATATTTACCAGTCTACGTATATAAAAATACTTACTTATGAGTACAGAAAACTAAAGGATGTTTTGTTAAGGTTGACAGTCAAGTGATAGGTTTGAATCCAAAATGGTGTATTGTTTTTATATGTGTATTGGTTCTGCAATAGCCAGAATTATTATTACTTGCAAAAATACGAGTCTTTACCTCATTACAAAAATTAGTAACACAAAAAACCACACAAGTAATCAAAATACTTTTTTCACCAAGATGTACAATATTTCATATAGTTTTTTTTGGCATGTTTCAGGTACTAGCTGGAAAAGAAGTAAGAGGTGCTACGGCTTCAATGCATGAAAAGGCCCCAAGTATTTTGTGGTATAACGAGACCAGCTAACATGCGACTCTTCAGTGCAATTTATGAAGACAGTATGGATGACCACCAACTGATCATAAAAAAGCATACTAGCTTGGTATGTGAC
This sequence comes from Dryococelus australis, assembly GCA_029891345.1. NCBI lineage: Eukaryota > Metazoa > Arthropoda > Insecta > Phasmatodea > Phasmatidae > Dryococelus > Dryococelus australis. Next base: position 90,934,076 of record CM056994.1, read on the forward strand.
ATTTAAAGAGATGGGGAGTAAGGGTTCCTGTACACAAATGGGTTGACCATCAGTCATTGACGTGACTGTTGACAAAATGTGGGAAGCAATTCAGCAAAGTCCCTCCAACTCAATACGCCGTGCTTCAAGTGAACTTGACATTCCATGTTCAACTGTACACAAAAACTTGCACAAGAGACTTCACTTGTATGCACACAAAGTTCAGATCATGCAAACCTCACTACCGACTGACCATCCACAACGCAGTGCATTTGCGACTAAAATGTTGCATTGCATTGATAATAATGCATATTTTCACAGATGAGGCAATGTTTCACACCTCCGGCAAAGCGAATAGGCACAATGTGCGCTTATGGGAGGTTCAAAGAACCACATGCCATAATTGAATACGAGATGGATAGCCTACAAGTGAATGTTTGGTGCAGCCTCATGCACAACAAAGTCATTGGACCCTTCATTTTTGCTGAGGCTACAATAACAGCTAACGTGTACCCAGACTTGTTGGAGTTATATGCAGCACGTTAGCTAGAAGTGTTTCAACTATGGGTGGTGTTCCAACAAGATGGTGCACCGCCACACGTTGGATTGGACACAATAGTCCAACATCCTTGCCATCAATATCACAATATCACCAGACATTACCCCCCCTCAATTTTTTCTTCCAGGGTTATGTTAAAGACAAAGTATATGCAACACGTGTGCCCAATGCCAGGACATCGAGTGGGAGGATATCAGACACAATGGCATCTGTTTCCGAAGATCTGCTGAGCCACACATGGTAAGAAATTGAATACAGCTTAAATGTTCTTCGTGCAACCAATGGTGCACATGTAGAAATTATCTAGTAGGCTACTGCTAAAAAAACTTTACGAGTAACTGTTTCTGTAAAAACTGCACCTTAATAACATTTGTACTTTTTGTATTGTTATGTGCTGCAGCTGGCAGCGACTCAGCTGCCCCGCGCCATAGTCAGAGACCCACATTGCCCTCTCCTCTTCCTGGAACGATGCGCTCGCACAGCCTCTTGACCCCTCCCCTTCTGATAATCCCATGAATGCCAACAGCGGCGAGACTTGCTGGCATCACAGACCTTCTCTCCCCTGCTAGAGTTTCCGGTATGTTTGGCGACGACGCAAGAATGTTCTGGTGAGACTGGCTGGCGCATCAGCCCTCCACAACACATCATGCAAGTTGGGGAAGATGCTAGGTGGTGGCCTAAGACACTATATATACTGCCGCAACCCAGCAACCAGCAGTCTTTGACGAAGGCCACCTGGCCGAGTGTGCGCAAGGGAAGAGAAGAGCAGACGACGACTGGAGATCACGGGATGACAGCGAGTGAGGTGTTCGTGGCTCATATAGAAGAGAGGGTGTGAAACAGACAAGTGAAGCCTACTGTGTGTGAGGGCGCTTGGAGGACTCTAGAACATTACGACTGGCTGGACATGGACTGAACTGAGGTGGGATTGAATGGAAGTGTAATACTGATTTTATTGTAAATATTCAAACAGACAAATATGGATGCATAAATTATAAAATAATTGACAAGGTTGATACACTGTCTATTGGGACTGATCTTTAATTATTTAATTTCATTGATTTCTTTGTCGTAATTATAAATTTTATTAATTAGCGTCAATTGTGAACAGCAAGTGATTTCAATGTACTGTGAGAATTTGAGTTCAGAGAATTTTACTATAGTTATTGTAAATAAAATAAAGAAATTATAATTAATTCTTCTATTTGATTTGGACCTCCATCCCTTAACGAACTTGGTATAGCCCACTTAATTTCTAGGAAGAGAAATTGTAACAGTAATATTGACTTTTGTAATGAGGGAAAGACTTTATGGACACCATTTACTGTTAAACCTAACTCTTTCAAAAACAAAATGAAGGCTAATTGATGTTTTGTGTTTGAATGCTTTGGTACACATGTGGGTTGGTATAACAAACGTATGTATAAAGAGGAAGATTAAAAAACCCACCACAGAATTAATTTTTAAAATAAAAAAGTATGTATACACAGGAAGATTACAAAATCCACCACAGAATTAATTTTTAACATCCAAAATGTTATTAATGAACTTGTAAATATAGTAGAACCTTGTTATAAAGAATCTGAAGGAAACACTTCCCTACCTTCAATATTGAGGGGAAAATTCATATGTAGGTACACTTGTCTTGAAATAATATACAAAACTGATGTACCAATTTACATACCTAGAGTACTGAAAATCTATCACACACACACACACACACACACGCACGCGCACACACACACACGCACGCACACACACACACACACTCACACACACAAAATGATATCTTAATAACCTATGGGAATGCAATTTTAGATTTTAAAAACCACTAAAAAATTCAATATAATCCTGAGTCAAAACTCAAAAATGTACATTGTAACCTGTATGGATGGTATTTCATATTTTAAGGGACCAAAATAATGGCTGCTGACAAGCAACTTGTGCAGAAATTTATCTCCATCCAGACGTTAAAATCTAATTTGCTGTGTGAGCGGGTGCAACAAATCATATAAAATAACAGCATATTCTCAAAGACCAAGATACAAGAATTTTTTGAGACAGAAAATTGGCATCAAGTTTGTGTTATCTTCTCATGGTTGGTCACCCTCCTCTTACCCTCTCGCCATTACCTTTTATTGATGGGTGGGACTGTGAAAACAGTCACACTCCCCCCTTCCCCAAAATATCAAGCCGGTAGATTGTTATCTCACAGCAGGAAGGAGTTTCCGACAAAAATTACAAACTTTGTTTGGAAAACGTTGGAAGTTGAGCACCTTTTTCACTATGCTTTCATTTCCTAGATGACATGTACTGGTATTGAAAGTGCTTCCTTCATTACATGGGAAAATTTTCAATGTTCACAAAGGCAAGACTTATCAATTATATATACTGAAGAATAACTCGGAAAGTATGCGAAAAATTATCTACAGTTCATACATCAATAAAAGCGCTGATTTGGTCAACATCGACAAATTCGGAAGAAGCAAATTTTAATTGGCACAACTTTAAGAGAAACCATGTCATTCAAGTATCTGTCGGTCGCGATAGAATTAATTATTTTAAACAAAAAGTATGTGCATGGTTTCAGCAGCAAAATTTTCCCAAGGAAAGGGCCATGAAATGACTATGAACTTGATTTAAAAACATTAGGAGGGAAGTGGTAAGATAAGTCAAGAACTGTCCTGTTTCACATTGATAAGGATGCTCCTGATAAGCTGGTGGTTGTGAAACCAGCCCTGATGAACAGGAGGGGGTCCAGTTTTTCCTGTACGGAGGACCTGATATGGAGACAGGCTCAGGGATGTCCAGAGGTATCTGAGCCTGGGTCAAGGTAGACAAATGTTATGTCCCTAATTGGTATGTGGGTGCCTAAAGCTTGCTGCACAGGATTTTACAGTGCAATGAACAAAATGAGAGTGAAGTGTTTCAAACTGATTTTTGGTGAGGAGATGGCAGTAAGCCAAGCACTGGGATGTTGAGTGGTACAGGTTTATACCCCAGCAGAGTATTTTATTTAGAGTCAGAGTCTTGCCTGAGCATAGTTGAGTTATACAGAAAAGTGGGTTAGCAAGAGTAAGACTTAGCAGCTGAGATAGCAGCCTGTCCTGTTGATTCAGACACACATCTTGGTAGGCATAGAGGCAGAGAAAAAGATGATTCTCTGTGTGGCCAAGGCTTCTCCTCTCCTCAAATGTTGTTCTCAAGTGAAGGTAGATATATAAGAATTTTAGGAATTAACCTTCTAGTTTTTCAATGTCTTTTAACCCATTCAGACCAAGTGTACACAATTGTGTACATTACGCAGGTGTATGTAATTTTTGATCTGTATTGCACATTGCAAAGCTTAATGACCAATGATTTTACCTTTGGGTAAATTATTTGCAACCATCTTACTGGTCTAGGTCATAAATGGTTCATATGACTGCAGCCGAACATACAGCTTACAGCTTATTGGCTGTGACAACAAAACAAGTGTTGTGTCGATTTAAGTAGAACAAACAGCATAAAACATTTTGTTTGCAACACATGAAACCGTAAATTAAAGTGGGTCTGAAAGGTTTAAATTCTAACAGTACTACTCAGGACAAACATTAAGCAAGTAAACTAGGGTTGTCTTGAACCAAGTAGCTGAGTTCATAGTGCTAGGGTAGTTGTGGAGAACCTTTACATGCCTAGATGATACCTTAAACACAACTGGACAAAACTGGCTAGTAATCTATTTAATTGATGCTTAGGAAGATATCCAGTGATAGCTACCTGAGAAGAGTAACTCTGGACTGCTAGAGAGACACCTCATAGATACGACCAGTGGCCTGCGGATTAACATGCCTTGAATAAGAAATAGGATTAGCGCCAATTCATTATAAGCTGCATTTTGCACCTTGAGCCACAGGACACAAACAAGACCCTAATCCCAGACAGGGCCAGACTAAGATGCCTCCTGTTAATATAACTCTCATCAGATAGAAACATTGAGAGCAAGGGCAGCAGAAATACAGGTGTGGATACCTCCTGTACTAGCTATACTACCACAACAACCAGCCTGGGACCAGAGCCAGTACCTGTCCTAGTCCCACGTCCTCTTAATACAGATCAACCCCACCTGGCAACCATGAAGGTGCTCTGCATGGAAGGAGACATCACACAAATACTCTTACTTCAGCTTAGTGCTGTTTGACTATGCAGGGAGGGGGACTCTACCATCACCCTAAAGTGCATCATCTATTCAACCCATCCTGGACCAAACAGTTGTTTATAAAATTCTTAACCAATGCCACAACATTCTACAAATGTATGTTTAACAATAATTTACACAAATTGTTTACTCTCAATTTCACACAACTCTAAATATAACAGAAATTATATAAAAAAGTTAAATTTGGATTTAGTGCTTTGACAATATCAATTTCCTACAGTAGATATACTTACTTTTTTTTAAAGCAAAATAACTGTTACTGCTAGTCTTGGTTAAAAATACATAGGGCATAAAATCCTACTATAAATATTAAACATTATTCTATACACAGTCGAATCACATTATTATAACCACCTGCTTGTATCCAGAGTAACCGTCCTTCGCAACACGGAGGACAGCAGCTAGATGAGCTGGCAGTGACTCAGTCAGGTGCTGATAAGTCTCCACGGATATCTGGAGCCATGCTGTCCGCAGTGCGTCCCACAACTGTTGAAGGGTGCATGGCAGAGGAGACAGATGGCGAACACGACGATTGAGGTGGTCCCACAGATGTTCAATTGAAATGAGATTGGCACTGTTTGGGTTTGGGGGCCAGGGAAGAACTCTGAAGTCCTGATTGTGTTCTTCCAGGCACGTGTGGGCCCTTCTAGCCATGTGGCAAAGCGCATTATTGTGCTAAAATATCCCATCCTCCTGAGAAAAGACTATCATCATGTATGGGTGGACATGACCGCCAAGGATGGATTCATAACCATAATAGATCAATATTGCCTTCCACACGGATGATGCCTAGGGAATACCACAAGAACATTCTGCAGGCCATAATACTGCCCCCACTGCCTTGTGTTCATCCAGCAATGGATGCAGGGTGTCGGTTCTCCGATGTTTATCGCTGGTCATACTGATGTTCATCTGTTCTACGAACTGTCGAAGAAGGCTACCCATAGCCAATCAGCAGTGGTCCAGTCGCCATACTTTCGAGCAAATTCCAATCATTTTTGCCAATGCACCTGTGTTAGCATTGGTGCAGTCACCCTCCATCTACTCCAGAGCCCCATTTGCAGAAGGGTTCGCTGCATTGTTGCAGTACACATGTGTCTGGATGCCCCTGGTTCATTTGGGTGGTGAACTGTTTCAATATAACCTGTCAGTTGGCCTTCACGCCCATCGTAGTCAACATTCAACTCGGAGATCAATGGCATGTGGAGCTCCGCAGTTTCCGCAGCGGTTATTACCAATGGTGCCATTTGTCCACTCACGATATACCTTTACCACAGAGGCATGCAAACAGTTCACAAACATCGCTGTTTCCAAAATACTGCCCCCCTTGGCCTGAAAGCAGATGATCATCCCTTTTTGCAACTCTGATAATTCATGTTCACATCTCTTTAATGTTTTGGAAACACCAAGTACGCTCGAGCGCTGCCCATGCAGTTGCTCCTTCCTCTGTATGTGGTGCCACTCGTTGGAGTCAGCACGAAGAAATAATAATTTTCAGTTCTGTCCAATGAGTATAAAATTATCACATGATCCAGTGTGGTAGAGAGTAACGCAAAGCCAAGTGTCGACAGTCGTGAGAGGCAAGCGAGTGTAACAAGTCTGAAGAGTGTTGCCACTGAGTTTGGCTTGGGCGGAGTGCAATGGTTTGAGAGGCACAGTGGTGACAAAGCAAGCAGCAGTCAAACTGTGTATTGGGCCGCTTTCTTTAGCTTCGGTTTTATGTGCTTGCGCAAGGAAGTAAAATGTTAAAATTCCTGGATAAGTGTGTTCATGAATGCAAATATGGCATTAATTTTCTCAATTTCGTATGTGATATGTTATGGTGCCAAACACAGCGAACAGTGGATTTCTACAGATGCGTGGGAGTGTTCAATGAAACTCATTCACCTCAGCCCATGGGATGGGAGAGTGTGATGCAAAGCAGTCACTGTGGGCCCTGCTTAGAAATGTGCTGGGCATCATGCATCTGCCAACATGAGTCCCATTTTGACTCATCCCAACGCAGCTCAGTCTATGTCCAACTGGTACATCTGTTATGACTGCATAGACGTCACAACTAGTAACTGGTTCAATTAAAATAAGATATTGTCTCACTACAATGTCAACACAAATTTTCTGTCCCACTACATATTGTTTCAAGACTCGTAAAATGCAGCATATTACCGAAAAGGAGTGTGCAAAATGGTGCTTTGTGCAATTCTTGGACAGGGTTGTCTATAAAAAAATGCTAGGTGCATTTGTTTGCAGTTGTTTCAAGAATGTTTTAAGTCAAAATTTCATGTTACAATGCATGTAATTGTAAAGTCCTTTAAAATAAATGGCAGTAAATTAAAATTTAAAAAGTTGAATTCAGGTATTAAAAAAAATTCAAGTAAAATATTTTAAAATTGGCAGAAATTCACGTTCTGCAAGTATAAAAGTTTAAATGGCAAGTATTGTAAATAATATTCACGAGTTGTTGCTAAGTAATTTTACCTTCAGGTCAAGAAAATCAAGAAGGTGTGAAAATGAAAATTGTAGGAGTTCTTAAATTGGAACTTCCAGAATATTCAAACTTTAATGTAGGTAAAGTCTTAACGTATTATAAGTGTAATCTTACTAGATTTTAGAGGTTACATTTTGGGAATCTACCAAAGTGATCATTAATATTCAATGTTATAAAATTTATTTGTAGCATTTAAATATCCTTGTGATACACATATGGTTTGTTGGATAGGACATATAAAATTGATTCCTCAATATCTGGCACAACAGTTAAAACAATATTTGATTGCCTAACTTTCATCGATATTTACTGATTTACATATTTACTGATTTCATATTCTGCATTTGTTGAATACAATAGTATGTGATATTCTGTTTGCCAGCTTTCTGCTCAATTTTGAGGTTATGTATGATTTTTTTAAAAATGGTTTTGAATATTTTTAATTTTGGTGAGCCATATTCTGTTTCCTATTTGCAATTTAACGGAAATTGATTGCCCAGATATATTTTTTCTTGTACCATGTTACATCAAGTAATAATGGCCCTGTATTATTCTTTTTTTATAATCATTCTCAAGCAATTCTACTTCTGCTAAAGAAGCTTTGCAACAGATTATTTAATCAACAAAGGAGCCTTTTAATGCTTATTGGAAAACTATTGGCTGCAGATTCTTAATAATAAATTGTTTTTGTTTTTATCTGAATTATTACAGTTTAACATTTCTGACCTGGAGAAAAGTTTCTGGAATTTATTCACAATGTAAATGATCATGCTGCTGCTTTTGAACTCAACCTAAGTGAACATGAGTTTGGTAACTTAATTTTGGAAAATATGTCCCCATTTATCAGGCAACAAAGCGCAGGTATCTCATTGCCCAAAACCAAAGGAGATCTGCATGCGTGGGCTGTTCAATTGGAAAATGTTATGTACGCCTCTCATCAGTATGCGATAAAATTTCCTCCATCAACTAGTGTTGGTAATGGTGGTGAAATAAAAGACAGTCAAGTGTGTTCCTGTTTTCGCTGCGTAATGCCTGGACATTTAGCTAGGGAACGTAAAGCAGGAGTACGGGAGAACAGAAAGTGTTTTGAATATGGCAAATTAGATAATTTACTGAAAAATTGTTGGACAATATGAAAAGTAAAGAAATCGTAGTTATTGGGAAAAAGGATTAGAATCAGGATAAATAGAATGAGGAGACTATTGTTGTTATAGGTAACAAGAATCAGGACAAGGATAAAAGTTTGATTGTTGATTTAGCAATTAAGGATAAACATATCTCAGCATTAGTTGACACTGAGGAAAGCAACTGTTTTGTCAGTCAGAGTGCTAGTCTCTGAGAATCCCGAGTTAAGGAATAAACATTCAAAAGGTCAAGGGTTCAATTTAGTGGTAGCCAATGAAGCAAGATATAATGTTTTATGTGGTAAATAGTTAAGGAGGGAGTAGTGTCCGATTGTGTGCATGAGGCAGAGGCCTTTGTTATTGTACGAGTGTAAAGGGTGTACAGTGTAAGTTAGGCTAGTTAAGAATGTGTGTGTATACATAGATATTTGGTGTATGTTATAAGGGAGAGTAGTTTTAGTTTTAAGTTAGTTAAACTATTTTTTTTTAAGAGAAAGGGTAAAAAATGGTAGGGAGGTGTAAGTGTAGGGGCTGTGGAAAGGTGTGGAGAAGGTTAGATAGTGGTGTGCAGTGCGACCAGTGTGGCGGCTGGTACCATGTTGGCTGTATAGGGATCAGGGAGGAGGAACTGGAATCACTACAGGAACATGAGTGGAAGTGTGAGGAATGTGCTGAGGGAAAGGGTTTAGTGGCAGTCGTAGGGAACAAATTGAGAGTAGAGAAGGAAAGGCAAATAAGTGGAGAAGGTGGAAACTGGATTTGGGATATGCTGAGGGGAAGCTTTGTAAAGGATGTGCCAGTGCCAATGGAAGGGGCTAAGGAGGAGAGGTGGAAAGGGGAAATGGTAGATTTTATGAGCAGGAAAGAGAGGGAAATGATGCATAGAATTGAGAGGATGGAGGAAAAGGTCAGAAATGAGATAGGTAAGAGTAGAGTAGAAATGAGGGTGGATAAGTTAGAGGAGGAGTTGGAAGATGTAAAGGGCGTGCTAAGGAAAATGAAAGCCAGTCCACAGGAGGAAAAGCTGAGTAGAGATGAAGAGTTAGGCAGAATGCAAGTAGGGCTGTAGAAGGAACTGCAGGAGGAAAGGCAGAGGAGGAGGGAGGCAGAGATAGAGGTGGTAAGATTAAGGAGGAGGATAGATGAGTTGGAGGCAGTAGAAAGGGATAAGACAGTAGGAGACATAAGACAGCAAATAAGGTTAGAGGAGCAAGGGATAAGGTGATAGTAGTACGCAGGAAGAAATCAGGAATAGAGGAACGGGAATCAGAAAGCAGGGAACAGGCATTGGTAGTAGGTAGGAAGCAGTATGCTGAGGCTTGCAAGTGTGCGATTAGCAAAGACCAGCAAGCAGGACAAAGTAGACAGTTCAGGGCCACAGGGGAAAGAGGAGGGCTGGCCAAAGGGAGGGAAACAAGGGTGCTGCAGGAGGCCGGAGACAAGGATAGGCAGGTGGATGAAAGAGCCACAAAGCAGGAAAAGGTTGTAGGAAGGGAGCATGAGGTAGTTTTTCTAGGCAGCTCTAGTGTAAAGGGGGTGGAGCTGAGGAATATCAGGAAGGAAATTACATATAAAGCAGCTTTTGGGGGGGGGGGGCAAATACCAGGGATTTGGAGGAAAGGGTTAGTGGTATGAACGGTAGCAGGGTGGCAAAGGTCGTTCTCATTCATGTAGGGGGAAATGACCTGGCTCATAGGGAGGTGGGGCAGGAGGTAGAGCGGGACCTCAGGGGATTGCTGAGGAAAGTGCGGGAGAAGTTTCCTGGAGCTAGGGCAGTAGTTAGTGGCGTGCTGGTTAGGAAAGGAGTATCCTATAGGAAGGTAGTGGCTGCGAGTGAGGTATATGAGAGGGTGTGTAGGGATTTGGGGGTTACATTTATAGACAGTAGGAAATGGGTAGGCTGGGAAAGTGTACGGAGGGACCAGGTTCACCTGACCAAACAGGGAAAGAGGATTCTAGGTAGAGAAGTAGCTGGCTGCATGGAGAGGGTCAGGGCAGAGCAGCAGTTGTTGAAATAGCAATCAGTTAGAATCAAGGAAACGGAAGGGGAGAGAAATGGAGAGGATAGCACTGATGAGGCCGCAGGGGTGGAGATAGGAGGTAAGCAATGTAGGATGGTAAAGCAGAGTACTAGTATAAAGATAATGGTGGTGAACTGTAGGAGTGTGTACAACAAGCTGGATTGCTTCTGGGGAAAGGTTGAAGGATATGGGGCGGATATAGTGGTAGCTGTGGAGACTTGGTTGACTGATGATGTACTGGACATAGAGTGTAGGCGGGATGAGTTCACCATCTTCAGAAGAGACAGGGATGGGAGAGTAGGAGGAATAATGGTGTGTGTAAAGAAAGGGCTAAAAGGGGCGGTAGAATGGGTTAGTGAGGATGTCGAGGTAATGGAAATTAAATTGAGTGGTAGTAGTAATAGGAGTATGATTTTGCTGGCAGCGTATAGACCACCAGGACAGGGATGGCAGGCAATTGAGATGATCAAGGAGAGGGTCAATAGACTAAAGGATAGGCAGTGGGTTGTTGTAGCAGGGGATTTGAATATGCCAGGGGTGAAATGGGTAGAGGGTGCAGAAGGAATGGGTAGCATAATGCAGAGAATGGCAGCACAGTTAGTCAACAGAGGATTAGTCCAGATAGTCGAAACACCTACGAGATGGAATGAGGAGGGTGTTGGGTCAATGCTGGATGTGGTGTTGGTCAGACCTAGGAATGCTGTAGTTGGCGCAATTGTATTGGATGGTAGAAGCGACCATCATATTCCGGTTGTAGAAATTGGGATTGGAATCTTCCTGAGAGACAGGTTTAAAAAATGGTCTATGAAGGAGGGTGTAGAGGGGTTGTGGAGGGAGTTTAGAAGATTAATGGAGGTTATGTTGGAGAAATTTGTGCCAATGAAAAGGTTACGGACTGGGGGAGATCCCCCATATTATGGACAGGAGATTTTGAAAATGAAGGAGAAGTGCAGAAAATTACTTGCTAAGTGGAGAAATGAAGGGATAATAAGATCTAAAGAAATGATGAAACAAATGGGTAGGGAGCTTGAAAGGAAGATCAAACAGGCAAAGAATGTATTTCTGGGGAACATGGTGGAAGAAGGAAAATGGGGGAAATTGTTTAGGTATGTTAGGCGGTTAAGGGGTGGAGAGGAAGGGATCCCTCTGCTATCAGGAGGGGATGGTAGGCATGCGACAAATGACCAAGAAAAATCGGAGATGCTGCCAGGACAGTACTTGTCAGTGTTTGAGGCAAAGGAGGGTTGGAATAGGGGGACAAACAGGGTTCGGGGGGTATATGGTGAGTTTAAGCTGAGGGAGTGGGGGATAGAAAAGTTAATTAGGGGTTTGGAGAGCAGTAAGGCAGGGGGACCAGATGGGATAGGAAACACAGCACTAAAGTTTGGTGGCAAGGAGTTGGCAAAATATTTAGAAGTGCTGTTTAAAAAGTCCTTAGGAGCGGGTAAGTTACCACAAGATTGGAAGGATGCTATGGTGGTACCTATACACAAGCAGGGAGAGGATAGGGGGAGGCCTGGCAGCTATAGACCGGTGAGTCTCACATGAAGTACAGGAAAAGTAATGGTGGTGCAGTATGTGGTGAGGGTTATGAACAATAGGAATTGGTTGGAGGAGTCCCAGCATGGTTTCAGGAGGGGTTACTCATGTGAGACTCAGCTCGCTGGGTTATTAGACGATCTGGTGCAGGTAGTTGATGAGGGGAAGCAGGTGGATGCCTGCTTCATAGATTTTGAGAAGGCATTCGATAAGGTGCCCCATGGAACATTGATGAGGAAAGTGGAGGTGCTGATACCAGACAGGAGAGGTGATGGAATGGGATTGGGCTAGGCAGGGGAGGGGAAAAGGGGAGATTATCAGGGGAAGCAGTGGGTTAGTGGGGACCAATGGAAGCATGGGTCTTGATTACCAAAGGAAGATGGTGGAGGTTGGGATTAGTTTGCGAATGGAATGCAGGGTTGAGAGGTGGGACAGATAAGATTGCATAGGGAGTGACAGGAGGCAAGAGAAATTGAGATATGTTGTGAGGACCAGGAAGAAATAAAGATGAAGATGAGATGTAAGAAAAACTAAGGTAGTGAGGTTCACAAGGAAGAAGATGATGCAGGGACGTGTCAGATGGAGCAGGGAGGAAAACAGAGGAATTAAACTAGGATTGTATGCAGGGAGACCAGTAAACGTAGGAGGGTTGCAAGGGAGAGGCTCTGTATGTGGAAGGTGCTGAATGGAGTAGCGTGAGGTGAAGGAGAAGGCGTAGCATGGAAATGTGATAGGAGCAGTATGGACGATGGGATGGAGTGCAGATGGAAAGCAGAAAAGGCAACAGATGGGTGAAGGGTAGTGGAGAAGGCAAGGGCGATGATGAGGAAGAAGGGAACTAAGGCCATCAGTGATGATGAAGAAATGGGGTGGAGCTCATTGAAGGACAGGAGGAAAGTGAACGGTTAATCAGGATGTACGAGTGTGATGAAGAGGGAGATGTGGAGGAGAACGGAGCGAGGTAGGCAGCCCATGCTTGTGAGGCCTGTGAGGGAGTGGAATGTGTTGAGGGAGGAATTGGTATCTGTGAGAGGGGTTGGTAAATTCAGGAAGGGAGTGAAAAAGGAGTTAACTGGGTAAAGGCGAGTTGAGAGAGCTCGCCACCGGGCGGTAGCCTAATTGCGAGTGTATGTATGTATCTATGTATGTATGTATGTCAGGATAAAGATAGTGCTGCACTTCAAAATTGGTAATTTTTCATGGAAAAAGATTTTTGGATTGTTCTAGGGCTGAATAGTCCCCTTGTGTGAGGCTTAAATTTTTTGAGTGAATCAAGGGCTGTGGTGGATTGTAAAAACAAGATTTTAAAATTTGATTTTGATAAGGGTAACAACGTGCATCTGGAAAGGGCAAAGAAAGTTAAAAAAAAAAAGTGCTAGAATATAAATTAATATTATTCTCCCAGTGTGCTCTTCACCTGAACAGTAAAAAGTATACTGCTTTTGTGGCCACATGGAGACATTTTCAACGGGAAAGAGTTCACTTTGGTCTAAATTTTGGGGGCCAATATTTGTTGAGGATTATGCAGAAAGTATTAGAAGAATTCCACTTTAAATGTGTTCTTATTTTCTTATATTACACCTGCATCTATTCAGATAGTGGACAGGATCATGTTAAGCATGTCAGGGCTGTACTTAGTAAGTTAAGAGACGCTGATTTTACGGTTAATCTTGAAAAGGTGACTTGAGCGAAGTCTGAGATTAAATTTCTTGGATTCATAATTAGTGTGGGAAAATGGTTATGAACCCAGGAAATATTACCTCAATAGTGAACTTCCCTACACAGAAGAACACAAAGGGTATCATGAGGTTTATAGGGATGTTGGGGTACTTTTGCCAAGTTTATTGAGGGTTAGACTGAAAATAAATTGAGAAAAAATAGCAACCTTTTGTTTGGATGCAAGAGTAGGATGAGGTCTTTAAAAGTATGCCATTTCTGGTCCCCCAGTGTTGGCCCTCCCCGATTTTAGTAAAAGATTTATGCTGCACATTGATGTCTCAGCATTGGCAATTGAAGCCCCCCTTTAGAACCTTGATGTGAGCCCTAAGCGCATAGCTTATGTTAGCCGTACCCTATCAGGAGTTGAGCAGCAGTATGGTACAGGATGTTTGAGAAGGAAGCACTAGCATGCATTTTTGGGGAGGAACGCTTTAGCACATACCTGGAACATGCAAAGTTTGATTTAATTACTGATAATGAAGCTCTCACTTGGCTCTTTTACCATCCCTGCCAATTAGGAAAGATCAGATGCTGGATTACGATGCTTACAAGGTTCAGATTTAAACTAATCCACCAGAAAGGGAAAGAGAATGCCATACCAGAGTGTTTATCCCATATGTATGATCCTAGCGAATTTGTGTCCATGGATAGTCTTGGGGAGCAACAGTGTTTTGTAATACAATCTATCCTTGAATCATGTATTAGTATAGGGGAGTGGCCGAAACAGGACTAGGAATATGAGCACATCAAAGCTAACGTTGCTGCTGGAAACACAACTGCGTATTGTCAGTAAGGATATTCTGTACATTATAGGGTGGAATTGGGTCAAAAGAGTATTTGGCCAGAGAAAATTCACCCGATGATCTTCAAGTAATTCAATGATTCACACATAGGAGGTTACCTAGAGATTACTAAGACTAAATAGCGGTTGATGGGTTTACCAAGTTTGTGATATTATTACAAATGGATATGAAAGCCATCAACATTTGCAAAAAAAAAAAAAAAAAGAGATGTGTACAATGAAGGCAGAGAGCAGGATAAATATAGTGTTGATATTGTTTTGTGTAGGAGAATTACCACTAGCAACAAAGTGGAATTTATAAGATCTAAGCTTGTGAATGTGTATGCCTGTCCTTATTAAATCCTGAATTTCTTGGGGCCCATCACAGTTTGCGCAGTAGGTTTAGTGATGGATGTTGGGACTTGCCTGCCTCTACCTACAGTAATGTTGTGTGTTCGATATATTGATGTCATGTTACTTGTTTTGGAGAGGCTTGTACAATCCCAACTTTTATCATTTTCGGCTACCTTCTTCTGTTTTCCCTTGGTGGTTCCATTTTGAGGTCAAATCCGCAGCATCAGCTGGTCATATGCAAATTCATGTTCATGTCTCTAAAATGTTTTGGAAATGGCAAGTACGCTTCAGCGGTGCCCTGTAGTTGCTCCTCCCTCTGCATGCGACACCACTGCCTGGATTTTGGAGTTTGGTTGTGTGCTGTGCATAGTGAATGTGGGAATTGGAGTCAGCACAAAGAAGCAGAGCGTGGACAGTTGTGAGAGGTTAGTGAGTGTGACGAGTCTGGAGAGTGGCACCACGGAGTTCGGCTTGAGCGGCAGTGGACCGAGTGAGTAAGGAGTGCAATGGCTCAAGGGGCACAGTGGTAGAGCACAGTGAGGGAATAAAATGTCAAAACTCCTGGTTTAGTGTGTTGATGAATGCAAATAAGGCAATTTTCTCAGTTTAATATGTGATGATGTGTTATGATGTCAAACACAGCGATCAGCTGATTTCTACAGAGACGTAGGACTGGTAACAGGTTCAAATGAAATAAGTTGTTATATTGCTCCACATGTATTTAGTGACTCCTACATTGTCAACAAAAATGTTCAGCCCAACTCCGAATTGCTTCACGACTCGTAAAATGCAGTACATTACCGATAAGGAGTGTGCAAAATGGTGCTATATGCAATTCTTAGAATTGCGTGAATGTGTATAAACGGGAGATGTGGAAAAGTGGAGGGAGGCAGTGCCATCCATCCAATTTCTTGCCAAATAAAGAATTACTCCAATTTTTAAAACATGTTGCCATTTAGCTATTACATAAGTTAGTTTATTCGTAGATCCTCCAAATGTATTATCTTAGATATCTAAATATGCCATAAAATAAGCAGAAATTATAAGCACCAACTCACCTGTACCTCCATTTTAGACAGGGTTGTCTAAAGGATGTTAAGTGCATTTGTTTGCAGCTGTTCCAAGAATGTTATAGTCCTAATTACATGTTACATTGTGTGTTCCAGTGACATCATTTAAAATCAATGATACTAAATTGGGGCAGTAAATTAAATTTTTCGTAACGGTTGAATAAGGGTGATTTAATGTCGACTATAAAGAAATCTAGTAAAATATTTTTAGAGGCAGAAGTTCACATTCTGTTATTTATCTGCACAAAGCATAAAAGTTTAAATGTCAAGTATTGTAAACAGTATTCATGAGTTGTTACTAAGTAATTTTACCTTGAGGTCAGGAAAATCAAAAAGGTGTGAAACTGTAAACTTGTAGGAGTTCTTAAATTTGAACTCTCAGAATATTCAAATTATAATGTAGGTAAAGTTTTAACTTCTCATAAGTGTAATCTTACTAGATTTTGAGAGGTTACGTTTTGGGAATCTACCAAAGTGATAATTGATATTCAATGTTATAAAACTTATTTGTAGTATTTAAATATCCTTGTGATACACATATATGTTTTGTTGGATAGGACATATAAAAGTGATTCCTCAGAATCTGGTCCAACAGTTAAAACAATATTTGGTATAGCAATACAGGTTACCTAACTTTCATACATATTTATTGATTTACATTTTTATTTATGTCATATTCTGCATTTGTTAAATACAATAATACAAGATATTCTGTTTGCCCACTTTCTGCTCAATTTTGAGGTTATGTACGATTTTTCTTTTATGGTTTTGAATATCTTTAATTTTGGTGAGCCAGATTCTGTTTCCTATTTGCAATTTACAAGGAAGTTGATTGCTCAGATACATTTTTTCTTGTCCCATGTCATGTCAACTAATAACAGCCCTGTATGTCTTATTTCTATTTTTTTTTTTTTTAGTCATTCTTGAACAGTTTTACTTCTGCTAAAAAAGCTTTATACAGATTGTTTAATCAACAAAGGAGCCTTTAAATGCTTACAGGAAAACTATTGGCTGCGGATTGTTAACAATAAATTGCTTTTGTTTTTTTATCTGTTGCCTTGAATTATTGATTCATACGATTGTCAACAAATATTATCTTCCTTAGTAGCTATTCCTGTGCTAGGACCTCCCTACCTTAGCTTAGGTGTTTTAATGTGTACATTTGTGAAGCAGTGGGGTAGACTGAGGTACTATCCATAGGGGTGGTTCATATTTAGTAAAGTTGGTAACAATGACCAGAAAGTAGTTCCATGTGTTAACACTGAATTAAAAGTGTTAGATAGAAATGTGTGAATACTGAAGTAATTAATTTTTCTAACTGGAGTTTTCAATGCAGATAAGTATAAGAATTAACAAGTTTGTACGATATTTACTTTACTAATAATTCCACAGTTTCACTTGGCCTACACACATCAATATAGAGATCACCCGTGGCAACAAGGATTTTATGTAGAAAAATACCCAATAAGCATACAAGTAGATATCAAGCAGGACTTTCATAAGTGCTCAATTTACCATCAACAGCCTTTATGTTGTTGTGGTGCAAGATATTAAGCAAAATAAAAGCATCAGTAAGGAAAACTACTTACAAAGTTGTAAAAGACATTATCTAGGATTGCTCCCTAATTGTTTTGCAAATGCTGGTTTCCAAATCCTGTGAATCTCAATTAGGGTCCTGATGTAATTTATGTCCTACATCCTCTTTAAGAAACTTCTTAATAACAATCTCCTTGAACTTGTAACTGTGCAAGGTAAAATATTAAACTATTCTGCAAGACACAAAACACATCTTAAAACTGCACTGCACTGCAAACAACTACTCACAAATGGCATTAAAACCATGAATACATTGTACTATACAATAACACAAATGCACAATATAAATTATTAAATATTACATAAATATTAAGATGATTAGCCTAAACCAATAGTTATAGAGGAACTTGTCACATAAAAGTTAATAAAACAAATCATAAGGTACTTTTAAATGAAAACCTACATACTGTACTGCTGGTTCAACATCCTTCCTAGGTAGAAGGAAAAGATTTTTTGCAAAAATGATTGGCCTACAGGCATTCATCATCACTGATGCTGACAGTATGAAGGTGAAAGATAATTGTTGTTAGTTTAAGTGTGTTAATGATGGTTATGACTCATCAAACATGGATATGTACAAATAAATGCAACAATAATGTTTCTATAGAAATTTTAACAACACTATAATTTCTGATCTTTGTTCTTCATTCACTCATCAAATCACAATGCTTACATATAAACTATTGTCAATGACATGAGGAATGTCGTGAATATAACACGATACTTTTGATACAAGAAGTTCAACTTGGGCTACAAAGGCCGAATTTTGACAGGCAGAACCACCAAATTTGTAACAGTGTTGCTACAAATAACACTATTTACCATATTTGTAATCAGCTGGTTCTTTACATGTTTGTGTATGTGTTCTTGTTAGCAGCACCTGCTGAAAATAGTATATACAAAAGAAATTATGAAATTTAAGCTACCCTTCAAAAGTTAGAAATAATAAAGAAATTTCAGTGACATAATCAGTCTTTAAACTATTGTAATAGTGTTGCTTATGTACACTTCTAACAATTTTAAAATTCATGAATTTTTAATGAGAACACAATGCTCTGCCACACGTCACTCTCTTGAGAACAAGATTCCATGGCATGGTTACTTCATTTACACAACAAATGTGTCAGTTTAACATTTTGTTCCTTAAAGAATCAGCATGTCCAGTGAGACTGTAAATTTAATTTCTCATACATTTGTTTTTTCTCGGAATTCCCATATACAAAAAATATATCAGAAACTATCAGGTAGAATAAAAGTCATGTAGCCTATCAGTGAATGTTTCTGCTGTAGATAATATGGATTTAACAATAAAATGAGAGAATGCTGCGTGACATGTCCAATGCTGACAGCGAGGAGAGTGCACTTGTAGACCATACCCAGGGAAAAAACTACATTTAAAATTTAACGACAAAAATACAAAAAAAAATGTTGCAAATATATTCTAGATAGCAAATGTTTCATTTATTCAAATTTACTTTTGTTGTAGAGGCAAATAACTAGAAGAAGTTTTTTCTCATGTCACATACTGATTTACCACTTTTTTTAATTTTACAAAAAAGGATTTAATGTTTTTTTCTCAGTCACTGCCCGACGCCAACAAATGCAACATCTGCGACGTATTTATAGCCATCAGCTGGTGACAGCCAGCAAGCCTCACACTGGCTACAGCTCATCACGTTGCACTGCATCATGCTATTGGGAAACCAACCAGTATATCTCGTAAACCTGCTGTTTCAAGTAGCATACACACAGAGATGGACTTGTAAATACAAGAAATTTAACTAGAAAATACCTAAATTACAAATATCATCTCTGCTTGAAGTAACAGAGGGAGATTTTCACTCAAAGCTAAGATGCCTTAGTGCATAATTAATAATCAATATTCAAAATAACAAGTATACAAATGTAAACAAAATAGGAGTGAAGCTGTCTACCACTACAGTAAATATGAACAAACCTATTATTTATTTCCTGCCATCATAAAAACAAATATTCGGGCAAAAAATGTGGCATACAGGCAACGTAATTTTCTACTACACTACATTCGCGCGTAGTTGAACCGCTCGCACAAAATGTCCATTTTCGACCAACTGAAAAAGAGGCATGAAATTATCAACACCATGACAAGAAAATATAGCCATAAATAAAAAGTATTTTACTTGATATTAAACACATTATAGAAATGTTACATCTCCTACAATACATAACTCTACATTAAATTCCATGTTAAAATGCGTGGACAGCAACTACAATTTGTAGCGATAACCGGGCATTGTTACACCACTTTAGATTGTGCGGGATATAGCTGGTGGCCAAGCGCAGTGGTGTCGCAAACTTACCCTACTTGGCCCAGCTATAAGAGTATCCACACACGGAGCTGCCCCCCCCCCCCCCAAGACAGCTCCGCGACTTGAAGCTATATACTTGTGAGTGAGATTGAAGGCTGAAGACGAAGCAGACAACCTTAGGTCCAGTGAGCTCTGAGGCCTACCAGAACTTCTGATATTTCGGGTGAGTATAATCGCATTGCGGTAGGAGCCATTCTTGCTACGAGCCATGGCCCCTTCCCATTTGAAAAGTAATTGTGGCAAGGTTAGGGAACTAGCTGCGAATATATAATGAGTCTTTTATAACTTCTGTTCAGTATAATTAATTAACGTAATAGTATCCTTATTGTTCTGTAAACGTAATTGTAATTCTATTGTTGTCTAGTAACTTAAATGTATTGTGATCTGTTACTTGAGTTGTTATAGTAAAGATATACATTTTCATAAAGGTTACTTCTTATTCAGCCACCATCGTGAGTACCCCCCTGTACACCCCTTACCACCTTTACAGTAAGGCAGAGATTGATGTGGAGTTTAGATGAGTATTGGAAGCCAGAGTTAAGAAGGAATTGCAGTGATTGGAGTTAATTAGTATTCAGGAGGAAGGAGTGTGTTACATTGGTGGAGCCACAGTTTCATTCCTGCCTCTCTGCTGCCACGCTTCACCTGTTCCCAAGCCATTTCGTTATCATGTCATCAAACATTCTAATTAATATTTTCAGACGTGCATTACCATTGTGAGTTAACCTCCTTCCCCCGTCTGATACAGACAGTCCCACCCACGTTATTGTTGTTTCACTCCCACAATAGACCAGCCTGGCGTAGGGCAGTTTCCACGCCCGCAACTCAGTGCTTGCGTAGTAGCCTTGCCAAGCCACCGTTCCTGCCCACCCATTCGCCCTTACAATGCTTCTTTAATGTAGTTAGAGTATTTTAATTGTAACGCTTTTCATGTATGCAGAACGTACTGTTCATTTGTTTGCTTGAACCTCTCCAGTGTGTGGTGTGCTATTGGAGTGTGTTCCCTTCTTATTTCCAGTAGTTGTTTAAGTTTAAGTACATAACAGTGCACTGCACCAATTACACCAGAATTACACTTTCACCACCCAGGTTACACATTTCATGGAAACAAGAAAACAGAAAAAAGCATCTAAACTATTACAATTCCTTAGAACTGTTTTGTTCAACACTAAAGATTTTAAGAACACCTTAGACGAGACAGACAGGCAGCGCGTCCTTCAAAACACTACAGATACACCCACTACTAAGTCAGCTTCAAAACCAGGCGCTATAAACGTAATTTCCTAGCACCGAGCATACCTACTCTCTTGACACACCGCCCCCTCCCAATCCATTCCGCAATCACCATGACAATCGCCTGCACCCCTCACACAATTCTTTGGATTGCCCCTTTACGAGAAAATAGGCATTGATCCTCTTCCTTCACGTTCATTTCCACCCCCACCAGCCACCCCTGCATACTTTAATACCTAACCTGTTCACCCACAACCCATCATGGCCAACAACCCCCCCTTAATCCCCCCTCCCCATTTTATGTCATTTTCTCTCAACCAGAGAAACCCCCATCCTTTTCCGGCAAACAGGGAGAAAGTGTTCAAGAATTTTTACACGCTTTTGAGGAGGTTGCCGACATTAATGGATGGGCCGATGCAGACAAGTGTAAACTAATTTGTTTTTCTCTCCATGACACGGCTAAGCACACATTAGAAAATCTCACATATCACCGAGCCCAGCCTATCATGCGGCCTGAACTTAAGGCAGGGTTAGTAGATGTTTTTACAGTGCTGCTGGAACCGAGCGTGTAAAACACTTAATCTACACGAAGAAGCAAACAGTCGGTGAGGACACGCTCCGCCACATTCAAACACTTCAATATTATAGGGTGCAGTATAATCCCCACATGACAGATGCCGACTTCATGAACGTCATCTGGAAAAGTATTCTCCCCTCTGTTGCGGATAAGCTCGTTGGCATTTCCCGAATAACACGCTCGAGCAGATGCGTGAAAATATTCACAGAGTTGAGGTAGGAATTTTCAAATACCAACAAAACGTTACCCAAAACCCCGTTCACCCAGATTCCCCACATCTTGAGGCAGAGATTTCTAAACTCAATCAGGAGATAGCGCAACTTGCGCTCCATCAACGTGCAACGTGATTCTTCCTCCCCACGTCAGTTCACGCAGCGCCAGAACTGCCCACCCTATAGTGTCCCACAACCCCGCACTGGTTACATCCCCGCCTACCCCGTTTGCCAACAGTACTACTACTACCAAGCCACCCCAAAACCCCCACCCAAACCCCCTCACAACATGGGATACCGTCAGTTTCATCAAACTCCACACACTTTCAGTCATTTTCGCGGCGGTGTTAATCACACACCCCACTTTCTCAGTACAACGCCAACACCGCCTGATTTCCCCACAATGCCGCCAACACACCTCACTTTAATAGAGCACCTGCTACCACACACCAATCACGTGCATACCACGGACCTTAAAACCCCCGTTATCAGTCAAAAAACTTCCCCACGAGGGGGTAAGACACGCCACCCCCTATGACGAAAGCTCCCATGTTCGGGCCACGTGTAATGCTATTTTTAGTAAAGTGGTTCTCAGTCAGTCATATGCGGAAATTACGCGATTTAATTCCACAGGACTGAAACTTCCGCCAAGTTCGACTTTGCCGCCTAGATTTCCAACCACGCATATTATTGATAGTTGCCCAAAGCCACACTACCATTCTCAGACCCATTTTGCGCAACCCCGTGTTCCACATTTTTCTGCCAGATCGGATCCACTTCACGTTCCGCAACCACACCGTAATTGCTTATCCATGCCACACTCTGTAAATTGGTCACGCAAAGCGCAGACACAACATCTAGCGTGTCCCAAGCCCACTCGCAACTACACTTGCCGGCGCAGCGATCCCCCCCGCACAAATCAGGCCACGGTTGCCACACCATCAGAGCCCCATGTGCCAGAATGCAACGTTGCCACGACATAGCGATTCCCCACCGCGCAGCACACAGTCCAGGGCCCGCGTAGCCTTGCTAGCGATACCTTCGCGTTATGCCTTTACGTCGGACACAAAAGTATTCAGTGCCCTCTAGTGCCCAATCAGAATTTTGCATTTTCAACGGACATTCATGACCACTTTCGCCGGTTCAAACATACTGTCCAGCTGACAAGCGTACTGTCTTTCTAGCCCACTCTCCACCACTCCCACTGTGGCGTGTGCTGAATGTTTTTGTAACAAGGACACCGGTGGCCGCAATGAGCGTCCGTTGGGAAATATTCTGAGCGGTACCGCACCTAGAATGGGAACACGAACACCAGTGCATGCTACTTCCCTTTCATCCTGTCAGCCCAATGTTATTAGCACTGCTACACCTCGCATACTTTTACAATAAAGGGCACACAATACTATATGCTAGTAGGCACAGGATGTGCATGTAGCTGTGTGGCTAGCACCATTTTGTCAGATCAGCCCCTTTCTCCTCTCAAAGCTAATATTACATTAGTTGCAGCCACATCGGTTTTGCCCCCTCCTAAATTTGAAACTACCTTGAACTTAAATGTGCATGGTCGTACTTACCCCCAGAAATTTTTAGTACTTGACAACCTTCAACAAGATAACATTTTGGGTGTGGATTTTCTTAAGAAGTATGATGTCATCCCTATTTTGAAGTACAATACACTCTTTATTCACGCCCACAATCAGAATAAATTCACCAAAATTCCACTTATGTCAAATAGCACACACACACTTGACTACTCTTCCATTACCCAGTGTTGTAATGCTCTCAAGGCCTTTGAAAATCACCCCCTCAGAGCCCTTCAGTAAACGATAAGTTCTCTCTCGCCCAGCAACCAGCCATTCAGGATATTATAAGGCAATATAAGGACCGTTTTGCTAATTCTATACTGGAGAGGGGCGGAACTTTGAAATTAAACTGGATTTAGACACAGATAAACCCATTACTACCTACCCCTACAGAATCAGTCCCAAGGTGCGTGACAATATTTTATTTCAGATCAAAAACATGATTAATGCTGGCATTATACAAGAGGATGATTCCCCATATTCTGCCCCTAGTCTTGTCATTTCTAAAAAGAGTGGTGGCCTTCATTTTTTTAATGCGCTGCAACATTCCCCTTTTATCACCAGACTTGATTTATTTTCTGGCACCTACAGCATTCCTGTTCGGCCACAGGATCATCATAAATTGGCTTTTAGCATTGACAGGGTTAGTTTATTTGAATATTATAGAATGCCAATACTTCCAAATGTTCATTAACAAATTTTTAGGTACCCTGAGATGGACTTAGGTGGTCAATTACATTGACAATATTTTTATTTTGGGTAGTACCTTCGAGGAACACATCACCAATATTCATAAGGTCTTCCAAAGATTGCCCCAGTATAACATTAAAGTCAATTCCCAAACAAAAGTGTTACTTCACCCAACAAACTATTAAGGTTCTAGGCCACATCATCACACCCCATGGCATGTCAACAGACCCCAAAAAAGTTGCCGCCATCGAGAATATGACTCCCCACCTACGGCGGTATATTCTACATTATGCATCACTTGCACAACCGCTGATTGAGTTAACCAAACACAATACCCCTTTTAAATGGGATAAAGATCACCAACATTCTTTTTTAGAGTTCAAACAAGCCATTCTTCGGGCACCATTACTACAAAAGTTTAATGACGGCCACAACATCATTTTCGCATGCGACGCTTACAACACTGCAGTAGGATGGGTGCTTATCCAACTTGACCCACACTCCAAACAGAGAAACATTGTAGCGTTCGCATCTAGGAAATTTCCTGTTCAAGAAGGACGATGGAGCACGACTCAGAGAGAGCTATTGGCCATTAAATATTTGTGTATACATTTTCGCCAATATTTATATGGAGGTAAATTTACCATTGAGACCGACCATGCCAGCCTAAGATACCTCCGTTCCATGGTGGACCATAATACCCGCATCCAAGAGATGGTGATCGCCTTAAGTGATTTTGATATTCAGATTAATGTTGTTAAGGGCAAATTAAACACACTTCCTGATGCACTCAGTCGCATCTCCATCGCCCCACATGTTGCTACTCAAACGGTCATGGTTCACAACACCCCCTACATTGTCAAAGATGAAATCATGATGTGTACTTCACTCTTTAAGGCATTGGCCGAAGCCATTTTTCAAAACCCTACTAAGGCATCTGAGATTAGTGCTACTGTGGCTAAGTATATTCGGCAACACTGGGATGATGTCAAACTACCATTTTATTTCAGCGTGCAACACGAGTGAAAGAGACAGAATCGCGACTGCTGTAGCTATTGCGGCCATTTTTCCCATTCGTTTAATAATCAAGATTATTACTACGCTTTACCAAGTGAACATTTAAGTCATTCGACAACGCCACGATGCTACACTCACCACAACTTGCATTGACCCTGTCTTCCAGTATACTATACTTATCGTCTCTTTAATGACATCATCCATTTTCTCCCTGTTTGTACGCATGCCCAAGAGTATATTCAGATTGATGACGAGTCAGTGTTCCATTTACATCTGGTCACTATTCCTACTTCTCCCTTCATTGGCGAATACGATAATGATCCCCAAATTTGTAAACTGAAACAGGCCTTATTGCACCCTCAACAAGCTGACATGAAATATCGCAGATTGCTTTCGCCAACAATGCTATTGCTGTTGCCAACAATGGTGAAATATTTTTAAAGATCCATTCGCCACACGGCTCATCAAAGTTAATACTAGTCCTTCAACTGCACGTCCCCGAAGTTATCCAGACCCATGACAATGCTATTTTTGGGGGAGGGCATTTTGATGTGCTCAAAAGTGATGTAAAATTAAACAGTCTCACTTTTGGGACACAATGGCCGCTGACGTCAAAAAGTATGTTCAATCCTGCCCTGAATGCCAAAAAATTAAAGCCATCACCTCTCAACCCATGGGCCAGCTAATCCCAATAACTCCCCAGCTGCTTCTTAAAACTTGGGCTCTGGATGCCAAAGGGCCTTTACCTGCCACTGCACGTCACAATAAGTACATTTTAGTTATGATGATATACGCCACCTGTTATGTCTGTGCTAAGCCAGCCCATTATATTGATGCGGCCACTTGCGCAGAGCTTATTAAAGTAGTAGTCTTACAGTTCAACTGCCCAGAGCAGATACTCACAGATTGCAGGACTAGTTTTCAAAACGAGCTGATTAGTAACCTCCTTAAGTCCCCTGGCGTCAAAAAGGTTACTGCCACTGCATACTAACCCCGTTGCAATGGTTTGATCGAAATAATAATTGTTCCATTGGGGAGCAACTCACAGCCTGTTAGAATGCGGACCATTCTAACTGGGATTTGTAGGTCCCCTTCATTCAATTCAACCACAATACCAGTGTTAATAGTTCGACTAAGTTTACACATTTTTATTTGCTCCACGGGGTTGAAGCCGTCCACCCTGCCCAGGTAGTGACCACTAAGTTTTCCAAGTGGGAGCATAATTGGTGCGAGAAACTTTTAGCCACTTGTGAACCTGCCCGTAACACCTTAATTCAAGTTCAGAGCCTTCAGAAAGCTC
This sequence comes from Dryococelus australis, assembly GCA_029891345.1. Classification (NCBI taxonomy): domain Eukaryota; kingdom Metazoa; phylum Arthropoda; class Insecta; order Phasmatodea; family Phasmatidae; genus Dryococelus; species Dryococelus australis. The sequence continues at coordinate 90,960,461 of CM056994.1, forward strand.
AATTCGATAAAACGCACCACAAAAACACATTACGCATTAAAGACTACGTTTGGGTGGACAACCGAGGGCAACATAAGGCCCTAACACATCACTTTCGCGCGCTGTAGTGTGTCACGGATGTGTTGGGTAAATCCACTATTCGCGTACAGATGAATAAATCCGGCATCCCTAAATTTGATACATCTGTACACGCCATACTAAGTTGGCATACACCCGTTAGTGTTTTGTTATAATGTCCCTCCGTATTTTCTATCTTTCTGTGTCAGTGTCTCATAATTGTGTAAAATGTGTTACAATTTCTCTTATTCCGTCATATGTCCCATGATAGCCTGTGAATGCTAAGCTGTCTGTGTCCTGCCATCGCGCCAAGAGTCACACAGTGAACGACAACTGAGGCGGGCTGACTACATCCGGATGAAACGAGCTGCAGTTCCGACATGCCTTCTATGCCGCCTTCCTGCCTCCCTGCCCATCCACAGTTTACTGTTCCACTGCCAGCGTTCAGTGGTGGGGATACCAGGCTCGCTAACTTCACTGCTCTCTTCTCGCCACTCCACGCCGTAGCCAGAATGCTCTTCTCACCGCCAGCCACAGTTGACAGCACTTCCTGTGGGCAGAGCCACGCTCAGCAGGCCTCATGCATTGCTGGGGCAACGGCCGGCGTGGGGGACGCCGCTTGCAGAGGGAGGGGCACTATCTCCACCCACATGGTAAAAGTGGCCTTGTGTTGTTGTCTCCTTGTTTCAGCAGCTGGCCCAAGCAGCCTACATTTCGAACCCACGCTGGATTGTACTAAGTCACGGTGCAACCTGACGTGGTATACGAAACCAGCCTACCGCTGGTGTATAAAATTCAGCTGCAATTCCCCCCCCCCCACCCCCCATCACCATAGTGCTCGACCAATTTCTCCATGTCGCTTGTGTGGATAGAAACACCACAACTTGTTTGAATGCAAAGATCCTCTATAACTACATGCAAATAATTGAGTCGAGTGTAATCCAAGAGTATCACAGAGAAGTCAGTACCCCTTTCCATGCAAGGTGCGGCATCCAAGTCATAGGAGACGTGGGGAATTGATGTAATTTTCTCACTAACAAGCACCTCCATGCTCTCCTACAAAATGACGTGAGTCTTGACCAGCAAATCTGGGAACTCACAGCCAATGTTCACAGTACACACAAGGCTCTGAATGTATATTTTAGTATTGTTAATGACATTACCTACAAGGTTGAAACTAAAATGAATTCCGTATGTAAAGTTATCAATGGCATTCCACTGTAATTAAGTACCAGCAAAGTGCAAGTAGCTCGGCTCGCTCATTAGAAACACAAGTCCACCTGCTTATGTTAAGTGTTTTGCACCTCATCAACAATTTAATCACAAACCACTCCATCGAATCATTCATCCAGTCATGCCAACTATACAAGCTGCTACTCGTGGCAGTGAACAGAACTCAACTTACCCACGACCTCACTGTGTTGTAAAAACAGATGAACAAAATAAACCTTACGGTCAGTATTCCCACTAAGGAACTATTTAAATATTATTCCCTCGACTTCACTGAGTGTTCATTTTCAGAGCAGCAATTAGTGATTGAGTTGCAAGTGCCCCTAATTGACATGCATTCACAATGGCGTATTTATCATGTCAAGTTGGTCCCATATCACTTCAACAATCATTCATGCATGCTTCAACCGCCAGCTCTGATCATTGCAATCGAGCACAAAACAGAAACTGTTAAGGTGATTTCACCCTCCATCCATCCCTCTCAGGATGTTGTATTCATCCCTCCCGAGTCTCTCGTCATGACAATGCCAAATGTATGACTGCTGCCATTTTATTCACCAATGTCAGCTCCTTGTTTAAGGTATGTAAGTACCTTTGCACACCAGTGGTCCCCTTTACAGTCACTAAAATTTTTCACCACCAGTTCATTTTGACCAATCCCTCTCCCCGCACCATGGTCACTTGTACGAACTCATCGCTCAACCATATCATCCCCACCCTCCCCTTTGGAGCTGTAGAACTCCACGTCCCATGTGGCTGCCAGGTCACCACACCTGCCGGCATCATTATTCACGCCGTACATCTATGTTATTCCCCATCATCAGACGTTCATTCTGGTCCACTGGCTCTCCGAGCAGTCCTTTCATCTTCCCCAACCATCCCTATCAGAGAGGATTCATTTTTACAACATTTCAGGTGCTCTGAATTCCGACTGACATGTAAATCATACCACATTTCCTATTTTTCAAGATGTTCCCAGCACTCCATGTGGCACATTCAAATACCCTAGGCTGTTTTCCCTCATTGACCCTGCCCATTTCAACTACTTCACCCTCGCCTCCCTGTTTGTTTGCTCTGTATTACCACCACCTTTTACATCATGTTAATCAAAATATCTACCCTCCTTATGCGCCTTAATGCGCCCCACTGAGTTGCCTTACACTGGCCGGTAAACTCCTGCACGCACACACCACTGTGTCACCCTGTTTACTGCTATTAGCTGCTCCCTGCCTTATGAATAGTATCTACTTCTGTTATAATACGTTAATTATGATTAACAACTTTTCAATGTCCTTTTTGCATGATGCCTAAACTGTCTTATAAAACATTATTCCTAGCTCTATTTTGACGGAATTATTCCTTGACCTACAGGTCTGTAATTATTGCCAATATTTTTGTGTCATGTCACAAGTCTTATGGCCCACCTACGTCCCTTTCCTATATGTTTTGTGCCCCCATAACACCATTTGCTTATATATTGTCGTATTTTAATGTACCTTCCCATTCAGCCTTGTGTGTGTACTGTATCTATTTTTTTTTGTCAACGACATTCAGGTGGATTTCTGTGAGACAGAACAAGCCTCCAAAACGTCAACAGAGAATTAAGAGATACTGCATGTTATAAACGGATTCCTTTCTGCCTAAGTTTAACCATGGTAAACAAGCTCAGTTTCCCCATTTGTACCTGCTTTATTACGATCTGTTCAGAACTTTCAATCCCCTCTATACATCGTTGTTGTGTGTATCTCAGTCATAGCTGATTATGATTGCCTTTATATAAGCATTATTTTGCCCTGCAGAATTTTACTATACAGGGAAGGACATTTTGAAATTAGAGTGTTATGCCTCCTCGCAGTATAGATATTATCATTGTAATAGTGCTTAGGCCTAAAGTTTTAAATGTTGCAGCATGTCAGCTTATCTATATTTCACATCAGATGTGCTTCTTTAAGTAAGGACTATTCACAGTAAAGTGAGCACTTTTGAGGCCCTGGTTACTTTTTTATTTCTGCCGTATTTTATTGTTTAACCACCTTTTTAAATAAATATGGTCATGTAAGTAATAAGCACAATGTGTAGATTCCACCGCACACATAAGTTAAAGCCTAAGGCTAAAATAAAATATATTTTAGTTAACCATTATTCCAAATGAGAGGGCTTTCAAAAGTACTCACTTTACCGTGAATATTCTATATCAATGTTTGTGTTATTGCAGTTCACAATGCCCTTACCCTTTTAAAAACTAGCCAGCCTATTTGACACGTTTTTGGTAAGGATGTGTGTTTTTATTACCCTAAAATGACATCTAATACTATTCTTCACATAGGAATGTTATAAAGTTCATGTATCTGTGGCCAAAGTTCCCTACTTCCTTAACATTGTCTTTGAGAGTGTCAGCTAGTTTGCCTCCTGGCTTTATACATAATACAGCAGTGATTAAGCTCAAGTCGACCCTTTTGGCTCTTAAGAAGCCTCAACTACATGCATAATTGCAACAGAGGCATTAAGGTGAATACATATGTGAGTATTTGCAGTTAAAACTGCTTTTACATTTTTCACGGACTTAAGTATGTGTAATGTGTTATATAGTTCGAAATGAGATTAGACTATGAATTTTTTTCACTCAATTAGGAAAATAAGTGAAGTATGGCCATTCAATGGGGCTCATATTGAGTATTATCAATGACCAAGGGTCTCTAATTATGTATATATCAGTGAAAATTAAGATAGTATGCCTATCAGTGAAAATGCCTCCTGGCACGTATGTGTTTGCAAGTACTTGTTATGGCTTCAGCAGTTTTGCATAGAATTTACTTTCAGCTTTTGCACTTTTATCCTGGTCTGCGAACAGTGACTAGGTTATACAGTACTTTTCATGAAGGGATTAGTATTTGACAGGTTAAGAGTATCTACTTGACAGTTAGGTTAATTATATTACTCCTCACAGGGCAGTACCATGTTCTTTGCAGTAATTATCAGTTAGGGTTAGGATTCAGTGTATAATAGTGATTTGCTTCTTTTAACTGCCTCATGGCATTACTAGACAATAAGAGAGCAATTTGAAACAAAACAAAACAAATAAAAGTGAATAAGCCAGACACTAGCAAGGAAACAAAACAGTACGCATTGCTCTGGCATATATTATTTACCTTTTATCATCACCCTTACGAGGTTAGTATAAGTATTGCCAATGTTATTTGTAGTAATTACAAGTGCGGGTTTGCCGTTTCTCTTGAAGTATAGCTGTTTCATACAAAAATAAACATAGAGAAACAAAGAGAAAACAAAAACTACCAAAGCAGAAAAACAAACAAAATCTCCTCATAATAACGTTATGGTAGTTAGATACAGTACTTCTTAGTACTGTATGTTGTTTCGTGCTATTGCTTACTTGCTCCATTCTTAATCTAGGTTATGTTATATTCCTTAATCCTTCCATTGGAATGTTCCATTTGTCTGTTTTACTGCTCTAATTCTTTTCAAGCATTTTGCTTGGACCTACTGGTCTGTGTTACATAGTCGTGGTGTTGTATATTAATTTGCCATTTGTGCCCTGCCTTGTGAGCAGTATTTTTTTTTTTTACTAACTCAACTTACCTTATTATTAGGTCACTAAAGTGACCTATGTTCTATAGTCTGTAAGGAGTACTCCACCCTTAACCCTTCCCCATATCTGCAGATATTTGTGTTGTTTGAATGTACAGTGATCAATAAAATATTTTTATACCAAAATTCCACTAGTATGTAGGCAGATTGTGAATAGCTGTAAGGTAGATTATATTATTCATTTCCATGTAACTTGTCTTTCAATTCTTTAATATATTTTTAATTTATTTCGTGTTCATATCGCCTACGGGCATTATATTGTATTGCCATAGGAAATGTGAATGATACATCCAAAAGTGGTAAGCCCAATTCGGCTCTCACACTATGCAATAATGTGGAAGACATTAATAGCAAAGTACTCGTACCTACAGACTTTCAGGAAAAGCCAGTGTGCTACACTAACTTTCCTAACTGAGTGAATACTCTCTTTACGAACATATAAAGTGCTACAGTAAGAAACAAAACTTTTCATGCAGGGCTACCACCATCAGGCTATGAACCTTTGCCAACAGCATATGTGCCTTAATTTCTGTTTTGTTATGTGTTTTTTTTTACTTCTATTGTAATTCAACATGTTTCTTAGTTTATAAGTGATATCTAAATTAACCAACCCAAGTTTTATCTTGCGTGCGTACACGTAACTTACAATAACTTGAAAGGTGTTTATAATTAATCCATGTACTTTTATCTATCTACCTCATCCTACGGTGTATGTTTTACTTATCCAACATCGGTAGAAGTCATTCATCCATTAGTCATATAAGTATTCACAAATGCAAAAAATTGTTGCACTCCTGCACGTTTATTGTAGCCAACATCACATTCCTTTCTTGACAGTTGAGCACGCGCTGCACACTGCCAAATGTGTAATGTAAGTTTTCCTTCGCATGCCACATGCTACCAACTATGTGATGTCAGTTTTCTTTTATGCGCCATGCGCACTGTCAACTGTATATTATGTGTTTTCTTTTATACGCAACGTGCGCTACTCACTTTACTGGCATCCTTCATTTTTGTTGTCTTTTTCACACCCTTGTTGTATTCATGACCTACTACAGGCAATCATGGCACTTAGCTTTGTACCTTATACCTTAACTTCAGCCTCCTGGCCGTGCCTTTTCACTTTGCTTTAAATCTAGTATTTCTGGCATGTTGTCAAGTGTTCACTAAAGGCGCGCCTATGCCAATCTTCTGTTTACCTGTGCCCACCGCCTAGCCATTGGGGGAATATTATTTTAACATACTTATTAAATGTGACAGTGGACACTCCCCCCTCCCCCCATTTATGTGTCACTTACAACATGTTCAGAACTTGTAATTTTACTATGGATAGCCACATGTTTGTACCAATGTTTTTTTTTTTTCCTACCCGCTTTGCTTTTGCCCATATAACGACATCATAACTTAACTTCTTTATTTTGTTCAACTTAAGTTTCTGTATTGCTGCATTTCAAATTTTGTTTTTCGACGGTGGCTTCCTCGAGATCGCCTTAAGTTCTCCAAGTGTGAGACCCTGCGCGACAATCGCCACCGCCTTGAGCTCCTCGGCCTCCCTTCCACTGCTGGACCCCAGGATGCTTGTGCCTCTCTCATTCACACCGCCTGCTATCTTCTACAACCTTGGTATTTTCCCCAGCCGGGACGGCTGTTTTTTCTACTTGGGAGGGGGAGGGTGTAGCAATAACCTGGCATCGCTAAACCACCTAAGGTCGTGAGGGGTATAGCTGGTGGCCGCGTGCAGTGGTGTCGTACTTGTGCCCTACTTGGCCCAGCTATAAAAGAAACCCCCCATGGTGCTGCCCCCCCCCCCAGATGGCACCACGTATTGAATCAGCTAACTTGTGAGTGAGATCGTAGGCTGAAGATGGAGGAAGCAGACGACCCTAAAACACAGAGGAGCTCTGAGACCAACTAATACTACGAGATTAGGTGAGCATAAATGTGTTTGCGGTAGGGAGCCATTCTGGTATCAGGTCATCGTCCCTCTCTCCCCCCAGTAAAAACTACAGCAAGGTTAGGGCGTAGCTCCAATATATTTATGATACCCTGTTTAAGTATTGCTTGAGTATAATTTATACAGTAACTGTAATCCCATAGTGGTTCTGTAATGTAACTGTAATCTTATTGTTGTTTATAACGTAAATGTATTGTGTTCTGTTATTTAGAGTTGCTACAGTAAAAATATATATGAATTTTTTTTCATAAATGATACTTCTTATTTAGCCACCATCATGAGCACCCCCCGTAGCACCCCTTACCTCCTATACAGTGAAGTAGTGTTCAATGTTGAGTCAAGTTGAGTTTTGGAAACTACAGTCGGAAAGGAATTGCAGAGATTAGAGGAAAGTAACTAAGGAGGAAGGGCATGTGTTACAGCATGTTTGAATATGTAATTTTTTCTACCTCTGTTACGAGCTTCATGTCGTGGCAGGATGGTGGGTTGTAAGGATCAGCTACGATTTATCACCCAATTTAAATTACAATTTATAACAAAACATGCATTGCCATCCTTACCGAAAGTGGAGTTTGCAGGGATTTTTGCACAAGCCGTGACATTCTGCTCCTTGCTAACTATATACACTTATGCTTGCTGCTGGAACTTGCCACTATTATGTCTGGCTATATCATCTAGTTATTACTTACAGAATATGCAGTGATATTTTCCAATGGCTATCTTGTAGTACTTTGATCCCTAACCTTATATAACATTTACATTTTTATTATATTTATTTTACCTTAAAGAATTTCTTTAATTTCACATCAGAATTATTATACTTGTTGTCCCATATAAATTATACATCTTATTACCTTTGTCTTACTTTTATACGCACATAGTACAATCCTTATTACATGTTAATATTTACATAGTATAAGCCCAAAATTAGTGTTTAAATAACCATTTTAAATAAATTTTGTATTAATAAAGTATCTCACCTGATTACCACAATTATTGTCCACCTGAAGAATATTTTCTTTTTACTTTATAATTTTACAATACTCACGTTAAATTTAAATGGGACAGTTATTATGTTCACTGCTAATTATTATGTAAAAGCCACGTGGTTAAATATCAAACTAAAGTCACTCAGACTTAATTGTTTGGAACCAGTTCACCTTGATCCTTGTTGCGGAAGGCTGCGTCTCCTTGACGTATTGGCAACAGCGGTCCCCAGTACACCCCTCTTGTGGCCCTTCTTCAGAGGTCGGTCACTGGCTGATGTCCTGACGGTGTCTCACACATCTGGCTGGCATCTGGCCTCGCAACGAACCTCGCGCTGGCCTACATCCGCCTGTTGTTTGAAGTATCGCCATACTGTTTACAGTTTGTCACAATCCCTGGTGTCCCGCTTCTCCGCTGAATGTGTTGCAAGGTTCCCGCGAGCATTAATTAAGGGCTAGCTCAGATCACAACACAATGGATAGGTATAACTGTCTGTGCCAGCATTTTTTCAGGTGCACGTATATCACACAGGTACATTGCTTCTATTACTACTGTCCTCCTATATTTCAAAAGACAACCGCATGGGATTTGTAATTCTGTGCTTCCAAGGTTGGTTGGAAATATTATGTTATTGAGTGATATGTTTGTACAAACCACTAGAAATCTGATTTAGCATGTGCCGTTTACATTTTTAACGAAAATGTTAGGGCACATCAGTTTTTTTTAATTTCCTCGCTTTGGTATATGTTATTTTATATAATTAATAAGGATGAAACATTAGGAATATTCATGGTAAAATTCTGTATCCCTTAGTTTCAGCTTTTTTTATGAGTCCAACCGTTCTTTCTTTTAATCTTGCAAGTATGCAAGAAGGTTAATTCGGTATTTCAAGGATACTTACTGTCCCAAGCTTGACAGTGAATTACAATAAAAGCATAGATAAAATATTTTACTAAGAATTAGAAATTCTTAGTTTGGCTTATTTTCATTTTTGAGATGAATTTAGTCATTTGTAATCTTTATTAGTGATCAGCAGAATATTTTGTTTACAGTTAGGGCAATATCTCTCTTTGAGTCAGTCTTAATATTTTAAAAATTCTTTAGTGCCATTTAATGAGTACATGTTGGTACTTAAGTTCATTTTAACTCACTAGTTAATTTGTTTCCTTATTAGTCAAGACATTTAAAATGCACATGTAGTGAAAGGTTTTTATGCGCAAATTCATTTAATTTGAGTTTACTTTTACTAGAATGTCAAATTAGTTGATGAGTATTAATTTTTGAGTTTTTAACTCCGTTTGTTGACAGGGACTGAAATAGGAGTTTTTGTTGAGACTTTACTAGTTTTGTTTGCTGTCCCTAGTCCAGCTACAGTAGCCTACCCGACCATGGCAAGACGGCTGTCATGCGAACCATATTCATGGTTCACACAATACATAACTCTACATTAAATTCCATATTAAAACGCGTGGACAGCAACTACGATTGCAACCCACAGAATTATGTATGTAATTTGATAAATAATGCAGCTTCTTCTCTCATGCATGTGCAATAGGCTGGGAGATTTAATAACTATCCCGTAATGTCTCTTTTATTGATGGACGTGGTACACAAAACTGTAAAAAAAGAAGTTGGATAACTTTTATGATCATTCATCTGTTATCAATTTTAAAAAGTTGTGGGCATTTTTGGTTAACCTTGAATTTTAATAATAAAAGCAAGATATCATTGGATTTTGTTAAATACTTTTGAAAACTCTGATTTAAATTGGTTTCCCTTCCTCTACTGCAATTTGAATTTCATGCTACAAACTCAATGTTTATATTCCACTGTTGAAGACTTGACTTAAAAGTAGCACTTTTGAAAGCCCTGCTAATTTTATTCTTTCAGCCCATTAGTTTCTTATCTTTCCGCATACCTATTAAAAATATAAATAAACACTGCCATGTAACTTTCAGCTGGTGTTTACATCAGATGGCTCATATATCCACTACATACTCAAATAAACAACAATAAGTAATTAATGTTGTAATCAGTACTATAAACACATAAACATTAAATGCAGTAAATAATATTGGCTTGTGAATGTTGACTGATGTTGACGATTCTTCTTCTGTTTAGATATATATTTAACTGTGGTCACTTCCAAGGTCCAATGAAACCCACACCAACATTTAAATAAAGAAAATTAAATTAATAGATTTCTATACATTTGTGATACAATTGAACTTGTTACTCAAGGTGTGTCCTGTACATGCATTTCATGTATACAGAGCACACGTGATTTGCATTTCCAGTTGTACTTACACATATTATAGAAAAAAATACTAATGGTACTATTTTGTGGAGAATTATCATTATCTGGAACCACTATTTGTTTACAGTGTTAAAATAATACTGGATTCTCCTAAGTTGGTTTTGAGCAATTTTGCAGGCCTTTGGTAATAAATTTACTATCAAGAATCACATATAGACCTACCCTAAAAATATAAATGCCTCAGTTTCTCAGTGCTGATTCACTTTTTTTCAGCCATGTGAAGAAAATGTGTAAATAAAGTGTACCTGTTGTATCCCATCTACAAGAGGAATGGTAGACTGAAGCAAATACATTTGGGTAAGAGCCAAGATCCAGAACGCAAAGTAATAACTTTTTTGGCCTAGGAGCTTATGAGAGTATATCAATGTAACTGGCCATGTCGAGGACAGTACACACAACATGCTGAAAGCAAACATGAATACACAAGACAGTTAGCATTCCAGTAATCACCAATTCAGAACCAGACAGCCAAGCATATGGGTCTAACATCCTTGCCACCTGGTGATGGCCATGGTGAAGGACAGGTTGGCAACATTTCTGCATGTTGGCTTGAGTTACTGTTACAACTTCAGGATGGGAAGAGGGGAAAGGCATCACAATATCTAGAGCACAGTCCTAGCAAGTCTGGTGTGCTGTGCAGAATGCAACATTACTACATACAGCTAACTGTATTGTCAGATGTTTTGTTTTCTAAACACTTGGCAGAATGCCAGTTCAAGTCTTACTATTTAAAAATTAATGCAAGGAAATTCTAATTCAAGTAACATAGTCTTTGGCAAATTGAAAGCTGCTAGATATAGTGACTATTAAAATTATTTGTGTAAATTTTGTTACTTCCTACAAGTATACATTTTTGTCTCTGCAAAGTTTATGTCACATCTCAACACTCCAAATTATTCTCATTAAAGGATAAGCCACTGTGTATATAAAAATTTTCCAAAGAAAAATGTAAAAAAAATGTTTATTACATAAAAAATACTTTTATAGTTTAAATATTTTTAAATTATGTATTAAAGTCACTTGACTTCGTAATAATATCAACATAAATTTATGAAAAAAATTAAGTACATATATGATACTCTCCCTTACGGTTCAGTTTCACCTATTATGCAGAAATTATTTGTTTTCGTGTCACAATTTCTGTTTCAGAGGTATTATTGGAAATGTTTGACTATATAAAATTTACAATTTAATAGTTGTTTAGTACTTTGGTATATCATTTTCCCTGTGTGTTATTTCCTGCTTGCAAAAAGGCAGAAACTTATTGATAAAATATAAATATCTTCCTGACTTTATACAATTAGCAGTTAAAACACAATTAAAATTAAGCACTAAAGTATTAAACAACCTGCAAAATATAAATTTTCTGTAACTACACATTGTCAGTAATTACTACAAATCTGAAATTATGACATGGAAACTAAGAATTTCTGCATAATAGGTGAAACTGAACCGTCTGAAGTCAAGCTTTCAGCAAGAGCTTTGATAAGTCATTATAAATTAAGTTTTTTTTAAGTACTATTCAGCATTGTTTATTTCTTTATTCTTTACAAAGTATTCTGTTACCAATTTTTAATTTCAAAATAATAAATAAATAAAATGCTAAAAATTAAAGGATGGTTTTAAATAAGCCTACATTTTTCATCAAATATTTGCTTTAAACTTTTTTGTTCCAACCCCTTCTTAGTATTTTGTCATCAGCAATAGAAAACTACCAAAAATTAATAGTTTAACACTGGGAGTACTGTACAACCTAGTTTGAAAAAAAAATTGCTGCAATGATAGTCTTTATACAGCCTTGTGTCCCCCTGAAGCTGTGCTGCTGTTACAAAAAAAAAAAAATTGCATAAGACTTTCCATAATATTCCAATTCATTCATTTTAATCAATACCAAATTGGTCTCAATTCAAAACATCTAAAATGAACAAAAAATTTTCAAAACTAAAAAACTTATGTTTGTTTGATCCACATCACATTATAATGTTCATGTTCCACTGCAACAAAGAAAACAGAAATACATTTTTTGCAAGAAGACAGCTTACCATGAACAGCAATCCAATCATTCAACTCCTCTCCTGGTGGCAATTTGACAACAGAGCGAAGATTGATACCAGAATTGAGGGAAGCCTGTGCATGCTTGTGGAGAGAGTAACGGAGAGTGCCTGGCTCAAATCGCTTTTTTGGTCTGAAGGTCTGCAATAAAATAACCCTGTGTGTGTATAATTTATCTAAAATACTAACAGCATATACATACACACATACATATATTTATATAAATATACATATAAGTAAAGTAGGTTAATAACAATATTTTTTGGAATTATGAAAAACTCTTAGTCAATCCTGCACCAGAAACTAATTCTTGCATTTCAGTTTGTAAATAACTGACATGGCACAGTTTTCACTGCATTTCAGACTATGAAACAAACATGACAGATATTTCAGTTTTTGTCTTTGTGTGTATGTCTATAAATATCAACTAGATGCTGCTGCAAACAACCAATAATTATTAAGTTTGAAAATAATCTTTCCTACTATATGCAAAAGTTTATAATACCCACCACATATATTTAAGTATACAAATGAATATAATATATGAGGCCGGCTAACAGCCAGCTGCGCTAGAGCACATGACGGTGCTCACGTGTCAGGTGTGTACCGCATGTGCGCAAAGAGGCCGACAATTTTGAACTTTCCTATAAATGTTAATTTCAGGGAAAAATGTGTAATATTGTCTCTAAAGTGTTTAATATGTCTTAAAATGTTTTAAGGTGCCTGTACTAATTTTAATTGTTTGGTTATGGATATTCAAAGTGCCTGTGGTGCCGAGATTAAGAACACTTAATATTCTGGCATGAACGCCATCACAAAGAACCATTAAAATAATATTTAAATTCGTAACAAAATTATAGAAATGAAAAACAATGTCTAATTAAATTTGTGCCATTTTATTTTCACTTTAAAATATTTCACTCGACGTGCATAGCACTTCTGCTTATGTGAACCCCGTAGGCGGCCATGATAGGTCCTTGCGACGCTTGTATCTGGACAGTCTGTCGAGGAGAGCTGGCGAGGTAAGACAATGTCATGTGTGCACTACAACTTTTGTTCACTGAAGTAGGTTTCCATAGTCCATGTAGTTTACCGGTTAATCTTTGCCTGCGTACGTTTTTGACAGACATTTCCCCCAGCATTATGCTCCCGCTTTACTAATTTCTTACACCCTTGTGGCATTTTTAACTTAATCGAGGAGAAGGAGGAGCATGTTGGAGAGGTCACGTGACCCGCACATTTTGAATCAGACGCCATCTGCCTATGTTTATGGCATTTCATTGTAACTTCTGCATAATTACTACACGCAATTTTAAGAGCTTTAATTTTATCTGTATGTATTTAAGGGTAATTTTTGTGTTTGAATATTTTACGGCAACATCACATATAACCACGTGGCCGACTGAAGCCAAGTTGTTGTATACACCATCATTGCGTTTTAAGAACTTATTTATATAACATTGTATGTGCAATCATTTATTTCAGGGTTCTATGTATTTTTCATTCAGGGTTAATGTATTTTTCACGTAAATTGATGCTTTTTTTGTACCTGACCAAGCGGTCACAGTAATGTTTGATTTTACCGCCATCAGGCATGATACAAGCCTGTAATAACGCTAATCGTAAAGAGAACCATTTCCCAAACACGAATAATATTTTATCTGAATTTAGTTTGCCGTTTCCACGCAGAAATATTGCAATTTCACCTGCACCACGTGGTCTGCTACGAACTTCATCCAGCAGCATCCGCACCACCTAAGCTTGTTTTCACAAATGTGTGTGTTTATTGTGAATATTCATCTCGTGTCCCATCTTATTTCATGTCTCATTCAAGGGTCTATGTAATTGTGTAATTAGTGTATGGTGCAATTACTCCTGCCCTAGCCGGCTCTGTGTATAGGCCATCACCACACTAACCATGTGCTGGAGGGCGAGCCCCGACGAGTTTGCGCTAGTGATTCCGAGTAATCACTCGTGTTAATGTGTATTAAGGGTATTCATTTGTAATTCACCATGTCCTGTCTTCAGGGAAAATCCGTCAGTCCACCTAGCGGCTGTTGGCCCTCTTCCCTTGTGAAGGCTGTGCTTTAATGCATCTCAGTCAGATCATCCATTTAGGCGTGCGCTAGATTAATTACAGGTTGGGAGCACCCAAGCAGAATTGGCTAGTCATGACTGAGATAACCATTTCATTGGCACGTTGATTTGTATAAACAATATCAATAAAAACAAGTTTACAGTGAACTAAATTTTTTATTCAGTAGTGACAGACCCTAGCCACATATGTTTTCATCTATTGTTAATTTCAGTGATTTTATTAAAAGTTTAGTATTGCCAACATGTTTGTAAGTACGCATGGGTGAGATGGACACACAGAACCCACAACGTCCCTGAGAACCCTGAGTCTCAATAGTGCGGTGATTGGGAAGCACCGCTGGCACCCAAATTACCAGTAAGTATTTGTGTCATCGTTCGTCTCATGTCTCAATCGACGGCGCCATATGAATACAAATAAGGATTCAATAATGACAATGTACAGAGAAGTTTCTATGATAGAAAACATCCTTTTTGGGGGAAGTTAGTATAATATAAACAATTTAGAATGCAACAAAGGTGCCCCAAAGTGTTATGGAAATGTGGACACAAGTAACAGACTTAAGTTTTGTGTGTTGTGCATAATTATTTCTGTATAGTTCAGATTTTAAGTATGTTATTTGTCTACTGTAAAATTTGTACTTGTGCATTTAACGGTGATATACGGTGTTACCTCACCTTAAAGCAGTCGCCTAATTAGAGTTTGTGTTGAGAACAATTGAACGGATATAAAGTGACTCTTATGTAGCTTGTTAATGTCATTAAACATGACCAGGGATATTTCCTGTGTTAATTGTGTTTCATTTTATTGTAATGCATATTCGCCAGTCGGCAGTATTGTGCCTTGTGTTTTTTTATTTTGTTTTGTTCGCACTCACTAACATACACGAAAAAGTGTCATGGCGGTCAGATAGAAGTTGTTGTTGTGTGCAACTTAGGTTGTATTCTTTGTTAGTAAATGAGTTGTTTCAAGAATTAGAGTACATTAAATAGATGGGCAAAAGTTAAAAAATGTTTATTTATTCAACAGTTTGAATGCGTTACAGTATGTTCGAAACATGCCTTTTTTGATGAAACTATTAAATACTGGCCCAATAGGTTTACCTAAAAAATAAAGCACATTGCACATGACAAAGGAGTAATTTTTAAGAAATCACACACAGTAGAAACATTATCACCTAGGGCAAAGGTACAACATTGTGTTAAATAAACAGACGTGGAAGTAAATAATAAACTTTGTCATAAAAACAGTTCACAGTTAAAACGTATAAATATTGCACATCAAATATTTTAAATCACACACACACAGGGCCAGCCAAATGACCACCACGCAGCAATGCCATGCCACTTCACACGCAGCGGTTAACGAAACACACGTAACAGTATATTTATTACTGCTGTGGAAACGCATATTTATCACAACACTGTAACTTGCCTAAGAAGTTTAAAAAACACGAGTACGAACTTGACGCTTCGTTCAGAAACATGCAGTATCAATGACATTTCACCACATCACTGCCAGTCATAAGGCACTATAAAATACTGGGTATAATTGCCCGCCATATTGGGACAAGCGTGTGGCTAGGGGAAAGGTGATCAAATTCTAGATTCTCCTTTCCACACCATGTCTGCCAACATGCTGGATTTGTAAGTGTCATTCCATCACATCTAAAAAACATATAATAGGTATTTAAACAATTAAATCTCATTTCATTTGTAAATTACAATTTCAAGCATCATTATTGTTGCTTAACTAATATGAAATGTGGTACGAACTTCCCGAGAGAGAGCGACACGCTCTGCTTCACTTATTGAACCTTTCTTCTGGACGGAAAATAAACACACTGTCACTAGAGCCTATGCACAGTAATTTGCGCTGATATTTTTAACTGCAGCAATGAAATTTCTATCCATCAGTGCTACCTAACAATACAAATATATCAAAACATTTAATTTACAAATAAACATAAAAACAAGCATAAAAAATATTGTAACTGTGTAGCTGCTCTTACTGTTGTTAATTTGTATTTAATATGAAATGAATATTAAAAGTTATAGAAGGTACAAAATAGATTATTAACCCATTCAAGAACACAGTACTTTAACGTTAATCACAGGGTTATATAATTGTGGAATACAAGTGATTGAACACAACAGGTTGACATGTTACGCCAAAGGTGATTTTTCAAAGTTTCGATTCTAAAAGGCAGAAGAAAGCGTGAATGTACTATAGTAATGATCTACCAATGCTTCAACCACTGCATGGTCTTTCGGCAGTATGATTGGGTACTTAGTTGCAAACTCCATGTTGGCAATGGACAAATGACAGCCTGCCATGAGAATACCATGCGAAACCATTCAAGGGTGCCAAGTACTGTATTTGTGTTGAACAAGGCTTTCCTTCAATAAAAGGTGTTTCAAGGTGTCATATAGGCGAGCATGTTGTATGCATTTGCATACAAGAAAGGCAGCTTCCTAAGGTTCCAAAATTGTTAAGGAAGTACTGTTACAAGGTTGTATTTGGCAGGTCTGATGAATCGCCTAACATAAGCCATAATGCAAACCAACTTCGGCCATGATGAAATTCTTTGGAATACAGGGAGCTCTTCAGGAATTTCATAAGTGTTCAGCAAGGCGAGTTGAGAATATTTGAGCTCTGGGATGTAATCATGCCCTAACACGGCGGACACTGGCCACTGTTCAGGTGGGTGGACTAGCTAACCGGGGCCATGCCCCCAAGGGCCTTGATAGAGAAGTTCAGAAAAGAGTAAGCCACAACATGCACAATGCGATGGATTATCTTAAGACCTGACATGTTTCTACAGCTGAGAAAGAACCCATTCTTGAATTTGAGACAAGCAATTAGCCACAAAGTTTTCAACAAGTATGGTTGTGACTTTATCCAAGCTAGATCAACACTGGAATCAGTCCACGCATGGGTTGCAGAGATATCCAAATAATGACTGAAGAGGTTGTGGCATTAAAATATAAATTTTGCCAGTAAATGAGCCCCACACAATTCTAAACGAGGTAGATACACTTGTTTCAGAGGAGTTACCCATGCCTTAGTCATTACCAGATGCACACACACACACATCCCCTAACAGTTCTCAGACTCCTCAGATACACGACTGCTGCATAGCCTCTTTCAAAGACATTGGAAAAATCATGTAGAAAACTCCTGATTAACAATGTTAATTGGGACAGGAGAAAACACGAATAAGTGAATTTGATTTTAAAACCCAGATAATTGAATTTACACTCTTTACTATTAATGGAACAGTGACAATGCCTCCAAAAATTGTGATAAAACAAAGTACCTATTATAAATTTAAAAGCAAACAGA
Organism: Dryococelus australis; assembly: GCA_029891345.1. Classification (NCBI taxonomy): domain Eukaryota; kingdom Metazoa; phylum Arthropoda; class Insecta; order Phasmatodea; family Phasmatidae; genus Dryococelus; species Dryococelus australis. The sequence goes on from CM056994.1 coordinate 90,978,104, forward strand.
AATCATGCACTGTATGTGCAGGATTTAAAGTACACAATACTTTAACTGATATTTATGATGCGCTGAGTTTAGTGTAATTCACGGCGCATCGAGAATACACAGCCTGCGCCGGCATGGCGCATTAAGCAGTGCAAAGTGTTTGTGTATCGCTCCCTCAACGTGTGTTACTCAGATCCATCCTTGAGAGGGCAGAGTGAGTTAAAGTTTAAAATGCAATGCAGAAAAGACAGTAACGGGACTTTAAATGAAGCAACCCAGTAGGGTTGCTTCATAAGGGTAGACTGCAATACGGTTAGACTGCTTTTTTAATTCAGTCTCAATAGGCTGGGTTGAAACATCTTAGATTTCTATACATCATTAATTACTAGGAGCTTATTTAAATTTTACCGACTTACACACACGCAAAATTTTAAAAATTAGGAAAAGTTAATTTTTTTGTAAACATTTAAACACTTGAGATTAAAAAATTTAAGAAAAGTTAAACAGTGCCGTTCTTAAAAAAAGGCTTCGTTTTTGCCACCGGGATTGATGTTTTTGTTTATACCACACCATGCTCAGATTTTTTTATTTCTAACTTTTCCGCAATGGTTTAAACTGTCCTTTTATGCTTTGTCAATGTTGCAAAAACAACACTACAAAGAGAACAATGACCCGGGCCGGTGATCAATAAACTGGCAAGACGTAGTGTTGAGGTGGTAACCAAGGCCGTGTCCGAAATGACAAATTTGTTATTTTGTAAGTTTCACTTTGGACGTTGTCGACAGTCACTTGTTTAGCACTCGCGGCAACACACTTTTACATTAACAGTGAAAAGTATTTTGATCTAAATTTAATGCTTAAAACGGACCTAATATTTGACCTAATATTTCTACAATCATCACTGGAATGCTGTGAATACGTTAATAAATAAGAATATAATCAATTATGCAATAACAACTTCAAAAAAATTTGTTGCAAAAATATATAAACAAAGCACAACACTTTCTTGCTTTTTAAAACATGCCTAGTGTATTTTATGAACAAGTATTTGTTTTAAAAAAACATTTTATTTACGCACTCTCACATGTTTTTGTGAATGTAAAAAACAACATGGTGCTTTTGTCATTTTGTATTTTTGCTAACATCCACAAGATACAAAATACCAAATTACAGAATATGTCACCATTTTTGTATACAAAATTGGGTCACGTAATCACTTTGTCAACAAATTCTGCCATTTCGGGCACTGCCTCCAGGCGATCAGATACGCACTTCAACAAGCGGAAATGGATGTGACAGGCTGACGGTTTAAAGAGATAAACATTATCTCACACGGCACATCAATAGACATACATGGTACCGCTGCTTGTTAAACAACACATGTTACAGCATCGCATTAAGCAGAAGTTACAGTAGACTTTGAGAAAGAGTCAAAAAGCTGCACAGATAAGCATAAAACTGGTTAAGCGAAGCATGAATAAATGGGAGTGTACTGTAATTCCCCAATGACCACATAAGGGTATATTAAGTGTGGCAAATTAAGGGTTTCAATTTCAGTCAGGCCATCCATGAATTGTTTCCACGTTGCCTGAGTTGACTGGGATGAGGGGTCATCCTAATTTAGTCCTCAAGTCTACAAACATTACATTAGAATTCTGGTCCACACAGAAAAATGGAGCATGCCAACCCATAGGATCATATATACATGCAATCTGCAAAAGGACAGTGTGTTTGGTGGGACTACCAGAGTGGACCCATAGGTAATTCAAGAAAGAGTCTTTCACTGGATTCCAATACAGACCAAGGAGTTCACAACAGGACCTGATGAGAAGTCTAGCACCCTAGGACTTTCACAATGGGTCGCAGGCATATCACTGAGGAGCTGTGGCTCATTACTTGACCATTTTCGAAGTTCAAACCCACCCCAGCGGAAATGTTCGACCAGCTGAATTTTCAACAAATTAGCTTCATCTAATGTCATTGCGCCTGTGATATCATAATGAAGGTGTGGTTCTCAAGAGCATTGGCAGCTATTGAATATTCATCACCTTCATCAGATGCCAACTGACACAGCATTTGAATTGCCAAGAATGGAGATGGTGTGAGGCCATAGGTTACTGTATTCAGCTGATAAACTCTAAGGGGTAGTAATGGGTCCTCACGCCACAGAATGAGCTGACATGGTCGGTCAACCTCATCGACCAAAACGTGGTGGTACATTTGCTTAATGTCGCTTGAAAAAACTACACAGTAGAGCCTAAATCTTAGAATTATATTGTTGTCATTCTGAAGATTAGGACGTAGGATTAAATTGTCATTGTGTGAAATACCATTGGAGGTATGTGCGCTACCATCAAAAACAACACTCAATTTGGTTGTTAAGCTACATGTTTTGAGCACCCCATGATAAGGGATAAAACACTGAGTGGTTTGTCTGCTACTATCCTGCTTGCAAGAGGTGATGTAGGCTCCATATGATCTACCTAAACATGGTCAGTCATGAACTCTATATATGTTGTCTTCATTTCAGGCTGTAAATTAGTTTCCTTTCTAGCGAATTGAATTTTTTTTTTGGCAAATTTCGTACAAATCCCCAAGAGCTTTGGTCTGGGGTTTAAAGGGAAGAAAAATCTTGTATCTCCCAGTATCTACTTGTGTGCGAGTATGCTTGAAGTATTTTTCACAATACTGTACTTGTCTTCAGGTGGCTTTGCATTGCTTCAGTCTCCCAGAATTGTTTGAGGATGACATCCAACGAGCTTCCATACCAACAAACATACCAATTCCTGCTCAGTACAGGACTCAGGGTATTCCCCCAATAGCATACATAGATGCCAATTCTACAGGCATGTGTGGTCCCAAATCTAACCATCTACTCATACTAACATGAGCACATACATCAGCACCCAGAAGTATATCGATGGGAGCAGGTTGATCAAAGTGAGGGGGGTCTGCCAAAGAAAGGGAACCCAACTGAGCACGAACACAGGAATCAACAGACACTCATGGCAAGTTGCTAGTAATCTTGGATACAACAAAGAGTGAGTGAGAGACGGTACACTTAGGTTCCACTGATGATTGAATCTGACAGATTACTTCCCTCTTCAAGCAGACAGCACTATGACGAAGGCCCATGACCTTTTCACTGGTTTTGTATAAGGGCAATGAGAGGACTTCCGCAAATGCTTCAGAGATAAAAGATGCTTGTGCTGCACTGTCCAGCAAACACCGCATAACACGAGGCTTATTGTTCGCATTGTAAACCTTCATCAAGGCTGTAGATGATAACACTGATATGCATTCCCAAGCCGAAACACCTGCGAACGTTTCGCCTGGAAGCTGTGTGGGGTCCAACGTTTTGTCTTGGGGAATTGAAGATACAGTGGGCTTATCTATATGGAGCAGCATATGATGCTTTTGCTGACACTGATAACAGGTACGAGTAGAGAGACATGATGCTAATCTATGGACTATACCAAGGCAATTGAAACATATTTTGTTCAGAGCTATTTGTGGTCTGTCTGTAGGTGAGGCATCAATGAATTCAGGACACTTGTACACAGAATGGGTGGTTTGCTGATACACTGCACAAGATCTCGTTTTATGTTGTGAACTGGTACTCAATACAGTCTTTTGTTGTGAGGTTGTATGACAGTCAGCAATGGTTTTCGAAACATGTTATTTGAAGCTAAACTTATTTCTTACATCAAGAGCACAATCCATTTTTAATACGGTAGACCAAACTAAATCTAAGAATTCATAAACCTTAGAATTTTGTGTCAGTGCTGTATATACGTGAGTTTTCAAACTTTTTGAGCATACACACATCCAACTTGCGCATCAAAACTGTGACCAGAACCGGGTTTGTGATATCATGGCCTAAGCCTTCCAGAGCATGAGCATTTTCATTGAAGGTGTTGACAAACTATTTGACTGATTGAAGATTTGCAGAAATGACAGCAGGCAGATCCAGAATTCTGTTTATGTATAGAGTAGTGAATTTCCTGATGTTATGGTACCAGGATATGAGAAGTTTCCACACTACTGTGTAGTTTTCAGATGTAATTGTTAGATTGTTTACTAACTGTAAAGCTTCTGCCTTGAGGCATTCCAACAAATACTGGAATTTCTCAATATCTGCTACTCCCCGATTATCATGAATCATCGCCTGGTACAGCTGGGAGAAGATGGGTCCCACTGACCTGAAGAGGACGGCAAATTAATTTTCAGCAGACTTACATTTGCAGACGGGGCGGCAAGAAAAGACGTGGAAGAAGCTTGTACAACATGAGAGGACATGAATGAGGTTATGAGACATTGTGTATCAGACAATTGGGCAAACAGGGAATCGTGATTCACTGTAAACATATTTTTGTCAAAATCCTCCAAGGGGTCTGTTTATAAAAGTTTGTTGCACAGAGTACTGCACTTTAAAGAGCATTGAGTTGTGAATCAATTGCATTCACTTCATAAACAGCATTCAGTGTGACTTTGTGGGCCTTAATCAGTGCTTGTACCTTATAATTTGTGTGTTTAAGCTTACTTTCATGGAGCTTGAACTCAAGCAAAAATAACAAACCACACGGCTAGGATCACATCATCAAACAAAATAACAGCAAAATGTAAGGAAACAAATATTGGCCTAATACTACACGTGATCGGAAAAATGCCCTATGAGCTAATAGGTTATGCCAACGTGTCTGACACAACATAAATATATTTGCGAAAACATTCCTTAACACATAAGGAAGAAACAAGATACAGATATGTAATTACTCACTCACATGCCAAAAAATGTCAACGAACAAGAACCAATGGAAACACCACACCTTATGTTTGAAATGAAAAATATCAACTTAACTGAATATTTCATCACATACAAAAGTGAGGGCAAAAAGAAAACTTCATTTTATCTGAAGATGCTTGAGTTGCAAGAGTGGATTCAGAGTGGCGGCGCGGTCACTTCACATATGTGGTACATTTTTACACTTACCCTGTGCACGTAAAAACTAACTAAACTTTATCAGAGTCTCTGGATACGAAATCCGACCATGGAGGACCAAAATGTTCCAAGATTTGCTTGATAAGCACTGGAAAGAGAATGATGATGATGATGGACACTCATCACATGCAAACTTATCGCCTCACCATCTTTGTACTCACTGCTCCTCCTGGGAATGCTGCAGGACTACATACGAGATACTGGATACATGCACGCTGCACAATGTATAGTTTCACTCCCACACATAGGTTATAGTACATGAGAATATACAACAGTGTCTACCCAGAGCCTCTTTTGTCCACTTTTTTGTAAGATGCCACACGAAAAAATTAAGTTTTGTCTTAATCTGTAAACTATCATTTGATTCCTACCAAACTTGGCATAAAATAAGTACTACAGTAGGCAATGTAAACTGACATGTTTAAGTGGGAGTGACAATTATTTTCAAAATTGCTGCCATAATAATATTTCAATTTAGTATGAAGTATCTCAGAAAAAACTAAACAAATTTCAACTTCATTGTATGGTTGCAGTATTTATTACAATAGTGTCTATGCAGGGCCTCTTGTGTGTCACTTCATAAAATAGTGCAACATGAATAAATAATCTAATTAATCTCAGGAAACAATCAACTGATTCCAATTTAAGTTGGCAAACAAGTAGTATTGTGGAAGGCAATGTAAATTGATAGGTTATGTTTTAAGAGGGATAGACACTTATTTTCAAAATAGTGGCCATATAAATACATTTTAGTATAGTATGCTAATAGACGAAGCAATATAACCAACCCACCTTAACTTTTTATGCTGGCAGTGGTGGTATATATACAAGCATCAAATGAACTGATATTTAAACTCATCTGTCTATCAATTTGGAAGATGGCACCACATTAAAAATTAATCTTTTGTATACTATCTTGGGTGACAATTAACTCATAGTGATACCTACCTGATTTAAATGACAAGTTATACTTTAGTAGTCCATCTAAAATTTATATGACTTAAAGAGGTTGTCACAATTTTCAAAATAACAGCCATATGAATATTTTAGCTTAGTGTGTCAACATATAACTGTTTTGTTCACCACTAATGAAGATAGCACCACATGATAAAATAGATCTTAAGTCCAGGACCAATCAACCGATTCCCACCGAACTGGGTATGCAAATATTGCTACAGTATGGCATCTTTTAAGAGTGTGTGGCTTTATTTACAGTATGGCGGTCATTTAAATCATGCATATAGATCTGTCATATATATTAAACAATTTCAATTAAACTTTGTATGCTCAGAGTATTCATTAGAACCATCAAATATGCTTATAGAGATGAGTTAACAATGGGTAAAAAGGAATTTGCAAATTTATTGTCAATCGTGTCACAGCAGGGCCACCATTTCTATTCTAGACATTGATGGGCTGGGAATCCTATCAGGGATCCTCACTGGGCTTTTGAGGTGGATACTGCTGTGCCAACAGGACAAAACAAAAAAAAAGTTTGTTCTTTTGTTTGCAGATCTATGTATCACTAGTACATTTGGCAAATACAAAGTGTCTCTTTAATTGTAAATTTAATTTTCAGCCAATTTGTTACAAGCAAGTTTAGCAAACACACTTTTCACATATAAAGGTCCAGTTTCGTGAAATTGTATAACTGTCCATAATTTATCTTTTTCATCATAAAAAAAAATTATTAACACAACAATTAACAATTACTCACATATTTGGTAAGTGAAAATTTCCTGTTACTCTATTAAGTGTGAGTATTTATATTTATTTGTTGGATAGTGAGTAAAACATTGCATGTGCTTCTATTAATATAAAATTTGGCCAAGGATAGTTTTACTTTGAAGACATATTCATTTGTGCATTTCTGTACTTAGGCTTGCAACTGGCTGTCTACTGTTTGCAGAGCAAGTAGTAGGTTACAGCAGGGTTAAATTTGTGGAGGAGAGTTGGCAAGTCATATTGAGCCCGAACGGAGCTATCATGAGTGAAGTGGGAGGGAACCGGGACCGTTACGTCCAACCATCAAGACTTAGGCACCACAGCTGCACAGTATGCCTCAATTTGTTCAACAACCTGTGGGATATACCAGTGCTATGGGGGCATTAACCAGTGATAGCACAGAACCAGCATAAAAACTCCACAGTATGAAAATGTTTAATTATGTAATTTAGAAGACATCTAATATTACTAATTTTAATTACTTATACTTTATATTTACCCCTCCATACTTTTTCTAGCCATGATTGCAACAAAGATGACTTAGTTTCTTTTCACAGTTTCGTTTTCAATGCTTATCATCATTCTCTGAGCGATTACTTTCTCCTTTGGCGTTCTTATTGCTTACTTCACCAATAAATTACTTACTACAATACTAGAAAACTCTTTGGGTATCCAATTATATATAAACTATATGTGATATTCTTCTGATGCCCTGCCAAGGGATCTATGCGGCCACATAGTATTGTTTCTTGTGTTGAGGTGGACATTCCTGATTGTGTAAAGTGCTACATGGCATGGTATATCAATGTGCAATCACAGTAACTTCTCAGAAAATTGTGAAATTGATGTCACTAATCTGCCTGCCCAATGCAACTGATACCTATGTGGCAATTGATGAAGCCCCACAGTGATGAATTCTTCATCCAACATGGAGTTAGATGATAAGTAACACTCGTAGATAGAGGTGAGATGGGTCTTAAGTGAGTTTCTTCAGCTAGGAAAATATTTTTCTCCATGCATCTGTGTTTGCAAAAGACTGTTTTCTTTAAAGTCCAAAATTTTCTGTTGAATACCTTTTGAATTTGGTTTTATTGGGTAATTTTCAATCTTTCACCAGTGGAATGCAATGACCTTCAATACAATATTGAAATACTGTAACATCTTGAAGGGTTTTACCTTGAATGTTTGAAAATGCTTCTCTAGACATGGAACATGAAGGAGATGGAATTTTCGGAGCCTTACTTCAAAAGGCAAGAAGCTCTTCTACCATTAATAGTGACAAATAATGTGGTGCAATCTGATAAGTCTGAATTGGCTGTGCAATTACTGAAGACAGAGGCTGGACTGTTATGGTGGACACACAATCAAGATTAAATTATGTGTCTTTAAGCTGGTGAATTTTGCATTTCATCACAATCGTGGGGATTAGCCAGACACCTCACTCTTTGACTGCAGTATAGCTAGTGAGGCTTTGAGTTCTTAAACCTCAGCTTTAGTCCTTGTGTTGCAGATTTGACATTCCTCAGTAACGGCACTCGTCACAGATTGATGCAGGGCAGTACTTTAGATAGAACCTCAATGACAGCCTGAGCATGGAATGCTGTCAACTGTGACTGAAATTTACTCTGCACAGCTTGCAGCTCAGAGTGAAATTTTGGTTAGCTCCACCTGCCCTGCTCTGCTTTAACACTACCATTATTGCATGTCTGACATTTCATGTAGCATTCCTAAAATAGATAGCATAAGGAGCTGACATTGCTGGCTCCTATCTAAATTTGATGTAGTTGGGGAATGCAGGGGTGGTATGATTTGGTTAACCACTGGGGGTAGGAAATGTGTGCCACATGCGGTTGTACTGCTGAGAGGTGACACTCCTGGCAACCAATCATTTGGTCTAGGTTTTTTAAAAGTGGCAAAATTGCACATATTCCTGTCAGGTATATGGACTTGAGCATCATTTGTGAAATTATTTATTTCTGTTGTATTTTGTGGTGTTCCATTGCACTTGTCACTCAATTATCAATCTCACCATAAGCAATTTTTTTTAACAGTTGCTTTTCTGAAGCAAGTAGTAGATTTGACTTTATTTGAATAGATATTATTCATACCCTTAGTTGGGCACCATTTTATCTGTGTAAGATACGACCAGTGACATTTTGACGTCACTTCAGTGTCAAGATAAATATTTAAATTCATGTTTTGTTGATGTCAGTTAATTTATTCAGGTGTGGGTAATTTGTATATAAAACAAACTCAGGAAAATTAAGTGTATCTCGCCAGATATGTTGAAAAATAATCTATATTATTGTTGACAGAATTATGAGAAACATATTCAGGAAATACTATAATACATTTTATCATATTCTCCATTTACATTTTATTATTACAAACACCAGCCCGAGACATTGACAACTTTGATATCACACATAAATAAACATCCAAAGAAAAAGGCCTCGTATTATAGAAATTTGGCACATGAAAGGAACAGTTACACCAAAATATATTGGAACGTAAGGTCCAATTTTAAAGTGGTTGTCTAGTGAAGGGTATGTTCGTGTGAGCGAGGCAAAAATCGATGAAGCACTGTGGATGATTCTGACCAGCATGTGTAAAGCAGTATCGCCTGCACAAGCAAGCCGCTGAACTAGTACATAGTGGCTTCATCTTGATCATAGAACTTCGGGAATTTAAGCAGTACCCTATAATTTTATTGGACACAAGACTGTAGCAGAGTCTAATGAATGCCTCTATCATATTTTCACATGTATCAAGTTAATATATTTTAAGATAAGGCAGTCTCAAAAAGCTGTTTTAGCTATGTTGGAGGGCATCAAAATAATGTTTCTACTCTGTGTGATGCCTTAAAGTACCATTTTGTTCTTTTTGTAGGTAAACCTATTGCGCCAGTATTTAATAGTTCCATCAAAAAAGGCATGTTTCAAACACACTGTAACACATTCAAACTGTTGAATAAATAAACACTTTTTACTTTTGCCCATCTATTTAGTGCACTCTAATTCTTGAAACAACTCATTTACCATCAAAGAATACAACCTAAGTTGCACACAACAACAACAACTACTTCTATATGACCGCCATGACACTTTTTCATGTACGTTACTAACTGTGAACAAAACAAAATAAAAAAACACAAGGCACAATACTGCCAACTGGCAAATATGCATTACAATAGAATGAAACACAATTAACACAAGAAACATCCCTGGGCATATTTATCTATATTCACAAGCTACATAAGAGTCACTTTATATCCTTTCAATTGTTATCAACACAAACTCTAGGTGACTGCTTTAAGGTAAGGCAACACCTTATATCACCTTTAAATACACAAGTACAGATTTTACAGTAGACCAATAACATACTTAAAATCTGAACTATACAGAAATAATAATGCACCACATGCAAAACTAAGTTATAAATTACACAGGAAAATCAGAGTTTAAATGAGTGCATTTTTCACTGTGGCAAAATGCTGCAGGAAGATAGTCCAAGTCTGCAAAGCAAACACAACCCACATACATATTTATGGTTGTGTCCGCAAAACACCGCACCCACCTCATCCCCACCACTCACTTCAGGCGCATCAGCATTTCCACATCACGCAGTGGACAGCGACACGCTGATGCAAAGTGTGGCGGCGAGCCAGCCACAATGTTCATGTTATTACAGGCATGTTTGAATACGCGCTCAACAGATAAACACTGCTCGGCACACTCAGGTTGAAAACTGAGAGAAAACTTTTACACACTTAATGTGAATATATTTAAATATGGATTGGGAAAAATTGCCCAGCAGTTTAATAGGAGTTCTATGATTCTAGCAAGAGAGCGGGAATGGGGCATAAGGTGATCTAGCCAGCCAGCCAGACCAGTGTATTCTGTGCAAGAGCACAGGATACATTTCAGGCTCTATCAGGGATACAACCCGGACTAGAGTGAAAGCCTAGCTATATATGTATATTTGTATATATACAATATTCCTACAGGTGGTCGAGGAGTCTCCCACCGGACGGAATCAGGGCAAATTGAGTGAGATTTGAAAGAGAGAATAGAAGCTTTTGCTGTGGTCTCAATGTACTACATGGCTACGCATTGCTATGGATTTTTGCTGTAGGTCCTGCATGCTATACAGCGATGAATGAGAGAGACTTTTGCTGTGGGTCATCGCAATTACACAGCATAGCGCAAGTCTTTCATGAGGGCATGTTGTATAGTTCAGAACTCCTGAGGCTACCAGAGTCGTTACAATTACCGGAAATAAAATATTCCAGAGTGTCGCATAGGTGTAATCAAAGTTAAGTCACAAGTAAAAAAAAAGCCAGTAGTTTGTTATCAGTTAAGTGACATTATAAGGGTGAGAATACAATAAAAGGCACATGCATTAGAAAGAATAAATTAATAATGGTGTTAATTAAAGTCTTATTACAGAGCGAGTTAAATTTAATGAATTTTAAGTGTAATTGTCATGCAGAATTTGTATATCTGAGAAAAATGATAGTGAACTGAAATTTAATCAAAGTAAATTCAAAAGTAAAGGGAAAATCTTTTGTCATTTAAAATGAATTAATTGTGTACATAATAAAATGCAGACAAATGCAGATCAGTTAATAAAAGATCATTTAATAATAAAATTGCAGTTAATAAAATATAAATTAATAATGCAGATCAGTTAATAAAAGAGTATTTAATAATAAAATTGCAGTTAATAAAATATCAATTAATAATACAGATCAGTTAATAATGTAGAGCAATTAATAAATGCAGAGCAGTTAATAATGCAGAGCAGTTAATGAATGCAGATCAATTAATAAAATGCAGAGCAGCTAATAACACATAGCTTTTAATAAAACATAGCAGCTATATAAATAATTTAATATTATAATATTATCGCAAGATATTCAGACATTTTGAAAGTGTTCCAGAAAGCCATTATCATAGCTACAGCTAAGCGACGTCATTATGAGAAGACACACACACACTACGTCATTGCAACGGCGTGCCAATTGGAGCAGTGGAGTGACATCACACTACGTTATGAGCGTGACACACATGACCGGCGGGCAGCACACAGCGTGTGAGGTGCTGCATTAAGTATAACAGCAGGAGGTAAAAAGTTTCAAGTTTCCACACCTCACTAATATATTTTTACACACACTGGTACCGGCACGAATACAAATACACAAGATACATACAGTATACACAAGACACACACAGTATACACAAGCGCACGTAACATGATTATATAATCAAACTGCAATTTTAAAGACAAGCACGTAAGAAATTTTAAACTTCACAAAAATACTTATGTTGAAAAGTTTTCAGAAATGAGTTGAAAACATTAATTGTATACAAATAACTGTGATGTCAAATTCAAATACTAAAATCAATATATATGATTGAAGAATAATGCAACAAAGCAAACCCATAGAAATGTATATTCATAGGAATATAATTATTTTTATAATAGAGAATAGAGTCAAATGAACATTGTATTAATATTAAAGGCAAATAGATTATCAAATATACATTCAGGAGATAGTTTTGTCACATGAAAATGTATCATATAGAAATGGAAAAATATAAACAATAGAGGAATATAAGAAGTAGATAGAATATTGACAAAAGTATATTTCATGTTTTCAATTTTATACCCAAAATATTTTGTACGCACATACAGTCACACATTATTTTCGTATAACATTCAGGTTGCGAAGTCTCCACAAGAATTATTTATATTAAGTAAATGTTTAAAATATATATATATATTAAAATAAGTTAAAATCCCTTCAATCCTTCCCTATGTACCGAGAGTTATCGGGGACGTGATTTTAAACATTACTTTGATTTTGAACTTGAGTATATTGTAAAATTTAGGGAAATTACATTTTGATACGCCAACCCTTCAACTCCCAAATTAAAAATATATCAGCAAATCTAGAATTAAGTTAGTAATAGGAAGGCAAAGGAATTAATCTTGTGTAATACACATAGATATTTTATGTTTATACATGATTTTGATTTTTCAATGTATTTTCTTTCAGCCATATAAGGGTAAGATGGAAAAAATGTATAAATACACATGTCTTAACAAATGATTCAAACAAATAACCAAAATATTTTCAGTTTTACAAAATATGTAAAATTAGACACATTTAAAACAATTTGCAACGGGAGGGGCACTTTTAAAACATTAACTTTTAAAGTAAAATTTATTGTGGTTTCATACACTTTTCAACTTTATTATCAAAATAACGACAAATATAAGTAGGAATAGGACCTCAAGGGAGGCTGATGAGTTTGGTTCCGCAACTTGTTGCGCCAGCTGCGAGGAAGAGAGTAATTTTCTTCCCTTACATTCCTACCGTATTGAAGAGGTTACAACCCAACATTATTCCCAATGCCAAGAAGCAGATGAGGACAGCCAGGAAGAGTCCAGCGACATTGCATCATCATGAAACTGAGTAGTTTTCTTACAGCAACTGTTGGCCAAACCACAATCCATTCCACGAGCTAGGGACAGCTTGCTTATCAGCGAAGGAGGGTACTGTTGCGGTGTAAGCCATTGCTTTGGCTCTTATGTGAACACACCAGCACACCCCTAAAGAGAGTGAGGTCATGGAAGCGGAGTGCACTGTGACAAACAGAACATGGGCTGTAGGAGCAGTTTGGAAATAAACTGAGTAAATAGAAACCACCCCTGATATTTAAGGCCGGAGAAGAGGCAAGCTCGGGGTTTTAACACTTCAAGCAGACGACGGAACAAAATGAACCAGAGATGGGGTTTTGACCGCAGTAGTCACATTATCAATTAGCCTTCTGCAACGGAAAAGGTAATGCCATTCCAGCAGTCGACAGAAGGACTATCAGTAGCTAGATGAGCGGCAGTACTATAAGAGATAAAATATAAATTAATGCAGATATAGAGTTGCTTAAATTAACACACTCCCCTGGCACAATCTAAAGTATTCAAGTATAAGGTAAGGAATTTAAGTTCATAATGTTACCAGGTTTAATGACGGTTTTTAATATATTCATGTAGTGAAACAATATTGGGTTCTACCTCTGAGATACGCATCTCCAATTCATACTTTGTGTGGTTGTCCATAAGGCTCCGCAACAATATGTGATGACATTCTGATTACTTCATCGACATATGAGGAGCATTTAGAACACTTGAATATTGTGTTGACAAAATTGAAGGAGGCAGAACTGTCTGTAAAGATGAGAAAGTCACTGTTTTGTAGGGGTGAGTTACTATTTTTACGACATATTTTGACCTCTACAGAAACCAAGACTGCTCCCGATAAGTTGAGAGCCATTACAGTTTCCTCAACCTAAGACTGTGAATCAGCTGAGAACTTTCCTAGGTGTCATTGAATTTTACAGGAATTATTCCAATAAGATTGCTCAGATAGCAATACCACTATTCCAGTTGTTAAGGAAGGATCAAACATGGATTTTGGGAATAGGAAGCCTTCAACCAGTTGAAACAACTATTTTTTTGATGAACGCATGATTTACTACCCCGTTAAAGGTCAAGACAACTACTTGTAAACAGATACTACAGCATATGCAATTGGTGTCAAGTTAGCACAGCACAATTAGAACGGTGTTGAGAAGACAGTTGCGATGGCAACCTGAACACTCAAAAGTGCTGAGTGAAATTACACAGAGACAGAGCGAGAGGCTATAGCAATTGTTTGGGGTTTGCAAAAGTATCGAGACCTACTTTTAGGAGAGAAAATTATTTTGCTAACTGTTCACATGGTTTTGACATTTGGCAGTCGCCTTACCAGATAGGGTCTATTGATACAAAAGTATGACAGTTAAATTAGACACATTGCAGCAATTTATAATGTTTGTTTTTATTGTGATATTTGTGTTTTGAAGTATTTTTCCATGTTTTGAAGTGAAATGTAAATATTTATGAGTGTGAAAGTAATGTTTGTTATTATTTTTTTATGTTTTGCTGTATTTTTCAAAGTCTTATTTTGACAGACGTTAAGTTTATAAAGACGTTGCGGTAAAAGTAAACATTGTTTGTTTACAAACAGAGGGCAGGTGAAGAAGAGGCCAAATATTTATTGAATTACTATAATATGAAGAGATATAAGCCTAGTTCTATTACATAATTTTTCAATAATGGCGGAGGGAAGGTATACCTCACAAAAGTACACAAGTACCTTACCAAGAACATTTGTAAAGACTTTTAAACATCTCACCTCAGTGACATATTTTAAATTTTGTTTGGACAGTCACTCAACACAATTATTAATTTAAATTTATCGTCAGGAAATGGAGGACTTTTCTGCCCATTAGAGTAAGTACTCTGAGATGCAAAGAAATCTCATTCTTACCGGCTGGCGCTTAAAACCGAGGAAAATAAGAATAATTTATCTTGATCTTGTGGAATGAACAGTGCTTATGTATGGTAAATGGGAATTCAAGAGTATTATACGTACTTGGTAGACTAGGAGAATATAACGTTTGCAAGTGTGTGTTAAATATTGAACAGTTCAATTACCATAAATTTCATAATATTAAATTTAATGAATGGGATAATTTTAGTGTTTTACTAGCAAATGGTAGAGACTAATACCCTACTACACCCTAGGTTCTGCTCAGACAAATTTCATTTCTCAATCATTGGTGTTCTCCATAAGTGCCCCAGTGAATTACAGTGTACACTTGCAACTACTTGTATGGGCCTTAACGGGACATTCGTAATTATGACAAATTTATAATGCACAGTCAATTTACATACGCAAATCATGGTAGTTATATCCTGTATTTACGAGTGGTATATCTGCTCACACACTAATAGATACGAGTAAATAGAAGCATTGTCCTACTGTACAAAAGCTGTAAAAATATTACAGTAAACATGCTAAACAGAAACGCATGTAATAATTATTATTAAAAATATGTTTGTGCACATTGGACGCATTGTCTCGGGTGTGGAAGATGTGGCAACAGTGTAATTACCGTTGTATCTGACAACACTGTTGTGACCTTGCTTGAACCTTTGTGTGGAACTATCAATACGATTCTCTCTTCTCCCACCTCCCACGTCCTGAACTTAACCCAGATTTTCCATCAGGTTTTTTATTCGGCATCATTCACAAACAACTATTTTTTTCCTTGTGATCTCATAGTGGTATTTTTGTTGATATTGCTGTTACGTCTGCAATATCGGTTTTGAACTTTATCAGCGAGAACTGCAGATACTGCTGTAAATTTTTGTTGAGTAAATTTTCACTGCAGCTTTTTTAGTACCGTAACTGGTGAGCCGCACTCATGTGCAATTATGGCGAGTTCCAGCACTGCCAGTAAATGAAAAGCTACAGATATTGCCATGAAATATGAAATAGTGAAGGCATGCCTTTTTAAAAGTGTTCTAGTTTTTGTACTGGTCAGAAAAGTAAATAAATTTTTTCAATTGAGGGAGGAAAAACGTATTTCTACCCTGTTTCTTCCCTATTTGTGGCAAAATCCCATCCTTTTCAGTCAATGTTCTTGACAAACAGACCAGATATTGGCTGACATTAAACTCACTCTGAACTTTAGCAATGCTCCAGCTGCTAGGAAGCTAACTCAAAATACTAACATTTTCTTGAGTAGAAGAAACAGTCTTCATTTTGTCTTTAAACTTGTGAATCAATTGTTTATACTCATTACCAAAATAAGCATTCCCTCTTTGACATATTTTCATTGTCGGTCAAAATGTTCAACACAAAATATATACTTTGTAGCATTGCAGCTAGATATAATTAGTATATTCAGGAAGTATTAAAATCGTCTATATTTCAGTCAAGGATATTAATTCATGTAATATTTGAAAGGTTACGGCAATGTCAACTTGTTTGTATTTCATATATTTTAGTTTTTCCAAATTTGTTATTTTTCTTACCTCATTTCATCAGTAGTAACAGACATCATAGGATGATAGTGCATCTTTTCCTTTTCACTGGGTTAGTAAACTAAAAACATCGCCACCGCAAGGCACAACATGGCGAAATGAGGAAAATAACAAAGGTCACCTTTAGCTGATATGACCGACTGCTCGAAAACAATATGCTTTCAATGAGGAAACTTTCTACCAATATATAAGGAAGCGTGACCTTTTTCGGGTATCACAATAGTTTGTCGCAGCACGATCGTTTGTCAGCTGTCAGTTGGACAGCCTGCAACGTGTGATCACATGACTAGCACCGACCAGTGCCCGCGACTTTAACCTTCTTTTGTATTTTGGACATTTTAATTCAAATATCAATTAAATTTATTTTCCGTCGGTCCGAGGTGTCAACAGGGCGCCGGGAGAGAAAAGTAACGATTCTCTCTCGTCTTCGTAACTCTCAAAGTGAGAAGTTTGGTTTTATGAAGACTGCCATTCTGTCTTGTTTTTTTTTTTTTTATTGCTCATCAGCTGCGAGTGTCAATAGTTTGATTTGTTTTGCTGAGACGACAATAAATCTCCAGTAAACATTTAACTTATTTTATTTATTGGGAATCCTGGTATCAACAAACTTTCATTATTACGTAGTTAAAGTCTCCAACTCATGCTGAGCTAATCCGTTGGTGTTTACTGAGAACTACGAGAAAACAGGAAAGTAACCTGTTACAAGTGGCGCCCAACGCGGGGCCTGGATTTCTACACGTGCCCTGCAACGTGAAGAGTGCCAACATTCATCCCCATCAATTATTCAAGAACCTGCAAGCCCAGCTGTTGCAAGTGCATCAGTGTTTTTATCACTGTGTTCCAGGGTGAGTGTAGCTGCGTCAACCTCAAACTTCCAACTACAGTTTCAGACAGTTTCCATACCACCAAGTACAGTCAACGAACGATAATACATTAAGGTAAATATAAACTTTTTGCCGAAGAAATTGCAGGTATGAACAATATTGTAAAATTCTAATGTAAATCATTTTTTGTTACTAATATCACAGTGATCTGGATACGCATTGAAAATTCTTTTTTTGGAAGCCGATTGTGCCCTAGTATAATAATATCGCAGGTTAGGAAATATTGACAGGATAATGCAAATGGCACAAATTAAAGGACCAGTTAAGCCTGCTAGTAAAACTTATGTACGAACAAAAACATTAACTTAACCATCTGAACCATTCATTTCACAAACAAACACATGCAATGAATAAAGTGCAGAGTACATTAGATAATAATACCAGATTTTTAATGGTATGTAAGATTGTCCTACATGTCAAATCGACAGAGATTAGGGAAGAATGTGTAACTAATGCAAGTCAGGGTGTAAACAATTCTGTAGAATTGTCAAATGTTTTTAGTAGTGGAAGTAAAGTTGTAAAAGATCAAACTAGAGATGCAAATTGACAAAGTAAAATAGACACTTAGAGCATGATTGTCAAAATATGGTGGAAATTATAGAGTACAACTACCGTAACTTAGAAATTGAGGCAAATGAAATTCATGTATTACAACAGAAAATTTGTGGGGTTAATCCCCGAAAAACTCTCAGTGAATTGAATTTTAGGTTAGGGTCAGCTGTTACTTTTCACGAACCGAAGGTAATTTCAAATATTTGCATTTTTTGTGCCATTGCTGATACCACAACCATGGTAGCAAAGTATCATCCCGAAAGTGGGGGGTTAAATAGGAAAAAAATATGGTTGTGTATTATGTACATTTAATACTGACAATGTTGAACAAAGTGCAGAACTTGTTTACGATTCAAGAGTTACAAGAGTTACGGAGAAAAGAAACTGTAAGACAAAAAAAGAGAAATAAAGGCAAGATTAGGGGGTAAAGAAGAATTAAAAAGAGAAAAAATAAATGTAGTGTCATGAGGGCTAGGTGTAAAGAAATTGTGAAATATGTTATGAGGAAATGTGTTAGGACGAAGAGAAAATTGTGTAAAGTGAGAATGATGAAGAAGAGAAAGAAGAAACACAGTATAGTAGGTGATTTCATGTAGCATAATATGAGTAAATACAAAGTTACAATTCATATGTCATTATTATGTATAATGTATTTTATTTTATAAATTAAAGTTGAATCGCTAGTAGGTTACTATGTATGTAAATATACAATGCCAACTGGCATGTCTCATTGCGGACCTGAGGTTTATGAATAACATGAAATTGTATGGTAGTGAGTGATCTAATGCAATGTTTGGGTTATGGTGTATAGATGAGACAAAATTGTCCTAATTATATAATAATGGTATGGGGTGAAACCAAATGTCATGTAATTTGTTAGTGTTTATTCCTATAATGTTCATGTATAATGTATTAACTTTTGTAATTGAACTTGAGAAAGTTGTATTGTTAACAGAGAGTAACGTGATTATTTTGATGCAGTTAAATTTGTTAAGGCTAGTTAGGCCTATTATGATTAATCTGAAGAATTAATTTTACTATCATAAATAAATTATTTTGTAATAACTATTTGCAATCATGCTATTTTGTATTAAAGGTATGTATATTTGTTTATAAATTTGTTAATGAATCATGTTGTAACTGATAAAAAGTTGCATAATTGACTGTACCTATGCATCAAACATAAATATTTAATTTGGAGAATGACATGCTTAAATTAAGTGTATAATGCTGTGTTTCATTATATTATTGTAATTGAAACTAAGGGTGTATTGTAATTAAATCAAAGCATAGTATGTTCTGTATTGTAAATGTATTTTGATCATTTTCAATAAAGGTTGCTCGTATGTTGCAGATTAATTTTAGAAGAAAACCAAGAAAACATAGTTTGAATTTGTACGTTATTACAATAATGGAGTGCTAACTTGTGTAAAATGGGTATTATTGATATTGCGCCCTTTACGATATCCATGTTTAAGAATGTAAAAATTTGCAATGAAAGGATAGTTTTGAAATAAATGAAAATGATTTCAATTTAATACAGTATGTTAAATAGAAGGTTATAATTAATATGAAAAGTTTTTATTTTTAAGAACATAGATATGAAGTGTGGAAAGATTGCTCCAGTGTGTATAATGTCCTTGGATCTTAGCAATAAGAGTAAGTTATTGGGTGTGACAGGTTTGAGTCCCTTTTTGTTAACACTGACCTAGATATTAAGATGTTTAAAGTAATTTGTGGCAGTGGTTTTTATAGTTTTTGGGGCAGGCCCCTGGATTGCATTTTTTTTTTGTGTGCTGATCCAAACAAGGAATTAAAGTAATATTGAGCAAACCTAGACGCAACATGGCATGTGTAGTGGGTACCACCTCAACTTTAGATGGAAAATAGAAACTTTAAAATAATTAAATCTGTGTTGTTTAAACTAAACATAGTAAAATTTGATAAAAAATTATTTTCTAATAAAATATATAGATATTGCAAACAATATTTTGAAATATGATGAAAATATTTTAGGGAATTTTGTGTAAACTATGTATTGAGTACTAAACCATTCAGCGACTAAAGAATCAGGTACTGAAAGTCAGTGTAACATTGTAATGACTTTGAAGGAGATATATGATGTGCACCAAATTTTTGTAACTAATTATTATTAATTTACTTTGTGGAATAAAGTAATGGAATGTATTTTACAGTGATACAAACATTGTATGTGAAGTGTATGATCATGTAAACAAAAACTGAAAGTGAATGTACTATTGTATTAAATTGAAAAGAGACATGTAATGTAGACTAAATTTTTTTATCATGTTATGATTCCTTAACTTTATGTGATAACGTAATGAGATCTATTATATTGTGACTTTATCGTGTATGGATGTATAACCATGTAAACTGTTAAAATTTAGAGATGGAATTGCAACCCAACCTTTATATAGTCAACATTCATGTAGGTTTAGCTTTGGGACAAGTTTCTTCGAAATCTTCCCCAAACCAAGGGGGGTAATGTAGCATTGCAGCTAGATATATAATTAGCATATTCGGGAAGTATTTCAATTGTCTGTATCCCAGTCAAGGATAGTAATTCATGTAATATTTGAAAGGTTGTGGCAATGACAACTTGTTTGATATTTTCGTTTTTCCAAATTTATTATTTTTCTTCCCTCATTTCATCAGTAGTAACAGATGTCAACAACAGACTGCCACCGCAAGGCAGCCCCCAGCCACCGCAAGGCACGACATGGTAAAACGAGGAAAATAACAAAGGTCACCTTTAGCTGATGTGACCAACTGCTTGAAAACAATATGTTTTCAATGAGGAAACTTTCTACCACTATATAAGGAAGCACGCCCTTTTTCGGGTATCACAATAGTTCGTCGCAGTACGATCGTTTGTCAGTTGGACAGCCTGCAACGTGTGATCACATGACTCGCACCAACCAAGACTTTAATCTTCTTTTGTATTTTGGACATTTTAATTCAAATATCTATTAAATTTATTTTCCGTCGGTGCGAGGAGTCAACAGGGCGCCGGGAGAGAAAAGTAATGATTCTTTCTCGTCTCCGTAACTCTCGAAGTCAGAAGTTTTGTTTTATAAAGGCTGTCATTCTGAATTGTTATTTTTTTGTTTGTCAACTGCGAGTGTCAATTGTTTGTTTTGCAGAGACGACAATAAATCTCCAGACGTTAACTTCTTCTTTTATTTATTGGCAATCCTGGTATCAACAAACTTTCATTACTATGTAGTCAAAAGTCTCCAACTCACACTGAGCTAGTCTGTTGGTGTTTACTGAGAATGAGAGAACAGGACAGTAAACTTGTTACAACTTAGTTTTTATGTAACAGAAGTAGCTATTTTACCAACTTTCTTCTTTACCAATGAGGATCTATCTTCATTTGACAACTTCTGCATCTTGACAGGAGAAATGCCAAGTGCTGAACAAGCCTCATTAACAGACTCAACAAGAACAGTTCCAGGTTCGTAAAAAATTACATCTAAACATTCATATTCACTGCTGACATCTGTGTCTTGTTTTGGTCTTCGAATTTAGTTTAAGCATTTTGTGCACAATGCTTTCCCTGGGATTAAATTTAACTCAGGATTGCAATCTGAAAATTTTATTGATATTTTCCGCAGTGATTTTTAACAGTTTTTGAATAGACATTGTTGGGGTCTGAACACGAATTGCTGTACATGTGAAAGTAGGTATCTGTTCAGAAATTCAGCCTTATGAAAAATACAAACAGTTTTTTTCATTACAATTAGTTCGCTAGGAAAATATTGTTTTCTGTTCTTCAGTAAACTCAGAAATATTATGCAATACAGAGGACCTAGAGTAAGACAGTTTGTGACGTACACTTCCTGTAGAAATGCCAATAGAATAAGAACATTTAATTGTAATTCAGTAACTTTACAATCATGTAATGCCAAATTCTCACCCTAAACTGCATAAATTGTCTTTCACAGTCTTCTCTTAAATCACAGATGCTAAAAATATAAACCAAAATCAAACTGGTATAGACACTGCAACACAACACGCAACCTACATACTTCTCGTCAGATCAATAACTGAGCAGGGCAGCTGTGCCTACAGCATTCCAAAATTGTTTCTACATAGTGGATGACTAATGACTGCATGCTGACAAGGTGATTCACAAGCCAGCCAAACACACATCCTTGGATTCTTGTTCACATACCTCCCCTCAAGGCACAAAAACCAGTGCGTCATAACCTGCCACTTCAAAGGTTTGTGGCACCTAAACCCTTGGGAATAACATGATTTTTTTTTCTTTAAAGTACACTGTAAGGATTTGTTATTCTAGAATTTTCAAATTTTTAAAAGCTGTCACAGATGTAATTTTTGAGCTTTGAAAATGGTCACTTGCAAAAATTTTCAAAATTGATGCCATTGTTTTTACGTTAAAGGATTTTGAGGGACAGCTAAAAATTTTTTTTCTGCACGTACAGTACTATTCATTCATGAGTTTAAAAGGTAAAAATGTTAGCATGTTACTTTGAATCCTTCATTTGGGTTTTTTAAGTCCAAAAATCTATTTCAAAAATCACGTAATAAACTCAAATGTAAGCCACAAAATCTCCGCTTAGGATTAACATAAACCTAACTACGGCTAAACGAAAAAAAAAAAAAAAAGTACATTCCTTAAGCTTTCAAATGAGCCCTAACTGACATCGTTCCTTTTTCAAATATACTTTTTACACATTTTAGAAAATAACAATGAAATGTCATTTTTTACTTGTCCGTGCTGTAAACAGTAGGCTATATTAAATAAAGTAAATTTTTTTAAAAATACTGTGAAATTAGTTTTGGAGTCTAGATGATTGGTGCTATAACCTACCAAATTTCATCAAAATCAGAAATGGTGTGGCAAAACCCATTTGTTCATTTCACATGGAATGAGCTCATTAAATTTGTATTCAGCATGATTACTAATGTCTATACATATAATTGTCTGCACTTTTTGCCCATTCTTTTTTTAAATTATTATTCTTAAATATTACCAAAAATATAAACTGTACAAAGCATTCAGGCATTTGTTTACATGTTGCGCCAAGATATATTCGTCATCTTATGATGTAATGTTAAGAACAGCCAATGAAAAATTGTTAAATTATAAGCTGAAATAGCCAATTGACTCGGTCATTTCAATACGACTGACCACTACCTGAGAATGAGTGCCCCACATTGGGTGCCATAAATTATGTAGGTTTATGTGTGGATTAATGTAAGGACTGTATTATTGTGTCAGATTTGAGAGTACAGGAAAAGTAATTGAGAGGATGGTGGTGCAGTATGTGGTTAGGGTAATCAACAATAGGAATTGGTTGGAGGAGTCCCAGCATGGTTTCAAGAGTGGATACTCATGTGAGACTCAGCTGGCTGGGTTATTAGAGGATCTGGTGCAGGTAGTTGATGAGGGGAAGCAGGTGGATGCCTGCTTCATAGATTTTGAGAAGGTATTTGATAAGGTGCCCCATGGGACATTGATGAGGAAAGTGGAGGCACTGATACAGGACAGGAGGGTAGTGGAATGGATAGGGGACTTCCTCAGGGGGCGAAGGCAATATCGGGGGAAGAGGAGGTTACATCATCAGGGGTACCACAGGGAAGTGTGCTGGGTCCTTTGTTATTTACCATAATGGTAAATGACATGGGTTTGGGGATTAGGGGAAAAATAAAATTGTTTGCAGACTATTGTGTTGTGTATGCTGAAGTAGAAGAGGGGGGCAGAAATTTGCAGGCGGACATTGATAAGATATGGTTGTGGACCAAGATAAATAAAATGAAGATAAATGTAAGAAAAACTTAGATAGTGAGATTCACAAGGAAGAAGTTGATAAGCAGGGACCTGTACAGATGGGAGGGACAAGAGATAGAAGAAGCATCAGAATATAAGTATCTAGGGATTGTACTGCAGGGAGACCTCAGATGAAAAATACAGGTAGAGAGGGTGGTTGCAAAAGGAAGAAGGGCTCTGGGTATGCTGGGAAGGGTGCTGAAGGGAGATAGCTGTGAGATGAAGGAGAAGGTGTATGGCATAATGGTACAGCCAATGTTAGAATTTGCTGCAGCAGTATGGGACCCGTATGTGGAGGTGCGAGAACTGGAAAAGGTGCAGAAAAGGGCAGCAAGATGGGTGAAGGGTAGGTGGAGAAGGCAGGGGCAGGATGATGAGGAAGACAGGAACTATAGGCCATTAGAGATGATGAAAGAAATGGGGTGGAGCTCATTGAGGGACAGGAGGAAAGTTGAACGGATAGTCAGGATGTACAAGATGGTGAAAAAAGAGGGAGGATGGGGAGGGCTACACTGCAAGCTAAGTAAGGGGATGTTTAGAGGAAGCGGAAACAACAGTGAGAAGATTCAGAGGGTGTGGAGGAGACCGGAGCGGGGTAGGCAGTCCATGCTTGTGAGGTCTGTGAGGGAGTGGAATGTGTTGAGGGAGAAAATTGATATCTGTGAGAAGAGTTGGTAAGTTCAGGAAGGGAGTGGAAAAGGAGTTGGTTGGGTGAAGGAGAGGTGAGAGAGCTCGCCACCGGGCGGTAGCCTAATTGCGAGTGTATGTATTATGTAAACTAGCTCAACGTGAGTTGGAGACTTTGACTACATAATAATGAAAAGCTGCTGCGGGCAAAATGCCGGAGCAAGGCAACCACTATACATACATCAAATCAATATTCCACCACATATACCCACTGAGACTTATATTTAGTACAGTAAAAATAATTTATTATAAGTAGGGCAGTACGAGGAAAGAATTAAACACTTTTGAAGATGTGGGAAAATGTATTTCTCTACACAGGACGCCAAGAAAAAAGAGATAAGTGATGCTGTGAGAGTCGGCAAGAACTCTGTGGTTATTGGCATGGGAAAATTATGTTTGTTGCCATGTTACTCATCTGGGTTTCAGAAGAATTAATTTCAGTAGCAATTAATGCACTTTTGAAACACAAAATGCTCTCAAATCAATAACCTTTTTACCTGTGGAATCTCGGTGGTAGAATCACAGGAGGCTAAAGAGAATAGTACACAATTCGCTACAAACTTCATGAAATTTGCAAGAAAAAGATAACAAGAAATCAACACATGACTGAAAAACTTCATTCAACATTTCTCGCTACAACAACTTCTACTGAAAAGCAGAATAGGTAATTTTGTGGTTAAAAAAATAGAGTTTGATTGCAACAAGAAAAGATAAATTATTTCACCTAAATTACTGAACTTTTTGTAGCCATGAGAAAAGCAAGATACATTAAACAGGAAATCATTTGGTTGTCAGGTGTTGACTTACATACAAACTTTGAATTTTATGTAGGTAATCTGTCTTAGATGTGCCAATATATTTCCACACCAGTAGAAATCTTCCACACTTCTGGAGTGCGAATCTGTAAGAGAACAGCTTGTAAAGTTTGTTTACTTTTGTTTTGTTTGACGCCTCGGGTGAGACACGAGAAGACACAAGTTACTTACTGATGAGGGTGCCAGCGGTGTTTCCCAGTCACTGAACTGTTGAGACTCAGGGTTCTCAGGGATGCTGTTGGTTCTGTGTGTCCATCTCACCTGAGCGTACTTACGATACAATTTGCAATACTAAATATCATTACTAAACTTTTAGAAAATAATGGCAAGAGGTAGCTCTCATTACAAACGAGAAACACTTGTTGCACTGTACTACTTAATTTTATTACTACTACTCGTACGAAGAACACGTGCCAGAATTTTATTAGCGAATTACTCTCGGTCGTGTCTAGCCAACTCTGGTTGGGTGCTCCCCAGCTCGCAATTACTCTAGCGTACTTCCTAAATGGATGGCTTCTCTGTGGTGTTTGAAAACACAATCTACACAAGGGAAGGGGGTCACCAGCCGCTAGGGTGGACTACCGATTTTTCCTAAAGGTAGGGTGCAGAGAATAATGAAATGAGACAAAAATGAACAAGTTACATGAGTGGTCACAATAAACACGTAAGCACGTGAAAGCAGTATTAGATGGCGCAGATGCCACTGGATAAGTGTTGCAGCGGAGCACATGGTGAAGGTGAAAATCGTGGATTTCTCCGCAAAGACGGCAGATTCTGGTCACAGAAAATATTATTCTGGTCATAAAAATTATTCCGTTGCAGATTGAATTGGTTTTAAGCCTCTAGCATGCCAGATGGCAAGAAAATCAGACATGGGAAATAACAGCGTGGTCAGACACAAATCTTCAACTACCCGAAAAATACATTGAACTCTGAATAAAATTGTGGTGCACATGATATTACACAAACAAACACTCAAACTACATGAATGGCGCAGATATATACTTGGTGGCTATGAACCATGTGGTCGCAAAAGAGGTGGCTATAAAATAATTAAAAATGAAAAATACCCTTGAATACATACATAAAAACAAAGCCCTTAAAATTGCATGCAGCAATAATACAGAAATTACAATGAAACGCCTTTTGCATAAGAGGATGGCGCCTGATTCAAGTTGCGTGGGTCGCATGATCTCGCCAACATCTTTCTCCTGTTCCTCGTTTAAGTTTCAAAAAGCCTCATGGGCAAAAATTATTTATTTAAGCGGAAGCATAATGCTGGGGAAACTATCTGGCAAAAAGTACGCGAACAAAGGTTAACCGGTATACTAATAAAGAGCTATGGTAATCTACATCAGTGCAAAAAGTTTGCAGTGTGTAAGTGACAGCATCTTACCTCGCCAGACCTCCTACAGCGACTGCACCGAGGCTAGCTGCCTATGGGGTTCACATAAGTGGAAGTGCTATGCACGCCGAGTAAAACATTTTATACATGAAAATTAAGTGGCACAAGATAATTTTTTATATTGTTTTACATTTTAGATTTTTTTATGAATTTCCTGTATCATTTTAGTGTCTCTTTATGACTGTGTTCCCATACGCTTTGAATTCATAACCATTCTGTAATATTGACAAACATATATTTTCAAACACATTAAGATATTTTACATCCTGAAAAATAAAGACGACACATTTTACACTGTAAATAATTTTCCGTTACAGGAAAGTTCAAATTGGAGCCTCTTTGCACACGTGTCATATGCGTGGTGAGCGCCATCATGGTCTTAATGCGGCTGGCTGTTAGCGGGCATCACATTATTTATTTTTTATGTTTGTTTACCTTGTGTGAAAAGTCATTTATTTTATATTTATTTTAATACCACCTCTCTTTAACATATTTAAATTTCTTAGAATTGTTTTAAGTTTCAGTGTTTAATGTATTATTATTATTTCTCTTATTTTATTTCGTTCATGAGTTCGATCTAAGGTACATACCTTGCATTTACCTGAATACCTGTAAACATTTTTGGCCACAGAGGAATTCTTATTGGGTTTTTTTATCTGGACATATGACGTCAGTGGAAGTGAAGTGGCCAGAACTTCCTGGATTGTTTAGGCGTTGGAGTGTAAGTCCCATTTTCCCAGGTACTCTCACGCAGCCGTTCAACATGTATGGATTGATGTAATTTTGTTGCAAGATCGACGAGTAATTTTGCGATGTCCGCCAACCTAAGTTTAGACTTGGAGGTGTTAAAGAGGTGCCCCAGTGCTAGATTAATTCATCACGTGTAATTTGGAGAAGAAATCTAGATTATTATTTAGATTTGCACAGCTGGAAGAATTTAAGGATGCCGACTATACCATGGTTTCAAGTAAGACCTATCTTGGTTGGTATGGGGACCGCAAATCTGCTACCATCTGTAGTGAACTGAGCAATCCTACATTTTTGAAACTTTCTAGTTTACAGAAGAATTAATAATTTCACAATTTTAAATTACTATTAATTTTTTTAGAAGATAATGGAACTTTCAGATGCTATTCCGGGCAAAATTCTCTACGAACAAACCATTGGTCCAAGCTGCAATTATATCACTTAGTTCTACAAACTGAGCTTAGCTATCCAAATGATAATAAGTGTTGAAGACTTGATAAGGAAGTTTTCTGCTATTTAACAAATGGATCCAGACCACTCACGTAATTGCTTGTTTGAGAACTTAAGTGTTTTCAGAGGGGTAATTAAGCAGTCCTATAGACACATCTTGATGGTAATCCTAAGTTAACACCTGACAGCAGAAATCTTTTCTTTTAATGTTTCTCTTACTTTTCAACACTATCATGGCTACAAAAAGTTCAGTAATCTGGGCGGAATAATTTATCTTTTCTTGGAGAAATTAAAAACTAGTTTTCTACCACAAAATGTACTGTTCTGCTTTTCCAGTATATGTTGTTGTAGCTAGAAATTTAAATGAAGTGTTTTCAGTGATATGTGTTGGTTTCTTGGTATCTGTTCTTGTAAATTTCATGAATTTTATAGTGAGTTGTGTACTATTCTCTTTAGGCTACTGTGATTCTACCACGAAGATTCCACACGTAAAAGGGTTATTGATTAGAGAGCATTTCATTTCTCAAAAGTATGTTAATTGCAACAGAAATTAACACTTCTGAGACCCAGCCAAGTAACATGGAAATGAATGCAATTTTCCCACGCCATTAAACACAAAGTTCTTGCAGACTATCACGGCAGAACTAATATCTTTACCTGGCGTCCTGCTTAGAGAAATACGTTTTCCCACACCCACAAGTGTTCAATTCTTTCCGCGTACTGCCCTATTTATAATAAATAATTTGTACTGTATTAAACATAATTCTTAGTGTGTATACGTGGTGAACAGTTATCGAAAAAACTAGTTAAGTATTTGTATATTATAAATGGTTTGATGTTTTCTGGCTGTTTAACCTGTTGTATCTCAAATTTTTATTTGTAGAAGGGGGTGAAGGATGAAACGGTTCGCTTGCAAATGAAATCGTAAACACGCGGAATTCCCGTCTTGGCTTCAGATGCAAACAAAAACTCGCACATCGATTGGTCAATAATTCAGATAAAAACGAACAAGGAAGTCCGAATTCAATTCGGAGATGCACACTTCCTCACGAATGGGACAAGAGCTTATATCTCGCGAAGGGTGCACGGGATCTGTACCAGAGCGCAAGGCGGTGAAATCAGACACAGCCATTGTAACACTTAACAATTTGAAGTATTTTCTGCTAAGAGCACAACTTTTAACGTCCGCGTTTTACTGCAAAAAATCTGTCAATTTTAAGCAGTATTCAAATTATTCATGTCAATAAATATACCAAAATAATCAGTCTATGAATAAATAATACAAAAAAATCTGCTTACATCATTGTGACCCACCTTTCCCTTGTGGAAAAATTCGACAAATCCACTTAATGCCATTTCTATGATTAATTTAAATACGCGTTTTATTACATTTCATATCAATAACCCTTATTCTCATTCTAGATGACTGATACTGATAACTAGTCATTTGTCATCCAAAACAATACCATAGACCAGTTAAACACGCACTCTAAAAATGTGCAACGACAATAAACTCCTGTTAGTTTAAAACGCATTCAGTAGGTGTCGCATACATTGAATATGATTTTCTGTAAATTAATAGGAGCTCCAAAGTCGCTGAGGATGTACGTTAATAGTTTCAGTCAGAAGTATAGTCTCCAACTAAGACGCCATGCACCAGCCCTCTGAGCAAAATCAGTCATGGGCAAGATGGTTCATTTTGAGGAGCGGTTCAGAAACGATACTCTCCGTGTAGTACAACGGCTCTTTTGAGTGGATTAACGGTTAAGTACAGTTTTGATTTATATGCTAAATTACTTAAAAAATAGTCATTGGGGGGCAAAATATACTTTTGAATTAGCGAATTGTGCCCATATAGGCATAAATAAATATGTCCTAATTGTAATATTCCGCACAAAACAATATTTTTGTGACATTTCCGGGATTTATAAACAATTTGTACTTAAAGTATTGGAATTATTTAAATTTGTAAAGAAATATTATTTTTATTTTAATGATCTTACATGTCGTAATCTGAAAGCACGATATTGTGTATCGTAACCAGAAATATAATCTCCCGAATGGAACAAACACAACAAAAATGAAATATCACAAAAATATACTATGAGATTGGAAACAATATAACATTATGTAGTAAATTAATCTGTGTTAAAAATTGACAAGAATGATTTAATGAGTACGTCGAAATAGATATGTACAAATGTCTTGAACCCGCATTAGTGAACGAAATGCAAAATAATTATAGGTAAAACCAATTCACTATAGAGCCTTCTCGCGGGAAAGAGTTTAATTATTATTCTTGTTAGTTCAGGGAGTTAACGATAGTGAGAGCGCAAGTGCAGACATAAGTGAGAGAAACGTGAAAAAAAGAAGAATGAGAGATGAACCGGGAGAGAGAAAAGAAGTAAGCGGAAAAGGGTTGCGAACTGTGAACCGCGGTCCGCCTTGAACATAGCCGAGAAGGGGTGGAGGATAACGGAGCTCTTTGTGTTAGAATGAACCGCCGAACCGCGGTTCTTTATTCGGGAAAAGGATCTTGCGAATTCTCCTGTGCGAGTCCGTTAGTGAACCATTCGCCCATCTCTAAAATCAGTACCTAAAGGAACGCTCGTCAGTACTGGTCAGTTCTTTCACTGTCAGTTTTATTTGTATATTTATTTTATTCAGCTTCCATGATTTCTAATACATACTGGAAGCGAGTTGTCATTTTGCAGCAGAAATAACCAAATACCGAACACAAATAAACAACCATAACAGTACACACACACAACATATATCAACGTATACACAACATGTATAAATACATACATAACATTACATTGATAATACAATAACAAACAACATATTTAGAAAAAAATTTGAAATATTTATAACACATTAAAGTAACTTAAAAAACACTAATAGATTCTAAGAAGTAAAACGTATTTACAGTTTATCTAACAGTACAAGATATGTAAGTATAGAGTAGTAGTACATTAATATATATATTTATATATATATATATATATATATATATATATATATATATATATATATATATATATATATATATATATATATATATATATATATATATAATATAGGAGCGATGCGTATATGTACTGTTCCGGTGAACAATAATATTTAAATTGTTATGGCCTCTGGTAAAGTGATAATGTATATTTTGGTTTAAATCATGAGATACGTTTTGTATGGAGAAGAATATGGTGCCAGATATGTATAGGCAAGGAAAAGTTAAGATATTAAGTTCCTTGAATAAAAGTCTGCAGGGGCTCTAATGATTTTTTGCTTGTATGATTCCTATAATTTATTTCTGAAGCTTGAAAACTTTAATAAAATTAGAGGAAATTCCCCAGAATATAATTCCATATAAAACCACGGACTGAATGGGGGTGTAATATAATACCATGATTACATCAAGAGAGCAATGTTTTCTTAATGTATGCATTGAAATGCACATTGATGATAGTTTTTTGTACACAGTTTCTGTAAGTTCACATTTAAGTTTCTGTCAGTAAGTATTCTAACGCCAACCACGGCTTCTCCCTAGACCGTTTGCCCGCCCACAGCGAACGTACACCGCCGACAGGATGCACACTCTACTCAGAGCGCAGCAGCATGTAGTATTTGGTGAAGTGTGACAAGTCAGTGCAAGGCAGTGCAAAGGTAGAGTAGGACAAGCCAGGTGTAGCAAGGGGGCAGTTTAGTGTAGGAATGTGAGTGTGTGAACAACCAGCCAGCTACTCTATATGGCAGAAGAATATGTAAGTAGTGCCAATTGTGTTGAAATATAAATGCATGATTAATGCTTCACACATATGCAAGCCTATTGGATGACTGGGAAAGACATGAATATCAATGCCATTTTAAGGCATAAGGCTTTCATTGGTGTTTTCTGTAATTTCTTGTTTGTTTAAATTTCACGTATTTCACCCCATCACCCATATACTTGTATTAAGGGTTAATTATATCTTTTGCAGTGTATTTTATTCTATTGTGTGCCTCCTACATTTGTGCTTGGCACCAAGTAAGTCTAGTGGTACTTTGTATAAGAAAGTAGTGCCACGCGACATGCAGGCTCGCCACCGCTGGTCCTTGGTCCGCACGCCAAGTCAGTCATCGCTCTGCACCTAGTGGGGTGAGTCGTATTTTCATGTGTTGCATCGCATGTGCCCGTGTGGTGTTCAAACTTTATTACTATGCACTTTAATTTGCAATAGACTTTAACTAAGGAACCTTTTTATGCTTAGGTACCCGGGACAATGCCCTCATCTCCTGGTTGGTTTGCATCACAACCGGGAGATTACTTGTACCATAACCATTGTATAGCCCACATGGCTTTTTGTTCCATTTCACTGTCACCAACCAGTCAAGTTCAGAACCTATGTAAGTTGCTTCTTAGAGAAGTATACAGTTTCACAGACCAATAAATAATGTCACTAGGAAAGTGCATGTTTGATTCTGCGCCAATGGGCGCATAAGGGTACTGGGCCCTCATTTCCCGCCATTCCTAAAGTGTGCATTTTTCGTGTTAATTTCAAGAGTGTTCTATACTGCAGTATTTTCAATTCAAAGTATTTAATTCAGGTGGTGTGTGGTCTGCCCTAAGAGTCCACAAAGATTTGCATTTAATTATTATTCATCATTCTACAAGGAACCAGAAAAGGAAGGCATTGGTCGTCGGCGACACTAAGCATCAGCAAGAGTCAGCTCTACAACTTTGATACTACCTCTGGTGATGCCTGGTGCCGGGCAAAATCTAACCTATTTACCACATTGACACTTTTATGATCCTTGTTCATTTCTCCATGCCATGAAGACACCCCACCTGGTATCAAACCTTAGAAATTTACATTGTGTGGTTGTTTTCAGTTTTTGCTTGCCAATAGAGATTATGTAATCTTTTTCAATTTTGAATTTATGGTTTGCAGCTAGTGAAAATTTAAAAAAAATATATTTTCGTACATTTAATACTAATTTATTATTTTGAAACCAGTTACTTAGCCCACTTGTATTGTGTTTACATTTGTTATCAATACACTTTTATTTTCCTCATATACTAGAACATTTGTGCCATCTGCAAACATTACAATATCGCCCTTTTTTATTGTAAGTGGTAGATCATTTATAAATATTATAAAAAGAATTGGCCCCAAGATTGAGCTTCAGGGAACTCCTACAGTAATAGGGCTTTGATCATATATGAAATCAGTGCACATTCCTTTATCATCACTATATTGAACTGATGTAACCTGATAGCTGTTTTGCAGATATGATTAGAAAATATGAAGAGCTACACCAATAACACCTCCTGTAGAAGACTAGTTTACACACAGTAATGCTTTTGAAAGGGCAGCAAATTTCCCAACAGAATGTTCTCTGTTATCAAGCGATTTTTTTATTTTATTTATGAAACTATAGATAGACTCTTGTTTTGATTTCCCTTTCAGGAATCCAAATTGACTTTGAGATATTATATAATTTTTTCAAGAAAGTTCTCGAGTTCTGTGGCAATTACTTTTTCCGATACTTTTGAGAAAAAATATAAGACTGCAATTGGTCTATAGTTGTTCATTTCTTTCTCATCGGCCTTTTTGTGAACTGGTACTACCTTCGCCCATTTAAGCCTATCTGGGAAGATACCTTCAGTTAAACAAATATTGAAGATAAATGCTTATGGACTTTATATATTTTGACATCATTTTTTAATTAGTGTGATAGGTATTTCATCCAAACCAAAGGAATTTTTGTTTTTCAGTTTGTTTATCATTTTGACATCGTCCTCTACAAGTGCGGTAAAACATAAATAATTGGAGTTACTTGTGATTAAACACTTTCTAGTCTATTGTTTTATAGTGGTCAATCAGGCTATATTGTTTATTCGCGAAGTTAGATAATTTTGTTTCTTAATTTGTTTAGTCTCTTTTTTATCAGTGTCCACACTAGTTTATTTTTGTTAGTGGAGTTTTTTATGAGTTTGTTATTATAATACTTTATTGCTTCTAGAATTAGTTTATGAAAGATATTTTCATAGTGTTTTGTGTACAACTTTAGACTTTGGCTATCATCGTATCTTTTATTCAGATGTAATGCTCTAAGCATGTTATACGATATATGAAGGCCATTATCCATTTATTAGAGGTTGAGCTTTTTTTACGTACTACCTGCTTAGGAAAGGCGTGATTAAATATTCTTGAAAAAGGGTTGGAAAATGTATTCCAAGTCAAATTTGGATCTGGCAGAGAGAAGATCTCATGCCAAGACTCCTGGCATAGTAGTCTGTTGAAAAATGAGATATTTTCTTTACTAAACCCCTCTTTTTTTCTCAGTGGCTTTACTGTATTGCTTATTTTAGATTCGAGCAAAGTTCTTTCGAGATGCAGGATTTGGGCATCATGATCAGATATTGCTGTTACAAAATTAGATGCATTATAATTTTCTTTATCAATATTACTTAAAATGTTGTCTATTGTTGTTTTACTGGTACATGTAGATCTTGTGGGGCCACTTATGGTACATTGCAAGATGAATTTGTGTAGAAAATTTCTAAACCCTTTTGTTAAACTGTAATTTTTGTTGAGATCAATGTTAAAATCTCCACATATAATATATTTCACTTTATGTGTCTCCTTTAATGTTTTTCCCAATGAGGTGACAAAGTGGTCTATATTTATTCTAATGGGGAATTTGTACACAACTGTTACACAAAGATTTAGCCTAGGTACATCAATAAAGCTAGCTTCAAATATTTTCCCCTCGCACCTCTTATCAATATTTATTACTTTTAAAGTAAGGTAACTGACATATACAAACTTCTCCACCAATAGTTGTTTTCCTGCAGTACTGAGAGGCTAACATAAAGTTTTTTAAGTGGCAGCTAGAAATTTCACACTTCTTTAGCCAGTGTTCAGATAGGCATATAATATTCGGCTGTATTAATACGAACAGATTTTCACACAATTTTTTTTTATTCTTTAGGCTACACATATTTTGATGAAT
Source organism: Dryococelus australis (assembly GCA_029891345.1). Classification (NCBI taxonomy): domain Eukaryota; kingdom Metazoa; phylum Arthropoda; class Insecta; order Phasmatodea; family Phasmatidae; genus Dryococelus; species Dryococelus australis. The sequence continues at coordinate 91,013,106 of CM056994.1, forward strand.
GAATGTTATTTTTTCAGAGACAGTAAACTTTGTTGGTGTTGAGGTGAAGTTGAGGTTATTGAGTGTGTTGTCTGTACTTTCAGGAAACTAACTATTATGGTTCTTTGGTTTGCACAACTTACACTAAAAAAGGATTCATGTTAAGATTTTCCTTACCCTAATTACCCATTTATCAAGTAAAGTAAAAGAAGGTTGTTTAGGACTAGATATTTGATTAACATTTCTTGCTTCGACATTTACAAGATTACTCTTAGCCAACCATTTATAAGGTGACTTTTGCATGCTGGGAACTATTTCAACTACCTTTTACAATGTCACAAATTCTAGAAGCAAAATATGACTTGCCAGTGCTGTTTAGATGCAGGCCATGTGTGGTATGCATGTCTTTGTTAATATGTTAACCCGATAGCAGGTCAATGCGGAAAGCATTTGCATTTGAGATTCAGAGTCACATCGATGACGACACAGACTCTACCTGCACTGCCCTACACTATTTGGCACACTTCACCAACACTGCACAATGAGGCGCTCTGCATAGAGCTCATATCGTGTCGGCGCAGATATATTGCTGTGGTGGAAAAACGGACTAGGGAGGTGGCGGGAAAAAGGTCTAGGAAGGAGATGTGGATTGCATCAATTTCGCATCATGAAGGTAACAGAACACGGCTTAAGTTGTCCTGTGATAGTTATGTTACCATAGAGATAGCCAGTATAATAAATTATTTTGAAATTTTTAAACAAATGAATTTGCAACTGAAATTTTTTTTTTTGCAATTAAGAGTGCCAGGAAATGCATGGTTGAGGAGTGGTGTAAATAAATTGGACATATTAAGTCCATTAGGATAGGTTGGAGAGATGGCCAAAATCTACTTTCGATTCGATTACCACTGTGCGAATTGAAACGAAATTATCAGATTCCAATTCCGATTAGAATAGGATAATTTGAATTTAATTTGTCCGCTTCACTGCATCGAATATAACTCAAATATTTCCTGAGTGAGTGGTCAAACTGGCAACTTTAGGTTGAGACACACACACACACAGATATATATATATATATATATATATATATATATATATATATATATATATATATATATATATATATATATATATATATATATATATATAAATTTCCAAAATGTGTCACTGAAATTGATGACAAATATTTATAATTGGCATTATCATGGAATTCCATGATCTTTTATGCCTATAGCCCTGTCACATAATGAATTTTTTTCTTCAAATAACTTAAAATTTGTTATTAAATTCAGTTAATTGAATGCTACTTGATTACATAGAATTGTCATAATTTTGACACGTTTGTGTTTCAATTTCCTGAATGTGAGGTAAACATAGCATTCATGTGTGTTTACCTGACCATTTGTACTGCCGCAATCATCTATTGCATAACTGCATGCTGGGGCGACGAGAACAGTCCTTAGTACATTGGTGCAAGTCACCGAAAACAGCGAGTAGCTCTTTCTCTGTGACCCAAATCACGTATCTCACTACTGCAATTTTTGTCAGTTTCTACAAAGAGGCAACTCTTGGGGGAAATTGACAAGCACATGACAAAACATTCCCATGAAGCCACAGCCATCAGGTGATCAAGCCATTGGAGGGAACATGTGCGCTGCCTGCAAAGCAGTGCTATTCCCACTCTTCAACTGGTGCAACATGTTCCATCCAGTACAAAATTGTTATCGCGCATTTCCAATTAATTAATATCATCCTGCAAGTGCGGCAGCATTCTACTGACATTATGTTTTGCACAGTAATTAGAGTTTTAGAGACTCGGGAATGTCGCCAATATGTTTTGTTGTACAGTGCATAATTATGTAGTAGCTTTAAGCACACAATATTGTCCTGATTCCATTCTTTGAGTTTCTTTGAAGAGCTCCATTGAACTTTTCTGAGAACGCCATTGCCTTTCTTTCGAGCGGGTCGTGGGCATTCTCGCAGTTTGAACTCCACCATTGGCCCAGCAAGATGAATTGAAATCATGCTGAAAGTGCATTCCCCTATCACCATCAATGTAAGCAGTAATCATTTAGTTTGTCAATAGCACAGAAGTTTACTAGGACCTCCTTCTTTTATAAGTGCCGGGATTGATCGTAAGTTCTTTCATAATCATGTAACATAATTTCATAGTGTATGGCACATTTTACAGATTAGGCTAACAGAAGACCAGAGTACCAGATCTGCTTCAACTAGTTTTACATTGTCATGAGTTGTATGCATTCTCAGCAATAAAAGCGTGTGTGAATAATTCCAACCTTTTATTATGTCTTTAGAGCTAGTGTGTTAGAAGTATTATGCATTACAGGTCCTACCCCTAGATAATTTAAATCTGTGTAATTAAAAGGGTATGCAAATGGGGCTGAAACCCTTACATTTGCACAATGTCTAGCGTCGAGTACATCACCCAGGAAAGGGACAGTTAGTCAGCTGGGACTGTCACACATCAAGAAGGGTACTTTTCGGCACCCAACATGGGGCGCCTACCTAATTTGGAAACAAATTAGGCCGGACGAGGCCAGCTTGACCCCGAGGAAAGAAACTAACCGGGGCTAAATTAAACCCCATATCATACTTCGGGGAGGAAGGAAACATCCTGTGGCGCTCAAGTAACCCCAAAGATGTCAGACACCAATGCGGTAGTGCGGGAGCACTCGGACGGAACCATGGACACTCCCTAACAACCAATGCATCGAGGCAGAATGCCTCAGCGAAGGGATCCATGTGAGTGTGCGGTTTTCCAGATTCAGTTTCACTATGCTTATATAGGCTGGAATGACATCGTACACCACCTCAACGGCCTTGAATACCGATGCAAGAACTGCCGGAAGCTCCAGACAGCATATTGCAGCTGGATACCCTGCCAAGGGCAAGGCCAATACACTGTGCACTGCATTATCTGCACCGGAACACTCCACCACATATGCATTGGTTGGCTGGACGAATGTGTTACTTGATTGGGTAGAAAAACCAGGCAGAAAACCGAACAATGCCATTCAACAGGGTAACTCCAGATTACCGACTTCGCGGAACGGCCTGATGAAGGTCTTTCCTTCTTGACAGACTGTTAAAAGGAATTTAAAGAAAAGGAACTCTACAAAAACAGTGGGTTAAAGTCACGCAAGCCCGCTTCAAGGGTAAAGCACTCGACTGGCGAGGAAATATGAGAAGTTTTTTCACTGATTGGACTCAATTCCGAAACCGTCTAGCTACTGAATTTACCGACGAGGAGGAATTAGTAAACAATAGCAACGAGTTCTACAGCCGGACCCAGACCCTCGGTGAATGGACTGGAATATTTATTTGACAGAAGGTGCAAATATTCTGATATATTTTCCCTGAGGAAAACGATGAATGTTGCATATGGCACATCACCTGCATGCTGTTACCACAGCTACGAAATCTCTTAATTTTACCGAAGCCACAAAATATAGAATTACTGGTGGACAGGGTGCGATAAATCGAGCGCAAGTTGAAGGGGCAGGCCCGTCTAGAATGGCCGAAACCAAGCAAATCTGCGGAGGCAAAGAAAATGCCAGAAAAGAAGGTCAAGGCACCATCACCTGCACCGTCAGTGCATAATTTTCCTAAGTGTTGGTTCTGTTCCGTCTACCACTTTCATAAAGACTGCCCGACACGGTCGGTGCCACACACTCGCGTGGAAGAAGGGGTCGCAACTGGTTGTCTGCGACCCACTCTCATCCTGCCGGAGGGATCCTGTCTGGTGGGAAACGCCGAAAATAGCGAATCAAAAGGGCCGACTCCGCCAGAACCAAAGGACCCTTCACCCAACTAATGGACGAAAAGGCCATATCACCCGAGACACCTCACATCGAGATCATATTAAACGGCCAAAGTATGTTAGCACTACTGGACTCAGTGGTCACCAGAAACTTTATCCGCAGCGACTTACAGCCTGCTGAACACTGGAAAACAATACAGCCCCAACTGAAAACCGTCCGAATGGCCAAATCCGACTGCATCCTGGCAGTGGATGGGAGAATAAGTTCATTTTCACCATAAAGAAAATAACCAGCACTGCTGAGTTCATTGTAGCTCCCGGGCTACAGGAGATGGCTATCCTTGGTTATCCATGGCTTCAGCAACAACAATACGTAATCGACCATGGACAAAGCAAAGTTCACTTATGTCACAAAATTGGAGACTCAGTCAACTGGGAACACGACCCACTGGCAGAAGTTGCACCACCATTATTATTGGCCTCCGAAATCAACCACGAACTGGACCCGAACAGGTTTCAACAACTAAAACAAGTTCTAGATGTGCACATAGAGGTGTTAGGAGCCGGATGAGCACTTCGCCAGACCAGAACAATACAACACAAGATATTGCTGACTACCAGCAAGCCCTTATACAACTGGTCATTTCGAGCATCTGCCAGGTGCCGCCAACATTATGGATCACATAAACGAAATGAAACAGCAGGGCATCATTTAGCCATCAGATGCACCCTACAATTCAAATGTCGTGTTGGTTTCTAAGAAGGGAAGACAGCTACAGTTCTGTGTGAATTATATGGTTTTGAAAACCTTGATCACTCCATTGCTCCAAAAGCCATTAATCTCGCCCACACGCTACGCGATATAGGAGAAGCTCAGATTTTCAGTACCCCTACCTACAATCAGGGTACTGGCAGATATCAGTACACCCGGACAGCAGACATTACACTGCCTTTACCAACCCCAAAGGAGAAACTCTTCAGTTTCATGTTATGCCCTTCATGCTGAAAAATGCACCCACCACCTTCCAGAGGCTCATGTAATCGGAGGCACTAACTGGATGCGTCAAACAGTTCTGCTTTGCATACCTCGACGACGTCATCAAATATTCCAAGACCTGGGAGGAACACCTGATACACCTGCAAAGAGTTCTCGAAAGCCTCGAGATCCATCGCATGACCACCAAGCTATCAAAGAGCCACTTTGGGAAAACCTTCATACAATACCTCGGACACATGGTGTCGCCGAGTGGCAACCTTCCCCAGGTAAACTCCATATGAGCCATCCAAGAGGCTGACAAACCCACTACCAAGAAACAACTCTGGCGATTCTTGGAGCTTTGCAACTGGCTGAGGGACTTTATGCTGGATATTGTCAACTGATAGCACCCTTACACCCCTTCCTAGAAAAGGAATCTAGATGGCATTGGGGAATCAATCACCGGCCAAGGTTCTCAATTCCACCACTTACTGGTGGTGATGAGATGGTTGAATTCTGGTGCAGGAAAACCTACATCCGCGGGACAACACCGTGCCATTCCGGCAACCATCGCCCCGCAGCTCGAAAATTCTCTACCTGGTAGAGAAGTCGAGAGTAAGGTGGTGTTGGTGGCAGTAATTTGCACATACATGCGGAAACATACATGTCAACTGCCTACCTCCTGCAGTCCTGATTTTTGTGCCTTATGCCTTACACCCGTAGGGGTGGAGTTGAGAGACCAGCCAAGAAAGCAAGATCTATTTCAAAAAATCCCCAGGGGCTATGTACATATTCTTCCTAGCGTGTTCGGGCTGCTTAGTTCATGTGAGCAACCTGCATTACTGAGATGTCTCACTGTACTAGCAGCCATCGTCATGCATGTGAAATTGTTTGAATCACCCACCAAGGTCGTGGAAGGATACCACCCTATAGTGTAGGAGGCACTGTTCGCTGTAAGGTCCTCCAGGGCACAGGAACCACAGCAAAGAACCACACCAACACATACCACACCCGCACTTACCACCCATCAGTCGAGTGCTACCTCGGTAGAGGGAACAGAGACAGTGCCGCCACATACCGAACCACAATGCCGCCCTACTGCACCCAAACCTAAATCTGAACCCCACCACATAAAGATTGTTGAGTCCGACTTCATACCGAGTCGCCGACCCACAGGGCTCGTGTTATACCCTGGATGGGCCCCCAGGCCCAGACCTGAATAAACCGCCTTGAGATGTGACTCGCCTAGTATCGAGTAAGTCACCCAGGACAGGGATAGTCAGTCAGTCAGTCGGGTCTGTCGTGTGTCAACAAATAATATTTTTATTGCACACCACCAATACAAATTTGATGATCTTATTCTTATTTGTGTTATTCTATGACATATTAATGTGTACTTCGTGATAAAAGGTTATAACTTAAATTTGTTGATTTCAATTTATTGGTCAATTTATATGTTTGTATAATTATTTTCTGTAAATTCAAAACAAAATTATTTCTTCTATTTGTTATTTTGAGAGAGGATTGCGATTTAATTATGATTTCTGTTTATGTTACCGATAGTAGCTTCTCTCCTATCATATCAGGTTTTGTGGGGAGGGACCTTTGAAGGTTCAGCAGTGTGATAATTGCTGGGATATTCGGTAGGATAATCCCCACCATCTTCATAAGGATAGCCCAGTTTTTTAAACCCAGATGTTACAGTTAGACTTTATAGAGCCAGCCAAGTCAAGAAGAGGACCCAGTCTCTTTAATTATTAATTTTCTTATTAGTGGTTTACACCACAATAAAAGATGCAGCAGAACTTTAACGATGCCATGTTACAGGCTAAGGATCTGGGCTATTTCCAGGTGATGCGTCATTTTAAAGTCAACTGTTTATATATTTCAAAAGTAAAGTGGTGATCTCCAAAGACTTAAGTAATTCTACTTTTAGGATGAGGTATTGGTAGAACATTTATCTTGTAATTGGCATGTTTTTGGAAAGCTGAAACTAGTAGTGCCGCTCTACTGGCGAGCTAAGCTCTAGCGCAGTATGATAATTGATTGAAGAACCAAACTTTTCAATAGTAGTGAACTTTCAATTTAATTTACATTCATTTGAGATTTAGTGTTTTGATGATACGTAAGTTTGAAGTTAAAGTGAATATGAAAATTGACGCAGTGGTTAGCACTAAATTAATATGGAACTCAGTAAACTTGTTGCAGGAGAGAAAGCACTGATTGGAAACAACTTCTGGGAAATAATGTTCAAAATTTATTTTATTTTAGAGTTTAATTCGGTATTGTTCTGCATTGCGTATCGTAATGGGAAAACCATACAAACATTCAGTATGTTCAATAAAGTATCCATTCGAATTGTTTACTTTGCCGTTAAGTGCAGTATCGTGTATCCGGCAAAATTCCATTTAGCGTATCAAAATTCGGCAACGATTGTTCCGTATAGCGTATCCAAGCAATTTTTTCACAAATTTTCTCGCACGAATCGCAAGATGGTGTGCACGGGATGTAAAATCACAATGTTGAATATCAGGCAAGTAAATTCATTTATCGCCAGACATAAACATGTTTCTCATCGAGTTCGACATTCTCAAATCGACGATGCGGTACAACAAATGCGAGGAAAGCAAACTGAAATTGGTGTAAAAAAAGGGGCTAGTTTTAATGGTGCCGACGGCTACTGAAGGACAGTACAAAATGCAACTTTAAAGTGTCGGCGAGACAGGGCTGTTTCGTGGGAGATTCAAACTTGTCTCTGGGCAAGATAATTGAGTTGAATTTACTCTGGTGCCTGATCAAATACCCTCGACAGCAGACTATAGTGAACGAAGTTTTGTTCTCGGGAAAGACTGTCGTCACCTGGTAGAGTTTCTTCAGCTAAGTGTGCATAGACTGGATGGTGATGTAACGGAAACACATCGGCAGGCCAGGCAAAGTGGTCGAGATCAACGAGTCGAAGCTGGGCAAACGCAAGAACCGCAAAGGACGGAAAGTTCACGGCCAGTGGGTTTTTGGGGGAGCGGGACAATCCGACGAAATTTTTCCTGGTGCCGGTGGAAAAGAGTAGCACGGTGACCCTGGCAAAAATCATTCGCGAGTGGATCGCTCCGGGCACAATGATAATTTCAGACTGCTGGCGCGGTTACAGCAACTTGGACATTCACGGCTACCGTCACATGCAGGTGAATCACAGGTGGGAATTTGTGTACAGCGAAAAGAGCGGAATGGTAAACACTCGAAACATGCTAAAGATGAAGATGGGCGAGTCGTTGAGGGTGCACACTCAAAACATCGAGCAAAGTTGGTGTTCTGTGCGATACAGCATGCCCTGTTTTGGCTGACGGAAAATATCTTGGGTCGGCTACCTGGCCGAGTATGTCTGGAAAAAGAATCATTGGTACGGAGAACGACTGCATGCTTTGCTGATTCACGCCTCCGACATGCACCATCGTAATCGGTGCAGAGGAGGAGGCGGTGAAGGCTATCCCAATTTCGACAGTTATCTGTTTGTTACGGTTGTTTTTAATTTTCATGCACGAGCGAGATTGAGTTGCTGTAGCAGTTGCAGTTTTTTTTTTTTAAAGTTGATTGAGTTGCTGTTGCCATTGCAGTGTAAAATTCAAATGTTATTGACTTGCTGTTTGTTTCAGTTTAATGTGTGATTGACTTGTTGTTTGATTCAAATTAAAACTAATGTTTAGATGTGTTGTTGTTTGAGTTAATTTACAGGGGCGAATAAGACAGTGTAGCTGTATGTTTCAAGTGTAAATTAATGTTTAATTTAGTTGCTGTTTGTTTCAGTTTAAAAAAGTTTGATAGACATGCCATTAGTTTTGGTTTAAAAAAGTGTGATTAGCATACTTTTTGTGTAAACATTAATTCGCAATCTGGTGAAAAGCCTAAATTGTCGAGTGGGGGGTCGTGATGGGTCCGCCCGGCGACGACGGGCGGACCCTGTTGCAACCGCAAAAGTTGGATCTGCCAGTTTCAAATACTGAGGTAAATTGATTTTAAAAAATACATTCATTCGCGATACTGAAATCGCATAGCACAGCGTGTCTGTCACGACTGGATGGGCCGGCGGCAGATGCAATTGCATAGGCTGTTGCTTTCGCACACTTTGGGCCTACCATTTTCGAGTGTTGAGGTAATTTACAAGAAAATAGTGATTGCATGTATATAAAACTTTAAAATCTATAGAGTTAAATTTATAAAAAGTTGCTTTTTTATCTGTACCTTATTTAACATACCCTTTTCCGTGATTGCGTACATTTTTTGGATATGCTATAATAAACTTTAAGCAATAGTTCCTTTTGGTACTTGGATACGCCATAGCAGACAAGTGGGATATTTTACCCTATATTCCGTTTTCGATTTGGATACACTATAGGAAATAATTGGGTGTAGGTCGAAATTTCTCCCCCGACTCGGCTGGAGACGCAATTCGAAACAAGTGGGGTGTGTCACCAATTCCCCACCCCCTCCTCAAGCCTTTTGGATACACAATGTCGTCCTTTTCGGTCCTGCACGTTTTGACAGCTGGATATGCAAAGGGAAACTTTTGGCAAAAACCAATCTTTTCAAGGTGCTCTGGATACGCAGGGGGAAATTTTGTATTTTATTTGGGCATTTTCCCGGTCGTGGTTGAATACGTAATTGGCGATTTTTTGAGTCGAATATTTTATCATTGGATACATAATACAGTGGTTTTTGAGCGATTTAAATACACAACACAGAACAATAACCTTTTAATTGTTTGTAGCATTTTATAAGTTTTTTAATTTTAAATTAATTTCTTAAATTTTCTGTAAGTTTTATCTTGAGAGAATGGTGGTAGTATTACTAATTTTTAGCATTCCTACTTGCAGTCATATTTAATATCTTTTGTAAAATCTGCTGATCTAATCTTGAAAGAAACACAATTTCATTTTATTAAATATTATTTTCAGAAAAGTTTATTTAAATGATAAATGGTTATTTTCTGATTTATTTTAATTTTATTAAAATCAGCTTATCCCATTGCTGCATTTTTCATTTAACTGCATTCATCCAGTGTTTTGTACATGAGTTTGGCTTTCATGAATATTTCAGAGTTCTACTGTCTATGAGATAGTTCTACGTAAGGTAAATGTGTCATATATATGTATAAGCATATCTTGTCTCTTACTCTTACACACACTATTACATGAAGTAAGCTTCTTGACTAAATGTCACACACTACTATAATCACATAAAGATTTGGCGTAACCAAAATAGTAGCATAAGTAATTCACACAAGCTACACAAATTTATTTACTGCATATTACTCTTGAATCATTTACAATGCCATCTTCGAAATGACGATGACGAAACACAAATATATTATTATTACAAAGTATTGTATTTTTTTTTTTTTTACTTCAATTTTTCTGGACCAAAAATTTACAAAAGTTCGTGATATAAACTTTTCGCTGCCTAAGATGTTTCACTTTTGCCATATTTTGTAATAACTCTAAAACCAGACATTGAATCAAATAAATATACAGCGCTGTAACAAATCAAATATAGCCTCTTTCTCTTAACCACTTTTCATGTATATTTAATGTGACACAGATAATTATTATTTCCTATTTTACTATTTACCATATTAATAATATGATGAAATTTAATAATTTTTGACATCTGCATAATTATTTGAAGAATATTTGTTTTATTTTTCAGTGTGAGGGCATTTACCAAAGAAGCAATTTCAACAGTTAAAATGGGTTTTCATGTATTGAAAGTTAATTTATTCTCTCGAGATCATTCAGTCGAACCTTTCTTTTTTAATTACACAAATAACAAACCAAGATAAAGGCATATCCATTACATGACATGCCGACACTTTAATGTTTACTTTGAGCAATAGCACATCCAGCCATAAATAAGCTCAGCAGCGCCTATTTCCATCATTAACTGTCAATATGAGCAGAAAATGATTTTTTTGGGAGGGGAGGAAGGACGACAGTTTCTGCCTCCCAGGTGTCAAAAAAGCTACGTCACTGAGTGATGTATAAACTGTATATGAATATGACAGTCAGCAACTAGCTGCAATGGCTGACATGGGACCATGGTCCCTCAGTGGGTAGAGGCGGAATTCGAGGAGTGGTTAAACATTTTGGAAGATTGTGAACAACCTCAGAAGTTCGTTTACAAAGTAACCCCAAATAAGGACCCAATATCATAACAATTTTATTACAATCGCAACTCTTTTCATCACACCTGATACAGGTAAACAGAAAATAATTAATTAATAGCAAACATTTGCAACTGGTGTGCTTAACAATACAATAAGCATAATATTATCCTCTGCTCATAGCAATCACACACATTCCAAATGATTTACAATCATGTTAAAACTGACTACCGGTAGACTGAGCAAAACCCCATGTTTTTAAAGAAGGGCAAACATAATGCCCTATAAAAACTTTAGTACAATTCGAATACTCAGCGATACAAGCGGTCTTGGAAGTTAATAGGAATTCCATATAAACATAACTGCACCAAGCAGCAAATATGAAGTGTAAATATTAGTATAATTAAAAACTTAATAACTTTTAATCAGGAGCCAAATATGATTACTCACAACAACAATCCCAACCTATAAATTCCATTTAAAAATCAGTAAAATACAGAATGGAAAATGCTTAGCAATTTTCAGGCTCGTGTGCACATCAATGTAGGTACATAGTTGTGCACGAGTACTGCAGTAGTTACAGCGACGACAGAGGATAGTGCGACTCTTGCGAGGTTCGTGACTCAGCATGCCGATGTCGGCCACCTGCGGTATGCATCATGTGTGCGAGCACGGGAGCACCACGCCAATGGCAAGAACATGTGGGACGATGGCAGCAGCCAGCAGTTCTAGAACTTAGGGGGGTGGCAAGAAGCCCCTATGAGCTATGTCCACTACGGGCAGACACAAGGAGTTGTGTCTGTCATCAGTGATGTGTGGGGCCACAAACAGTCGTGCGAGAGGTTTGGGTCGTTCGACATGTGTCCACATGACCCCTTCCCCCTTTAAACAGGTTCCATAATGCTGTGTGTGTGCACTGTATGAGCAAAATTGCAGTACAGTGTGGCAAAGAACAACACAGGTGCAGAGCAGAAGGATCGCGACCACGTGCATGTGGCATAGGAGTCCGAAAATAAACCCTGTGAAATTTATGTTAGTTAATTTGTGCAATAAAAGGGCAAGGTTAGTTCACACAATGGGAGGACACAACTAATAAAGATGCCTGACTTCCCAGCCCTAAAGCATTCTGTATTTTCGAAGTGTCTTTTTTGTAATTTTCTGTAATGTTCATTCACATGTCTTTCATCTCCACATCATCCACGCAGTGCAATGTTTTGGTATCATGAGTAATATTTACAGGGTTTATTTTAGGCGCAGATGTAACAATAAGAATGCAAGGTATGTCCGATTTGCAAATGTTGTGTGCAAGGAAATAGTGCAGCGCGGGGTGCCAGCCCGCCAAGCCGGCAGCACACTGCGCAGAGTATGTCAGTAGTTGTTCTCCTTTGAGTGGGGTGTGCCACGTCACATCGGGGCTCGTGTTTCGCGCGCTCGGGCAGCCATCACCATGTTGGACTAATAATTTCACAGCAATAGTTACTTAAGCAAACCGGAACCTTTTTCATATTTCAGCTGACCGAGATCCACCGCCCCTCCCACCTCCCCGGTGCTTGCATCGCCTGGGTAGGCTTAAATTGTACTTAAATTATTTCATGTGACCACGTGTCTTTGCACTGTATTACCCGAGATTATGTGTTCGTAAGAGGCACTCAATGTAAGCTTTCCCGACGGGAATGTAATCATGTCCTGAATAAATCGCGACAAAGATGAGTTACCACATGTGGTTTATTTCCAGTTGCCACAAGGCATTTGAGGTACGGGCCTTCTCCCGCCAATTTTCACAAAGTTTATCTTACTGCGCAAGTATGATTGAAATGGTCATAAGTCGGCATAATAAGAAACAGTGCTTCGTATGGGCGTGTGGGGAGCCCAGATATCCCACAATGCAACAAGGAAGGGAGTTATTCAGTCAGTATTAATTTTTATTCTACGATGAGACAACAACTGTACTTAGAGGATTTGCCATGGTCGTCGGCCGAACGACTCTGACGAACGAGTCCACAGCTGCTCTCCGACTTCACGTAATTGGAAAACCTATAATTTCTGGCGCCCTGGGTAATTATCTCCACTGAGATTCCAAAACTATAGTCACCGTTCCTCACCTAACCAATATCATTATTGACGAACACCTTGGAACTAGTTAGCCTCCTGCACAGTACACAAACATCATACTTTAGTCAAGCTCAGTAGTTTAGCATGCACAGGCTTTGGGGGTAATTAACTACAAAGATGGAGCCCAAAAGTAGATTAATGATTTAATCTTTAATAAAAACTGCTTCAATCTGGCCAATATTAGACATTCAGTTGTTTGAAAAATAGTTAAGCTCGATAGCAGTATTATTAGTAATCTTCTGGTTGTATGCATGTAACTTAAATGGCCATAATGGAAGCAACATATCCTGTGAGTTGGTACGAAATATAATTTTATAAGTTCTTAGCCCTTCATTAAAAAAATTAATAAAAACTTCTTTAAAAAGAATATCTATTGACGTAAGCTCACACCAAGTAAACTAGGAGCAGGGCTAGTTATTTCGTGTATTGATTTGTAAAATAAAATTCAAACAATAGCGCATTATGGCAGGAAAAATGGCGTCTGCTTTAAGCATCTTTCCAAAACTAAAATCGGCGACCATCTTATTTTAATTTCTTACTGACTTTATACTTGTAGATCGAGACGTCTCACATGATGAATCTGTGTCAGGCAGATCGGGTACAGACATGGAATGCAGTGATTCTCTTCCCGACAAACATTTTCCCTTAATATTTTAGCGAGATACAATCAAAAATGGTACCACTCGGAATATCGCGGAAGACTATCTAAACTTAATTAAATCGAGCACTACTAACACCAAATACCCTCTTCTTCTCTTACCAGCACCCCAACAACCTTCTCTTGATCTAGAAAGATATACAAAGAATCTCACGGACTATCCTAATATCTACGTTTAAAATCCTATCGGAACCGAAACACTCATTACGCACCTCCTTACATCGCAGTTAAACTCCCTCTTCTCCTCTCTAGCAAAAACATAGCTTAAAATTAGCTTAAAATAGCAGATTGCATTGCCCCTGGTAATGGGCCTTAATCTTCAACAATTATGGCTGTCAACCAAACGCCACATAACAATGAATTATTGAAACTCTTAATACACATAAAACATTTAAACACAAAATTCTTAATGCAAGAATAAACAAAAGTAATTATTTTGAGAAGCATAGAAATTAGCATTTCATAACAATAAATTAAAAATAAAATACCAGCAGAAATAAGTTACAATGCGCTTGAATAAAAAGTCTTGATTTGCTTGTGATTAGTTAACATCACACTTGTATACAGACAGTCCAAAACGCAACCATTACAGATAGCCTGTCAATATTTCGAAGCACACGTAAACGTGGATCTAAAAGTTTCTCACTATAGTAATGGCTGTGTTAACCAGGAATGTCAAAAACTTTTAAATCATCCCACTGATTTCTTAATCACACAAAAATTAATTCAAATTAGTTCACTTGTCAAGTGTCAATCATTATTGCTATGAAGTCTCACTTTCATTAGAACATATCATAACATGTAATATAATAAAACAAATATTGTATGTGTACAACAATACACATTAAAAATTAATTACAGTATACAATATTTAACACATTAAATTTTTATTTCAGATATAATTTTTCTCTCACAAGAGAATATTTTTTCTATTTTTATTACAAGTTTCATAAATTATATTTTACTTAAATTGTTACGAGTGTTAACATAGGTCAGCGGCCAATTGTTCTTGTTCCTCTTCGGGTATCTTCGTGTCTATTCCGATGTCTCCGCTCGGAGCTCGATAGGTGTTCCCTCCTTGCTTCGCCTCTTCCGTGGTGGTTAAAAATTTTAGTATAGCGGTTTCTTATTACCGGGACCATGGAGTTAGGAGTATACAGGAGATGAATTGTTATGACGTAATTGAAGCCGCGGGAGTTAGGTGGTTTTACAATGGTATGTAGCCGCCATCTTGACAGGAGACCAAAACATTTGTTTACATTAGAATTACATTGAGAGAATGGTTACATTCGAAGCAATTCTTGTTGAAAAAAGGGGCTGATGAATAAATAAATATATATTACAATTCACGTGGGAAGTTTTTACTGGTTTATTATTGTCTTGTGTTAGTTGTGCAATCAAATAATTTCCTCATAAAACCACATATCGTGAGTGTGTGTCCTGCGGCAATAAGTACGTGTTTTATATATAGTGCTCATATCAGGATTTGTGGGAAACTATTTTTTAAATATATTATAAAAGGCATGCTACTGTTGTCGTGTAATGTTTTGCAGGTTGCATATCAGTAATGAATGCAACAAAACAGCGATCAGCAGCCTAGCTAAATTTCTGGAAAGCAAAGTTCACATGCTCCTGAGCTACGAATAAATAATTATTTGCTGGCATTAATATTTAAATTCCTAACACTGACAATGACTCGAGAGGTTTGTTTGCGATATGATCTCATCTCCTTTATACATATTTTATGTCAATATAGTACATTTTTTTCTGGTGAATAAATTCAAATCCCTTTTTAGTTATTCCCTCTCTTTACATTACATTAGTTCTCTGTTATGATACAGTTTTATACTTATTTATCCCTTACTGTAGGATACAATCTTGTTTCTTGCATCTTCAATGTTAACCTTGGTAAATAGTTAGACAGAATTTAGAATTTTTAATGAATTGTCTGCACTGGACAATCAATCTTAGAAATATTTTAGAAGAAAAAAGAAGGGGAGGTACAGGAGACATTTATATCTATGAAAAATGTGTTACATCTTTCTCCAAAAGTGCATTTTAGTACCAAGGGCTTAAGCCCCAGCTACAATCACCGCAAGAATTAACAATAAAAAATTTAATCCACACATGTATATGGCACCAGCTGCAAAACAACATAATATCATAAGATGGTGGCCTGCTCGTGGTAGCGACCTTAAGAGGACTGAATATTTTCAATTTTTTTACACCAAGTTCTACGCCAGCCAATCACGAGACAACATTTCCAACGAGTGTCAGTGCAATGTAAGCTTATAACAAAAACATAGTTGTTAAATTAATTTTGTGGTACAGTTCATATTTCCATTTATATAATTAGTCAATGCAATTATTAGCATGTATACCATACCCACAAAATTTTTTTTATCACAAGTAGATTAATAATAAATAAATATCATGTTAGCCAACACACTGTTTGAATATATCCGCAATACATGTACAGTCTGTGATTTTTGTACTCATTTCTCATTAGTCGCATAATATTTTTCTTATTGCGGTTGTAGCCAGTTCATTTATATAACTACATGGTTTACCCCACTGTTATTTTGTTATGGGAACGCTATGGTGATTGTAGCATAGGCATTAGTCATTCAGTAGCCTCAATTTCAATTGAGACCAAATATTAAAAAATTTCACACTGAGAGTGAAAACTACAATAGGATATTATTTCTATAAATACACTTTTAGGGATAATTAAGTAACCACAATATGGTTAGGTTAAAATGTATGAAAACTTATTCGCCACCATTTTAGGTTACTTTGGGTAGTTTAATTAGATTAGGATACATTGTTGAACTACAATGGGTGAAAGACGCATGCACCGCAATAATATCGATGACAAGCACACATGTACTAACCACTGCCAAAGTGGTCAACAGATACATTTGTGACAAAATTTCTTGGTTGTTACCTACCAACTTGTGCAATTATTATTTTTAATGTGAAATTCTCCTCTGAATACATTAAAAATTATTCAGTTTCAATATCTCAGAACCATTCTGCAGAAACTTGACAAACAAACACTCCTCTAAGAAAAAGCATTATCGCTGAAGAAATTAGGTTCCTCTCCTCCCTTCCCAAGAGGGAAGAGGAGGGTGGCTGCTGTGGGCATAGTGATAGGATGCTTGTTTTTCACCAATGTCATCCATGTTGGTCTCCCTGTGAGGTTACTCAAATATTTTCACATTTATAAATTGTGCTGTTTGATGCTGCTAGCTGGCATGTTTTCTAAAGGTTTTCCCATTTTCCCCACCCTTGCATTTCAATGCAGCTTCATATCTGCCATATTTCACCCTCATTGGCTCTCAATACCTTGGTTGCTACAAACCACTAAACCTCTTCCAACTCCTCCTGTCTTAAGATGATGGAGGCCATGATGGTTTAGCAGCTAGAGTATTCGCTGTTTCACGAAGTACACTTTTTTTTTGATCCCATATACATCCAATATACTTTGGAATGAACTTGTCATTTTTTTAATTTTTTTATTTTTGTTATGCAATATGGATATTTGCACACAATTACATTAACATAAAAATATACAACATATAAATAACATAATTTACACACTTATTAATTATAGCAGCTGTACAAACATGTTAAGACTACATTTGGTTGCAGTACAAGTTGTTACAATTCATGTACAGATAAGATATTAAAGTATAAATATGTAAAGTCTACATTAGATTGAAACACGGCATTACACGATGTCTCCTTATATCGGTCTTGTTCTGCATTGTAGATATGTATCGTCATGTAAGTATTCTTCTACGAAATAGAAGGCCTTATTTAAAAAGTGTAATTTAACAGATCTATTTAATTTCTGTAAACTATTAATGTACTTCAAATGACTGGGAAGGTTGTTTATTAGTTTGCCCCAGCTTAGTATGGATTTTATGAAAATGTTGAGGTTCTCTAGGAGAATAGGTGAAGGTGATTAGCTTGTCTGAAGTAGAAATGGTGTATATCACTATTTTAATGTTTTCTATGTTTAAAAAAAAAAGAATACTACAGTACATACACAAGCATGGATAAGTGAAAATTTTGTTATATATAAATATCGGCCTACAGTGGCTTCTTTTTCCTTATTACCTATTAATCTCACTATTTTATTCTGAAATCTAAAAGTCTTTTTTCCATTTCGTCGATTTGCCCCAAAATATGATTCCACTTATTGATTATGGACTGAATATTTGAGAAATAGTATGCAAGGATTGTATTATTATTACGAATCTTTTCTAAGGTATGAACCGCAAAACACATTGAACTCAATTTTTTACAGGCACTATCAACATGCTCATTCCATGTTAAATTACTGTCTACAATGAGCCCTAGAAATTTAGTAGCCTATTATCTACTGTCTGTAACCCGTCTTCTTCTATTGTTGTGCATCTTTCATCCTGCATTGTATGTTTATTTCTTCGGATGAAATTCATGAGTACATATTTGTTTACATTAATAGTCATTATACTGGAACCAACTGGACATCTCGGACACTGTTTGTTTTATATTTTCTTCAAGAACGCCATTATTTGAACTAGTTACCAAAATATTTGTGTCATCCGCAAACATTATAGCTGATATGTTGGTTATTTGTTCTGTAAAATCATTAATAAATATTAAGAATAAAATTGCTCCCAGTATTGATTCCTGTGGCACTCCTACTCGAGTAGTTATGGTATTGGACATAACTTCTGTAATGTGATTTTTGTCATAATATGGAGGCGATCTGTTTTCTGTCTTCACGATATGAGTTAAACATATTATTGGTCACACATCTTATTCCACACTGTTAAAGTTTTTGCAATAAAATATTGTGGACGACACAATCAAAAGCTTTTGAAAGATCTGCGAATATACCTGTTGAGAATTGTCTTTTAAAAAGAAGTTAATATTTTTTCAGTAAAACTGTAAATAGCTTGTTATATAGATCTGCCCTCTGCAAAGCCACACTGGTGCAATGAAATAACCTAGTTTCTTATTAAGAATTGTGTTAGTTTATTTGCTATCAATTTCTCTAAATTTTTTTAAAAGGACGTAAAAAGAGCAATAGACCAATAGTTATCCATCAATGCCTTGTCATTTTTTAATTTATTGGTATTACTTTTCCATATTTGAGTCCGTCAGGAAAGATTCCCTGGGCAAGAGATTCATTGAAAATGCAAGTCAAAGGCAGTTTTATTAAACAAGAACACTTTTTTAGCAGTCATATGTACTTCATCTATTCCTCAGGAACTTTTACTTTTCAAATTTTTAAATACATTTATGATGTCTTCTTCAGATATAGGTTTGAAAAAGATTATGTTAGCATTCCAAGAGTTAGGTCTTTGGGATGTGTGTGCAGGACTAATATTTGTAGTTCTGTGTTGATTTTGCAATTTTAGTGGGATGTTTGTGAAATAGTCATTAAAACTATTGGATATTTCCTTGCTATTTTCGATATTGATACCATCAACTTACAAGGAAAGGATAACTTGTATTTGCCTAGGTTTCAATACATTATTAATAATGTTCCACATGGCTTTTGTTTTATTTGAGGAGGATGCTATTTTTTCCCCATAATATTTCTGCTTTGCTATTCCAATCAACTTGTTATATAATTTTTCGTATTGCTTATACTATAATTTTTGTTTATCCCCTAGGTATTTAGAATTTGATGTATATATTTAACCTCAGATCTTTACTAATCCATTTTATTTTCGAGCTATAGCTACATTTTACATATTTGAGTGGAAGGGCATAATTAAAATTACAAAGTAATGTATTAATAAAACTGTTCCAGGCAATCATTGGTTCAGTTAATGTATAAATGATGTTTGTTCTGGAGAGGTTGTTGGTTGTGGTTGTAGAAAATTTCGTTTGTGGTTGTTTTGCAGTGTCCGTGGTTATTCTGTAAACATCATCCTATTTTTCATTACAAATAGGCTTTTAAAAAATGTAACATTTTTATCTAAATATCCATGATTCATCATCAATATTAGAATAAGCTTATGTCCAATTAGTTGTCCTCATAATTAGAATTTTAAAAATCATTAAGAAGGGAGAAATAGAGTTTAAAGAAAATCATGTGATATTTTTATATTTTGCAGATCGTGTGATTATAGGAAAAGATCGGCTTTATTTAAGTTTTCTTTATTTTGACTACCTTTGGAAAATTATAAAATGTAAAAAC
Source organism: Dryococelus australis (assembly GCA_029891345.1). NCBI lineage: Eukaryota > Metazoa > Arthropoda > Insecta > Phasmatodea > Phasmatidae > Dryococelus > Dryococelus australis. Next base: position 91,032,974 of record CM056994.1, read on the forward strand.
ATGTCAATTACTGTAATGGTTACATGCTACCATTAAATATATAACCATCTAAACGCACAGGTAAACTTTATTTATTTAATTTAACATCTTGTCGACAGCAGGTTCATTAGAGACTAGTAAACCAAGAACACAATGAAGGAAATACAAGGAAGGAATTTGTCAAACTGGCTTTATTGAGTAACCCAGAAATTGCATGGAGTGAGTTTGATAAACCATGGAAATTAAAAATCACGAAGGCTACATTCAGTAGCTATTAAAAACATGAGAACTGATTTGGTTGTAGGCCTTTATTATTGTATTTAAACAGCTGATTTCTTGTTCGTCATTGCAACCCTCCTGACTTGGGGAGAAAAAAATTGTAAGAGTGGAGTTTTTATAAGGTGTAGCTTTGTATTGGTTTATGATTTGCCATTACTAACAAATGTATTCTACACTGAAATACCAAATCGGCATTTAGAAAAATACGTATCTGCAGTTTTATAAAAGTGCCTCTACCTCTAACGTGTCAGTAACTTACAGGTTAGGCCCTTAAATTCATGGCACATTAGTAATCGCAACTGCACTTGCGAAAATTATACAAACTGCAATTGTTAATTTACAAAATTAAGCAGACAAAATATCCCTATACACACAATAATCGTGCTATATCTTTAACGAATGTATCCACGGTACATACGAATACACTAAACATTGCAATCGCATGGCCCGGCTCGTATGCATTTTCATACATTAATATTACTTTTTGTTGGTCGCCGAATAAATAAAAAATATATTATAGTTTTAAGGTGTGTTTACATGCCAAATTCACATTTCACAAATGCAAGAATAACACAAATTTAGATAATATTCGGAACAACTAGTGAGTTCATATAGCACTCGCAAGGCTGTTCGATTTCAATGTATACAGAAGTTGTCTACCTACATACATACACTCGCAATTAGGCTACCGCCCGGTGGCGAGATCTCTCACCTCTCCTTCACCCAACCAACTCCTTTTCCACTCTCTTCCTGAATTTACCAACCGCTCTCGCAGATACCAATTCCTCCCTCAACACATTCCACTCCCTCACAGACCTCACAAGCATGGACTATACTGACGTCCATAACACGCGCACATTACATTTTTACTCGGCGTTCAAAATCATTGAACGTTCGAAAAACAACAGTTACACTTGTACGGGCTTAAATTTCTCTTACTTCGTTACAGCTCACTTTTAGCATAATAAATTACAGTGATTTGTGTACTTATTATTATCAACAATACAATTCAGATAATATTTACTTATTTAATTATAGTGTACTGTCACGTACACAGCTTTCATCTCACCTATCCCAGGTGACATCAAGAGATATTCAGAAGACAACAAAATCATCAACAATATAACAACACAGAAAATCATATGAAGACAGCATATTCAAATCATAACATTTATACAATTGTATACAACACTCTAAAATATTCAATAATCATTTGAACGTAACAAACGATATACAACTTTATATATATATATATATATACACACACACACACACACACACACACATAGACCATCAATCATCATAGGAGGGAAATACACTCACATTTTTGCAGTAGATAATTAAATAAAATTATACGTATAACATCATCAGAGTGCAGTGGATAGGAAGATCGACAACCTCTACTACAGAAAAATAAACTCTATGGAAAATCCACCATTTAACACGTATCAGCAATAAGGGATTAAATTCCCCTTTCTTTCACGTACGAGAAGACTTTGATTACTGTAAGTACACCAATTTGTAAAACTTCTCTGTGTAGGAACTGTGCAGGGTGTTATTTTCTCAGTGTCACCTGTATACGATTGTAGGAGTTACTTTATTAACTTCTGAGCATACGACCAGCTTATCGTCAATTGGTTTACATCTCCATTTAGCAAGCCTCTTTTCTGACGGTGTAGCAAATAATAATAATCTTCATTTCGACGATGGCACGTGTCATGTATCACCTGGGGCTTAAAATATACATATAACATATTATAACTGTGTCACGTCGCTGGGTTACAGTACTGCCATTCGCATACTCTTCATCATGTATGTATTACGTAATATCTTAATAACTTCATAATTAGTCATAGCACCCAAAAAAAAATTATTTTGACATGGGAATCTGAGATTATCTGAAGCCTCTTGCTACAATGTTACATCATACAGGCCATATTATCGTGTTTTTTAAACGTCTTACATGGAAATCAGCGGTACATATGCTCATAAAGCTGTCAAATTAAAATTGCCCACTATCTCTCCTGTAATAGGATCTTTCAACTCGTAACATTTTTTGTTAATAACACATGATATCTCGTACGGTCCCTCGTAATGCTGTAAAAGATTCTTGGTTATGTGGAACCAATGCTTACGGACGTTTAATGCAAGGGTAAGGACCAGCTGTCCTCACAGAAAACTATTACTTTTCGATAATTTCTTCTTTTTACTCCTTCGTTCAGTGGCCAAAATCAGTTTTCTCTTCACGAATTGTAGCATCTCTTCCCTTCTCTCTTCTGCTGAAGTGGCGACTTCTTCTAAAGAGATTGGCAGCGAGGGCAGTTCATTAAGACCGAACACTTCTGATCTCGTACCTGTTAGCACTTCCCACGGGGTGAACAAAATCGATTCATTTACAGCGTGATTCATTACGAATTCGACAAGCTGTAGCTGATCTCACCAATTTTGCTGTGCGGCATGACAAAAACATATGTAGCATCGTAACAAGTGTGCATATTCTATGCTCGACAGGGTTATTTTAGATGTCGCTCCGATTATTCTTAACCTAGGTACTGGCACTGTAGGAAGTTTATAATCTGTAACTAGTATTCGGTTTACCATCTTTTCTGAAATGCAGCTAATTTCAGCTCCGCTGTCTAACAGACATGGTACTTGGATGCCGCACACATCTAACAATAACTCGGGACACAATATTTCTTGATTGTTTACGACCTCATCATTCGGTTCGTTCAACAGAAAACCCCTGACCGTATCTTTAATAGTTATAGTATTTACAAAAATTCCGACTAACTCTTGAGTTCATTTGTCGCTTCAGTTACATATGGTAAACTTACTTTATGCCTCAACATAGGCATAGCACTTAACGTGGACATAACTGCAGTATTATGTTTATTTGCAGACACATCATTAAACCAGCATTACAATTTACATTAGGTATATTATTACTTAAATTAATAGCCGAAAATGCTGGTACATCGATAGACCCCATGGTAGCGAGAACAGCACTACGGGTCAGTGAGCGGGTTTCGTCTTCACTAACCCTTAACTGTTTAACCCTTTCTGTGCGGTATTTTTAGATGCATTTCCTGTGTTACTATTCCACCAATTATTTCCAGGCCGTGTAGAGTAGAATACTGGTACCCTAGGATCTAATTGTTGCTGGTTTGCCACATATACCTGGAGCAAAACCTGTGGATAATTACTATTATCTATCCCCTGTCTCATTTTTTTAGTATTGGTTTTCGCCTATCGTCTGTGTTTGGTGGACTTACCCTGGTGCTTGGGTAGTTATTGCTAACATTCTGCTGTTGTGCACCCTGTCGGTCATCTCTGGAATTGTTATACAATCCTGCACTAGATCTCTGTTGCTGTTGATCCAGCGACGGTCCTCTCTATTATGCGTCGCTATTTCATCTGCCCTCTTTAGATTGATAACCGTCCGACTCCGTCGGTGATCTCCCATCGCGTTCTCCTCGTTGTCTTGAATTCTTCCAGCTGTAGTAGTATCTTCTACCGCTTGGGTAGTTTTGGCCTCTTTGCTAAAAGTGTTGCCCTGGAACTGAATATGGTTGTGAGTAACACCACTGGAACTGGTTTATCCGTGGTCCTTGATTATATCTGTACTGTGGTGGGCGGTATGGCGGACATGACTGGTCAGTGTATAATGGTGGTGGCTTGTCAGCGCGATTATTACTGTCGCAGTCCCTATTAAACTGTGACCTTTGCAGTATTTCGATTCGGTCAAACTCCAGCAATCCCTTGCGAAACGATGCCAAGTCCTGATCCATTCTGCCGGACCAATGTCTCTGGTATTTATATGGTAATTGGTGTAAAGATCATCGTGGCAAACTCTTCGTCGCTGACTGGTGGTGTAAGATGTCTGGACTTGTCATACACCTCAGACAGATGTTCCGCTAACGTTTTTCCCTTTCCTAGGTAGAACCATTCGGAGTGCAGTTTAGCTCGTAGATTTCCTTAAATTTTTTTATTCCAGAATTGTTTTAGAAATCCGGTTCGGAACTCTGAATAAGTGGTAATAGAATTTCCCACCAATATTGTGCAGTAGATTTTAATGAAAACTTCAGGCACTTCAAAATGTCTGAATCACCTAATGGAAATAAATTTGAATATTCTTCCAACTTTGATAAATATTCCACTGGGACTTCCCCTGCTTTCACCTCAGAAGTAGGCAGCTGTTTCGTCCACAGTTTAACCGGGTGGTGCAAAAGTGTAAGGACTTGGTTTGTGTTTTGAAATAGTACTGGCATTATTTACTGCATTAGCCAGTAGGGATGAGTCGGCAGATTGCGTATTTACATATTCTGTTACTATGTGTGTTTGTCTATGTGGTGACCTGACCAGCTAAAATTGGGCAACGAGTCAGCTATCTGACTTAAATTCTCTATCCTCTTTTCGACTTGTGACACGTGTGTAGTAAGCTTTTCTACCTCCTCATGATGTTTCCTTTCGCTCTGGCAAAGTTTGTTTTCCAGGTGATGGTTAAATGACTTAATGTGACCTTCTACTAAGTCGTTAACATAACCTGGATTTACATGTGATTCAGGCCTGATTTCTAGTGTTTTGACCCTGGTTTCAATTTCTCTGAGGGCAGCAGTGGTCCGTTCTACTTCCTCTCTGGTCAACATAACATTTTTGTTTACAGTGGCTAATTCTTGCTGCATGGTACCGAATTTAGCTTCAAAGCTAGCCAAAACCCCTGAAGTGTGTTCTGTCAGCTCACTACGTGTGGCATCAATTTTCCCAGCGAGGTTATTAATTTCGTGCTTCGTATTTTCGTTACTGCTGGCGATTTCCTGTTTCAGATTTTCATTCTGTTCGTCTATTTTACTTGTGGTGTTAGCCATTCCAGGCGTGAAATTAGCCATCATTCATTCCATTCGTGCATCCTGCTTGCATTTAGCAGTTCCCTGACTACTCATGATTTTAGCCATTAGAGTCTGTAATACAATCCTCATGTCTGGGGAAAGCTGTTCCGGTGTAGTGTTTCTCTGGCTCGCACTAGCTACCACATTTTGCTGTTCAATGTTAGTGTCGGAAACTTGTGCTGTCTGTCCCGCCATTGTCAACTCTGGTGTATTGGTAGCCCCCTCAAAATTTATGCATGTAATTTCCGTGACGTCTTTCATAACTGTAATGTATTACAGCCTTTTGTAATTTATTGGTGTCACCTCTCTTAGGTTGTACTTAATAGATCTCGCCTACTCATTCACCCTGATTAAAAATTTTGTTTTGTGTAGTACTGTATTTTACTTCCTTGGGTTCGTGTAGTGTGGGCAAACAAACCTCGCAGTGCGACATTGAGTCGACAAATTATGTACACTGTATTTGGTGAACCAATGTGTTTTATTCGCTTGGGGTTGTGTGGGCATACGTAATTCGTGGCCCCACATTGGGCGGTCATTTATGTAGTGTGTGAACTGGGGTGTGAACAGATTAAAATTATTATTTAAGTAAAGTTATTGTAATGGTATTGTGGTGTTCAATCTGCCTTCCACACACTAACGTACATGCGCCAAGCTAGCTTAGAGTAGATAATTTCGAGATGACTCTTTCCAGAAATAGTTACAGCAGTGATCATAAACCACAACATTTATGCTAAAAACCAAATACTTACCAGGATGATAGTCGTACACCACCTCAGTAGAAGGCTAGAATATCATACGGACATAGCACTTTAGTCAAGCTCAATAGCTTAGAATGCACAAATTCGGTAGTAACTAACTACAAGGAAGGAGTCCAGAAGGAGATTAAAATATTTAATCTTTAATAAAACTGCTTGGATATGGCCAGTATTGGACATTCAGTTGTTTGAAAAATAGTTAAACGCGATAGCAATATTATTAATAAACTTCTGATGGTATGCATGTATCTTAAATGGCCGTAACAGAAGCAAGAAGCCCTGTGAGTTGGTACGAAACATAATTTAATAAGTTTAATAAGCCCTTCATAAAAACCAATAAATAAAATCTTCTTTAAAAAGAATATCTATTAATGTAAGCTCACACCAAGTAAACTAGGAGCAGGGCTAGTAATTACAGATATTGATTTGTAAAATAAAGTTCAAACAACAGTATCTTATGGCAGGAAAAATGGTGTCTGCCTTAAGCTACTTTCCAAAACTAAAATCGGCTACCATATTTTTTTGATTTCTTACTGACTCTATACTTGTAGATCGGGACGTCTCACATGATGAATCTGCGTCAGGCAGATCGGGTACTGTCATTGGAAGCGGGGATTTTCTTCCCGACAAACATTTCCCCCTAATATTCTAGCCAACAGGCTGCGTATAGTGGGATACAGTCAAAAATGGCACCACTCGGAATGTCACGGAAGACTATCTAAACTAAATTAAATCGAGCTCTACTAGCGCTTCAGACCCTCTTCTTCTCTTGCCGGCACCCCAGCAATCTTATCTTGGTCTGGAAAAATATACAAAATCACTCATGGACTACTTTAATATCTCCATTAAAAATCCTATTGGGTCCGTAACACTCGTTATGCCCCACCTTACATCGCAGTTGAATTCCCTCTTCTCCTCTCTAGCAAAAACATAGCTTAAAATTAGCTTAAAATAGCAGATTGCGTTGCCCCTGGTAATGGACCTTAATCTTCAACAATTATGGCTGTCAACCAAACGCCACATAACAATGAATTATTGAAACTCTTAATACACATAAAACATCTAAGCACAATATTCTTAATGCAAGAATAAAGAAAAGTAATTATTTTTAGAAGCATAGAAATTAGCATTTCATAACAATAAATGAGATATAAAATATCATGAATTTGAATAAAAATATTCTCGATTTGCATGTGATTATTTGATATCTTATTTGTATATTGATAGTACAAAATGCAGCCGTTACAATGTAATTACTAACTGACTAAACTAGAATAAATGAAGCATAAATGAGGATAAAACTAATTATATGTTTATAGGCAAAAAAGGAGTAAACAATACACAGGTAATGGTTAATGACAAAACAATAACAAGGGTGGGCTCAGCCAAATTCCTCGGATTGGTCATTGACGAACACCTATCTTGGCATGACCAAATAGCTACCATAGCAAAAAAGATCATACCAGCCACTGAAGTAATTTAAAAACTAAAGGGTATACTACATAAACCCATTTCAAGAAATATCAATTTTACTCTCGTTCATTGCCACTTGGTATATGTGTCATGCATTTGGGAAACATGCAATAAGACAATTGTAAGAAATATAGAAACAAAACAAAACAGAGCAATTGGAAACACGTATGGGTACAGCCACATTGCATGTATGGATATACCTTATTTACCCGAAAGGAAGACGAGGTTTTTTTTTTTGACAGAAATGGAGTAATCAAGATAAATAGTAAATAACAATTCAGCATCGTCTTCTATTCAAAACTTAGGTGTAAATATGCGACACTGCTAGTCAGTATGGTATTTGTGTTACATGCCCAAAATTACTAGGGGCTTCTATTCATAATTTTTACTCAGGTAGCAGTTAGTACTCCAAAATTGGTGTGCCATGAGACAGAGGATTTTGACAAAGGTTTTTCATGCTTAAATACTGTGTGTCCTATGGTTGTATTTATATTTGTAGTGCTGAGACTATTGCTGTGAACTTTGATAATGGTCCTCTTATATGATGCCCGCCGTCTGCAAATAGGAAGTGCTTTGCTGGGAAGTGCTTTACTGGGAAGCAAAATGGCTCAAGTCACGAATATATAACATGCAAAAGTTCTACAGTTTAAGAAAGATGATGCTACCATACAGCCCCTGTGATAAAATCCGTGTCTCGTCACATCCATACACATTCCTGTAATTATAACCATTATGACACACACTGATTTTAATATGTTAATTATAAGAGTGTACATGTAATCATCTGTCGAGAATAAGTTACCTGAGGCATCATTTAATTTAATATCGCCCTTACAGTGCGGTAACATTCTCGTGATGTCTCATTCTTAACCATATCTGGGGCTCCAACATTCACGAGTATGTCACCAATGTGTTTTGGTTTTGTAATCATAATTATGTACAATGTCAGGTTCATCAATAATGTTAATTATTAAGTTCCATTTTATCATGTTTATATTTGGGCGCCGGATTCGCTGGATGTGCGACGAATTTGATGTCAAGTTGTTAGTCAGAATTCAAAAACTCCAGACAACCGGCAGGGCAGATGGTAAACTCTGTGTACCCCCTCCCCCTCCCACCAAGGACAATTCTATCGAGGCTGAATTTTCTTTCATCGCATTAGTTAACATAACTCAAGAACATTTAAGTACTTTTATTTAGCCGAGGGGAGGTCTCCCTGCATCCTCAAGTAGCATACGAGGACTTCATGCACGGGACACATTTTTACATAACTCTAACTTAAGGCCTACGCCATACTTTTCACAGTCGTGACCACTGGGAGGTCCAGAGTGCTGGGTCTGCTTAACCAAGGGTACACATTTTCATGAGCAGCAACATTTTATTGTACCTTTGCGGTGATAAAACAGCCGTACCATAATTAGATGTGCTTCATTGTATTAACTCTTCCGAGTTCTTCGTGTCCTGCGCCCTTATAGCAGCATCAACTTTAAAGGGTTTTTCAGTGTATGTTTTGCCTTCCTCATGCAGAGTAAATTTATTGATAATATGGGCATGTGGATTGGCTGACAGCTTCGCCCTAAAGGAAATATTTTATATTCAACATAATTAAACTGACAATTAAATTATCTCTCCTTCATATTGACCGCATAGGCCATAGGCCATCGGCCGTACGACCCCATTAAACATCTTTCTCTCTACCGAACATGGCGCCAGGCACATCGTCAGTTCCTGTTCTCCACCTCCCAGGTGGGACATGAACACATCCCAGCACCGCTGGAGGTGCAACACGTCTAGATTGTGTGACAAAAAATAAGCGACACAAGTTACATGCTTGAATTTAATGTGTTTTATCGCTGAACTGGTTGCTCCTTCATTTTAATATTTATTCCAACTGAGATCGTCCATTTAAAGAAACAACCCAACACATACCAAAAAAATTTTTTAAATACTGCAATTCTTTAACCCACAGTTGGAACAGTGTTAAATACAGCCGCTGCAAAATATTAACGTGCATTACGTGTAATGTCTATGACGTCGAAAACAAATATGTTAACAGTGTAAAGTAACCATAAGAACTATCGTCAATTCAGGCGATTTTAAAACGCCATAAAGCTGACCTAAATAATGTTATAGGCCTAAACTGTGAGTATTCATAAGGAATGGTTTCTGGGATACAACAAAATTATTTGAAAAGCTGTAAACAGTAAACAACACATTGTAGCGGCAACCAGGTGCCGCACACATACCACCTAAGGCAGTGAGTTAAATGGTGAGCATAACCCGCATTGCAGTAAAGCATAATGTTTAGTTTACAAGCCCCCGTTCTGAATTCTTTAACGTAAGAAAGCTGGCAAGGCTAGGGTTAAAGTCAATCTACCGTTTAATATTGTTCTAATGTTTGTGCTGTCAAGAATATACATATTAAAAACATCTGATATTTGATCGTTGTCGAGTTGTTGTATTTTAGTTATTAAAGCTTAATTGTTTTTATAATAAATGTGTTATTCGAACCAGCATTCTCCCTTATTAGTCTGACCGTCGAGAGCTATGTGCCCAGTAGCAACGTTCCTTCTACAGTAACTATATTGTGTTTGAGTAGGCCAAAAGAGTAACTATAGGCTACACACAAAGCTTTGAACAGAACTTACCTGTCCCACAGCACGTTAAACTATATAAGGAAATTTGCTATTCTGAAAGAACAGTTACAAATGCTCAAAAACATGCACAAATATACCCCACCATCCCCACGTCCAGTGAGATACATTCACACTGCTACACTACCACCCCACCCACACAAACACATATGTTAAGCCCAGATACTACCAGGCCACAGTAATTGAATGGCCACAGCGAAGGGCACTATACAGACACCCACCACACCAAGGCCCCTATAAACACTGGGCACACTACCAAACAGGCCCCTTCAGGGCACAACCAAGAAATTATGATAAGGTACTGGGGCACATTTATCGGGATAATTACAAGGAAAACAGTCTCTCCCCCACGCAGGAAAACAACACCCAAGCCCATGACACCTGTAGAGCTATATTGAATAAAGTTGTAACACAGCGTTCGTACACAGATATCATGTAATTTAATTCCCATAGTAACCTTCCTGATACACAGAAACAATACCCAGTTCAAAGAAATGTCTGTGCGCGTACACAAAATAAAGTTCAACATGACATAACGAGAATAGAATTTATGCCATGGCAAAGCCAGTTTCCATAGCTAGGTCAGATAGGGTTATGCCACCTACAACACACAACCATTCTGTTAAGCCAGCCAAAGTTTAATTTCAGCAGGTTGTAAGTAAACCACCGGCAATGCTAGCGATTGCAACTCGGTCACATAAAGTATCCACACAAGAAACAGTGCATGCACATCCGGCCAAAAGCCAGATACGCAAGCGTGTCGTTTCACCCTGCTGCACGTTGCAGCCCACTGTTGCCACACTGCCGCCGGTGCACGACCTACATGGCGGCGTTGCCACACGTCATCACATTCCCACAGCTAAGGAAAACATCATCAGGCCACGGAGTCTCGTTCAAGATAATTGTGCATTGTGTTTCTATGTAGACCATAAAAGTCACCATCGCAGCCTTTTTCCCCACCAGAAATTTGAGTTCTCCACCAACAATAATGACCGCTTTCTCAGGTTTAAATTCAAATTCGGGCTGATGCTTTGGACCATTTTTAAAAGGCAACCCACACGCAATACCGAAGTAGCCAGTCAGAATGCTTTCACAACACGAGGAGCGAGGCCCGCGATGATGAGCGTTTGTTGACAAACAAGCAGAGCGGGGCCACACCTCAACCAATTTCAACCAAAAAAAAGCACACAGCATACCTAATATTGACTGTCAGCATTTGGGGATTCGCACAGCCACACCACGAGTCCGTGTCACAATCAGAGGCAAAGAATATGATACTTTATTAGATACTGGATGTTCGCGCAGCAGCGCAGTGATGACAATACTATCTAATAAACACCTTTACCCCTTGAGTGAACCGATAACTTTAGTAGGGGCAAGATCAGTATTATCTTCCCCAACATTTGAAACTGCCATTAATTTAAGCATTCAGGGACGCACTTACCCACAAAGCTTTGTAGTTATTGACAAATTTCAACATGATTTAATTTTAGGTGTTTACTTCATTCAACAAAATGATGTGATATCAGTTTTGAAATATAATATTTGGTTATACATTCGCACGATGCTAGCAAATCTATGGAAATCCCCCTATAAATGGGTATCACAGAAAATGACCACAGTACCTCTATTGTAAGGCTTTATATGCTTTTGAAACAGATCAAACCCAGCATCTTCACATCAATAAAAAGAACTCTGCGAACAAACATAGGCCATTGATGACACTATCGATAAATACAGTGATAGGTTTGCTACCACTATCTTGGAGCTATCAGAAGCTAAAGGCTTCGTAATCAAATTGGAATTGACCACTGACAAACCCATCACCAGAAGACCATATAGAATCAGCACTAAGACCACAATGAACTTTTAGTTCAAATTAATGACATGATTGATGCCGACATTATTGAAGAATCGAACTTTCCATATTGTGCGCCGATTCTTGTTATTCCAAAAAAATGGTGGATTACGATTTCTTACTGACTTTTGCGGACTCAACCAATATAGAAGATATATTAAATGCTCTTCAAAACTCCCGATATATTACGAGCTTAGGTATATTTCCTGGTGTCTAGAGTATTCCAGTAGAGAACAGGATAGGCACAATTTGGCATTCACACTTGACGGCATTGGTTTATCCCAGTACAAAAGAATGCCAATGGGCCTCAGTACCTCCCCCCAATATTTTCTAATGTTCATAAATGCCATATTAGGTCCGCTTATATGGACAGCCGCTTTTGCATATATACATAACATCGTCATAATAAGCAGTTCTTTCGACGAACATTTAGACAGCATTACCAAAGTCTTCGAGCGCTTATGTTTATTTAATGTAAAGGTTAACATAAAGAAATGCTCCTTTTCGCAACAGACTGTAAAAGTACTAGGTCACATCATTACCCCTGACAGTATCTACCAAACCTGATGAAGTCTCCACTATACAACAAATGGCGACCCCAACAAATTAAAAACAGCTTCGAATTTTCCTCGGCATGACATCGTACTTCTGCAGGCAGATTATGAACTATGCAACAATAGTACAGGCGCTCATTGAATAACCGAAACACACTGTCCCATTTAAGTGAGAGGAAGTTCATCAAAAGGCGTTTTCTGAATTGAAACGAGCTATTTTACAAGCCCCTGTTTTGCGGAAATTTGATGAGGACAAACAAATTATGTTAGCCTGTGACTCCAGTAATGACACAGTCGGCGAAGCTTTCCTACAAGAAGATCCGCACTCTAAACAATGCAAACATCATAGCCTTTGCATCCGAAAAGCCATCTATCCAAGAATCGCATTTAATCTTACTGAGAGAGAACTTTTGCGCTATTAGCTACTTGTGTAATTATTTCCACCAATATTTGTATGATAGACGATTTAAAAACGAAACAGGCCACACCAGTTTGCGATATCTGCACTCTATGGCAGAGCATAAAGTTAGAATCCAAAAGATGGCAATAGCTCATAGCGAATTCGACTTTGAAGCGAATATTGTTAAAAGTAAACTGAACACCCTCCCCGATGTTTTGAGTGGAATTACCACTGTCCCTCCTGTACACACTAATATAGTCTCAGTTAATGTGAACTCTTACGAACTTTATAAAAAAAAAAAAAAAAAAAAAAAAAAAAAAACACGTCATGTACATCACTCTACAAAGCACTTGCAGAAGCCACTCTACAAGACACTAACAAAGCAGATAAAGTTAAAAATATTGATGCGAAATATACAAAAAGCCATTGGGACAATATTAAGCATGGTCAATAATTAAAGAAAACAATGCCCCTCAGTTAGAGACAACATGTATTGACCTGGTCTTAAAGTGTAAAATTGTTATTGTTCTCTGGTCAGGCCAACTACAGTTCTTCCCTATTTACACACATGAGCAGGAATATATCAAAATTGACGACGATTCTGTTTTTAATCTATGCCCCGTGACTGTTTACACATCTCCATTTGTGACCCTCACATTAGATAGTTTTAGTTAGCACTTATTAACACAAAGTACTGTCGGTTGAGCCACCGATATGAGATCACAGCCAATGGTGAATTATTTTAAAGATCACACATGCTACAAGGTCCCTCCAAATTAACTCATGTTCCACAGGCATATGTTCCTGAAATCATACGAGCCCACCATGATGCGATTTTCGGTGGGGTCATTTTGGCACCCTCAAAAACCTTGCAAAAATTAAGCAATGTTATTATTGGAGTAATATGAAAGCCGAAATAAAAAAGTATGTAAAGTCATGCACCTACGTGTCAATAAACCAAGACCATTAATTCTCAACTGATAGGTCAAATTAAGTCCATAAGGCACCAGCCAATTCTAAAATCTTGGTCTTTAGATGGGAAAGGGCCCCTTCTCATCACTGTCCGCAAAAACAAATATGTCCTCGTCATGACTGAATACAACACTCGATATATGGTAGCTAAGGATGTTCATTCCATTGATGCCACCACCTGTGCTGATTTTATTAAACACACAGTTCTTCAATTTGGCTGCCCTGAACAAATTTAACCGACAGAGGCACAAGTTTCCAAAATGAATTAGTCAAAAATCTTTTACAATATCTTGGCATAAAGTAACTAACGACCACGGTTTATAACCCAAGGTGTAGCGGTTTTGTAGAAGCTTCTAACAGAATAATGGGGAACAACTACCAGCTTGCACAAATGCAGATCAAACCAACTGGGATTTATACGTAGAATTCATTTGCTTTACCTATAACACAAGTATCAATACTACGACGAAGTTTACCCCATTTTATTTACTGCATGAAGTAGAAGCTGCCCTTCCGGCACAAGTTTTCGCAGGCCATTATTCTCAGAGGGGGTGTCAGAAATTGCTTGAAGCACGTGAGACGGCTAAACTAAACTTACTCCAGGCACAAAGTTTACAGAAAGTTAAATTTGACCATTCCCACACGAAGAACACATTATGTATCTATGATTACGTGTGGGTTCATAACAGAGGGCAGCAAAAGGCTCTTATGTACCACTACCACATTCCCTACCAGATCAGTGATATGCTAGGTGAATCTACAGATCGAATACAAACAAATAAAACAGGACCCCTCAAGTACAACACAATGTGTAATCGACACACCAAACTTGTGTCAGGCACTAATTTAATGCCACTATGTCGATACTGAGGTTTATTTTCCCATGTTTAGTTTTTAATATATGTCCCACAATATGTTACAGTATGACTCGCTCATTGTCTGAGCCAAGTCACGTTTCATGCAGCGCTGTGGCTGTCATTCAAAACGCTACCAAGGGGCTGAGTTCCATTGCAATTGGGGTATGCTGATGATGCTTGGTCTCAGCACGTGTGACACTCGACAGGAAGCAGCCGGTGCAAGGCGACAGTCCTGCATTCATATCAATAATCGCACCCTCGGGGCACTGCTGCAAGCCCACAGGACATGTGGAAGGGGAACCACTGCTGCCAACCCCATTCCTGGTGTTGCATTGTTCCAGTGGCTATGATGTGCTCTTCTCGCCACTCACCACGGTTGGCAACGGCACGCAGACACGAGGGTGTTCTGCTCATCCACCAGCCATCGCCATGGTGATGCGAGACAATGGCACCTCTGAAGAAAAAGAGTGGGGCAGACTCCTGGCCCGCCTCACCCACGTGGTCGTCAAGGCCACATTTTTGTTGTGTTTTTTTCACAACTGTTCAGTCACTACCTGCGACCTACAGGACACACACCGGTGTCTATTGGGCGCCAGCGAACACCGATGTAATCTACAAGCGCAGTATACCTTTAATTTATAAGATTTCAGTACAATTACCATTCATGTCAGCTGCAATCGAACAATATTTACATGTGATATGTGCTGACCAAAACTCCACATCCTGCACACAAGGAAGAATTTTGTACAAGTACTTGCAGGGTATCCAGAGCGGTGTATTGAGAGATTATCACACTGACATCAGCACTCAGTTTCGAAGCAAACACAGCGTCCAGGTCATTGGGGACGTGGGATACTGGTGCTGCAATTTCCTCATGAATAAATACTTACCCACCCTCCTCGAAAATGATATTTCGAACAAACAGATTCAATCATTCAAAAGTAATATTCTGAACACCAAGTCAGCCCTTAACATTAGTTTTAAGGTCATCAACGAAATATAGCATAAGGTAGAGACAAAGGTTGACTGTCTTCATAAAGCAATAAATTGATTCACTAGTGTTTTGAGAACACAGTAAACTGCTATAAATAACATATACGTCATTGAAACACGGTACAACTTTTTGGTGATGAGTGTCCTGCAACTCCTAAATAATATGGTCATTGAGCATTCCATTCAGTCTTTCATCCATTCATGTCAAATACATAAACTTGCACATAGTGCGGTCAACAAGTCTCAACTATCCGATGATTTGATTAATTTAAATACACAAATTTAAAAATAAATCTAACATTGAGCATTCGCATTTCAGATATTGTCAACTATTATTCCCACGAGCTAACAGAATGCACTTTTCACAACACCTACTAGTAATTAAGTTGCACGTGCCAGTCACCAAAATCAATGCCATGTGGAAAGTGTACAACTTAAAGTCAGTCCCTTATCGTTTTAACAACAATTCGTGCACTATCAAAATGCCAGCACCTACCATTGCAATTGACCTCACGACAGATACTGTCAAGGCAATCCCTCACTTATCGCATCCCCCTTTGGATATTGTATTTATCCCTGCAAAAATACATAATGTGTGAAATCGGCAATACTATTATCAGATGTTATGTCACTCTTTTCGACCTGCAAATTTCACTGCACTCGTGACAATTCCTTTTCCATCATTAGTACCTTTCTCCACCAATATGTTTTAACGAACACCCCTGCAGGCACAATGTATTAAAAAAAATCACTCAACACGAATATCACCTTCACAACTTCGGAACAGTCGAACTCCATGTACCATATCGCTGTGGGATTTCCACTCCTCACTCCATCATTATAGAGGCCACACATCTTTGTGATGTTTGTGTGCTCACCATCCCCCTCCAACAGACTGTCATCCACGTTCTTGGGTTAGAGGTATCATTTCACTTGCCACAACTTTCCCTCCAGGATGGCATCCATCTTTATAAAATAACAGCTGCACCTATACTGACTGGCATATTAACCATACCTCGTTCCTGTGGGCAGATAAACTCCAGGGAAAGTTTTCGTCGCTGCTACTGCTGCTGCTGTGATGTGGGTGGTGCAGGCTCGGCATTTGGGCTTCCCATAATTCTGGAAAGAATGCCTATCGCTGCTGTTCCTGGACTCGTGTTCGAACAGCATCTCCTCGGCATCACGACACCCTCGGATGGGTTCCTCACCTGGCAATCAATGCCGTCCTCAGGTGGACCAGTCGTCTTGTCCTCTGTAATGTCGTGGATACCCGCCGAAGGCAGCTGCAATATGTCTGGAGTGTAAGAGGTTTTCTCCAGGGTGTTCTGTGCTGGTTCCCCTGTGGACGCAGTGGCGTCGGGCACATGGTGTCCTATGCTATCTAATTGCTTCGGACGAGGAATTTTCATCGCTGGGCGGCTCGTCTATAGAGAGATCAGGCATCGTGGCGCCAGTGCTTGATATCTATCGCACATCATGGTGAAAAACACAGTGGTAGCGACGACTTAATCGTACCTTGTAGCAGGCGTTGCCTTGTGCCGACATCAATGGGTGGGGCCTGCTCCATGCACAGCTGACTGGGGGTGGGTTCTGACTTACACAAGTTGCCCCGGTAACAGGCGTGAAGGAGGGCAGGGGTATCCAGTGTTTGCTGAGCTGTATAGTGGTGTTGTCTTTCACTTGCTTCTTCCTCATTTTCCCCTTCTTGGTGAACTGTGCCTCCCCACAGGCCGCAGGTGAAATTGCCAAGGAGGGGAAGGTCACGGCCTTGAAGAATGATGTGGGCCGGTGTTTTCCCTGTCGCCTCGTTGACATGAGCACTTAGTGTAAACAGGGCTGTGCTTGGAGATGTTTCGCCCACAACTCACTGTTCTTTCCCACACGGATGCGTAACTGTTTTGACATCTCGATTACATCGCTCTGTAGGGTAGGCCTGGGGACGGTATACAGCAGTGCTGTGATGTTGTACCCCACAGCTGGTGCAGAATTCCCCCCAAACACGTCCTGTGAACTGTCTCTTATTGTGACTTAGTACAATGTGGGGTTAACCCCAACGGACGAAAAATTCATTGTAGAATGTTTTTCCAATCCGCGTGCATGTACGCTTGACATGAGGCAGGCCTCTATATAGAAAAAAAACTGTCACTACGAGAATAAATTGTTTCCCATTTGGTTTAAGGGGGTAGGGTCCCATTAAATGGAACACGGCAGTCTCGAATAGATCTGACATCGTGGAGCCATGTCATCATTTAGAAATGTCATCTGATATGTCTCTGGATCTTAGGCCGGACCATCAAGGAGGGAAATAGGATTTGTGGAAAAGATGCAAAAATTACATCCATGTTGTCCAGGGGGCGCCAGCATCTCAGGAGATAGTACGAGTTCATTTTGGACATGTGGTCGACAGCATGAATGGAGTTCTCCTTGATGCCCGACTTCTCAATATTATAGTTGTAGGAGTTGTAACAGATATCTTTATACCCTTATACAATGCCTTGTCTAGTAAGAATTATTTGGGCTTTTCCCATACGCCCATGCTCACTCTTGGGCTGTTATAGGCCGCTTTACGCATTGAGAAAAAAATATTCAAACGCGTTACACAGTCTAGAGGTGACCGAAG